>CM051239.1:140893078-141493078 GCA_027917425.1 Gastrophryne carolinensis | reverse complement strand
AGGAGGGAAGCTGCCACAATGCAAAACGCAACGCCGCTCCTTTCGGGGTGCAGGCTCCTTTTAATCCTTCCTTTCGTGGCTCTCGAGCAAGCAGGGGAGTTGCTTACTCTGCGTTCAGAGGTGACTCCTGGGGTAGGGGCAGAGGACGTGCCCGCCCCGGAACTGCCTGGGGTGTCAAACCCAAGGCTGCTGCCAAGCTCTCTCAGCAATGAGGGGGCGCCCTCACCCTCGCGGGTGGGGGGACGGCACTTCGCCCAGGTCTGGACCCGAAAGGTCACAGACAAATGGATCCTGGAAGTGGTCTCTTCCGGTTACAAGCTGGAGTTCGAGTTCCGGCCTCCTCCCAGATTCCTCAGGTCTCGGGTTCCTTCGGACCCCCGGGCCGCGCAGGGGCTGTTGTTGGCAGTACAAAATCTTCTGGAGTTGGAAGTCATCCCGGTGCCCTTGTCAGAGAGACGCCTGGGCTATTATCCAACCTTTTTACAGTGCCCAAAAAGGATGGTTCCATAAGACCCATTCTGGATTTAAAGATTCTCAACAGGTTCATCAGGACCAAGAAATTTCGCATGGAGTCTCTGCGCTCGGCCATCAATCCTTTTCGTCCAGGGGACTTTATGACGTCCATAGACATCAAGGACGCTTACCTTCATGTGCCGATCTTCCCAGGTCATCAGCGGTTTCTCAGGTTTGTGGTGGGAGATCAGCATCAGTTTGTGGCTCACCCGTTCGGGCTGCCCTCGGCACCAAGGGTATTCACCAAGGTGTTGGCGGGTATAATGGCTTTTCTCAGGGCCCAGGGCATTCGCATTATGCCGTATCTGGACGACCTTCTCATCACGGCATCCTCTCTCAGCCAGGCAGAGCTGGACACCAAGATGGTGGTGACATCGCTGGAGAGGTTCGGTTGGGTGATCAACTACCCCAAGTCTTCTCTCTCCCCGTCAAGGGAGGTTTCCTTTCTGGGCATGACTCTGGATACCATTCAGACCAGAGTGTTCCTGCCTCAGTCTATGGTGCAGATGGTTCAAGATCTCATACGTCTTCTTCTGTCCAACCCTCGCCTGTCCGTCCGGCAAGGGATAAGGCTGGTGGGGTTGATGGTGGCCTCCTTTGAGGCGGTTCCCTTTGCTCAGTTTCACATGAGGCCTCTTCAACTTCATCTGTTAGCGGCTTGGGACGGATGCCCTCTGTCTTTGGATCAGTCATTTGTGATGTCTCCCCTGGTTCGGCGGTCTCTTTAGTGGTGGCTGTAACCGATGAATCTTCTGAGGGGCAGATCTTTTCTGGCCCCTTGTTGGGAGAAGGTCACCACAGATGCCAGCCTGTCGGGCTGGGGGGGTTTCTGGAAGTAGCATCAGTTTCCAGGGGCTCACACCCCCATCAACGTCTTGGAGCTGAGGGCTATCCGGTGGGTGCTGTTGCACTTGACGCATCACCTCCACCGCTTACCGGGTCAGGTTCGATCAGACTATCGGATGGCGGTCGCTTACATCAATCACCAAGGAGGGACTCGCAGCAGGAGTGCCCTCAGGGAAGTTTCTCTGATTCTTGCATGGGTCGAGAGCAATGTTCCATGCATCTCGGCGGTGTACATTCCAGGTGTGGAGAACATGGAAGCGGACTCCCTCAGCAGGGGTTCCTCTCGTCGAGGGGAATGGTCCCTCAACAACATGGTATTTCTATCCATTTTGTCACAAGTGGGGGTTCCCAGAGGTGGATCTCTTTGCCTCCCGTCACAACCACAAGCTCCCTGTTTTTTTTTTTTTTTTTTTTTTTTTTTTTTGTCTCTGTCTCAGGATCCTCTGGCTCTGGCCGTGGATGCCATGTCCCTTGCCTGGAGGGATCTGGATCTCCTGTACATGTTTCCTCCCTTCTCCATGGTAGGCAGGGTGGTGCGCAAGCTGGTTCAAGAGGATGTGCCAGCAATACTGGTGGCTCCAAGAAGGCCAAGACAGGTGTGGTTCGCAGACGACGTGTGGCTGCCGGTCAATCAGTTCAGGTTGCTCCTGTTTCCGGATCTGGTCACTCAGGGTCAGCTTTGTTACCCCAATTTACAAACGCTGGCTTTGACGGTGTGGCTGCTGAAACCTCTATTCTATGATTCTATGATGAAAGTTTGTCTGATGCCGTGATCCAGACACTTGTTAGGGCTAGGAAGAAGTCTTCCTCTAACATCTACTACAGGACTTGGCGGTCCTATATTGATTGGTGCGAGGCTAGGGCCTTGCCTTGTAGGGTGTTTTTCGATTCCCAGGATTTTGGAGTTTCTTCAACACTGTTTGGACCTGGGTTTTCAGCTTAGTACCTCGAAAGGGCAGGTCTCCGCTTTCAAAGGTCTTTTGCTCTCCACCCTTTGGTTAACACTTTTTTCCAGGGGGTCACTCGTGTGCGCCCCCCTCGAAAGCCTTTGTTGCCTGTTTGGGACTTGAATTTGGTTCTGTCGGCTCTCCAGGGGCCTCCTTTTGAGCCAGTGCAGGATGTTGTACTTTCCTTTCTCACTCAAAAGGTTGCCTTTTTGGTGGCTATTACCTCGATGTGTTTCTGAGTTGGCGGCTCTGCCTATTCAGGCCCCTTGCTTTGAAAGACATCAGGACAAGGTGGTCTAACGTTTTAAACCAGATTTCCTACCTAAAGTGGTCGCTGCCTTCCATCTCAATCAGGATGTGGTTCTCCCTTCCTTGTGTCCTAAGCCTAGCAATGACGAGGAGAGGGTCCTGCACTCTTTGGATGTTGTTAGTTGTGTGACATACTATTTGGTGGCTACTTCTCCTTTCTGTAGGACGGACGCCTTGTTTGTGGTGCCCTCTGGGCCCAAGAAGGGTTTGGCGCCTGTCAAGTCTATCATTAGTAAATGGATATGTCTGGCCATTGTTGGGGCCTATACTGCCAAGGGGAGGGATCCCCCTTTTCAGATCACTGCTCATTCTACTCGTGCTGTTGGGGCTTCCTGGGCTTTTCAGCACCAGGCTTCTGTTGAACAAGTTTGTACAGCTGCTACTTGGTCTTCTGTTCATACCTTTTCCAAGTTTTAAAAGGTTGATGTGCGGGCCTCAGCGAATGCTGTTTTTGGCCGCAAAGTTCTGCAAGCTGCAGTGGTTTAATTTGTGCACTTTTGCCTGTTGGGATCCCCACCCTTTTTGGACACTGCTATTGGATGTCCCACGTGTAATTAATATGTCCGAAGCAGGGTGTGAGACATACTTGGAATAATACCATTTTGTGATTACTCACCCTGCTTCGTCCCACCCTGAGTTGTATCTTGGATCCTCTATATGGTGATACTTTTTTTCTCATAGATACTTTTTTCTCATAGATTTTATTTGCTCTTCCTGGTCCCCTTACTGCTTTCTTATACTGGGGTATTTATGGACCGGGAGGGGCTTCTTTTTTCTAGTCATCTCTGCAGAAGTTCGCCCTCTACTGGACATAACCCACATGTAATTAATATTTCCGAAGCAGGGTGTGAGACATACTTATAATACCCATTTTACAGGTGAGTAATCACGAAATTGTATTTTTGACTATCCTGGGTTTTGGTCCCCTCCGTGCCCTGCTATGTGAAACCCCCCAGATCTAGAGGGATAGCAGGGATGCGGCCCGCGCATGCGCCGCTGGACCGGGATTAAGATAAGTGTAGCGGGCGACCTGGGGTGTTTCACACAGTGGGGCATCATGATTTTGGATGCCCTGCGGGGAGGAAATGGATCAGCCCGGGAATCTATATCCAGCTGGGTTTTGGTCCACTTTTACTAAATCACAAGGTAGAGAAGTCCCTAACACTTCAAGTTTCAATATTTTTGTTGAGCCTACCCCCACCCAACCTGCCTCAGCAACTGTTAAGGGAGACAGGGTGACTTTAGAAGTTGTAAATCTGTCTCCACAAAATCTACGGGGTTATTCCACCCCCCTCTTCTGTTAAACCCCATTGTGTACACCACTACCATGGCAAGAGTGCTGTGCTTATGGAAAGAAAGCCCTTTTCCTCATAGAGACAGAGAGGACACATAATAAGCTATATTTACCCTTTCAGTAAAAACTTACTGGGTGCCACATAATGACCGGACTTCCCTACCTAACTGTGGGCCAGTAGACAAGGAGTCTTGATAGTGCCAGAGATGCTCTGAATGCTGCTGAGCTTTCCCCTTTTATTTTACTTCTCGGTTTAAAAGTTTTATATACAGTGTTATTTTAAACTAGTGAAAGATGCTATTAACTATGCTGCTGTGCCTAGACAGGTTTTGTTTTATCGTGTGTTTTTCTTCACTAGGCAAGTTGATAAGCCCAACTGTTCTGCAAATGCTGCAGTGGCGCACATAAATTATCATCTTTACTTTTTTCTTTTTTACCTTGCAAACAGGAGAAATGGTGGCTTTGAAGAAAGTTCGCTTGGACAATGAGAAAGAAGGTTTTCCTATCACAGCCATTCGGGAAATAAAGATCCTTCGTCAACTTACCCACCAGAGCATTATTAACATGAAGGAAATAGTCACGGACAAAGAAGATGCCGTAGACTTTAAGAAAGACAAAGGTTTGACCACCTTCTAATCCCATTTAGAAGTCCTATGTAGCAGCACTAATATAAACCCAACTCCAGTTTAATAAACATTTTGTCTGTAGCCTCACTTCCTCACTGGAGATGAAAGGTTCAGTAACAATAAAATAAATTACAGGGCCCCATATTCTGTGCTGGTTTTTGGTCTGTATGAATCCCCCTTGATTCATACAGACCAAAAACCAGCACAGAATATGGGGCCCTGTATGTGTCAGGAAATAGAAAAATATTGAATACTCCTTCATTAAGTTACTAAAGAGAAGGCCCATTAAGCTTCCCCCCTCGGGCTTAGTGTTTGCAGGGATATAAAAAAATGTAATAGATGTTGATATGCTATTTTCTCACACCACTAGTTAAAGGGCCACTCTAGCTCCTTCCAGCAAAATAAAAATAGCCCCGTCTGTCCCCGCCAAATAGCGATTAAGCTCATGTAATAAAAGGAAAAAAGACACTTCCATTAACCCCAAATTCAGCCCCCGAAGTCATAGGTGTGCCGACTTCAGGGGCTGGATTCCGTGGTTACCTTTTTTTTTTTTCCTCTGTTTTTTACATGAGTTTAATTGCTATCTGGCAGGGAGAGGATGGGGGATATTTTTATGGAACGTGCTGGAGGGACATTCCACTGAGGCACATGATGGGCCTAGTCTGTGCTTTTATCAGTAATTTTAATTGCAAAAATCCAAATATTGTCTGCAAATTGCTGGTACAAGCATCCCAGCGTGAAAGCAGCAAAACTTCAAAGCAATAGCAATTGCAGGGTGCCGGCGATATTTCCCGCAGCGTTGCAGTGTGTAACACCCCATTTCTCTTGGGCAGCGCTTCACGGTCAATTGCAGGGCAATTTCCTCAGTGTGAAAGCAGCCATAGTATTCTTTAAAGGGTATAAAACTGCTAGTGTGAGGGCACCACCATATAATAACAAACCCGGGGGTGCTCCTGGAATTCCACTATTCACCATATACAACAAAACACCCAAAAATAGAATTCCAAAGATTGGGCACTCCACCAGGAAAAAATCTCAAAAACTTTTTTTATTATTATTCTCAGCGCAAAGAATTAAAAAACTACTACATACAACACATACACATAACATAAATAAAAACAATTAACCCCTGGTTGAATGTAGGCTACTAATAAGAGAACAATATAATCCCATACAATATCCGAGCAATATGAGTCTCAAGACCTGCGGATATAAGTTGCTCACATAAAAATCCTATGTATATAGAAATTGTCTTTAAAGAATACTCCTGCCCCCAACTGGTGAATAACTAGAACTACTCCCAATAGAATTATAATTACCTACCCTACAACAATTAATATATATACACATAAAAGAAGATCCCCAATAAACATGATTAAATAAAGTGCCTAGTGCTAAAGCTCCATTCTAGCTCAATAAAATGCAACCCCTTGTGAAGCCTTGGGCGCTTGGCGGAGCGCGCGGGGAGAGCTGCATGGACCCCTGGTTGTAACTTATATGACGGTATCTGTTTGCTCTTTCATTATGATGCATTGATATGTCTTGATCGTCTTTTGCTCCTCCTTGCTCCCACTGAACTTTGTATATAAGCGTTTTGAGACACATATATTTAATGGTATTTGGCACTCAGCACTTTTATTAGAAGGTGGTTATTGGTTGAAATAATATATGCATTTTATTGAGCTAGAATGGAGCTTTAGCACTAGGCACTTTATTTAATCATGTTTATTGGGGATCTTCTTTTATGTGTGTATATATTGTTGTAGGGTAGGTAATTATAATTCTATTGCGAGTAGTTCTAGTTATTCACCAGTTGGGGGCAGGAGTATTCTTTAAAGACTATTTCTATATAATATACATAGGATTTTTATGTGAGCAACTTATATCCGCAGGTCTTGAGACTCATATTGCTCTGATATTGTATGGGATTATATTGTTCTCTTATTAGTAGCCTACATTCAACCAGGGGTTAATTGTTTTTATTTATGTTATGTGTATGTGTTGTATGTAGTATTTTTTTAATTCTTTGCGCTGAGAATAACAATAATAAAAAACTTTTTTGAGATTTTTTCCTGGTGGAGTGCCCAATCTTTGGAATTCTTTTTTTGGGTGTTTTGTTCTTTAAAGGGTAAGTACACTTGTAATGACCTTTTTAAGAGGTTCAATCTTGTGCCGAAATGATGTAAGGTGCTGAGCTTTTCTGTCTTGTTTGCAAATAAAATAAAAGTAGGGTGTGGCCTGTGTACAGTCGGCTCCAATTAAAAACCATGGGTGCTTCCATACATGGAAGTTCCTGGTGTACGAAGGCCTCCTTTTCAATGAGAGCTGGCCCTACACAGGCCACACCCACCTGACAGCCAGAACAGCGCACTTCTCAGCTCCATAAACCAGGGCTGCGGGAAACTGATCGAAGCTTCTGCACTAGTGATTGTTCTCCCACAGCCCTGGTTTGTAAAGCCGGGAGTTGTGCTTCCTAGCTACGGTGGTAAGGTAAGCTGATAATGTAGTGCCCATTGGTGGTGCCCCACAAAAGAACTGTTCAGGCTTAAAAAAAATCAAAAGCTTACTTACATTTTGTCCCCTGCAGCTGATCACTTCTATTTTCACTATATCCAGTCCAGGTCATCCCAGAAGTAATGACAGTTGGGTAATCCACCACTAGGTGGCGCCTGAGTGCAGGATCAAAAGCTGCAGCTCCTCCTGGCCCCCTACAAAAACAGGTGTCCCTCCATGATTCCCCAGTGTTCTTCCTGCAGTCTGCTGCATAAGGATCGTATGGATACTCTCTCCTGGAATACTGCAGCTGAGCGGGGCCTCCTAGCCCATCGGCCACTGCATCCTTATTACCACCGTTCCCGTTGGGCTACTGCCTCCCAGCTTCGGCTGACCGGGACGGTGAAGGTAGGGTGAACGCCGGGGTCAAGCATTGGCAGAGCTAGGCTCTGGGCCGCAGACCCTGCCCAAAGGGTAGCCGGCCATAGGCTGATGGTGAGCCTATATAGGGGGGAGAGGAACCACCTTATGCCCATGGGGTTCATGCCCCCCCTGCCCCACAAGCTTTATTGTTGTATTGTGCTGGTGTTTATTGACTGGACTTGCCGTCCCTTGCGTGTTGTTGTTTTTTACTGATTTTTTTACCTAACATATTTACCCTCCTGTTTTTTTTACTGACTTTTTACCTGACATATTCACCCTCCTGTGTTTTTTATAGATTTTTTACCTGACATACTCACCCTCCTGTGTTTTTTTACAGACTTTTTGCCTCACATATTTACCCTCCTGTGTTTTTTACTGACTTTTTACCTCCCATACTTGCCTCTCCTCGCTCCCTCGTCGCTCCGCGCCCCTCTCCTGCATGCTGCCACGCTGTGAGAGGGGTGTGGCCTGTGTACAGTCGTGGCCTGTGTACAGTCGGCTCCAGGGGGAGGACGTCTGTGCTGCACGGGCGGTGTATGTCTGGGGCTGTGGGCTCCGCCGCCGGGTGTGCGCGTGCTGCCGGGCTGGTGATTCTGCTGGGCTCCTCCGTGGGCCGCCTGATGTTCCTGGGCCCTCCGCCATATTGGGGGCGGGCGCGATTTTCACGCAGTTGGGGGGGGGGCGGGGTCGAGGCCTCTGTTGAACAAGTTTGTAAGACCGGCACTTGGTCTTCAGTTCCTACCTTTACAAAGTTTTACAAGGTTGATGTTAGGGCCTCAGCCGATGCTGTCTTTTGCCAAAAAGTGCTTCAGGCGCTAGTGAAATGAACTACATGCTGTTTTGCACTGGAGATCCCGCCCTAATGGACACTGCTTTTGGATTTCCCAACTGTCATTACTTCTGGGACGACCTGGACTGGATATAGTGAAAAATACAATTCTGTGAAACTCACCTGTAGAATTGTTTTTGAATATATCCAGTCCAGGTCGTCCCACCCCGCCCTTGTTTTCATTATATCTGGATTGCCTGTTATGGTGATTGCCTTTTTGTATTGGACCGTTGTCCTTAGTTTTGATGGAGAGAGTACATGCTGAAGCTATGTGAAATAACATGGTTTCTTGGCCTCCTGGCCTGTCTCTTTTCTTACTGCTGTTTAACCACTGGGGAATCGTGGAGGGACACCTGTTTTTGTGGGGGGCTGGGAGGAGCTGCAGCTTTTGATCCTGCAGTCAGGCGCCACCTAGCGGTGGATTACCAAACTGCCATTACTTCTGGGATGACCTGGACTGGATATATTCAAAAACAATTTTACAGGTGAGTTTCACTGAATTGTATTTTTTACCACCACATGGCGACCCCATGCTTTCCGGATCTGTGCGATCAAGTCCATCCAGGCTTGACCTCCTGTCGCCTCCATGAGTAGGCCACAGGGAATGGAGAGGGCATGCTGAGGCCAGACATGTCCTTTCCGTAGCAGTAAATGGACAGAGAGGAATGCTAGGGTCGATGTGACTGATGGCTGGGAGTGAACGCTTGTCATGAAGAAGCTGGTGACAGGAGGGCCCAGGTGTTGCTGCTCACACAAATACTTTGAGCGTGGACCATCGTAGTAGTTTTTTTTTTTTTTCTTTTTTAAAAAATTAGACTAGATGGACTTTTTTTAAAAGATTTTTGACTATCCTGGGTTTTGGTCCTGCATGCCCTACAACTCTCTAACAGGGATTGTGCCTGCACCGGCCATTCACAAATGTCTGATGCTGGCACGCCCCCTGCCAAAGGGTTAGTGGGGATGCGGCCACTGTTTGCACGTGCACCATTGGACCGGGAAAGAAGGCGAGTTTCCGAGTAGCCTGGGAGGTTTCACTCAGCGTGGCATCCCGATCGAGATGCCCCGGGGGAGGGGGGGAGGAATCTAGCAGCCTCAGAGTCGAATAGATTCAAGAGGGTTTTGGTCCACTTTAATGTCCTATGTCCACAGTCCATGTAATTCTAAAAGTGGCTTTTAAAAATGCTCTGCATTGCAACTTGATCCTTACCCTGTATGAGTGAATGCCTTGACTGTATATTGGAAATGATGCTAAGGGCTGCATGTAGTAAATGTGATTTTGTCAGCTCCTACTAGACCTCAGCACATTTGCTGGATAATGAGCAGTAACTTGCTAAAGGAGTTTATACAACTAATATAGCCAAGTTCCATGAATCGTGTTAATAGTTTTCTTTGTCTACAGGAGCATTTTACTTGGTGTTTGAGTATATGGACCATGACTTAATGGGTCTCCTAGAGTCAGGATTAGTGCTCTTCAATGAACTTCATATTAAGTCTTTCATGAGGCAACTTATGGAAGGTTTGGACTACTGTCACAAGAAGAATTTTTTGCACAGGGATATTAAATGCTCAAATATACTGTTAAATAACAGGTAGGTTTTTGTGTAATACATTTTACACTTCTGTACTGTACCAGGAAATGAACAATACCTGCAGTTGTATGTGGAAATGTATCTGAAGTCTAACTGGGTTGCTGCTTGAGAACTCTTGCCACAAGTATGATACTCAGTGTGTTCTTATAAATAGGCAATCCTAAGTGCGCTGACACTGTACCTTGCATAATCAATTTTTGTTTGGTGGGGTGCATTTGTTACCTTTGGTTCTACTTGAGGTTGGGCCGGGGGGGGCTTAGATCTCTGCTGAAATTTTAAAGGGAGGCAGAGGCAACCTACATGACAAATTAGAGAACCAAATGCCTTCCATAGGGGCTCCCACAGTGTACAACCCCCTGGCCTATGCTGTGTACTCCCTTATTCTACAACAGTGATCAGTGGAGAGCTCTGCTTTGCCACAGCATCTCCACTGCCTCTGCCTTGTGTGCACCACTAGCCGTTATCAAACTTTCTTTCTGTCAAATTGGTGCCCAATTTTTGATGCTCCTTTCGATGCAAACTCTGTCCTTGGCATATCAGTCACATGATATTTGATGTATTTGGATAGTTTACACCTGGAGACAAATTATGAACATAAAAGCAACCCTGTGGGATTTTTCCAGCACTGGTTGCTTTGAAGTGGTAATTGGCTTCCTCTTTGCCCCTGTCCTAAAAGCATATCAGCCTGCCCCAGTACCCAACCCTGGGGGAAGGATTGGTTTCGGGTCACACACAGGTCAGATTTCCGATCATGGTTTGTCCAGCTCAACTTATTCCAGCCTTCGGAACCTGAAGTTCTTTGTAAAACATGGCAATGTGTAGGATTTTCAATATTTTTTTTTTTCATTTGTATTTTTCATGTTTGTTTTCTGTTTATTGTTGATTACATATTTTCATTTAAGCACAGGCCTATCTTATTTGTCATCTAGAAATTTCCAGTGCTGGTTCACTTGAGGCTCTGTAAGATCGATTATACCTAATCTATGAATTTTATTGATTGATTGTAAGATTGTCACTAAGCATATAAGGGTCGATTCAGCACCATAAGTTTTTTTTCTTCTCATGGTTTTTTTGAAAGAGAACTTTTTTCCCTTGGTGCAACTCATCACCATATTCAGCTGTGCATTTTTTTTTTATACATTTGCACATCTAAATATGAAGCGAAAACATCATATTTTTTTTCTCCAATCATCCTCCAGCACAACCCTTGGAGAGAGGGAGGCTCCACACAAAAACTGAACAGCGCTTAAACCTCACCCCTTCCTCCCCACCTCAGTTCTTTGTGTTTCCTCCCTAAGGAACCACTGGACAGAGCGTTGTTCGACCTCAGCTAGTTTATTTTAGCTTTTTTATTTTCAAACTCCAGGAGTCCCTGGAGGAGCCCACTGAGCCATGGACCAGCTTTACTGGGTGTAGTTCACCCGAGGTTCATAGGTATCTAGGTTAGTCCCCCATAGTATAACAGATGCACTAGTTGTGCACTGTTTCTTTAAATCCCAGCAGACTTGAAATTCTGGTGTGCTTGCTTAGTGGGACCCCTGGGGCACTCACCGGAGCCTCCGGACTGGCGGTGTTGGGATTCCATTCAATCCTTTAATTTTTCACTCCAAAATTGCGATCGCTGACCCCGCGGCTCTGACACGTGTGGCGACCTGGAAGCAGAAGGTGGCACATTCTTCCTAGCCAGCATTCTGTGCAGGCTGCAGGGAGATGAGCGGAGCTGATGAGGGGCATTCACAGCGGCGGCGAGCAGAGGCATCAGCAGCATTGTTGTGGAGCCCAGCAGCCCTCGGCAGCAGCAATGCCAGTTCTTAGCCCAGCAGGGAGCGACCATCCCAGGCCTTAAAGATACAGGTGCAGGCAATCTTTCCACTTGCCTTCTCACCTCAAACAAGATGTCCCAGAAGAGCTGGTAACGTACAAATCTTGTTTTTAATTTTGAGATGTTTTTGTATGCTGCAGACAGGGGGTATGGATACATAATATTCTAAGTGTGCCATACACTCCACTTCGATCTTCATGACATATGGGTAATCTCCAGTAGAGGGCGAACTTCTGCAGAGATGAATATGCAAAAAAGAAAGCCCCTCCTGGCCCATATATACCTGGGACCTCCCACCAATTTCCCAGTTCCTTCTCTGCAGGGAAGGCGACAAGACAGAAGATGAAGACTTCTCTTACTTGCAGGTAAGCCGGGCCCGGCCCCCTTTTTTGTCCCTATTGCTGCCAGGATTCATTCCAAATTTTCCCCTATTGAGCCTCCCAGCTTAGGCTGCGGGTCCTGGCAAGGGTAGGAGCACCCTGTGGGTGCATTGGGAGCCTTGCTCCACCGTGAGACCTCAATTGGGGCAGGCGGTAAAACCAGGTTGTGGTGATCCTGGTACGGGATGCCCCTGTCTCTGCTAGCATGAGGCCTTATTATTGGCCGGGTATCCCTTCCCCTCCGGGTCCCTTACTCCCTGGGGGGGGGGGGGGGGGGGCGTCCTAACGGGCCTCTCCTTTGTATTTATTAATTGTTTTGGACATGTGTGTGTGTCTGTTGTGGGTGCTTCACACTGCGTGTGTGTGTGTGGTACACCTGGCTGTAATCCCTGATGAATTGGTCGCAGATGGCTTCCTGTCAGCCTGAGTGAGATTCACTCAGGCTGTGTGTGTGATAAGGGGGCGGGGCCGGGCGCTCGGCGGGGGCCGCGGTAGCCAGCCCCCTCGTTGGCACGTTTTTTTTGTAAGGCCCCCCTCTGGTCAGATCCGCGCTGCAGGGAAGGGGAGTGGCCTGGAAAGCGCGCCTGCGGCGCTGGCACGTCCCCCTTCTTGTTCCTGGGTCCTTTTTTCGTCAAGGCCAGGGGCCATCTTGGTGCTTCCTGCGTGGCTGTGACTGTGCCTAGGGGACAGGTAGGGGCCAGATGGCCGTTTTTTCATTGTTTTAGAGGTCACTCTCTGGTGGGGTGGGCCCTGGTGTTGGCAATTAAATATATATAATATATATATATAATATATATGTGTTATGGTTGTACTTTTATTAATTGAGATGCCATTAATAGTAACTGATTTGCCTATTGTGTGTTGCAGATTGCTTCATATTGTGCATATTAAGGAGTTCCTCCTGGTCCTGGGGTCTCTAGTTTAAAACTGCTCTCCTCTAAATCCTCCCACCGGGACATTTAAGGGGCATCCCGGGTTGCTTAAGCATAATTCCCTGCGGTCTTGCGACTGACCACTAAAAAATCACCATATGGAGGCTCCGCAGGGTACTGGGCTCGGGCTCACCTTGGGGCAAGCCCGTCCATGTGTGGGGTGTGGAGCATCCCTTACGGGAGAGGATGTACCGATTGTACTCCATGCGCTCATAAGGCCATAACGCGGAAGTCTGGGTCCCAGCCTTCTGGGTCGGCTCCTCCTGCTTCATCGCCTTCCCCTCCCCGCTTGATCCGTACCCCGAGTGACATTGGTGCCAGCGGGGAGTCGCAGTCGGATGTTGGTGCCATGTTGGCCAGCATTGAAAGGTTTGTTAGCACGGTGGGCAAGAAGGCCCAAGCTAAAAAGAGACATTTGTCGTCGGCCCAGCCCGTGTGGGACGCGGACGATGACTCTATGGATTTGTCTGATTATTCCCCTTTTTAGAGGAGGGGGAAGTGTTTGAGGAGACAGTCTGATTTTGTACAGTCTGGTGATGCTTTTGTTGGGCAGGCGCCTGGGGATGCCGTAGATACGGCTGCTGTTTTGTCACATATGTTGAAGGTGTTGGATATTGATCCCCCGGAGGCGCCTCCCCTAAAGAAGGGGGAATTTTTGGGGGTCCGCAAGCCCCGTCTAGAATTCCCTACGCAGGATCATTTTGACGCACTGATCCAGAAAGAATGGGAGAGGCCCTGTCGGCTTCCTGGTGCTCCCCAGGGATGGGACAAGAAGTATCCTTTCCCGGTGGAGGCGGTCAAGCGATGGCCCTCTCCTCCTGAGGTCGATGCGCCTGTTTTGGGCTTGACCAATTCTTCTGTGCTTAACACCCCTGAAGCTACCTCCCTTAAGGATGGCGAGGATAAGCGCCTTGATCAGATGGCTTGTCATGCGTTTGCCAGTGTGGGATCGGCCCTGCGGCCGACTTGTTCATCTGCTCTAGTGTCGCTTGCTACCAGGTCCCTTATCAGGGACTGGCTGAATGATGGTCAGTTTGATCCGGATAGCGCTGAGTTTGCTACTCTCAAGAGGTGTGAATTGTTCATGGATTTTGTTTTGTCTGCTATGGAAGATTCTATCGTCATGTGTAGCAGGACTTCGGCTTTATTGGTGGCTATGCGCAGATTGGTCTGGCTGCGTCAGTGGACAGCGGACTTTGGGGCCAAGAAGTCGCTTACGGCTCTTCCCTTTATGGGTACGCGGCTGTTTGGAGATAAATTGGATGCTGTTGCTAAGGGAGGTAGGTTACCTCAGTGGAAGAAACAGCGCCGTCCCTTTCGCGGGGCTGGTTCCTTCACCCCTTTCTTTTGTGGAGCCAGAGCGATTAGGGGTCTGCCCGTCTCTGGTGTCAGGGGCTCGTCCTGGAATGGGGCAGAGGTCGGGCGCGCCTGACGGCTGCCTGGGGTTCCAAGCCTAAGCCCGCCGGTAAGCCGGCTCAGCAATGAAGGGGCGCCCTCACCCGACTGGGGCTCACGGCTGGGGGGACGGCTGCGGCTCTTCTTCCAGGTCTGGGCCCGGGAGGTCACAGACAATTGGATCTTGGAAGTGGTCTCGTCCAGGTACAAACTGGAGTTCGAGTACTGGCCGCCTCCAAGGTTCTTAAGGTCTCGGGTGCCCTCGGACCCTCTGGCTGCACAGGGTCTCTTGTTAGCAGTAAGAAACCTTCTGGACATGGGAGTTATTTGCCCGGTGCCTCAGTCGGAGAGAGGCAGGGGTTACTACTCCAACCTTTTCACGGTACCCAAAAAGGAGGGTTCGGTGAGACCCATTCTAGATCTCAAGGTTCTAAACAGGTTTATCAGAGCCAAAAAGTTCTGCATGGAGACTCTGCGCTCCGCTATCATTTCCCTTCACCAGGGGGATTTCATGACATCCATAGACATCAAGGATGCGTATCTGCATGTTCCCCTTTTTCTACCAGCGCATCAGAGATTCCTCAGGTTTGTGGTGGGGGATCGACATTTTTCAGCCTTCGGGCTGACCTCTGCTCCACGGGTCTTCACCAAGGTCTTGGCGGGAATGATGGCCCTGCTCAGAGCTCAGGGCATTCGCATTGTGCCTTATCTGGACAACCTGTTGATCTCGGCTTCTTCCCTCAGTCAGGCGGAGCTGGACACCCACCAGGTGGTGTCAACCCTGGAAAGGTTCGGGTGGGTGATCAACCGCCCCAAGTCTTCTCTCTCTCCGTCACGAGTGATTTCATTTCTGGGCATAAATCTGGATACCATTCAGGCCAGAGTGTTTCTGCCCCAGACCAAGGTGCAGGGGAATCGGGGTCTGATCCGTTTTCTTCTGGCCGATCCTTGTCCATCTATCCGACAGGGGATGAAACTGGTGGGATTGATGGTGTCCTCCTTCGAGGCGGTACCATTTGCACAGTTTCACATGAGATCTCTTCAACTTCACCTATTGACGCATTGGGACAGGTGTCCGCAGTCAGCCTTTCAGGATGTCTCCCAGGGTTCGGCAGTCGCTTCGGTGGTGGCTGGATTCGAGCAACCTGTTGAAGGGCAGATCCTTTCTGGTGCCTTGTTGGGAGACGGTCACCGCGGATGACAGCCTGTCGGGCTGGGGAGGTTATTGGAAAAGTCATCAGTTCAGCGGGGTGTGGGGTCCTCAGGAGGCTCACACCCCCATCAATGTCTTGGAGCTCAGAGCCATCCGTTTTTCTGGATCTTTGCCGCAAGTGGGGGGACTCCGGAGGTGGATCTCTTTGCCTCGAGGCACAATCACAAACTTCCGGCCTTTGTGTCTCTTTCTCAGGATCCTCTGTCTCTGGCAGTGGATGCCTTGTCCCTTGCTTGGAAGGATCTGGGTTTTCTGTACCTGTTTCCGCCCGTCTCCATGCTGGGCAGGGTAGTTCGCAAACTGGTTCTAGAAGGGGCACCAGCAATTCTGGTGGCTCCAAGGTGGCCAAGAAGGGTTTGGTACGCAGACATTGTAAGGCTGGCCGTAGATCAGTACCGGCTTCCCATGTTGCCGGTTCTGTTATCTCCGGGTCAACTACTTTACCCCAATTTACAAACGCTGGCTTTGACGGCTTGGCTGCTGAAACCTTCATTCTGAAGGAGGAGGGTTTGTCTGCGCCTGTTGTTCAGACATTGATTAGGGCCAGGAAGCGGTCCTCTTCTGGCATTTACTATAGGACTTGGACGTCCTATATTGATTGGTGTGAGGCTAGGGCCTTGCCTTGCAGGGTGTTTTCGATTCCTAGGATTTTGGAGTTTCTTCAGCATAATCTTGGGTTCCAGCTTAGTACTTTGAAGGGACAGGTTTCTGCTCTGTCGGTTTTCTTCCAGACGTCTTTTTTGCCTTACACCCGCTGGTTAAGACCTTTTTCCAAGGGGTTGCACATGTGCGGCCCCCTCGGAAGGCTGTGGTTCCTGTTTGGGATTTGAACTTGGTTCTTTCGGCTCTCCAGGGTCCTCCTTTTGAGTCGTTTACAGGATATTGCTCTTTCGGTTCTCACTCAGAAGGTTGCTTTCTTGGTGGCTATTACCTCTGTTCGGCGTGTCTCTGAGTTGGCGGCTCTGTTGATTCAGGCCCCTTACTTTGAGACACCAGGATAAGGTGGTTTTTCGTTTTAAGCCAGATTTCCTTCCTAAGGTGGTGTCTGCTTTCCACCTCAATCAGGATATTGTTCTCCCTTCCTTGTGTCCTAAGCCTAACAATGACAAGGAGATGGTTCTGCACAATTTGGATGTTGTTCGCTGTGTACTATTTGGTGACTACTTATTCCTTCCGCAAGACGGACGCTTTTTTCGTGGTGCCCTGCGGGCCCAGGAAAGGTTTGGCGCCTAAGTCTACGATTAGCAAATGGATTCGTCAGGCCATTGTTGGGTCCTATTCTGCTAAGGGGAGGTCTCCCCCTTTTAGGGTCACTGCACACTCTACTCGTGCTGTTGGTGCATCCTGGGCTTTTCAGCACCAGGCTTCTGTTGAACAAGTTTGTAAGGCTGCTACTTGGTCTTCCGTTCATACTTTTTCCAAGTTTTACAAGGTTGATGTGCTGGCTTCAGCGGATGCTGTTTTTGGCCGCAAGGTTCTGCAAACTGCAGTGGTTTGAGTTGGTACATTCTTTACTGTTTCTGGTTCCCACCCATGACGGACACTGCTATTGGATGTCCCATATGTCATGAAGATCGGAGTGGAGTGTATGACACACTTAGAATAATACCGTTTTGTGAGTACTCACCTTTAAAACGGGTATTATGAGTGTGCCATACACTCCACTTCGCCCCACCCCTTTTTTCAGGTATTCTGGGGCTTTTATATGGTGAACCATTGGTTTTGATTGTTAGGGTTATAATTGGTTCTTCCTGGTCCCCTTACTGCTTTTTTACACTGGGAAATTGGTGGGAGGTCCCAGGTATATAAGGTCCAGGAGGAGCATTTTTTTTTGCATATTTATCTCTGCAGAAGTTCGCCCTCTACTGGAGATTACCCATATGTCATGAAGATCGAAGTGGAGTGTATGGCACACTCATAATACCCATTTTTAAAGGTGAGTACTCACAAAACTGTATTTTTGTATGTCATTGGCGGTATAGCCTATTACATCCAAGGTTAAGGGTAGAAAAGAATCCCCCAAAAGTACAGCTCAAGGTTTCTAAGAAGGCAAATGCTGTGAATACTGCAGCACAAATTATTTCAGTTAATTGACTGGGTGTTAGTAGTGCCAGCAGTCAAATTAGAGGAGGAGACTTGGAGATCCTAGCCATGAGGAGTGAAAATACCTCAATATGGGATGCCCATAGCTCCTCCAGAACAGTCAGCCACTGCTGCAGTGTTTGTACTGCAGTCTGGAAGCCAGGAAACAAGACCTGCTGTTCCCTTACTTCAGTTACCCCCAATAAGCTCAGTTCAGGTCTACTTCAGATGAAGTAGGATCTGAAATAACAGAGGAAAACCAATGTGATCTTTACTCCCAGGATTCCTTGGATGATGAAACAGGTTGTCGGTGCATCCAGAGGTTCTCCGGTCCTTCGGGATACCTACCAGAAGAATGGCAAGGTGGTTAAATGATATTATGACACTTGGGGAATTAAGAATGAGAACAAGTCGCTGTCTATACAGGACGCTATGGCCTCGATTCAATAAGAGTTGAAAAAAATTCTTATGGTAGTAAAAAATTCAATTCATAAGAAAGCATAAGAATATCACTGTTGCTGAATCACCAGATAAAAAGACAGTAAAAAAGTGTTATTGACTTTCATTGTTTTCCTAACTGGTGATTCAGCAACAGGCTTTTTTCTCATGAAATGAATTTTTTACTACACAAGTATTTTTTTTAACTCTTATTGAATCGGGGCCTATGTATTGAAAGGTTTTTGGGAAAACTTCTAAAGTTTTTCCCATTCATCATCACTTAAGAATCGATTTAAGTCTGAAAGGGAAAACCCAGAATAGAAGTTCTCTATGTCTAATTCACTAAAAAGAAAATTCAAGTTCCACAAGCTGGACAGGAAGCCTTGGAACAAATGTCCAAAACTGGATGCTCCACTCAGTCAGATGCCAGAGCGGCCGGTTTAAATTTTTATGACGTGGCTGTTACGTGATCCTGTGGATTACAGGATAGAAAACATCCTAAAAGGAGCTTGGGATGCTGCCTCAATTACATTTAGGTCTAACTTGGCATCAGATGGCATTCTCAGAATCGGGGAGATTACTGACTCTCTAGAACTGTCTACTTTCTAACGGTTCAGAGGAGGCCATCAGAAGCACAGCAAGGGCCACAGGCCTGTTCTATTGGGCCAGAAAAGCACTTGGCTTAAAACTTGGTCAGGGCACATGGTTTCCAAAGTTAAACTTGTGGAATTCTCTTTCAGGGTAACCTCCTCCTTTTGAGAGGGGCTAGTACTCGTACTATTTAAAACTACCTTGCTTCTGACTCTGGTTAAACAGAGTGAGCAGAAAAAAACCTTGGACACAGACTAGGCCTCAAAGAAGTAGTTTGCCTTGCAATCCTCCAGAGGGCCCAAAGTCTCAGTCATGACAAAAACACCAAGTGAGGAAAACGGACTCGCCTGCTTTGTAGTCGCCTGGAGAACAATCTCACAAGATCACTTGTGCTACAAACACTAGAAAACGGGATATAGATTAGAATTTTCATCCCTCCCGCAATACTTGTTAATAACCAGGTCACCAAGAGACCCCAGGAAGAGGAAAGCTTTTTCTCTAGTACACTAGAGCTTCTTCAGAAAAAGGGGTAATTCTACTCTCAGGTTTTCCTGGTACAGAAAAGGAAGTATAGAATGATTCTAAATCGGAAAAGATTGTAACCGTTAATCCGATACAAGAAGTTCGGGATGGAATTGATTTTTCGGTAACAAAACCTACAGGATGCATACCTACATACACTTCAGACAGAAGGGAATCATACTTGTTTTTTATCTGGACAGTTTCCTAATGTTAAACAGATCAAGAGTCATTCCTTAGATATAGGGAAGACCCTGCTTTTACTAAAGGCCTTGGGCTGGGTTGTCAATCTGGAAGAATCGACTCTTATCGCCCAGTCATCAATGCAGATTTTTAGGGTATGATGTAATATAGCCAGTATATTTTCCTATGAAAACAGAATATTTTGAAAGATACGAAGGATCACTACAAGGTCCCAAAGATTCCTCTTTGTTCCTCAGGTTTCCCTCTGGGAAACCATGATCTTGCTCTCATGACAGAGGCAATTTCGGCATTACTGCAGGCCCAAGTCCATATGAGAACCCTACAGAATATTCCTCCTATCCAAGTGGGACAAGTTCCCAGACTTTCTAGATCAGGTAGTCTAAATAGAATTAAGAATACTAGCGGATCTCTTGTGGTGGACAGACCCAGTGATGCTAGGAAGGGGAAGACAATGGAAGAAAAGAGATCCTGTAGTCATCACAACAGATGCCAGCAGTTGGGGTCAACATATCCAGGGGATCAGATCCTCGGGAAGTGTCCACTGACCTTAGCAAACAGATCTTCCAACTTCCAGGAGCTTCTTGCGGTCAAGCTGGCAGTGAATTGCTTTCTGCCAGACATCTCCAGCAGAGATGTCCAGATCACTCTGACAATATTTCCACAGTAGCCTACTTAAATCATTAGGACGGGATCCGATCCTCCGCACTGATAACCTTGTCAAATTCAATTCTAGTTCCCTTACACGAACAAGTTCTGTCAAATTCGGCAGTTCAAAAGGGACCCTCAACACTCTCACAAAGTCGAGTAAGGGTTAAACAGACTTTTTTTGCCACTGCCAGCTATTCAAAATGTAAAACATTTTTCACTGATGAGGGAAGGTTGTGTGTTAACAGTGGATGCTCTAGCTCATCCATGGAATTTTCACCTAGCTTATGCCTTCCCTCCTTTCAGAATTTACCGTAAGTGATATGGAAGAAGATGCGAGAAGAAGTCAACATTATCTTCATAGCTCCGTTTTGGCCAAGAAGATCCTGGTTCGCAGAGCTGGAAAGAATGAGTAAGGGGCCACAGGGGCTTCAAGATATTCCAAATATCTTTCATCAGGGCCCCATTCTGCATCCAGACCCATTAAGGCTTCAACTTGTATGATTAAAACTCTCCTGGACAGTTGAAAAATGACCACTAGACGTATTATGCAAGGGTATGCAAATGTTTTTCTTAGTTTTGAAGCTAACAAACTGAAGAAAGGAGATAAAGCCGCAGTCCTCAGGTTCCCGCAGGAAGATTTTGAGACATCAGCCTTATCGTACTTCTTAGTCCATCATTTGAGATTGATACCTCAAATCAGTTGCTCATAAGCGACCGGCAACTTTTAAGGCCTTCCAGCAGTGGACTTGTCAGTCATACTAAGGGGGTTGTTGGAACCATTAGAAGAGTTTCCATAAAAGTGGTTAGCTCTGAAATTTTGTCTCCAGCTGGCCATCACATCAGCCAGATGAGTGAGAAACTTATTATTCAGTTCTCCCAGATAAGGTCATACAGCATCAGGCATTCGGTTGAAGAGTCTTACTAGCAGCTTCCCACCCCTAAGGTAGATTACTTGCCTAATACTCTGCGTGGGGCGTGCTGAAGGATGATTGTAGAAAATCCCTTTTAGACCTACTGGTAACGGCTTTTTTAAGAACCCTTCATCACGACCCCTTGGTTCCCACCCATAAACTTGGGTTACTTGATTAAGACTGAGGTGGAGAGGAAGGGGTGGGGTTTCAACCTCTGTTCAGTTTGTGTTTTCTCCCATGTGGTGGAGCCTTCCTCTCTCGTGGGTCATGCTTAAGGATTCTTAGAAACTACGTTACCAGTATGTCTAAAGGGAATTTTTATTTCTCACAAAAAAAGCTAGTGAATAAATACGGATGGTGCTGTATCAACCCTATAGTGTTAAAAAAAAAAAAAAAAAAAAAAAAAGTGAATAATGCACAACTAGCTTGGTCCTAAGTGTTGTGTGGTGCATGTGTGTGAGTCAGCTGACCATTGCACGCTGACTGTATCTAATCGTTCGATAGCAGAACTGATCGCACTTTCCCAGTGATGGGATGGAATCTGTGGGTAGCCAATGCTTTGCTTGAATGCATAGAGGGGTGTGGTGAATGTCGTGATTATTTGATCAGACTCTATTATTTGTTTGGGATTCCACTGGCCCGATTTTAATCTTTAAATTTGTACGTACGTGTAGTGGTAGCGGCTAGTGATAGCAGTGTGGGGGTGTATCTGATGTGATTGCTCTCTGTACTAGAAGCAGCCCGCAAACACGTCACAGATTGCTTGATCAGGCAATCAATGTGCTGATGTCTGATGTCTATTTTGCTGATATGAGGAAATGTTGTTTGGTTTGTAATTCATTTGTGTATTTAAATTGAGTACCTTTAATCTGGTCTTTTTGTTTCTACAAGGGGACAGATCAAGCTTGCAGACTTTGGACTTGCAAGGTTATACAGTTCAGAAGAAAGGTAAGTGAATGTAAATTAAGTCTAGTGTATATTTTTGCTAAGGCTCCATATTTTCTCTCCTCAAAAACGAATTGACTCTGTCCCATCTGTATTCATTGAAAGGGCCAGTCCAACTCCTATTCATGGTAGCAGCCATGATGGAATTACTGCATAGTGCCGCAGCATTGTCTTCTATTGGACAATAAGTTAAACTGGACTGGCCCTTTAAGCCTGATGTATCTGACATGAACGTTATTTAACTCTTCCCAAGGGTGGTTTCACACCATGCGATTTGCTCTGCTCTGCTATCACTGGTGTTCAGTGCATGCAGGGCGTTGCGATGGCACTTTCCACTCACATGGAGTGCAATCACTAGCATACCACCCTCCAGACATTGCTTGCAAGGCTTTTTCAGACTAATGTGATAGCTCTTATACAAACACCAGACACAGAAGTGAATGTGCCCATAGATGGGCCGCATTTCACTGGCAAATTCAGGGCAAGCACAAATGCCCCTCAATGGACTTGGTGTGAAACCAGCCCCAGCATTTGATGTTGGGTAGAGTCCGGTTGTTCTTCCTGAAGGCCTGTCTGCTGGGGATGAGGGTGATGGGAACATCCTGTGTTAGCTGGGAAATACTTTAATGTGTTATGATTTTAAGCAGAAGTCAAGTCATTATAACAGCCCTGACACTAAGGCAGGACAGGGGGTTAAGGAAATAAAATGCTTTGCCATCCATACCTGGAGTCGAGCACTGTCCATTGGATCTTCTGGGGGCAGCTGCCGCTAGTCTGCACAAAGCAGCATGACCTGCTCTGCTTGCTCTCTACCCTTGTTCAAGTTAATGGCGGTTGTGCACATGGAGCAGGTGATGTCGCTATGTGATGGAAATACAGGTACAGCAGTTTTAACTACAGACTGGCAGAAAAGAGGCACTTAATCCTTTCTTGAGCCACTCTGCTTCTCGCATAGTGCAGCATGGATGTATAATAGAAATGCATCCTAACAATTCTCTTCTAAGAGAAACCGCTGCCAGGGAAGGTAAAATTATTTCTGTATTGGGAATGATTTGGGAGTTTGTCTGTACAATTTTCTGAGTTTCTTGATAGAGTACCCTAAATGCTTGGCAGTATGGGGAAGACTTGAAGGGTAATTCCATTATCAATGGCATTTTTAAAGTTTCTATTATTGAGTGTCGATATGATGTGTTCAAGGTGCTGGGCTTATTTGTTAAACGATCACTATCACGAAAATACAATTCTGTGATTACTCACCTCACACCCCAATCAAAATTGATTTTGTGGGTATCCAGCACGGGTCGCTTCATCTTCAATTCTTCACTATTGGGTTATCCGCCACCAGGTGGCGCAGTCGACTGCAAGAAGACTTGTGGCTCCTCCCGGCCCATAAAAGGCAGCAAATTACCCACAAACTCCCAGTGTTGAAAAGCAGTAAAACAGAGAAGCTTCACACAGCCCCACTATAAACTCTCTCAATGTATCACCATAACAAGGCAAAAAAGGATAACAGAACAAGGGTGGGATGAAACGACCCGTGCTGGATACCCACAAAATCAATTCTACAGGTGAGTAATCACAGAATTGTATATTCTTAGTATACAGTACGTCCTGCTCCAGATATAATACTTACTATCGGATATAATACTTACTATCGGGTATTACTCCGCCAGATGACGCTGGACTGCAGAGACATCGAAAATAGGCTCCTCCCGGCCCCTCAAATACCCAGGGTCCTCCCACAAATCCCCAGAATTTCTCTGCAGTCTGGACTGCAAAGGACAAGAAATGGCTCTCTCTCTACTCGCAGGTGAGCGGGGCTATTAGCCAGCGGCCCTGTAGGACTATTCCCACGCGTTCCACTAGTAATTGCCTCCCAGCCTTGGCTGCGCTGGTCGGGTGATGGTAGGCAGCACCGCTGTTAGGTGCTTAGGAGCGCTGCTCCACCGCAATCCCCCACTAAAGGGTAGGCGGTTCAGGCTTATGGTTATGGGATGCCCCTCCCGCACTATTGCCCCTTGCCCCTGTATATCGGTGGGCCCTTGTAAAGTGGCCACTGTCCTCCCTCACTCTCCTTGTAGCCTTCGGGGGAAAAGGGGGGGGGGCGTGTGTGTGTGTATGTATGTGTGTGTGTGTGTGTGTATGTGTATGTGTGCGTGTATGTATGTATGTATATACGTGTGCTGCTTTGTGCTTTATTACATCGCTTGTTTCAGTCGCCGCGCTGACTTGCTTATTCTTAGTATACAGTACGTCCTGCTCCAGATAGATTACTTACACTTGGGTTATCCTCCGCCAGATGGCGCCGCACTGCAGAGACATGTAAAACAGGCTCCTCCCGGCCCCTCAAATACCCAGGGACCTCCCACAAATCCCCAGATTTCTCTGTAGTGCTGACTGCGAAGACATGAAGTTATCACTCTCTCGCAGGTGAGCGGGGCTATTAGCCTGCGGCCCTTTTGGACTATTCCCACCCGTCCTTTGTGTGATGGACCTCCCAGCCTGGGCTGCGCTGGTCGGGTGAAGGTAGGCGGCACCATGCGTGCTTATGGAGCGCTGCTCCACCGCAGTCCCCCACCAAAGGGTAGGCGGTATAGGCTGATGGTGAGCCTCTATGGGATGCCCCTTCCGCATTATTGTCCCATACCCCGTGTAGCGGTGGGTCCTGTACAGAGGGCCGCCATCCTCCCTCATTCTCCCTGAAGCCTTCGGGGAGAAAGAAAGGGGGGGGGGGTGTGTGTGGGTGTCAGTGTAGCGTGATTACATGCATATGACTTTTTGTAATGTCTTTTGGACTGGTATATGTGGTGTCGGCCGCCGCGCTGACTTGTCTTTTACTCTTGCAAATGCCGCAGCTGCGCGCGCCTTTTTCCTTCATATTGGATGTTCCGCGCCGGGCGGCGGCGTTTACCTCAGACGCTGCTGCGTCCTCATTGGCTGCTTGTTGGGCTTCGCGCCCTTCAGGGGGGCGGGGCCTGGCGCGCCGCGCTTCATGGCTCGCTCTGGCCCGCCCTTCGTGGTACTTGACGCCATTTTGTCAGATCGCGCGTGTGACGTTTTTACATACCGTGCTCCGTAAGTGCCCTCGCGGGCGGCTTTATACTCATTGTAGTTTTTCGGTTCTGACACCCTTTCTTCTCATTGTGTCTTTCAGACGGGTGAATCCATTGGCTTCTCCAGGCCCGGTGTAATTGATAGTCGGGTCTTACTCCCACTTCCCTAGCGGGTCATTGGGGCATCCAGGGTTGCTTTATAGCGTCAATCCCTACTGGCATATTGTGCCCCAAAAAATCACCATATGGAGGCATCTCAGGATAATGGGACCGGGGTCCCCCTGGGACATGATCGGCTGTGTATGGTGTGTGGACAACCCCATGCCGACGCTGACAGGGCACGGGTCTGCGTACCCTGTGCTAAAAAAGCACTGGCCTTGCAATCTGGCCTGCCAGTGGCTACACCTCGTTGCACTTCACCTACTCCCCCAAGCTTAAATCTCACTCCTGCTGAGTCGCATACAAGTGGGGATTCTCAGCCTGATTTGTCTTCTAGACTGCCTACGGCTGAACAGATTATTGCAAGGTCTTTAGTGCGTAAGGGCCCTGGTAAGAAGCGGCACTTGACGCCTTATGTTGCTGTTTTCCCTGTGGGATCTCAGGAGTTTATGAATCTGTGTGGCTATACCCCTTCTGATGGAGAGCTCTTTTCTGACTCAGGCTCATCTGATGAGAGACCGAAGGGTCATGACGGTGAGGCTCCCAGGCAAAGAGGGGAGCGTTTCCATACAGCAACATCACGTTTGGAATTTCTAGAGCAGGCACATTTCCATACCCTTGTGCTCAAGGAATGGGAGTGCCCCAGTAAACTTCCTATACCAATCCCCTGGAACCCCGGGAAGTATCCTTTTCCCCCTGAGGTGGTTAATTGTTGGTCATCCCCCCCCCCCCTTCCCCGAGGTGGATGTCCCGATCATAGGGCTATCTAACACCCCTGTCTTGCATCCCCCTGATTATACTACCCTTCGGGATGCTGAGGACCGGCGCATTGACCTGCTGGCCTCCCACGTCTTTGCATGTGCGGGGACGGCGCTGCACCCGGTCTGTGCCTCTGCCATTACGGCTGTGGCCGCTAGAACCCTCATCAGAAAAATGCTTGATCGTGCCCCTGATCTCCCTTGGGAGGTGTTCAATGCTAATAGGATACATTTTACAAACACATCACAACTGGAGAGTGCATTAGATGACACCATCAGAATGTGTGCAAGAACTTCTGCCCTTGTGGTGGCTATACGTTGCTTGGTCTGGCTGCGACAGTGGGGTGCTAACAATGCTGCGAAAAAGGCCCTTACTGGGCTTCCTTTTAAGGGGCTACGCCTGTTTGGGGCCCGTCTAGACCTGTTTGGTAAGAGAGGTAAGTTACCCCAGCGCAGGCGGCTGTCTCAGCCCCTTCGGGGTCAGGGCCCCCCTTCTACCCCCTACCATGGTGTTAAACAAGAACCAGGGGTGTCCTTCGCGGGGGCTCGCGCAGATTCCTGCCCCAGGAGCAGCAGACAACGCCCTGGCTCCTCCGGGGGGGCTAAGCCCAAAGCTTCTCCCAAGTCTCCTCAAGCATGATGGGGCGCCCTCGCCAGTCAGGGTGAGGGGTCGGCTGCGGCACCTCGCTCATGTCTGGAGGCATCACGCCTCAGACAGGTGGATTCAGGAGGTAGTGTCCTCCGGCTATAAGATAGTTTGCTGTGCGGTCTCCCCCAAGATTATCAGGTCCCGGGTACTCCTGGTCCCTGCCTCTGCTCAGGGGTTTGGGGGTCATTTGCAGATTTCCCTTAACAGACAGAGGCAAGGGACTCTACACCAACCTTTCCACGGTTCCCCAAAAGGATGGGTCAGTCTGGCCCATTCTGGATTTACAGATCTTCAGCAAATCGTCAGGTATAGGCGTTTTCTGCATGGAAACTCTGCGCTCGGCCATCAGCTCCTTGCGCCCCGGGGGCTTCATGCCGTCTGTGGAGATCAAAGATGCTTATTTTTTTGTGTTTTCAGGACACCAAGGTTCCTCAGATTCGCGTTGGAAGACCAACACTACCAAGTTGTGGCCTTGTCATCTGGCCTCTCTTCAGCTCCCAGAGTGCTCACCAAGGTGCTGACGGGGGTGATGTCTCTGATGAGACCAAGGGGCGTCCGCGTGCTGCCCTACCTGGTCGTCCTCATTACTTTCCAGTCTCTATATCAGGCTAAGTTGGATATTCAGCTGGTGGTGTCCATTTGGGAGTCGTCTGGATGGGTGATCAACCACCCCAAGTCCTCACTGTCCCCTTCCTTGGTAGCTCCATTCCTAGGAATGAATCTGGATACAGTTCAGGCAAGGATCTTCCTTCCTCAGCAGAAAGTGGGACAATCTGATTGCACGGGCTCAGTCCTTCCTAGCTGTCTCCGTCCCTCCACCAGGCAGGGGATGCAGCTGGTGGGCCTGATGGTGGTGTGCTTGGAAGCGGTCCCTTATGCTCAGTCCCCCTTGGGGGGGCTTCTGCAACTTCTCCTATTGTTTGTATGGGACAAGGACCCAGCATATCTGGACAGGGTCTGTGTGCCTTCCCCCCGGTAAGGAGGTCCCTCTTGTAGTGGATGGACTCAAGGAACCAGTTGGGGGGCAGATCCTTTCTTGCCCCTTCCTGGGAGACGGTCACCACGGATGCCAGTCTATCGGGTTGGGGGGGGGTTCTGGAAGTCCCTGCGGTTCCAGGGGAGGTGGGGCCCTTAGGAGGCCCATACACCTATCAATGTTTGAGACTGTGAGCGATCAGGTTAGTTCTATCTCGCTTGACTACTCCTCTTCAGGGCCTGCCTTTTCAGGAGCGCTAGGTCTATCTGACGGCAGTTGCCTACATCAATCATCAGGGAGGGACCCGGAGCAAGAGGGTCCTCCAGGAAGTGTCTCCGATCCCGACCTGGGTGATGGCCAATGTTCCCTGCATATCAGCGGTATACATTCCGGGGGGGGGGGTCCCTCTGCAACAGGGTGTTCCATTCCCTGTGTCACCGTGGGGACCAACCAGATGTGGATCTGTTTGTGTCCCATCACAAGCTTCCGGTTCTTGTCTTCCTGTCCCAGGATCCTCTGGCCGTGACCACGGATGCTTTAGTACTGTCATGGCAGGACATTCTGTTCTGTATGTCTTCCTTCATTCCCCCTGCTAGGCAGGGTCCTGCGCTTGATTTGCTCTGGAAGGGGTGCCAGTGATTCTGGTGGCCCCCAGGTGGCCAAGAAGAGTGTGGTTCGCAGACGTGGTACAGTTGGCAGTCGATCATTACGTTCTGCCAGGAGTGCCAGATCTGCTCACTCAGGGCCCCTTACGCCATCCCAATTACAAACTCTGGCTTTGACGGCCTGGCTGCTGAAACCTCCATCTTGATGGAGAAAGGCTTGTCTGCCTCGGTGATTGAGACCATGGTGTAGGCTAGGAAGAGAACTTCTTCTTCCGTCTATTATTGGGTATGGCGTACCTACCTTGATTGGTGTGAGTCTAGGTCTCTTCCCTGTTGGGTGTTCAGTCCCCAGGGTTCTGGAGCTTTTACAGCATGGGTTGGAGTTGGGTCTAAAACTCAGTACTCTGAAGGGTCAGGTTCTTCCCTGTCTGCCTTCTTTCAGAAGTCTTTGCTCAGTATTTCTTGGTTAAGACCTTCTTTCAAGGGGTCACTCATGTGCGTCCCCCTCGTAAACCTATGGTCCCGGTTGGGATCTGAACTTGGTCTTGTCTGCCTTGCAGGGTGCTTCCTTTGAGCCTATTCAGGATGCTGCTCTGGCTGTACTTACCCTCAAGGTTGTCTTTCTGGTGGCTATTACTTCGGTTAGGCGTGGGTCGGAGCTGGCGGCTCTTTCTATCCAGCCCCCATTCCTTGAGAGACACCAGGATAAGGTGGTGGTCCGCCTTAAGCCGGACTTTCTGCCTAAGGTGGTGTCTGCTTTTCATTTGAATCAGGTTATTGTTCTTCCTTCATTGTGCCCTAATCCTAGCATCGCTAAGGAAAGGGTTCGGCATTCCTTGGATGTGGTCAGGTGTTTGAAGTATTACCTGGTTGTCACTGTGTCCTTCAGGAAAACTGATGCTCTTTTTGTGGTCCCTTCCAGTCCTAGGAAGGGTTTGGCTCCTGCCAAGTCTACTATTAGCGAATGGATTCGTCAGGCTGTGATTCAGGCCTATTCTACTAAGGGGAGGAATCCTTCCTTCCACCTTATTGCTCATTCTACTTGTGCTATTGGTGCCTCTTGGGACTTCCAGCACCAGGCTTCTGTTGAACAAGTTTGCAAGGCCGCTACTTGGTCTAAAGTTTTACAAGGTTGATGTTAGGGCCGCAAGGTTTTGCAGGCGGCAGTGGTTCAAACTGTCTGCTGTTGCTTTTTTGTTGGGGATCACTGCTATTGGATGTCCCAAGTGTAAGTAATCTATCTGGAGCAGGACGTACTGTATACTAAGAATAATACAATTCTGTGAAATACTCACCTGTAGAATTAATATTATAAGTATACAGTACGTTCTGCTCCACCCCACCCTGGTTTTTGCATTATTCTGGATCCCCTGTATGGTGATTGTTATCATTGTTATAGTTACCAGTTTGGGTTGTTTTAATTCTCCCGGCTTCTCATTAACTGCTTTTCAATGCTGGGGATTTGTGGGAGGTCCCTGGGTATTTGAGGGGCCGGGAGGAGCCTGTTTTACATGTCTCTGCAGTGCGGCGCCATTTGGCGGAGGATAACCCAAGTGTAAGTAATCTATCTGGAGCAGGAAGTACTGTATACTTATAATATCAATTCTACAGGTGAGTATTTCACAGAATTGTATTTTTATCACTTTACTGTACTTGAAATTGTCGCCGCCCCGCCTTTTTTTTCATGTTCCGCACTTGGCGGTGGCGTTTCCTCAGGCGCTGGTGCGCCGTCATTGTGCTTCACACTCTTCGTGGGGGGGGGGGGGGGGCGTGCCTGTCTCTGGCGCGTTCCGCGTCATGGCTTGTGCGGGCCCGCCCCTCGAGGTATACTGACGCCATTTTGTCTGCTTGGTCGGCATCTGCTTGACGGACCTCTACCTACCGCGGTCCGTAATTGCCCGTAAGTGCCCTTGCGGGGCGGCTTTATTTCCACTTTTTATTATTGTCTGCTGACGGCTCATTTGACTGTGTTCAGACGGGCGAATCCGTTGGCTTCTCCCGGCCCTCTATTAGTTGGTTAACTTGTGAGGCCTAGTGTAATTACTCCCACTTCCCTAGCAGGTTATTGGGGCATCCCGGGTTGCTAATTAGCGTTAATCCCTATCGGCCTATAGTGCCGCTGCAATCACCCTATGGAGGCATCTCAGGATAATGTGACCGGGGTTCCTTTGGGACAAGCCCGGCTGTGTGTAGCGTGTGGGCAGCCTCATGCTGACACTGACAAGACGCAGGGTTTGTGTACCCTGTGCCGAGCAGGTGCTTGCACTGCAATCTGGCCTCCCAGTGGCTGGGCCTGCATCTCGTATCGCCCCCCCCCCCCCCCCCCCCCCCCCCCCCCAAGCTTAAATCTCACTCCTACTGAGTTGCATACTAGTGGGGATTCTCAGCCTGATGTGTCTTCTAGACTGGCTAGTGTTGAGAAGTTAATTGCTAATACCTTGGCGCGTAAGGCCCCTGCTAAAAAGCGGCACTTAACGCCTAATGTCACTTTTTTCCCTATGGAAACTGATGAGTTTTGGCATTTGTGTGGCTATACCCCTTCGGACGAAGGGGAGCTATGCTCTGACTCAGGCTCATCTGACGAGAGGCCCAGGGGTCATGATGATTCTGCCTCTGACCCCTGGGCCCCAGATGATACTGATAGGCTGTTGGCTCAGATTTTTGAGGTACGGTCTATCTCTCCCCTGTTGCGGCTCCCAGGCAAAGGGGGGAACTTTTTCATACTGCTAAGTCATGCTTGGAATTTCCAGAGCAAGCACATTTCAATAATCTGGTGCTCAAGGAATGAGAACGTCCCAGTAGACTTCCCGGTGTACCTAAGAGTTGGGAAAGGAAGTATCCCTTTCCTGCTGATGTGGTAAAGTGTTGTCATCCCCTCCCGAAGTGGATGCCCCGGTCCTAGGGTTATCTAACACCTCTGTCATGCACTCCCCTGACTCTACTACCCTGTGGGATGCTGAGGACCTGCGCATTGACCAGCTGGCATCCCATGCCTTTGCATGTGCCTCGGCCATTACGGCTGTAGCCATTAGGACCCTGCTCAGAAATATACTTGATAGTGCCCCTGATGATTTGCCTTGTGAGGTGTTTAATGCACTTTCTAGTTGTGATGTTTTTGTAAATTTTGTCCTCTCTGCTTTGGATGACACCATTAGAATGTGTGCCAGAACATCTGCCCTGGTGGTGGCTATACGCCGCTCGGTTTGGCTGCGCCAGTGGGCTGCTGACAACGCTGCCAAGAAGGCCCTCACTGGGTTTCCCTTCAAAGGACTACGCCTGTTTGGGGACCGCCTGGACCTTTTTGCTAAGGGAGGCAGGTTACCCCAGCGCAGGCGGCAGTCTCGGCCCTTTCGGGGTCAGGGCTCCTTCTCCTCCCCCTACCGTGGTGCTAGACAAGGGAGGGGGGTTTCCTTTACTGGGCCCGGGGAGACTTCTGGGGTAGGGGCAGAGGACGTGGTCGTCCTGGCTCCTCCTGGGTCCCCAAGATTAAGTCCTCACCCAAGCCCCCTCAGGCATGATGGGGCGCCCTCACCCATCCGGGTGGGGGGACGGCTGCAGCACTTAGCTCACGTCTGGAGGCTTCATGTCTCAGACCGGTGGATTCAGGAGGTAGGGTCCTAGTTTGCTGCCTGGCCGCCCCCAAGATTCATCAGATCCCAGATTCCTCAGGATCCTGTGTCAGCTCAGGATCTAGTGCAAGCTGTGCAAGGCCTCCTGGAGCTGGGGGTCATCTTCAAGGTCCCCTTAAGAGAAAAAGGCAAGGGCTTCTATTCCAACCTATTCACAGTACCCAAAAAAGATGGGTCACTCAGGCCCATCCTAGACTTGAAGATCCTCAACAAATTTGTCAGGAGCAGGCGCTTTCGCATGGAAGCTCTGCCATCAGTTCCCTGCGCCCAGGGGATTTCATGACCTTGGTGGACATCAAAGATGCTTACCTTCATGTCCCTGTATTTCCAGGTCATCAAAGGTTCCTCAGGTTCGCTCTGGAGGATCAACACACCAGTTTGTGGCATTGCCCTTTGGTCTCACCTCAGCTCCCAGGGTGTTCACCAAGGTGCTGGCGGGTGTGATGTCTCTGCTCAGGTTTCAGGGCGTCCGCGGGCTGCCTTATCTGGACGACATTCTCATCACATCCCAATCTCTATATCAGGCAGAATTGGATACTCAACTGGTGGTGTCCACCCTGGAGTCTTTTGGATGGGTGATCAACCACCCCAAGTCTTTGCTGTCCCCCTCGTTGGTGGCTCCCTTCCTAGGAATGAATCTGGATACAGTTCAGGCAAGGCTTTTCCTTCCTCAACAGAAGGTGGACAGTCTGATTGCACAGGTCCAGTTCATGCTATCTTGTCATCATCCCTCCATCAGGCAGGGAATGCAGTTGGTGGGCCTGATGGTGGCGTGCTTCGAGGCGGTCCCTTATGCTCAGTTCCACTTGAGGCCTCTGCAACTCCACCTCTTGTCAGTGTGGGACAAGGACCCAGCGTCCCTGGACAGGGTCTGTGTGCTTTCCCCCCTGGTCAGGAGGTTCCTCTCGTGGTGGATGGACTCAAGGAACCTGTTGGGGGGCAGATCCTTTCTGACCCCTTCCTGGGAGACAGTCACAACGGATGCCAGTCTGTCAGGTTGGTGGGGGGGTTCTGGAAGTCCCTGCGGTTCCAGGGGAGGTGGGGCCCTCAGGAGGCCCACACACCTATCAATGTCTTGGAGCTGCGGGCAATCCGGTTAGTCCTGGCTCAGTTGACTACTCATCTTCGGGGCCTGCCTGTTCAGGTGCGCTCGGACAACCAGACGGCAGTTGCCTACATCAATCATCAAGGAGGGACCCGGAGCAAGGGGGCCCTCCAGGAAGTTTCTCTGATCCTGACCTGGGCGGAGTCCAATGTCCCCTGCATTTCAACTGTGTACATCCCGGGGGTGGAAAATCTCCTGGCAGACTCTCTGAGCAGGGGGACCTCTCGCCAGGGAGAGTGGTCCCTGTGCAACAGGGTGTTTCAATCTCTTTGTCGCCGTTGAGGCCAACCAGATGTGGATCTGTTAGCGTCCTGTCACAACCACAAGCTCCCGGCCTTTGTCTCCCTGTCCCAGGATCCTCTGGCCTTGACCGTGGATGCCCTAGCAATGTCATGGCAGGACTTTCAGTTCCTGTATGTCTTTCCTCCATTCCCTCTATTGGGCAGGGTTCTACGCAAGATTGCTCTGGAAGGGGTACCAGCAATTCTGGTGACCCCCAGGTGGCCAAGAAGAGTGTGGTTCGCAGACATGGTGCAGCTGGCAGTGGATCAGTGCGTTCTACCCATGGTGCCAGACCTGCTCACTCAGGGCTCCCTACGCCATCCCAATTTACAAACTCTGGCTTTGACGGCCTGGCTGCTGAAACCTCCATCTTGATGGAGAAGGGGCTGTCTACCTCAGTGGTTGATACCATGATTAAGGCTAGGAAGAAGTCTTCCCCCATTTACTACAGGGTTTGGCGTGCCTACATTGACTGGTTTGAGTCTGTCTCTTCCCTGTCGTGTGTTCTCTATTCCCAGGATTCTGGAGTTCCTTCAGCATGGGTTGGACATGGGGCTCCAACTTATTACTCTGAAGGAGCAGGTCTCTGCCCTGGCTGTTTTCTTCCAGAAGTCCTTTGCTCGGCACCCTCTGATCAGGATTTTTTCCAGGGGGTCACTCGTGAGTCCCCCACGTAAGCCTATGGTGCCTGTTTGGGATTTGAACTTGGTTTTGTCAGCCTTGCAGGGTGCTCCCTTTGAACCTGTGCAGGATGCTCCCCTGGCCATCCTTACTCTCAAGGTTGTCTTTCTGGTGGCTATCACTTCTGTTAGGCGTGTGTCTGAGTTGGCGGTGCTTTCCATTCAGCCCCCCTATTGTGAGAGACACCAGGACAAGGTGGTGGTTCGTTTCAAGCCTGATTTTCTGCCTAAGGTAGTGTCTGCCTTTCATTTGAATCAGGACATTGTTCTTCCTTCATTGTGCCCTAATCCTAGTAATGCTAAGGATAGGGTTTTGCATTCCTTGGATGTGGTTAGGTGTCTGAAGTTCTATCTGGTGGCTACTGCACCTTTCAGAAAAACTGATGTTCTTTTTGTGGTCCCTTCTGGTCCTAGGAAGGGTTTGGCTCCTGCCAAGTCTACCATCAGCAAATGGATTCGTCAGGCTGTGATTCAGGCCTACTCTGCTAAGGGGAAGAATCCTCCCTTCTGCCTTACTGCTCATTCTACGCGTGCTATTGGTGCCTCTTGGGCTTTTCAGCACCAAGCTTCTGTTGAACAAGTTTGCAAGGCCGCTACTTGGTCTTCTGTTCATACCTTTTCAAAGTTTTACAAGGTTGATGTTAGGGCCTCAGCTGATGCTGTTTTTGGTCGCAAGCAGTGGTTTAAACTGTCTGCTGTTACCTTTTCTTGGGGATCCCACCCTACTTTATGGACACTGCTATTGGATGTCCCGATAGTAAGTATTATATCTGGAGCAGGATGTACTGTATACTAAGAATAATACAATTCTGTGATTACTCACCTGTAGAATTGGTATTATGAGTATACAGTACGTCCTGCTTGGATCCCCTGTATGGTGATTGTTGTCATTGTTATAGTTACCAGTTTGGGTTGTTTTAATTCTCCCGGCTTCTCATTAACTGCTTTTCAATGCTGGGGATTTGTGGGAGGTCCCTGGGTATTTGAGGGGCCCAGAGGAGCCTATTTTCGATGTCTCTGCAGTCCAGCGCCATCTGGCGGAGTAATACCCGATAGTAAGTATTATATCTGGAGCAGGACGTACTGTATACTCATAATAGCAATTCTACAGGTGAGTAATCACAGAATTCTATTTTTTCTGGGTATCCAGCACGGGTCGCTTCATCTTCAATTCTTCACTATTGGGACATCCAAAAAGCAGTGTCCAGGAAGAAGGGTGGGATCCCCAGTGAGCAACAGCGCGTAGTTCATGACACTACCGCCTGAAGCACTTTGCGACCAAAAACAGCATCAGCTGAGGCCCTAACATCAACCTTGTAAAACTTAGAAAAAGTATGAACTGAAGACCAAGTAGCGGCCTTACAAACCTGTTCAGCCGAAGCCTGGTGCTGAAAGGCCCAAGAGGCACCAATGGCTTTAGTGGAGTGAGCCGTAACACAGAAAGGGGGTTCCTTCCCCTTGGCAGAATACGCTTGCCCCACCGCCTGTCTGATCCACTTACTGATGGTGGATTTGGCTGGAGGCAAGCCCTTCCTAGGTCCGTTAGGAAGGACAAACAGAAACTTCCGAAAGGACTCCGTAGCAATCAAATATAAGTTAAAGCGGTCCTTCACTCTGAATAAGAGTCTATCTTATATGTTTCCCCCCCCCGTACATACAGATTGCTCATATTAAGAATCATCCTACCTGCACCTAATGCAAGTTATGAGCCTTTAAACATCCAAGATGGCGGCTCATGGAACATCAGGCAGCTTGCAAACAGGAAGTGCCTTCTGACTGTGCTGCTCTGCATTCTGGGATTGCTGTCCTTTATCCCACTCTCCTCTCCTCAGTAAGTGTGATGCTTCTGAGTCAAGATGGCGGCGCCCGGTTGCAGCCCAGTGGGGGAAAGAATAAGTGACTAAAAACTTAAAATATATTAATTTTAGATGCTGGGGAATAGTTTTATAGGGTTTGGCCTTTTCAAAAAATCATGGTGAAGGTCTGCTTTAAGCGCCCTGACAACATCCAGTGAATGGAGGGTCCTTTCCTTAGAATTAGAAGGTGCGGGACACAAGGAAGGCGAGACAATGTCCTCATTGAGATGAAAAGTGGAGACAACTTTGGGCAAGAATTACGGTTTAAGACGAAAAACCACCTTATCCCGATGCCGCTCAAAGTAAGGAGGCTTAATAGAAAGCACCGGCATCTCAGACGCGGCGCACCGAAGTGATAGCTAAAAAGACCACCTTCAGAGTCAAAATGGATAGAGCAGCATTGCACAAGGGCTCAAAGGGCGGACCCTGGAGAGCAGAAAGCACCAAATTCAAATCCCACACCGGTAGCAAGGGCTTACGCGGCGGACGCACATGGGTAACTCCCTGGAAAAATGTCTTGATAAGCCTATGATTGGTGAAAGATCTTTGGAAAAAAATTGCCAAGGCCGAAACCTGTCCCTTGAGGGTCCTCAATTGTAAACCCGGATCCAAGCCATGTTGTAGGAACTCCAAAATCCTGGCAAGGGAAGAAGAACGACAAGGGAAATCCTTAGACTCACATGTAAGCATGCCAGACCCTATAATAAATCATGGAAGAGGATTTCGTCCGAGCCTGAATCATGGTACTCACAACAGAGGTCGGCAGCCCCTTTTCCCTCAGGATCGAGGTTTCAGCAGCCAAGCCGTCAAAGCCAGCTTTGTAAATTGGGGTAGCGTAGCAGACCCTGAGTGAGAAGCCCTGGATCGTCGGGCATAACGTAATGATCCACCCACATCTGGACTATGTCCGCGAACCAACACCTTCTCGGCCAGCAGGGGGCCACCAGGATGGTCGGTACCCTTCTTGAGCTATCTTGCACAGCACGCGACCCAGGAGAGGAAAGGGGGGAAATGCATAGAGGAGTCGAAATTTCGTCCAAGGAATTGCAAGCGCGTCTGTGGCGAAGTCCAGAGGATCTCTTGACAGAGACGAACCTTGGAAGCTTGTGATTGTGACGGGACGCAAACAGGTCCACGTCCGGTTGACCCCAGCGGTGACACAGGGCGTGAAAGATCTTGTTGCTGAGAGACCATTCCCCCAGACGAGACGTCCCCCTGCTCAGGGAGTCCGCCTCCTGGTTCTCCACCCCTGGGATGTAAAACGCCGAGATGCAGGGAACGATCTCCTCCGCCCAAGACCGAATCAGGGACACTTCCTTGAGGGCTTGCTTGCTCCGAGTCCCACCCTGATGATTGATGTAGGCGACCACCGCCTGATTGTCCGAGCGGACCTGGACCGCACGACCCCGTCGATGGGAAGTCAACTGAAAAAGAACCAACCGAATCGCTCTCAGCTCCAGGAGATTGATAGGCACATGGGCCTCCTGAGAGCCCCACTGGCCCTGGAACTTCAGCGATTGCCAAAACCCTCCCCAACCGGTCAGACTGGCTTCCGTGGTGACAATCTCCCAGCGCGGAGGCAGAAAGGACCTGTCCACTAGAAGATTTCTCGAGTCCAACCACCATGAGAGGGACTGTCTGGCCAGAGGGGACAGAGCAAATTCCTGCTCCATGGACTCCTGTGTCCAATCCCAAATAGTCAAGAGATTCAACTGAAGAGGTCTCAAGTGGAACTGGGCGAAGGGTACAGCCTTGAAGCAAGACACCATGAGGCCCACCAACTGCATCCCCAGACGGATGGAAGGGTGTGGACACGACAGCAAGGCCCGCACCTGCATCTGAAGACCCTCTACCTTCTGCTGAGGGAGGAAGACCTTGACCTGAGAAGTGTCCGTCATGCCCAGGAAGGACCTCGCCAATGAGTGATCGAAGATAATTGATCACCCAACCAAATGCCTTGAGAGTGGACAACACCTTCTGAGTGTCGCTCTCGGCCTGCTGAAGAGATTGAGCAGCAATCAACCATTCGTCCAGGTAAGGAAGAATATGAATGCCCCGGCACCTCAGTAGGGCCATGACACCCGCCAGCACCTTGAACACCCGAGGGGCCGAAGAGATTCCGAACGGCAGAGCCACAAACTGGTAGTGTTGATCCTCCAAGAGATTCCGAACGGCAGAGCCACAAACTGGTAGTGTTGATCCTCCAAGGCGAACCTCAAGAACTTCTGATGGCCCTGGCAAATAGGAACGTGCAGGTAGGCATCCTTGATGTCCACCGTGGTCATGAAGTCGCCGGGCCGAAGTGAACTCACCGCTGACCGTAAGGTGCTTGAACGGAAGTGCAGAGCTTGGCAATGAGGACCCGGAGAGGCAGCATCCCTGGACGCTCAGCCAATCTGAAATGAGATGCTGAGGATGCGGCCGCTGTATTGGGATGCATCTCATTTCAGATTGGCTGAGCGTCCAGGGATGCTGCCTCTCCGGGTCCTCATTGCCAAGCTCTGCATACAAACAGAGCCCTTTTCCAAGTAAACAGCGCTAATTGGATGAGAGCCTGTGCATGAGCCATGGGATAGGGAAAGGTTATATATTTATATATATATATTAATTTGAATAATTGTGCAAAGTAGATTTTTTTCCAGTCAGTTTAGTTTATTTTGTAGAGATTTTATATATTTGAGTCACCTGGTGGTCTCATCACAAAAGCCTGCCTGGGAAGAAAGCTGCAGCAAGTTTACTGCAGCTGTTGCTAGAGGACCCTTTGGCTAAATGCTGCGGCTGTTTATCATCTCACTGAATAAAATCCAATCCTAAAACAAGTGTTCACTTTACACCCCAGAGGAGGAAACAATAAGGCGGAACACCAAAAACCAGACAAAGGGAGTTTTTCCTCATATCCCACTCCAGAGCGTCACAGATTCAGATACGAATGGGTTAACTCTCGGCCAAAGGCAGGATTGCAAGATAAAATATGGGGTCTCTCACGGCCTACATATACTTCCAGTTGCCCCCGCCCTCCAGTTTCATTCCTGCAGCTGGACTGGACTGCGAAGGTTATGCATGGATTTATTTTCCTTGTTTCTTTCATTTTTCTTTTTAAAAAGCCATTCTTTGAGAAAGCAGGGGATTTTAACACTTATGTTCCCACTGATCCGGAAGGACCCACTATTAATGCCTCTCTGAGTCGGTTAAGGGTGAGGTGAGATTTTTTTAGGTTGTTGGCCCTTAAAGGGATAGCACACCCTCCTATGACGAGTAAGATGTTTATGCAGCCTTAGAATCTCAGGAAGATTCTTCAGAATGGGAAATATGCTCCAGCAGAGAAGAGGGGAGCTGTTCTGGCACAATCTGTGCCAGAACAGGGGTCATCTATGCTCAGGAAGCAGATTGACAAGTTAACTTCCTCTATTCTAGAGGCATTGGATATTCCATAAAAGGATCAGTATAGGTCTGAGAAACCTCATTCCCCCAGAGGTGGATGACCCTGTCAAAAGAAACTATTGTTATTGTTAACCCTTTGTGAACTAGTAAGGGATCCATGAGACCCCTATACCAGTTCACAAGGCTTGGGCGCTGGCAAGTCACCTGCGGCTACTTCTGGGCAGCTGGAATTGTATATGTAGGCCGGGAGAGACGACAACTTTTTATCTTGCAGTCCCGCCTTTGGACAAGAGTTAACCCATTCGTATGTGAATCGGTGATGCCCTGGAATGGAAGAAGAGAGAAACCAATTCTACAGGTGAGGGGTCACAGAATTTTTTTTTTTTTGCTTCAAGTGTATTTCTTTAAGAAACAGTGGTTGTCTATATTCAGTCATCTATATTCTTTCTTTGTTCTATTTAGTCGGCCTTACACCAATAAAGTAATTACATTATGGTATCGTCCTCCTGAATTGCTGCTTGGAGAGGAGCGGTATACACCAGCTATAGATGTCTGGAGCTGCGGGTAAGTCAACGACATTACTATAAAAAAGATCTCTCAAGACCCACTCATAATTTAATTGATGTGATTAACCAATTAACTGTGTTCAATCAATCATATACGCATGCAGTCAATAAATGTTAGCACTGTTATGGGGCCTACAGAAGGGCATAGTAACATTTTTAATATGGCAGCTCTAAAAGACATGGTCAGCCAGTCTTCACAATAACAAAAGCTATAGTGCATTGAGGGGGGTTAAAATCTTTTCTGGGAATTTGGCTGCAATATTTGATTTGGTTTTCTGACATTATTGTCCTGCCAGGTGTATTCTTGGTGAGCTGTTTACAAAGAAGCCAATCTTCCAGGCTAATCAAGAACTTGCACAACTTGAATTGATAAGGTGAGTCCTTTTTGTTTTAAGCCACATTTGTTATGTTCTCTTCAACTGAAGGTAGACCTTATCCGCTTTAACTTGACCTGGTCATTCATTGTGGTGACCTTTTTTAAAGGGGACTGTAAAGGCAAAGGTTAAACATTGGCACAAATACATAGGGGACAAGGCCACAGGCAAGCTAAATGACTGCAAAGATTGTCCCTCCTATAATTTTCCATGGGCCGGACCATGGTTCAAAGTGGTTGCATGGCTGCTCTCCTTCAGAGAGCTCCTGGCGTGACTGTGCGGCTTCAGGTTATTGAGCAGGCTTCTGGCCCAGACCACTGCGCGTCGTCGCTCCCTGCCTGTCTTCGTGTGCAGAGGGAGATGCTGAACACCACTTGGGCACTGTGAACGCACTTGGTAGTAATCAAAGAGGCGGTCTGTGAGACCGGCTTCTTGATTAGGTCAGCGCGCAGCCCAGACCTCTCATTCCAGCTACATCCATTACTGAACCAATGTGATGCACCCATGTGACCATGAGCATCCTATTAGGGCTGGCTGTGGAGGCGGCTGGGCTGCTTCACAGCAGCCATAAATGAGGACTTGGAAGGGGAGAGTTCCTGGTGCAAATGCACAGCGGAGCAGCTCAGGTCGCACTGCCCTGCTGCTGTATATTAAAGAGGGGAATATGCTTATTTGTGACCATAGTTCCCCTTTCATTAAAGCAGGCCTGAAGTGGACATGCATGATGGATGGCAAAGGAGAGGGCTTTGTGTATGTTAGCCCATGTGCAAACAATCACCTATTTGTGTGTTAAAGTGGACCAACACCCAGGATTTTCACTATCCTGGGTGTTGGTCCACTTCCGCGGGGCACCCCGATCGGGGGTGAAACCCCCAGAAAGCCCCAAAAACTCACCTGACCCCGCTCCCATGTGACTCGCTCCACCAATCACCGCCGGCGGACAAGCGAGGTCCGTCGACGGACAAGGTGAGAGCCCCCACCGCCGCCTCTTGCGCGTCCCTCTTACAGGGAGCGCGCCCGCCATTCACGAACAGCGGGCCCGGGTGCGCGCTCTGCTAGAGGGATGCGCGAGAGGCGGCGGCCCACGCATGCGCTGTTGGAACAAGGAAAAGGTAGGATTTGCGGGCGTCCTGGGGGGTTTCACACAGCGGGGCACCCCCGATCGGGGTGCCCCGCAGGCAGGGAGCTGATCGGCCCGGGAATCTTATAGATTCCTGGGCCGATCAGCGGTGGGTGTCGGTCCACTTTAAGTTGACGTCTACAGTATGTGTTTTGTTTGCTTTTATCCTAACTTTTTGCATTTAAAAGGTGTATATTTTTTTCTTTTCTGTGTTTAGCCGCATTTGTGGAAGCCCTTGCCCTGCTGTCTGGCCTGATGTAATAAAGTTGCCATATTTCAACACCATGAAACCAAAGAAGCAATATCGACGTAAAATCCGAGAGGAGTTTGCTTTGTAAGACTTTATTTTTCCAGCATAAAACATGTATATTAGGATAACTCTTACCATTATATTGGACAGCCAGTCAGAAGACTACATACACCTCCAGAGGAGACGCATACACCTCCACGCCCAGGGAATCCCAACTTGGGGTACCTCGCTAGTTACTAAAGCCCGCTTTAATTATACCTTGGAAAACCAAAACTTGCTTTAAAACTGGTTAACTAGTGGGACAGCCAATATTGGAATGTGTCTGTGGTGGGGGTGTCGGTGGACCTTCATTCATTTTTGACTGGACGTCTGCTTTAAATCATCGTGGCTTTGACAAGAGGCGCCACACAGAAAATGAAGCTCCCCGCTTACCCTACACTTGACTCCTGCACCAATCGTTGTCCTGGAGTCCCACACTTAACTTTTGTGTACCGAGGACACATTATTTTCCGTAGGAGCCTCTATACACAGGCCACGCCCAGCCTAATAGACAGTGCAGCTCCCCCCATCATACTGATGGCGTATAAGAAGGCCACCTATAAATATCCATTTTTACTCATTTCACAGAATGATTTACCATTATTGTCACTCTGCCTCCTACTACACTTTGATATGCATTTGCATTTACTGGCAGCCTTTAAGAACCTGGTAATCTTCTTCTTTTGTGAGGGTCAGCAGCTTGAAAGACCCTGTCAACAATGGTATGGTTTTTTTTTTTTTTTTCTAGGTGCCCTTACATAGCCTCTGATTTGGTGCCCCAGCCAAACTTTGCAGCTGTTTACCTCCTCTTTATTGTACTGTACTTGCCACCAAATGCTATGGCCTTAATGCATACTTAAAAAACCCAGTGTGGGCGGCCCTAGAAGCTAAAATGTTTCAGGTGCCCACATGTGTCTGCTCCACATTGAATTGAATGAGAGCCCTTTGTTGAAGGATTTACCTACAGCAAAGGGCTCTAATTGGAGAGAGGAGAGGAGGTGGGTTTTACTAGGCGACGTGTGGGCTTCACACAGTGTGGCATCCCCGGGGGCACGGAACAAAACTGAGAGGCTGCCCAGTTGGGTATTTTTATTTCTTGCCGGTCTTTGGATTAGTGGGTATAAGAATAAAGTAGCCAAGGAAATTCTGACCATACATTTTTTTTTTTGCTTTCTGCCACACTCTTTGAGAAGATCTTGCCCAACATTAAACTGGACCTTCATCCTGAATAAGAGCCTTTCTTGTATGCCCCCCCCCCCCCATCTTGTACATGCAGATTGCTCACAAAAGCCATGCCGTCCTACTGTCACCTAGGAAGTGTCTTCTAACTATGCCACTCTGCATTTTGAGATTGCTGTCCTTTTCCTGACCCCAGTGCTGGTCTGTCTATAACTCGCCCCTCTGCACTTGCCCCTCTCCTCAGCATGTAATACTGTGAAGGACCAATGAATAGCAAGATGGCGGCAGCCGTATTCTGGAGTCCTGAACAGAATTGCAGCCCAGTGGGGAAAAGAATAATTAGGTGACTAAAGTCACTTAAAATATATTTATTTTAGTAGCAAGGGAATAGTTTAAGGGTTTGGGCTTTTCATTAAATTATGCTGAAGGCCCGGTTTAAACTTGGCCTGTGAAGACAGGATCTTAATCAATGCAAAATATATGGGTAACATTAGCTGTGTCAACCATGTCTGCCAGGGTTGACCCATGGCCTGCCTTCAAGATGAGCTTCTGTTTTTGTATACTGCAGACATTCATTCAGGCTCTCCAGTCTTAAAGACCGTGAAATAATATTTTTTGGTTGCTGTGGAGCTCTTCGGTTACATTAATTTTGTTTATATCCCTGTGTAATCAGATTTAAAACCTCCTTTTTATTTTTGCAGCATACCAACGCCAGCACTTGACCTGTTTGACCATATGCTTGCACTGGATCCTAGCAAACGTTGTACTGCTGAACAAGCCTTACAGTGTGAATTTCTCCGGGATGTGGATCCATCAAAAATGGCACCACCAGAGTAAGGATTGTTTGTGTGGAAAGATATGCAATCTATTTAAAGGACCAGTATCGCGAACATTTGCATTCAAAAAGATATATAATTAAATAGCCACACAATAGCTTCTAACACGTGTATAAATAATCTGGCGATAGAAAAGAAAAAACATGTATGCCTTACTTTTAAATTGTAAAATGAAAATGGCTCAGTCCATTTGCTGAATGGGGGGGGGGTCTGCTGTTTTTTATTCAGTGAGGTGATTGAGAGCTGCCACATTTAGGCCACTGGTCTCCTAGCAACAGGTGCAGTAAACTTGCTCCAGCTTTCTTCCCAGGGCAGCAATGTACACGGCAGTAACAGCTCTGTGTGACTAAATAAATGACTAAATAAAATCTACTTTGACTGCACAAGCATTATATATATAAAGGTATTAAAGTGGACCAAAATCCACCCTAGATTGAGACTCCAGGGCAGGCATACTTGCTCCAGATTCGGGATGCCCCGCTGTGTCAAATCCCCCAGGTCACCCGAAAACTCAACTTCTTTCCCGGTCCAACAGCGCATGCGAGAGCAGCGGCTGCATCCTCACTATACTCTTAGCAGGGCGCGTGCCCGCGCCAGGCATTTGTGAATGTTCAGCACGGGCAACCATGTTAAAGGTTAGCAGGGGATGCGGCAGACAGTGTGCTCGGATCCGCTCGCCTTAGACGAAGGGGCGGCAGTGAATCCGAGCGCGCTGACAGCTGCGCATGTGCTGTAGGACCGTGAAAGGGTGAGATCGGGCAACACAGTGGGGCATTCCGATCAGGGTGCCCGGGGGGTAAGGAACAAAACCCAGGACAGGCAAAATCCTGGGTTTTGGTCCACTTTAAAGTGGAACAAAACCCTGAGTGGCCAACCCTGGAGTCTAAAACCGAAAAGAATTCCCTTGGCGCATCGCAATACGGGATGCCCCAGTGTGTGAAACACTGCCCGGGTCGCCGCAATACTCACCTTTTCCCTGGCTCGCAGCCGCATCTGCGCATCCTCAGCATCTCCAGCATCAGAGAGGCTGGGTGCCCAGGGATGCTGCCGCTCCAGGTTCTCGTTGCCAAACTCTGGGTGCGATTGGATGACAGCCTGTGCATGCCCAATGGGACAGGGAAAGGTATATTTTGACAGCTGAACTGGTGGGGGGGGGGGGGGGAGGTAAAAAAGAAAAATTGGCAAAATAAGTAATCTATAGAGCAACAAAAACAAGATTTAAAAAATTGGAGAAAAAAAGTAAAAAGTAAAAAAAATCAATTCTAAGCTGGGCTCAAACCTTAGACCCTCTGTACTATATCTAAATGTTCTACCTGATGAGCCATTCAGCCTGCTGAGAATAAACTGCACTTTATAAGGTAACATATCTGAAACAATGTTCCATAATGCAGTCACTATCTCTCTCCTCTCGTCCCAGCCAGACAATAAAGACACACACACCAGCCATCTCCTGGGCGGCACCATGCAAACACACAGCAGCCATCTCCTGGGCGGCACCATGCAAACACACAGCAGCCATCTCCTGGGCGGCACCATGCAAACACACAGCAGCCATCTCCTGGGCGGCACCATGCAAACACACAGCAGCCATCTCCTGGGCGGCACCATGCAAACACACAGCAGCCATCTCCTGGGCGGCACCATGCAAACACACAGCAGCCATCTCCTGGGCGGCACCATGCAAACACACAGCAGCCATCTCCTGGGCGGCACCATGCAAACACACAGCAGCCATCTCCTGGGCGGCACCATGCAAACACACAGCAGCCATCTCCTGGGCGGCACCATGCAAACACACAGCAGCCATCTCCTGGCCAGCCAGCAAAGACACACATACACACACACACACACACACCCATCTCCCAGCCAGCAAAGACACACACAGTCACACCAACCATCTCCCAAATGGGCAGCAAAGACACACACAGTCACACCAACCATCTCCCAAATGGGCAGCAAAGACACACACAGTCACACCAACCATCTCCCATCCAGCAAAGACACACACAGTCACACCAACCATCTCCCAGATGGCCAGCAATGACACACACAGTCACACCAACCATCTCCCAGATGGCCAGCAATGACACACACAGTCACACCAACCATCTCCCAGATGGCCAGCAAAGACACACACAGTCACACCAACCATCTCCCAGATGGCCAGCAATGACACACACAGTCACACCAGCCATCTCCCAGATGGCCAGCAAAGACACACACAGTCACACCAACCATCTCCCAGATGGCCAGCAAAGACACACACAGTCACACCAACCATCTCCCATCCAGCAAAGACACACACAGCTGCGCTCCTTACATAGCAGTGGCAGTGAGCCGTTCTCCCCCCGCACAGCACTTGGTATAGCCTGAAGTGACGGAGCCCGTCAGTCAGCCACATTTTAAAACAGCTGCCATTCTGCAGCAGTACAATCTACAACTTTTTTGGAAACACATATTGCCTTCTGATTACTATATGTACTCACATGGAAAGTACATTTTAAATCTGTGTTCCAAGCTAAATTTCACAATACTGCTCCTTTAAGAATTGAAATGTATGTTTTTATGTATTGGCACACAGGCTGGTGGCTTTTGAATTGTATTTGCTGCTTTTAGATAGATGAAATGTATAAAAATGCAGATCAAATATGTATGAACTATACATACATATGAACACTAAATTCCATTTTCAGAAATTCTTTGTGCTGCTCAGTATAGTCAGATCTCTAGGCACTTGGTTGGCTACTGTGCCGACAGATGCACCAGAATATTTATGGCGACATCACCAAAATGATTTCTTTAACTTTTTCTTTTGTAGCCTTCCTCTTTGGCAAGACTGCCATGAATTATGGAGTAAGAAGCGAAGAAGACAGAAACAGATGGGTATGATGGATGATATGACTGCACCAAAAGTACCAAGGAAAGACTTATCTGTCGGGATGGATGACAGCAGAAGCAGCACACCCCAAGGTATGCCAGTATCTTCTCAGATGAAGCCTCAGGGATTTCCTGGTGTTGCATTAGGTAAGTGTGTGCTTCTCTGGTCTCCTATACTTGCTTAATTCTATACTTGTTTGGCTACTTTTTTAGTTTAGTTTTATCTAAATCTTGGTATTTTCTTCCCAAGGTCACCCAAGTGTTGGACAGCCACTGAATCAGAATTCGGTTGCATTTTTACTGAATTTGCTACAGTCTCAGACCAGTAGTGTCAGCTTGGCACAGTTTGCACAGCTTTTGAACATCAAGGTGAATCCTGAGACACAGCAACAGCTGAATAATCTCAATCTTCCAGCTGGTATTCTTGCATCAGCAGATAAACCACCCGAACCAAAAGAGGAGCCACCTTTTCCAGCTGCAGCACTGAGACCTGAACCTACCCCATTCCCATCGCAGCCTCTAGCTAAGGCTAATGCGGATGCAGACCAGACAGGCATCCAAAGTACTTTTTCTGTTTTACTGGCCAGTTTATTAAAAGATCAAGAACAAAAGCAAAAAATGGACACTGCTGTGGTGCCTCCAGAGGAGACATTAAAAGACGAAACTTTGAAGCCCAGAAGACCTCCAAGCCCTGAACCCCTTGGTATGTATCTATCTTAATTCTATTTAAGCCTCTGGGCAGAAAGTGAGGACTGGTAGCGTTTTTACATTGTTTTTTTTATTAACAAAGTAAGTATAAAAAGTTAAAATTAGTTGCATCAGTTGCATCCTTGTATGATTCTAGTTGGTTTTCAGTAACTGAGCCAATATGCTGCCTGCTGAGAAGGAGCCATGCTAGAACTACAGAGCCTCTGCACTGTTCGCAGATACAGTTGCTGCTTAGGATGAGAGGGTTGAGTCATGGAATGGATGGTTAGCTACAGATATTTATTTTGGGCAACTGGAGGCCTTTACAGCTTGCTGTAGCAGTTCTTCAAGTTTGCCCTCCCCCTCTTTCCATTTTTCTACTGTCGTGCTCCAAATGTGTTCGCACATTCACCCCCATCTCTCCCAGCATGAGCAAGCTGGGTAAGGCATGCATCGTAGAGGTACATGGTTGGCCATATGACCACATTTGTGCATGTTCGTCAAGGGATGTAATTACTAGGCAGGAAAACCTGCTACAGCATAAACTGCATACTGCACGAAATGGAGGAGGAGGCACTTGGGACAGGATACAGTTGAGCAGTTTGTCACCTTATTGCCATTTCCTGGACTGTCCCTTTAATCAAGAAGGGTACGTTGTTCGTTGTTCCATCCCTTACTCTTTATCCTGGCGAGGTGCCATGAATAGGCTCCTCTGTACATGGAATTTCCTTGGACCGACACAGCAGGTGAGCAATGTGTGGGTGGCAGGAAAGCTGGTCGCCTCAAGTCTGTTGGTACTATTTGAATATCCAAAGTCTTTGAGGAAAGTCAATAAAAATGGACTTTCTCATTAACTCTACAATAAGGTTATACTGTTCCTAGGAGTGGCAGGCAGTACTGGAAGTGTTAAAACCTCCTCCTTGAGAGCTCTTCCCTCGTTCAGTTCCATACCACAACTCGGTTCTTTACACTTCCAGGAGTGCAGACATGCTTTTGCAGGTATACAGTACGTCCTGCTCCAGATATAATACTTACACTTGGGTTATCCTCCGCCAGATGGCGCTGTGCACTGCAGACATGCAAAAACGGGCTCCTCCCGGCCCTTCATATACCCGAGGACCTCCCACAAATCCTCAGATTTCTCTGCAGTGCTGACTGCGAAGACATGAAGTATCACTCTCTCGCAGGTGAGCGGGGCTATTACAGCCTGCCGCCCTGTTGGACTATTCCCACCCGTCCTCCTTGTGATGTGCCTCCCAGCCTTGGCTGCGCTGGTCGGGTGAAGGTAGGCAGCACCATGCGTGCTTAACGGAGCCATGCTCCACCGCAGTCCCCCACCAAAGTGGATGTCCCTCCCGCATTATTGCCCCATGTAGCGGTGGGCCCTGTGTAAAGGGTCGCCATCCTCCCTCGTTTTCCCCCGTATTCGGGGGGAAAAGAATAGGGGGGGGGGTGTGTGTGTGTGTTTGGCGGTCTCAGTGTACTGTATTGTCACGCTTATGGCCGTACTTTCGCCCCTAACTGGCAACTAGGTGTCAGAGCCGCGCTGCTTGCTCCTTCTATTCTGGCCGCCGCCGTTTTTGCCTTCTCAATTTTTCATTAAAATTTACTGTGCTGGGTGGCGGCGGCGTCGGACTCTACGAGTATCCACTAGCAGATGCTTTTACTAGCATATCCTATGCTTGGCTTGTCAAGCCTTGACGGCTGCTTCAGAGCTTCGCGCTCTTTTGGGGAGGCGGGGACCTGGCGTGGCGCGCTCCGCGTCACGCCCAGATTAGGCCCGCCCTTCGAGGTTCGGTTGGCGCCATTTTGTTGATCTTCGCGCACGTGTGTGTTGGCGGTCTTTCTCCTCCCCTGGTCCGTAAGTGCCCTCGCGGGTGATTTCATCATTAGTATTTTTTCTGCTGCGCATGGCCCTGACACCTCTTATTCCCCTTCTGTCTTTCAGACGTCAAAGACTTCGGTGGCTTCTCCCGGCCTAACATAACTTGTAGCGGGCTTTTAAAAAATTCTCCCACATTCCTAGCGGGCCTTCGGGACATCCAGGGTTACCTATTGCATAAATCCCTACTGACATATATTGCATTGATAATCACCATATGGAGGCATCTCAGAATTATGTGTCCAGGGTCCCTTGGGGACAAGGCCGGCTGTGTATAACGTGTGGCTATCCCCACGCTGATGCTGACAGGGCACAGATCTGCGCACCGTGTGCTGAGCGAGTACTGGTCCTGCAATCAGGATTGCCAGTGGCTGCGCCTCGCTTCAATACTCCTATTCCCCCAGGCTTAAATCTCGCTTCTGCTGAGTCGCATACGAGTGGGGAGTTGCAGCCGGCTGCGTCTTCCAGACTGCCTATGGCTGACCAGATTATTACTGGGTTGACAAAGCGCTCGGGCCCTGGTAAGAAGCGGTCCTCGACGCCCCCTGTTTCTGCCTTTGCTATGGGATCGGAGGAGTTCACTACTCCGCGTCCCTGCACCCCTTCTGATGAAGGAGGGCTGTTCTCTGACTCGGGCTCATCTGAGGAGGAGCCGAGGAGTCATGACTATTCTGACCATAAAGACTGGAACCAGTTTGACACCATTGGATTGTTGATTAGGATCTTTAAGGCCCTGTCTATCTCTCTCCCTAACGCGGCTCCCAAGCCGAGAGGAGAGCGTTTCCATACAGCGACACCGCGCTTGGAATTCCTAGAGCAGGCTCACTTCCATGCTCTTGTACTCGAGGAATGGGAACACCCCAGTAAACTTCCAGGGGCCCCAGGGGACTGGGATTGGAAATACCCTTTCCCCCCTGAGATGGTTGATTGTTGGTCATCGCCCCCTGTGGTGGACGCACCGATCATTGGGGTTCCCAACCCCCCCTTTATTGCAGCCCCTGCTTATAATACCCTTCGGGATGCCGAGGACCGGCGCATGGATAAGCTGGCTTCCCACGCCTTTTCTTGTGCAGGAACGGCGCTGCGCCCGGTCTGTGCCGCGGCCATCACTGCAGTGGCCGCCAGAACCCTCATCAGAAAGATGCTTGAGCATCACCCTGATGATCTTCCCTGGGAGGTGTTTAATGCACTCTCCAGTTTGTGATGTATTTGTAAGATTTATCCTTTTAGCGATGGATGACTTCTGCCCTTGTGGTGGCTATGCGTCGCTTGGTCTGGCTGCGACAGTGGGGTGCTGACAATGCTGCTAAAAGGACTCTTACCGGGTTCCCCTTTAGAGGGCAACGTCTGTTTGGGGCCCGTCTGGACCTGTTTGGTAAAAAGGGCAAATCACCCCAACGCAGGCGCCCGTCTCGGCCCCCTCAGGACAGGGACACCCCTCCCCCTCCATACCATAGCGTTAAACAAGAACCAGGGGACAACGCTCGGGGCCCTCCGGTGGGGCTAAACCTAAATCTTCCACCAAAGCCCCTCAAGCATGATGGGGCCCCCGCCTGGGTGAGGGGATGACTGCAGCACCTTGCTCCTATCAGGAGGCATTTTGCCTCATTCTGGTGGATGCAGGAGGTAGTTTCCTCCAGATACAGGATAAAGTTTGCTGTGCTGCCTCCCCCAAGATTGTCAGGGTACTCCTGGTCCCTGCCTCTGTTCGGGTGCTGGTGCAGGCCATGTACGGCCTGCGGGGTCTGGAGGTCACTTGCAGTTTGCCCTTAACAGGCAGTGGCAGGTACCGCTACACCAACCCCTTCACTTTTCCCCAAAGGGATGAGTCAGTCTGCCCTTCTGAATTCACAGGTTTTCTGCAATTCTACTATTACAGGCAGTTTTCTGCATGAAATTTCTGAGATGGGCCATCAGCGCCTTACGCCTAGTGGGCCCTTGCCGTCTGGGGAGATCAAGGATGCTTATACCCACATCCCTGTGTCTTCTAGACACCGAGGCTCTTCAGGTTTGTGTTCAACACTGCTAATCTGTGGCCTTGTTATCTGTCCTCTCTTCCCCCTCCAGAGTGCTCACCAAGGTACTGATGGAGGCTATGTCTCTGACGAGACCAAGGGGTGTCCGCGTGAGACCTACCCGGTCTTCCTTTTTTCGCTTCCCAATCTGTCAGGTCGAGTTAGCTACTCGGCTGGTGGTGTCCATTGATTGGTATATCCATTCCTAGGGATGAATCTAGATTCGGTTCAGGCGAGAATCTTCCTTCCTCAGCAATAAGGTGGACAATCTGGTTGCAAAGGCTCAGCCCCTCCTTGCTGTTTCCGTCCCTTTACCAGGCAGGAATGCAGCTGGTGGGCCCGTTGGGTGACTTGCTTAGAAGAAGTCCCTTATACTCTTCTACCTGGGGCCCTTCTGCACCTTCTATTGTTAATACTGGACAGGGACCAAGCATCCCTGGAGCAGGGTCATGTGTGCCTTTCCCCCTTGATTAGGAGTCCCTCTTGGAGTGGATGTACTCTAGGAACCTGTCTGGGGGCAGTTCCCTTCTTGCCCTTCCTAGAGACGGTCACCATGGATGCCAACCTATCAGGTTGATGGGGAGGTTTTTCTTCTGTAACCCCATGCGGGTGCGGGGGAGGTAGGGCTTTTAGGAGGTCCGTGCACCTATCAATATTGAAACAGTGAGTTTTCAGGTTGGCACCATCTCGCTTGACTTCTCCTCTTCATGGCCTGCCTGTTTGGCGGCTCTCGGTCTGTCTGACGACTGTGGCCTACCTTAATCGTCTGTGTGGGACCTGGTGCAGGATGGTCCCCCAGAAAGGTATATGTTCCTGATCTGGGTGGAGGATAATGTTTCCTGCATATCAGTGGTATCAGTGGAGGCCCCTCTGCGACAGGATGTGCTAATCCTTGTGTCACTGTGAGGTTCAACCAGTGTGGATCTGTTTGGTGCCCCGTCACTATTTCAAGCTCTCGCCACTTGTTTCCCTGCCCCTGGATCCTCTGGCCGTGGTCATGATGCCTTAGTAATGTTATGACAGGACATTCTGGTCTGTATGTCTTATCTCCGTTCCCCCTGCTGGGCGGGGTTCTGCGCAGAATTGCTCTGGTAGGGGGGACCATTGATACTGGTGGCCTAGTGGAGTGTGGATTCGCAGACGTGATACCGAAGGTGGTAGATCTGTACGTTCTGCTACGGGAGCCGCCCTGTTCGTTCAGGGCCTCCTTTACGTCACCCCAATCTACAGCCTCTGGCCTAGCCGGCCTGACTGCTGATTCTTCCGTCTTTATGGAGACAGGCTCCTCTTCTCTGTGTTCGTAACTATTGGAAGTCGGAGAGCAAGCTTCTTCTTCTTCCATCCCTCATGAAGTATGGCATACCCAGATGGATTGGTGTGATTCTAGGTCTCTTCCCTGTTGGGCGTTCTCTGTTCCCAGGGCTCTAGCGTTATTACAGTATGGCTTGGAGTTGACTCTCCAACTCAGTACTCTGAAGGGTCAGGTTCTGCCCTGTCCGCCTTCCTGTAGAAGTCTTTTGCTTATTTTCCTTGGCTAAGCATTCTTTCGGGGGTTGTTCACTGCATTCCCCACTTAATTCTATGGTCCCTGTTGGGATTTGAATTTTTATTCTGTTTGCCTTGCGGGGTGTTCCTTTGGACCGATTCAGGATGCTGTCTGGCTGTCTTTTACCTTCAAAGTTGTCCTTCTGGGACAGTTACTTCAGTCAGACGTGTGTCTGAGCGGGCGACTCTGTTTAGCTAGCCCTCGTTCCTTGATATGCACCGGGATAAGGTGGTGCTCTGCTTTACGCCGAACCTTCTGCCTATGGTGGTGTCTTAGGCTCAGATATTTTAGACATTGTCTTTTTTCTGTGCTTTATTCATAGTAACGCTGAGACAAGGGGATCTACTTTCCCTCAACAGGTGCTGGGATTTTTTTTCCTTGATTGTCTCTTGTCCTTTTGGGGGGACTGATGCCCCTTGGGGTTTGTGGCACCTACCTCTGTATGTGCCTGATCTCGTCTGCTTCCAGGGGTTAAGCGGCCCTTGGCCTAGCCTTTACTTGGATGGTTGTTCCTTCTGGTCCTAGGGAAAGTTTGGCCTCTTCCTGGACTACTGTTAGCGTTTAATCTTGTCAGGCTGTTAGTCAGGCCTATTCCTTTAAGGGAAAGAGTTTCTTCTCACCTTATTTCTGACTCTACTGGTGCCTTGGTATCTTTGGCCTTTCAACACCAGGTTTTGTTGAACAAGTTTGCTAGACCGCTACTTGTTCTTTGTTCGTACCTTTTCAAAGGATTTTATGCTGTTGACGCTTGGAGCCTTTGCTCTTGTCGCTTTTGGTAGCAAGCTTTGCAGGTGACAGCGCTTTTACTGTCTGCTGTGCCTTTTTTGTTGGAGATCCCACTCTACTTTATGGACACTGCTATTGGATGTCCCAAGTGTAAGTATTATATCTGGAGCAGGACGTAATGTATGCTTAGAATAATACAATTCTGTGAAATACTCACCTGTAGAATTGGTATTATACGTATACAGTACGTCCTGCTCCACCCCACCCTGGTTTTTGCATTATTCTGGATCCCCTGTATGGTGATTGTTATCATTGTTATCATTACCAGTTGTTTTTGGTGGTTACATTCTCCCGGCTGGAGGACCTTGCGTCAGATGAGTTTTTTTCCACCATGGACGCAGGCAATGGAAGTAATGGACCTAGTGTAGAGGCCACTACCTTGCTTCAGACCCGCCTACCCTTACATGTGCCCTGGACTTGTAGTCCCTCAGTGGCATGGACAAGGTTGTCCAGAGGTGATTATTTTATTGTATAAGTGCAAGTATAAATGGTGTTTGATGCATACAACCCCCCACCCCCCCACCCTGGCCTGGAATAAGTCACCAAACTGGACAAACCGTGCCGCCTAATATCCGCTGGTGGTTGTCTTCCCCCTCTAATCACTCAGGGATTGTGCCACCGGGCAGGAGTCATGACCTACACCAGCCTGAGGGGTGGGGATGTGTTCTACACGTTCAGCTGCCCCAAAGGAAGCCAAGCTTCCAACCAACCATCTTGGAGCTTCAAGTTATTCACCTGTCCCTCCACCACTAGTCATTGGTTCTGGCAGGCTCGCCAGTCCACATACAGTCGGACAATGCCACTGCTGTCACATACATCAACCACCAGGACTGTTTGTGCATCAGAGTGGCCATGGCGGAAGTTCACTGGATCCTGGAATGGGCAGGATGGAATGTCCCGGTGTTATTGCCTGGGAACATTCCAGGAAGTGGACCTCATCAGTTGGGAGGAGGTGCACCCAGAGAATGGGAACTGTCGCTATCCATCTTTCGCAAGATCTGTCAGAAGTGGGGCACACCAGCAGTGTTCTTTGAAGATTGCCCACTTCGTTACAAGAACACACGATACACAGCCTCTGCCGATTGACATGTTGGTGATTCCCTGGCACCAGTTCACCTGATTTGTGTCCTCCACCCCTACCTCTTGTTCCAGCCTGATTTTCACCTCCCTGGGCACAAGTGCCAACCATCCAAGTTGCTCCCAACTGGTTACGCAAAACATGGTCTGCTAAGGTGATACTGAGGGCTTCCTGACTTGCTAGACCTTCTGTCTCGAGGTCCTCTGCGCCTGCTGAATTTACGGTCACTAGCTGGAAGAAAAAAGGACAATCCGGACTCTTATGAACGCAAGAGCCTCATCTGCCAAGGTCTATCACTGGATCTGGACTTGGCGGGCATATTTTTGCTGGTGTTGGTTGAACCAGTACCCGTCTGTCCTTTCTCTAGGGCAAGACTGCTGGATTTTCTGCAGAGTGACCGGACGTTCAGTACTCAAGAGTCAAGTCTAGACTGTCAAATTTGTTTTTGTTCACTGGTGGGGACATTTATGAAGGAGGTTGCTCACATCAGACCCCCCCTGCAAAGTGCCGGTTCCTCAGTGGAATCTCAACCTTGTTCTCTCGGTGCTCCAGGAACCTCCTTTTGCACCCATGTCGGAGGCTCCTCTCGTTCCTTTCACAAAAGGTGTACATCTTAGTGACCATAACATCCGCCCGCAGGGTGTCCAAACGGGCAGTGCCGTCAGCGGAGTCCCCTTACTTTGTTTTGTCACAAGGGCAAGGTGGTTCTGTCTTCCTTCCACATCCAACGAGCAGATTGTCATGCCACCCTTGTATCAGAACCCCTCTTACCCCAGCGAGAGGAGGTTGCATTCTCTGGGCATAGTCAGGGCTTTAGAAATCACCCTGTATGATGCGTCCTACTGCAGAAGGACTGCATGTGTTTGTAGTTCAGCCGGGTCAAGACATAGCCTCCCAGCTTTAAAAGCAAATCTCAGCAGCTGGATCAGGCAAGTGGTGATTGCTGATGATCAATTATCCGTCAAGCTATCTGCTCCTCCTGGGCTTTTCACCACCAGGCAACGCTTGAGCAGATATTCAAGGCGATCATGAAGTCCTCTATCCACACGTTCTCTAAGTTCTACAGGGTGGATGTACGCGCATCAGCTGATGCTGCATTAGGGCGTAAGGAGCTCCGGATGGTTGTACCACAGTAGTGAGAACAGCCATTTATCATTCTATTCCAAGTATGCATCACGCCCTGATCCAGTAATAATCATTACGTCTGGAGTATAGTCCACAAGAGGGCGCTTCACTGCAGAGATGGCAAAAAAGAGGCCCCTCCCGGTCCATATATACCCGGGACCTCCCACTCATTCCCCAGTTTAGTCTCTGCAGTGGGCGGCGAAGGTCAAGATGATGGCTCTCTCTCCTTGAAGGTAAGCCGGGCTGCACAGCCCCCAGCCCTATGTCCTATTCCCACCCGTGCCACTTTTACATGCCTCCCAGCTACGGCTGCATGGTCCGGGTGATGGTAGGCATCACCTATTAGAGGTGCTTTTTACTGGGGCATAAAAAGGCTCCACCGCAAATCCCCCACCAAAGGGTAGGCGGCACAGGTTGGTGAGCCTGACATGGTATGCCCGTCCGCTTTAGCCCCTACTACATGTAGCCAAATGTATTGCTGGGCTTATCCCCCCTTCTCCCTTGTCCGGTTATTCGGGGGGGGGGGGGGGGGGTCCGGTGTGCTTGTGACTGTTTGCCTTGACTCCCTTTGTGATTCACTGTGTGTGTGTGCGTGCTTCATGTTACAGCGCTGGCACTTGCTCAGCGCTCCTTCCCCCTCCATTAGTGCAGCATGTCACTTGAATGAATGGATCGATCGGCCCGCGCACGCTCTGCGGCGGGCTGGTGACGTCATCAGTTGCTGGGGGCTGGGTGATAGCCTGCCTGGCCTCCCTGCTCAGTCCCCGCATTCCTGGGCGGGGGGGCCTAGCACCTGGCACGCTCCGCATCTGGCCCGCCCCCTCCGGAGATGATCGGCGCCATCTTGCCTGCCTATATCGGGTGTGACTGCGGTTCTGTGAGTGCCCCCAGCGGGCTTTTCTTATTGCATATCTTTTATAAAGTTTAATGGCATTTTTATGGATATACATGCATGTTGAAGGGAATTTTGTCTATGCTTGTGTCTTTCAGGCTGGGACAACCTACTTAGAGGTTTCTCCCGGTCCTGGGCCCTAGGTTAAAATTCCTAAATTGGGGGCTTAATTGTAAATCCTCCCACTAGCGGACACAGCGTAATTCCCACTGGTCATTGCGACTGCTAATTCACCATATGGAGGCTTCCCAGGATATTGTGCTCGGGGTCCCTTCGGGGCAAGCCCGGCTATGTGTGGTGTGCGGGGCATCCCTTGTGGCCGATGATGTGCGGGTTTGTGTACCCTGCGCCCAGCAAGCGCTTTCGCGTCAATCCCGTGTGTCGGGATCGGCACCCTCGGCCTCATTCCCCACACCCCCGCGCCTGGTTATGACCCCTAGAGACATTAACACTAGCGGGGAATCGCAATCTGATTTTTCCGCCAGACTGGCCAATATTGAGAGGTTGATTGCTAGCTCTGCAGCCCGTAAGGCTCCAGCCTTGTGCCTGCCTTTACTTTTGAACAAGACAAATTCCCTGAATTGTCTGACTATACCCCTCTCGAAGGAGGGGAACTTTTTTCAGATTCAGATCTCTCTGACCATCAGCATTGCTTTGGCACTGATGCCGGCTCAGAGCATTGGGATGCTAATGACACCCATAGACTTCTGACTCAAATTTTTGAGGTACTTGCCATTTCCCCTCCTACAGTGGCACCTAAGCAGCAGGGGGAATTGTTTGGTACCGCAAAACCACGTTTGGAATTCCCCGAACAGACGCATTCTAATAATCTGATTCTCAAGGCATGGGAACGGCCTAGCCGGCTTCCCGGTATCCCTAAGGGGTGGGATAGGAGGTATCCCTTCCCCCTCGGATGTGGTCAAATGTTGGTCAACTCCCCCCGAGGTGGGTGCCCCCGTCTTGGGGCTGTCTAATACTTCTGTTGTGCATTCCCCGGATTCCACTACCTTGAAGGATAGTGAGGACCGGCGTATTGACCAACTGGCCTCCCACGCCTTTGCTTGTGTGGGTTCGGCCTTGCGCCCAGTTTGTGCTTCCGCTATTACGGCGTGGCTATTAGGACCTTAATCAGGGCCTTCTGGATGGCTCCCATGAGGATCCTTCTAGTGCGGAATTTAGAGCCTTGTGACAATGTGAGTTGTTCATCACTTATGTACTCTCTGCCTTAGATGACACCATTCGGATGTGTAGCAGGAACTCGGCCTTGGTTGTCTCTATCCGCCGTTCGGTCTGGTTGCGCCAGTGGGCAGCTGACAATGCTGCTAAGAAGGCTCTCACAGGGCTTCCCTTTAAAGGGTTGCGCCTGTTTGGTGATCGTCTGAACCTTTTTGCTAAGGGAGGTAAGTTACCCCAACGCAAAAAGCAGCCGCGACCCATTCGGGCTCCTTCACTGCCTCCTTTCGTGGGCCTAGGTCAGGCAGGGCAGGGTATCCTTTGCGGGACAAAGGGGAGATTTCTGGGGCAAGGGCAGAGGCCGTGCCCGACCCGAATCCTCCTGGGGTGCCAAGCCCAAATCCGGTGCCAAGCCCGCTCAGCAATGAGGGGCCGCCCTCACCCTTGCGGGTGGGGGGACAGCTGCGGCTCTTCGCTCAGGTCTGGGATCAACAAGTCTCAGACAAATGGATTCTGGAGGTTGTCTCTTCCGGATACAAGCTGGAGTTTGCGGACCGGCCTCCTCCCAGATTCCTCAGGTCACGGGTTCCTACGGACCCTCGGGCAGCTCAGGGCCTGTTGTTGGCGGTTCAAAACCTTCGGGCCATGGGGGTCGTTTGTCAGGTTCCCCCGGGAGAGAGAGGTCTGTGTTACTATTCCAATCTCTTTACAGTGCCCATAAAGGATGGTTCCGTCAGACCCATTCTGGACCTAAAGCTTCTCAACAAATTCATCAGAACCAAGCGTTTTCGCATGGAGACGCTGCGCTCCGCTATCAGCTCCCTGCGCCCGGGGGACTTTATGACTTCAATAGATATCAAGGATGCTTACCTTCATGTGCCGGTCTTCCCAGGGCACCAGTGGTTCCTCAGGTTTGCGGTAGGGGAACAACACTACCAATTTGTGGCACTCCCCTTCGGGCTCACCTCTGCCCCCAGGGTGTTCACCAAGGTGATGGCCCTTCTCAGAGCCCGGGGTATTCACATTCTTCCTTATCTGGACGACCTTCTCATTTCGTCTCCTTCACTCCAACAAGCGGAGTGGGACACCCGGACGGTGGTGGCGACACTGGAGAGGTTCGGGTGGGTGATCAATTACCCCAAGTCCTCACTCTCCCCGTCACGGGTGACCGCCTTCCTGGGTATGACTGGATACCGTGCAGGCCAGGATTTTCCTCCCTCAGCAGAAGGTGGACTCTCTTCAAACGCTGATTCATGGCTTGCTGTCCAACCCCCATCCATCCGGCAAGGGATGCAACTGGTGGGACAGATGGTGGCCTGCTTCGAGGCAGTTCCCTATGCTCAATTTCACATGAGGCCTCTTCAGCTCCATCTTCTTTCAGCCTGGGACAAGTCACCCCTGTCTCTGGACCAGGCTTTTGCTTTTGGTCCGGCGGTCCCTCCTTTGGTGGCTGGACTCGAAGAATCTTCTGAGGGGCAGATCATTCCTGACACCGTGCTGGGAGACGGTCACTACGGATGCCAGTCTGTCAGGTTGGGGGGGGGGGGGGCTACTGGAGAGCCCACCAATTCCAGGGGCTGTGGGGCCCTCAGGAGGTGCACGCCCCCATCAATGTTCTGGAGCTGAGGACGGTTCGGTTGGTGCTGGCGCAGCTGACGCATCACCTCCAGGGCCTACCGGTTCAGTTACGATCCGACAAAAGGACTGCGGTCACTTACGTCAATCATCAGGGAGGGACTCGGCGCAAGAGTGCCCTCCGGGGGGTGTCGTGGATTCTCTCTTGGGCCGAGGTCAACGTCCCGTGCATCTCGGCTGTTTACATTCCGGGAGCGGAGAACCTGGAAGCGGATTCCCTGAGCAGGGGGACCTCTCGCCGGGGAGAATGGTCCCTCAACAGCAAGGTCTTTCTATCCCTCTGTCACAGGTGGGGGAGGCCGTATGTGGATCTGTTTGCCTCTCGTCACAAGCTTCCAGCTTTTGTCTCACTGTCCCAGGATCCTCTGGCTCTGGCGGTGGATGCCATGTCTCTGTCTTGGCAGGGGTTCGGTCTCCTGTACCTCTTCCCTCCGTTTCCCCTTCTGGGCAGGGTCCTACGCAAGCTGATTCAAGGAGTGCCAGCTGTTCTGGTGGCCCCCAGGTGGCTAAGACAGGTGTTCGCAGACGACGTGCAGCTGGTGGTCGATCAGTACCCTCGGCCCCTGGTTCCGGATCTTCTCACTCAAGGATGGCTCTGTTACCCCAATTTACAAACGCTGGCTTTGACGGCATGGCTGCTGAAACCTCCATCCTAAAGGTCTGATGCGGTTGTTCAGACTCTGGTCAGAGCTAGGAAGAAATCCTCTTCTACCATCTACTACAGGACCTTGCGGACCTACATTGACTGGTGTGAGGCTAGGGCCTTCCCTTGTCAAGTATTCTCCATCCCTCGGATACTGGAGTTCCTTCAACATGGATATGGGTTTTCAGCTCAGCACTCTGAAGGGGCATGTGTCCGCCTTGGCGGTTTTCTTTCAGAGGTCTTTCGCTCTACATCCTTTGGTCAAGACTTTCTTCCAGGGGGTCACTCATGTGCGCCCTCCCCGCAAACCCTTGTTACCGGTTTGGGATTTTAATTTGGTTTTGTCTGCCCTTCAGGGTCCTCCATTTGAGCCTGTGCATGAGGCTGCTCTGTTTATTCTCACTTGGAAAGTTGCCTTTTTGGTGGCTATCACCGCTGTCCGGCATGTTTCGGAGTTGGCGGCTCTGTCCATTCAGGCCCCCTACTTTGAGAGACACCAGGACAGGGTGGTTTTCCGCTTTAAACCAGACTTCTTGCCTAAGGTTGTCTCTGCCTTTCACCTCAATCAGGACATTGTGCTTCCTTCCTTATGCCCTAATCCTGGTAATAACAAGGAGAGGGCCTTGCATTCTCTGGACGTTGTCAGAAACTTGAAATACTACCTGGTGGCTACAGCGCCTTTCAGGAAGACTGACGCCTTGTTTGTGGTACCCTCTGGTCCAAAGAAGGGTTTGGCGCCGGTCAAGTCTACCATTAGCAAATGGATTCGTCAGGCCATTGTTAGGGCCTATTCTGCTAAAGAGAGGGATCCCCCTTTCCGAATTACTGCTCATTCTACCCGTGCTGTTGGGGCCTCCTGGGCCTCCCAGTACCAGGCTTCTGTTGAACAAGTTTGTAAGGCTGCTACTTGGTCTTCTGTTCATACCTTTTCCAAGTTTTACAAGGTTGATGTTCGGGCCTCAGCGGATGCTGTTTTTGGCCACAAAGTTCTGCAGGCTGCAGTGGTTTGGACTGCGCATTGTTGCTCTTTTTGGGATCCCCACCCGTTGTTGGACACTGCTACTGGATGTCCCAGACGTAATTATTATTACTGAAGCAGGGCATGATGCATACTTGGAATAATACCATTCTGTGAATACTCACCTTGTAGAATGGATATTATAAGTATGCATCACACCCTGCTCCATCCCACCCTGAGTTTTTATTCTTGGATCCTCTATATGGTGAAGTTTTCCTTGTTAAAAGCTGCGTGATTACATGGTTGGGTTGGCTGATGAGCTATTCAGGCCTCCTGCATAGCCCATCTTCAGTCATGCTTCCTACTGCTTGTTACCACAACTGAGTTGTGGGATGGACCTGATCAAGGGGGGAGCTGCAGAGGAGGAGGTACTACGGTCTGCCACTCCTAGGAACAGGTTTATAACCCTATTGTAAAAAATCTGCGTGACTGAGTGAAGATTGAGAGCGGAATTATGGTGAACAATACTCAAATCCCTTTATTCTAAGTATGTCACACACCCCGCTTCAAGATATTCATAACCTGTGGGTATACTGACCTGTAGAGGGCGATCTGCAGAGATGATTGGAGGAAAGAAAGCCCCTCCCGGTCCATAAGTACCTGGGACCTCCCACTCATTACCCAGTCTTCATCTCTGCAGATGGCGAGCAAGCAGAAGATGATGTCTCCTCCTTGCACAGGGGGTTTTCAGGTAGCCGGGACTACTCCCGGCCAGTTTTATTTATTTCCGTTCGGACCACGGGTGCTTAGGAGCTATGCTCCGCCGCGAGACCCTATATAGAGGGTAGGCGGTTACACCGGGTTGGTGACCCCGGTTTGGGATGCCCTGTCCACTGGAAAAAAATTTTCCTAATTGGCCTATCCCCACCTTCCTAGCTTGGGTCGGGGGTCCTTTCCTCAGCGTTAGGTTTATGTATGTTGATGTGGCACATCTGGAAGTAATCCCTCAATGAATTGGTTGCTGGCTGTTTATTAGTGTTGTTACTGTTTACTGAATGGCAGTCTTTTGGGGGACTTCACTTTTTTCCTGACAGACACCGCAGCCGCCATTGCCGCCGCGGTGCTGCCTTTTACCTCAGAAGGCGGAGGGACTTGGATGGTTCTTTGTCATTTGACTCATCAACTGCGGGACTTGCCGGTTCAGGTCCGGTCGGACAATCGGACGGCGGTTGCCTACATCAATCACCAGGGAGGGACTCGCAGCAGGAGTGCCCTCAGGGAAGTGTCTCTGATTCTGGACTGGGCGGAGAGCCACGTCCCGTGCATCTCGGCGGTCTACATCCCGGGAGTGGAGAACGCGGAGGCGGACTCTCTGAGCAGGTTGTCAGCCCGCAAAGGGGAGTGGTCTCTCAATCCCAAGGTTTTTCACACAATTTGTCGCAGGTGGGGGTCACCGGTGGTGGACCTCTTTGCCTTCCGTCACAATCACAAACTTCCGTCATTCGTGTCTCTGGCGAAGGACCCTCTGCCTCTGGCAGCGGATGCCATGTCTCTGAACTGGAGGGATCTGGGGTTTCTGTACCTGTTCCCTCCGTTTCCCATGGTGGCCAGAGTAGTGCGCAAGCTGGCTCTGGAGGGAGCGTCAGCAATTCTGGTGGCCCCAAGGTGGCCAAGACAGGTCTGGTTCGCAGACGTGGTAAGGTTAGCAGAAGATCAGTTCGCTCTGCCTCTGCTGCCAGATCTACTCACACAGGGTCATCTTTGTTACCCCAATTTACCAACGCTGGCTTTGACGGCGTGGCTGCTGAAACCTCCATCGTGAAGGAGGAAGGTCTTTCTGATGCTGTGATTCGGACTCTTATTAGCGCTAGGAAGAGGTCTTCTTCATCCGTGTACTATAGGACTTGAAGGGTCTTATATTGATTGGTGTGAGACTAGGGCCTTCCCTTGTAGGGAATTCTCTATTTCTCTATTGGAGTTCCTGCAACATGGTTTGGATCTGGGACTCCAGCTCAGTACTCTGAAGGGGCAGGTGTCTTTTGCGCTTCATCCGTTGGTTAAGACTTTTTTCCAGGGGGTTACGCATGTGCGGCCTCCTAGGAAGCCTCTGATTCCGGTTTGGGATTTGAATTTGGTTCTTTCTGCTCTTCAGGGTCCTCCTTTTGAGCCTTTGCATGATATTGCCTTGTCTTCCTTACACAGAAGGTGGCCTTTTTGGTAGCTATCACTTCTGTTCGGCGTGTTTCTGAGTTAGCAGCTCTGTCTATTCAAGCTCCGTATTTTGAAAGACATCAGGACAAGGTGGTTTTCCATTTCAAGACGGATTTCCTTCCTAAGGTTGTTTCTTCCTTTCATCTAAATCAGGATATTATTCTGCCCTCTCTGTGTCCTAATCCCAGCAATGACAAAGAGAGGGCCCTGCGTTCCTTGGATGTGGTTTGCGTTGTGAAGTACTATTTGGTGGTAACGTCTTCCTTTCGCAAGACTGACGCTTTCTTTGTGGTGCCATCTGGGCCCAAGAAGGGTTTGGCGCCTGCAAAATCTTCCATCAGTAAGTGGATTCGTCAGGCCATCGTTGGGGCCTATTCTGCTAAGGGGAGGAATCCTCCTTTTCGTGTTACAGCTCATTCTACTCGTGCGGTTGGGGCTTCCTGGGCTTTTCAGCACCAGGCCTCTGTTGAGCAAGTTTGTAAGGCCGCTACCTGGTCTTCTGTTCACACTTTTTCCAAGTTTTACAAGGTTGATGTTCGGGACTCAGCGGATGCTGTTTTTGGCCGCAAGTTCTGCAGGCTGCAGTGGTTTAAGTTGTGTTTTATGCCTTGTTTTGGATCCCCACCCCTTATGGACACTGCTATTGGATGTCCCACAGGTTATGAATATCTTGAAGCGGGGTGTGTGACATACTTAGAATAATACCATTTTGTGAATACTCACCTTGTAAAATGGGTATTATAAGTATGTCACACACCCCGCTTCAACCCGCCCTTTGTATTCTGGATCCTTCATATTGTGAACTTTGCGTTGTTATGACTTATATTTGGCTCTTCCTGTTCCCTTACCTTACTGCTTTCTTTATACTGGGTAATGAGTGGGAGGTCCCAGGTACTTATGGACCGGGAGGGGCTTTCTTTCCTCCAATCATCTCTGCAGATCGCCCTCTACAGGTCAGTATACCCACAGGTTATGAATATCTTGAAGCGGGGTGTGTGACATACTTATAATACCCATTTTACAAGGTGAGTATTCACAAAATGGTATTATTTTAAATGGTAAGAGCCTGGGGTTTTGAGGGTGTCGGTTAGACCTATTGCTGAACACACTACAGGAACTATCCTATTAAACCGGACAAACAGCCTGGCACAGTTGGAAAAGAAAGGTAGCAGCCATTTTGGAGCTTCCTCTCTCAACTGACATAACGGACAATGCACAGTAACAGGAAGCCCAGCAGCACTTCCTGTTTGCAGGTGGCCTGTACATGCATGAGCCTCCATCTAAATTGCCCTGGGGAGGGATGCATATGAGCACTGTTTGTTGTGTTGGTCTGGTTTAGGTCATTGACTGTTGGTCTGCTTTAAGGTTGGCCTTAAAATGTTAGGAAAATGAATGCAAGAAATTGAGGGGGGGCAACAAAGTGAAAGCTGGGATAAATTAAAAGCATGCACAAAGAGATACCCCCAAAAAGTCAGTTCTTCTCCTGCAGCCCCATTGCTTGTCCAAGCATTGGGTTACTGTTGGTCTTATGTCATGCCTTTGTGTCGATTTGGGTTTGTATCCTGGAGCGGCCCATATAAAAAGAGATTCAATTGTTGGCACCCACCTACCACCATGACAGTAGGAAGGGAATAGGCAGTGGAGTTCTGGAGTTAAAAAGCCATCATGAGAAGATTATTAGCACAGCTCCTAGTTGCCTAAACTGAACCCCCCCCCCATATTTTTTGTAAATTTTGGTAATATTTGCGTGAAGGTGACATCCTGATTGGTGGTGCTCCCCTGTGAATTAACACTCGGTAAAGCAAGTAATCTTTTGTCCTCCGGTGAAATCGAGGGTTGCCTCTTATCACATGGTTGCCAGCAGCTGGATACCCTGGGGACGCCAGCATACCATGTGACTGCGGTGCTCAAGTTTTCCGGGGGTTTGCATAGAAAAGTAAGCAGGGAACACCCATTTGATTAAAAAAAAAAAAAAAAAATAGGTGGTGGTCTAGTTTAAATTTGAAGCAAGGGCCAGAACCAGAAGCCAGGGGAGTTTGCAGCAATAACTGCTTCTGGTTTCTCCCTGTAGAACACAATTACATTGCTCCTGTGCAGTTGTGTTTAAAATTGTCACTGAACCCAACCTAGTCATGCAATGAATGAATATACCTACCTATATATCAACATGATTGCATAAGTGTTAACTTTATATTTATTTTTCCAATTTTAGATGAAAATGATAACAACGCATCACGTAAAAGTCAGTCACCCGAAACAAAGCTCCCTCATATACTGCCCCCAGATCAGCGTCCTCCAGAGCCACCGGAACCACCTCCTGTAGGAGAGGAGGATCTCGATTACCGGACAGAGGGGCAGCCAGGACCCAGCACCACCAGCATGCCTTCTGGAGAGGCTCATGCTGAAGTGAAAGCGGCCCTGTTGCAAATAATTGCTCAGCACCAAGCTCAGGAACAAAATACAAGCGAGGTGGACTCCACTGGAGGAAAAGTATTTGCCAAAGGACCAGAATGCATTGAAAAATGTGCAACAACTTCTTACAGCAATGATCAGCCTGATAACCAGCCTCCTGGTGTTATGGAGCGGCCTAGCAACATGCCTGCTGCTGGTGTTATGGAGGGGACTAGCAACATGCCTGCTGGTGTTATGGAGAGATCTAGCAACATGCCTGCTGGTGTTATGGAGAGATCTAGCAACATGCCTGCTGCTGTTATGGAGAGACCTACAAACATGCCTGCTGGACTTATGGAGAGGCCTAGCAACATGCCGTCTGGTGTTATGGAGAGATCTAGCAACATCCCTGCTGGCGTAATGGAGAGGCCTAGCAACATGCCTGCTGGTGTAATGGAGAGTCCTAGCCACATGCCTGCTGGCGTAATGGAGAGGCCTAGCCACATGCCTGCTGGCGTAATGGAGAGGCCTAGCCACATGCCTGCTGGCGTAATGGAGAGGCCTAGCAACATGCCTGCCGGTGTAATGGAGAGGCCAAGCAACATGCCTGCCGGTGTAATGGAGAGGCCTAGCAACATGCCTGCCGGTGTAATGGAGAGGCCTAGCAACATGCCTGCTGGCGTAATGGAGAGGCCTAGCAACATGCCTGCCGGCGTAATGGAGAGGCCTAGCAACATGCCTGCTGGCGTAATGGAGAGGCCTAGCAACATGCCTGCTGGCGTAATGGAGAGGCCTTGCAACATGCCTGCTGGCGTAATGGAGAGGCCTAGCAACATGCCTGCTGGCGTAATGGAGAGGCCTAGCCACATGCCTGCTGGCATAATGGAGAGGCCTAGCCACATGCCTGCTGGCGTAATGGAGAGGCCTAGCCACATGCCTGCTGGCGTAATGGAGAGGCCTAGCCACATGCCTGCTGGCGTAATGGAGAGGCCTAGCCACATGCCTGCTGGCGTAATGGAGAGGCCTAGCCACATGCCTGCTGGCGTAATGGAGAGGCCTAGCCACATGCCTGCTGGCGTAATGGAGAGGCCTAGCCACATGCCTGCTGGCGGAATGGAGCGGCCTAGCCACATGCCTGCTGGCGGAATGGAGCGGCCTAGCCACATGCCTGCTGGCGGAATGGAGCGGCCTAGCCACATGCCTGCTGGCGGAATGGAGCGGCCTAGCCACATGCCTGCTGGCGGAATGGAGCGGCCTAGCCACATGCCTGCTGGCGGAATGGAGCGGCCTAGCCACATGCCTGCTGGCGGAATGGAGCGGCCTAGCCACATGCCTGCTGGCGGAATGGAGCGGCCTAGCCACATGCCTGCTGGCGGAATGGAGCGGCCTAGCCACATGCCTGCTGGCGTTATGGAGAGGCCTAGCCACATGCCTGCTGGACTAATGGAGAGACCTAGCCACATGCCTCCTGGACTGATGGAGAGGCCTAGCCACATGCCTCCTGGAATGATGGAGAGGCCTAGCCACATGCCTCCTGGACTGATGGAGAGGCCTAGCCACATGCCTCCTGGACTGATGGAGAGGCCTAGCCACATGCCTCCTGGTTTTATGGAGAGGCCTAGCCATATGCCTCCTGGCTTTATGGAGAGGCCTAGCCATATGCCTGCTGGCGTTATGGAGAGGCATCCAGAAAACCAACCTATTGATTCTTACAGTACTCCTTCATCTCAGATAAACAGTCAGCTCCCTATGAATCCACTTAATCCTGAACAATTTTGTAACTCTGCCACTGCTTACAGGGACGGCTACCTCAACGCTAGTTCCATGTTGTTTAGTGGAGACAAAGACCACAGGTTTGAGTACAGTCCCAACCCAGTCACACTGGGAAACAACCTCTCTGCAGGTCTTGACAGTCACACAATGCCAACAAAGATTCACAACTTTAGCTACAGCACTAATGTACCAGAGAATCCTGGTCTACCTTCTTTGATGCACAGACCGGCGTGGGCCTCTCCTCATCATGCACCTCCTTTTTCTCAAGGACATGCGGGGCACATGGGTACTTATGTAAGAGGTCGTGGCAGGGGCTTACCCTTTTGATTTAGGTTTTCCTCAGGCAAAATATTTCTATCTGGAATAAATTTTTACTTTTCAGCAAAGCTGCAATTTTCTGCAGCTGCCTAATAGACTTCTGAAGGAGTTTGACGACAGCTTTATTTTTTATGTAATAAAAATGAAAATTGTCTTGCAATACAACAGCAAACCATGACGGGTGGGCAATTAACTGTAATTCATTGGGCGTGTCAGTTATGTAACTAATTTACACATTGACAAATAATTGAATTCTCTTCATTTTGTACTTTACCATTTTAAGTTGTCCATTTTAAGGTTATCATCTTTGTTTTCTCTGCTGGCACTTGCAAGAGTTTTGAGGAACCTGGCACATTTGTGCTTCATTTTTGTACATTTGGACCAATGACTGGTAACTACAAGGCAGTGCTTTAATTTTGGTATCTGTTTCTTTGTACAAAACTACCTTTAGTCAAGGGCCACTTTCTCGCTGCTTACAGTGTCATTGTGAAACTAGTGCTCATTACAGACAGAATAATAAAACATCCTTTTTTTCTTGTGATGCAAATGTTTGCTTTTCCTTTTGAGGATAATGGAATACACATTGATAATCATTGGTAAATGTATATATTAGAGAACTGTAAGGTTATTCTAAGTATGTCACACACCCCGCTTCAAAACATTCATTACATGTGGGTTATACTGACCTGTAGATGGCGATCTTGCAGAGATGTAAAGGAAAAAAGAGAGCCCCTCCCGGTCCATAAATACCTGGGACCTCCCACTCATTACCCAGTCTTTCATCTCTGCAGACGGCGAGCAAGTCAGAAGATGATGTCTCCTCCTTGCACAGGGGGACTTCAGGTAGCCGGGATGACCCCCGGCCCACTATTTTATCTATTTCTGCCCGAATCCCTTTTTGTTTTACCCTGCCCCCCAGCCTAGGCTGCTGGTCCGGGCGAGGGTAGATGGCACCCTAGGTGCTTAGGAGCTAAAGCTCCACCGTGAGACCCTATACTAAAGGGTAGGCGGTTAACCGGGTTGGTGACCCCGGTTTTGGGATGCCCTGTTCCTTGGCCTTTCACCCTGGTGGTTTTCTCCCCTCTTCCGGATGCCCTTCTCCTTAGGGGGGGGCGACTCGTCTCCCGCAACGTTGGCTTTATTTTTTATTGTTATTATGGCTTGTGTGTGTTGTGGTTTGTTTATTCTAAGCATACAGCACGTCCTGCTCCCGAGTAGTCCTCCGCCTCAGGCGCCGTGCACTGCAGACATGTAGAAAACAAGCTCCTCCCGGCCCTACATATACCGAAGGACCTCCCACAAATCCCCAGATTTCTCTGCAGTGCTGGAACTGCGAAGACATGAAGTATCACGCTCTCGCAGGCGAGCTGGCCTTACGGCCCAAGATCCTGTGGGACTATTTCCACCCGTCCTCTTCAGAAGAATTATGCCTCCCAGCCTAGGCTGCATGGGTCGGGTGAAGGTAGGTAGCACCTGGTGTGCTGAATGGAGCCATGCTCCACCGCAATCCCCCTCCATAGGGTAGGCGGTCAGGCCGATGGTGAGCCTCTCGAGGATGCCCCTCCCGCATTTTTGCCCGTGCCTCTCACAGACTCAGTCCACGGACACCGTCAGTTCTCCCCTCGCTCCCTCCCGTAACTCGGGGGGGGGGGGGGGGGGAGAAAGGGGGGTGTGTGTGTGTGGCAGCCCCTAGTGCCCATTCGCCATTAGACCTTGTTCCTTTAATCAGGGGGTCAGTGTCGCGCCTCACTGTACAGTGCGAGCTGTCTTTCTTACTACCAGTCTGCCTCGGCAGATTCATTCCAGCGTGTCAGCATTAGATGTTACTTATTCTCCGCTGCTGCACTTGCCGTCGGAGCTTCGCGCTCTTTGGGGGAGGCGGAGACTCGGCATGACGCATCTCGCGTCACAGCCTGGCCTGGCCCTCCCCTTGAGGTTCGCTGGCGCCATTTTCTCGATCTTCGCGCGTGGTGTGACTCGTCTCCTCCCTCGGTCATGTAAGTGCCCTCCGGGGCGGTATGGTTTCTAGGTTTTTCAAACAGAGCATGGCACTGACTCCACTCCCCTTGTCCCATTATGTCTTTCAGAAGCAAAGACTTTGTTACCGGCCCCGGCCTAAAGTATATTACAACGGGTCCTCTTTACAAATTCTCCCACATTACTAGCAGGTTTTTGGGGCATCCAGGGTTGCTTATTGCATAATTCCCTGCGTTATACTGCATAAAAATCACCATATGGAGGCATTTCAGGATTATGGAACCGGGGTCCCTCTGGGACGTGACCGGCTGTGTGCAATGTGTGGCCAGCCCCCGGCTGAGGCTGACAGGGCACAGGTCTGCGGACAGTGTGCAGAACAGGCAGGCTTGCTAACAGAGGAACCTCCCTTCCTCACCCCCCTCTCCCCGCTCCCAAATATCACTCATGACGAGTCCCACTCCATCGGGGATGACCTGCAAGAGGTGCCGCGAGCGTTGCCCACGGCGGAGCAGGTGCTTTCTGGATTGGCGGAGCGTATGGGCCCTGGTAAAAAGCGGTCCCTGACGCCTCCAGGCTCTCCGGTTCCTGACGATACAGATGATTCTGCTGATATGCAGGACCCTGACCCTTCTGAGGAAGGTGAGCTATTCTCAGACTCGGGCTCCTCCCATGGGATGCCCGCGGGCCGTGATGAATCTGAGCCTGGTTCCTCGGGTCTGTGTGACACGGATGAAATCCTGATCAAGATTTTTGAGGTTTTGTCAATCTCTCCTCCTGGGGAGATCCCCAAGCCTAGGAGGGAGAGTTTCCATACAGCGCCGCCGCGCTTGGAGTTCCTAGAACAGGAACATTTCCAGAATATTATATCCCAGGAATGGAAATCGCCTGGTAAGCTTAAAGGGATTCCAGGGGCCTGGGAATGGAAGTACCCTTTTCCTCCTGATGTGGTCAATTTATGGTCAGCTCCCCTGGTGGTGGACGCGCCAGTTATAGGGGTCACAAACCCCCCTTTTATGACTGCTCCCTTTTACCGTACCCTTCGGGATGCTGAGGACCGGCGCATTGACAGACTGGCCTCACACGCCTTCTCGTGTGCCGGGACGGCCCTGCGCCCGGTTTGTGCCGCGGCCATCACGGCGGTGGCCGCCAGGACTCTTGTCAGAAAGATACTGGATCACCGCCCTGAGGACCTCCCTTGGGGGGTGTTTAGTGCGCTATCAGACTGCGAAGCCTTTGTGAAGTTTATTCTATCGGCACTGGATGACAACATTAAGATGTGTGCTAGGAACTCGGCACTTGCGGTAGCCATTCGCCGCCTGGTCTGGCTGTGACAGTGGGGCAGCGATGGAGCTACAAAAAAGACTCTCACTTGCCTTCCATTCAGAGGACGGCGGTTATTCGGGGCCCGCTTGGACCTTTTTGACAAAAAGGCTATAGTACCCTTCCGCAGAAGGCCGCTCCGGCCTCCACGAGGCAGGGTCACCCCTCCACCTCCTTACGTTAGTGTCAAACGTGAATCTGAGGTGTGTTTCCAGCTGTTCGGCGTGGATTTCCAACATGGCGTGGGCCTTCTGGCAGGACCAAGCCCAAATCTGCCAAAACCTCACAAGCATGAAGGGGCGCCTCGCCCGTCTGGGCGAGGGGACGACTGCACAGCTGTCTCACATCCAGGAATATGCCTTCTCCTTCTGGTGGTTCCGGGATGTAACCCACCTGGGCTCAGGATGGGTTCTCGCTGGACTGTCCCCCCTCAGTTTTTTGTCAGGGTGTTTTTTAGTCCCTGCCTTCCCTTATGAAACTGGCGCAGGCCGGACTGGGCCTGCAGTGTTGGGCGCACTTGTTAATTGCCTTAACGGTATGGGGCTATGGCCTCTATATTTTTTCCATCCTCCCCCCCCCCCCCCCCCCTCATCAGTATGAGGTAGTCTGGACCCCGTGGGCCTATGGCAGGCTTAGCAATTCTGCCTTCACAAGTAGTCCATATATGACAACTCTGTCTTAGGTCAAGGGCCCCCTGCGCGGGGGGGGGCATTCGGCCTCTTGCGAAGCTCTAGATCTTCTTAAGTCTCCCTGGGGTCTGCTGGACACCAAGACTATTTCTAGATAATGTTGCAGGATCAACCCTGCGGGTTGAGGCACTATTGGGGCCTCTCTTTCGTGCCCAGGCTACTAGTCTGGCGTGACTGGGGACACGCCTGAGATGGGGCTTCTGCGTTGGGACCTACCGGGTCGTCTTCCTTACTCCCTAGCCTCTGCATCAGACAAAGCGGGTCGGTTGGCCGACAGTGAGCAGCCATCCAGTAGCTTCCAGGGGACAACCACCTCATCCCCTCACGGTCACTTATCCACTATCCCCAGTTCCTGGGAAATCGGTTCAGGCTTGCAGCCTTCTTCTCTGGCATTAGGGGACCCCTGCTTACGGGGGCTCTGTCCCCCTTTACTGGCGCCTTGCCTTCACCAGGCGGGATGGCAGCTGGTGGGCCAGTTTGTGGCACATCAAGATGATGTCATTTATATACCGAGCCCTCGGGCTCTTCGGCGCAGTAGGTTACCAAACCTACATATGTTCCAGCACCCCGGTGCTTGGCCTGTGCTCATGCCTTCTTGGTAAGGTGGTTCCTCTGGAGCTCCCCATATGCAAGGCCCCCGTCGGGGGGGGGCACTCCCCTTCCTTACCAGCATCTCCTAGAGTATGGTCCCCCCGGGTACCAAGTCTCGCAGGTTTGGCAGGGGAAAGGAAAATTCCTTCCACAACCCCCGTGGTTCTAGGTTGGGCCCCTTAGAGGGTCCATCTTACCTGCTGGGCTTGTTGAAAAGGTGGGCCCCGTTGGCTCTATATGGTGGGCCTTCTCCTCCATCAGGATCGCTCGGTTTATGGGGGACTCCTGGTCTGTTGAATGACAATGGCCTGTTCTTAATGCTGGTCTAAAGATTGTGACAGGTTGCTACCTCTGGAGGGTTCCTGTCTTGGGCGGGGGTCTACTCCCCCTGCTTCTCAGCGTATTCGCTTCAATGGATGCCCTTAGCGGCAGGTTATGCTATCCCGGTGCTGCCCGGGGAGCCTGAGGGGTCTCCCTCCTGACACAGGGCCTCTGCCCTTGTTCCTACTGTCCCAGAACATTCTGACTCCGGTCAAGGGGCCTGAGTATTTAGGCATAGCCTTGTTATCTCATATGCCTTCTCTTCATCACCCTAATGTTGGGTTCTGCGCACGGTTGGCCTGATAGAGAGTCCCATGGGATCTATGGCCTAGGCGGCCCTGGGAGTTATGGTTCGCAGACGCCTATGCTGAAGGCTGCTGAATTGTGATATCTCTGTTAGGGTGCGGTTCTGCCCTTATCAGGTCTCTCCCTGTTTCCAATATAAGGTCTCCCGTCTGGGGATTGACTGCTGATTCATTCGCCCCTTGGGGACGGGCCTCATCTTCTGGGTAACTTAGTATGAGAGGGGGTTGGGAGCTAGCTCCCCAGCTTCCCCTTACTCCGGCTATAACGGCTTGGTGGTATCCCATATTGATTGGCATGGGCCTTAGTCTCTTCCCTGCTAGACGTTCTCGGTTCCCAGGGCTTTTAAAGTCATTACAGCGTAAGTTGGGGTTGGCTCCCCATCTAGGGACTCGGAAGGTGTAGGTCTGTCTTGACCTTCCTGCAGGAGTCTGGTTCTGTCACCCTTGTAGGGAATTATCTTGGGGATTGCTTAGCTGCACCTCCCCAGTAGTTCCATAAGTCCCTGTGGGGTTCAATGTTCATTCTTTTACCCTGCGGACTTCCTGGGGACCCTGCCTGGATGCTGTCTCAGCTGCCCTGTAGTCCAGCCCGCTTCTCTGGGGCCTCCTGACTCCGTCAGACATGTGCCTGAAAAGATGGATCTGGGTGATTAACCCTGACTCGATGTATACATATATATACATGTACAGATATATACGGCTACAGGTACCCTATGCCTGGGGGTGTTCCTTTTACGCTGGGCTTCTGGTCCAGGTGGTCTGTTGGACCCTTGATTCAGCCCCTTAGTATAGCCATGGGCTGATTATTATTAATACTAATATGAGGGCCTTCATCCCTCTACAGGTTTTGCACTTCTCCCCATGCCGGCGTTCTTGGCCTTTAGGGGGACTGTTGTTTTGGAGTCTACAGGCGCCTCCTTAGGTATGCGCCTGATATCTATTCCAGCGCCATTGCGCCTTTGGATCGATCCTTCTGGATGCTCCCTGATCCTGAGGAAACCTTGGCTTCCTGATAATTAGAGTCTGTATTCCCGCCTTGGTCGGGTGACCTGTTTTTGTTCCCTTTGGGGGTGTTACAAGAGTTGCCACAAGGCTTCCTTGCCTGTGAGCTGGTTGGGTCACTACACTGACCTATGTCCTTCAGGGGAGTGATTCTTCCCCTTTACTGTTTACTCCATTATCATGGGTGCTTGGGTATCACTGGCCCTTCAGCACCAGGGTTTTTTCTCTGTTAGTTCAATTACTTGACTTATGGCCTGTCTCTGTTCATACCTTCTGGTTCTGTTATGAGACCGACGTTAGAGCCCTTGCTCATGTCATGCCTGTTGCAAGTTCTGCAATTAACAGCGCCTTTACTGTCTGCTGTGCCTTGCCTTTTCTGGGGATCCCACCCTGCTTATGGACACTGCTATTGGATGTCCCACATGTTATGACTATTCGGGAGCAGGACGTGCTGTATGCTTAGAATAATACAACTCTGTGAAGTACTCACCTGTAGAGTTGGTATTATACGCATACAGCACGTCCTGCTCCACCCCACCCTGGTTTCACTAATTCTGGATCCCCTGTATGGTGATTGTTATCATTAAGATATTGCTACCAGTTATTCTGGGTGGTTGGTTCCTCCTGGCTTCTCTTCTCACTGCTTTTCAATGCTGGGGATTTGTGGGAGGTCCTTCGGTATATGTAGGGCCGGGAGGAGCTTGTTTTCTACATGTCTGCAGTGCACAGCGCCTGAGGCGGAGGACTACCCACATGTTATGACTATTCGGGAGCAGGACGTGCTGTATGCGTATAATACCAACTCTACAGGTGAGTACTTCAGAGTTGTATTTTTGCTGACCGGCGCCGCGATCGCCGCAGCGCTGCCTGTTGCTAGCAGCCGGCGTTGGGGGAGCTTCTCCCCTCCGGTGCGGTGGTTGTGGGCCACGCCCCCCTTCTCTCTGTCCTCTCCTCTCAGCATCGTGGGATCAGCGTAGGACGCCATTGCAGCGCTGTGAGTGGCCCTGTGGGCCTTCTTTAATTGCTGATATGTGTGTTGTTATATGTTTTACATATGTAGGCTGGTGATGCTGAATGGGCCTATTCTTGTGTCTTCCAGGTGGACCTACATTGATTATTAAGGGGGTTCTCCCGGTTCTAGGGTCCCTGGGTTCAATTGGGCTTATATGTAAATCCTCCCACTTGGGACATTAAAGGGGCATCCCGGGTCGCTTATATGCGTAATTCCCTTGGTCATTGCGACTACCGATAAGATCACCGTATGGAGGCGTCCCCGGATACTGGGCTTGGGCTCCCCTCGGGGCAATTCCTGCAGTGCATGGGGTGTGGGGTATCCCTTACGGGGGATGATGTGTTTCTTTGTATACCATGTGCGCAGCAGACTATTCCGCGGCAGTCCGGACCCCAGGCGTCTGGTTCAGCGCCGCCGGTCTCTTCTCCTACCCCTCCCCGACTTATCCTTGCCCCATGTGACATTGTCATGGGTGGGGAGTCGCAATCTGAGGTGTGTGCCAGATTGGCCAATCTTGAGAAATTATTTTCTAGCGCTGTTGCCAGAAAGGCCCCGGCTAAGAGAAAGCACTTGTCTCCGGCCACGCCGGCTTTTGACTTTGATGAGTTTGATTCTCTGGACTGGTCCGATTACTCCCCGCTAGAGGAAGGGAAGCTATTTGAGGAGTCGGATGATTCGGACGATCAGCAGTTTGTTGGCGCTGATACCGAGCGGGGGGAGTTAGGGACCTGTTGACTACTTCCAGGCTTGATCCTGCTAGTGATGAGTTCATTGCTCCTTAAACGGTGTGAATTGTTTTTGTCATTTGTACTAGCCGCCTTGGATGACACATTGGTGATGTGTGGCAGAACGTCGGCCCTGCTTGTGGCATTTCGGCGTTCGGTTTGGTTGCGCCAGTGGGCGGCTGATTTTGTGTCCAAAAAGTCGCTTACGGCACTCCCCTTTGTGGGGTTGCGGCTCTTTGGAAAAAAAATTGGATTCGGTCGCCAAAGGCGGTAAGTTACCTCAGCGAAGGAAGCAACGTCGTTCCTTTCGGGGGGCGGCTTCCTTTACCCCTTCCTTTCGTGGGGCCAGAGCTGGCAGAGGATTGGCTTTCTCCTCATCCAGAGGTGATTCCTGGAACAGGGGCAGGGAACGTGCCCGTCCAGGACACAGTTGGGGCTCTAAGCCCAAAGACACTGCCAAGCCAGCTCAGCAATGAGGGGGCGCCCTCACCCTTGTGGGTGTGGGGGGGGGCGGCTGCAACACTTCTCACAGGTCTGGGACCAGGAGGTCTCGGACAGATGGATTCGGGAAGTGGTGTCTTCCGGCTACAAGCTGGAGTTCGAGATCCTGCCCCCTCCCAGATTCTTCAGGTCTCGGGTGCCTTCGGATCCTCTGGCCACGCAGGGGCGGCGGTAAAAAAATCTTCTGGATATGGCTGTCATTTGCCCGGTGCCTCCCTCGGACCGGGGCCGGGGTTTTTATTCCAATCTGTTCACGGTGCCCAAGAAGGACGGCTCTGTTCGACCCATCCTGGATCTGAAGATCCTCAACAGGTTCGTCCGTCCCCGGAAGTTCCGCATGGAAACGCTGCGTTCAGCCATCCACTGTCTTAGTCAGGGGGACTTCATGACGTCCATAGACATCAAGGATGCTTATCTGCATGTTCCAATCTTTCCGGCGCACCAGAGATTTCTCAGGTTTGTGGTGGAAGATCAGCATTTTCAGTTTGTGGCCCTTCCTTTCGGCCTTACCTCGGCTCCAAGGGTTTTCACCAAGGTGCTGGCAGGGGTGATGGCTCTCCTCAGAGCCCAGGGTATCTGCATCGTGCCATATCTGGACGATCTTCTCATTATGGCGTCTTCCCTCAGCCAAGCGGAGTTAGACACCAGGGCGGTGGAATCCACTCTGGAGAGATTCGGTTGGGTGATCAACTACCCCAAGTCCTCCCTTTCTCCGTCCAGGGTGGTGTCTTTTCTGGGAATGTCTCTGGATACTTCTCAGACCAGGGTGTTTCTTCCTCGGTCCAAGGTGCTCTTGATTCAGGAATTGGCTCGGCTTCTCCTGTCCATCCCTCGTCCGGCCATCAGGCTGGGGATGAGGCTGGTGGGATTGATGGCGGCTTCCTTCGAGGCGGTTCCTTTTGCTCAGTTTCACACAAGGACGCTCCAGCTCCATCTGTTGGCGGCCTGGGACAGGTCTCCGCTGTCGTTGGATCAGTCTTTTCTGATGTCCCCCGGGTTCGGCGTTCCCTTCAGTGGTGGCTGGATCCAATCAATCTGTTGAGGGGCAGATACTTTCTGACTCCTTGTTGGGAAACGGTTACCACGGATGCCAGCCTGTCAGGATGGGGGGGTTTCTGGAAGGATCGTCAGTTTCAGGGTCTGTGGGGGCCTCAGGAGGCTCACGTGCCCATCAGTGTTCTGGAACTGAGAGCCATCAGGTTGGTTCTTTTTCACTTGACTCATCAGTTACAGGGCTTGCCGGTTCAGGTTCGGTCGGACAATCGGACGGCAGTCGCCTACATCAATCACCAGGGAGGGACTCGCAGCAGGAGTGCCCTCAGGGAAGTGTCTTTGATTCTGGCCTGGGCGGAGAGACATGTCCCGTGCGTTTCGGCAGTTTACATTCCGGGAGTGGAGAACACGGAGGCGGACTCTCTGAGCAGGTTTTCATCTCGCCGGGGGGGAATGGTCTCTCAGCCCCAAGGTGTTAAGCTCGATTTGCCTCAGGTGGGGGTCTCCGGAGGTGGACCTCTTTGCTTCTCGGCACAATCACAAGCTTCCGGCATTTGTGTCTCTCTCGCGGGATCCGCTGGCTCTGGCAGTGGATGCAATGTCTCTGAACTGGAGGGATCTGGGGTTTCTGTACCTGTTCCCTCTGTTTCCCATGGTGGGCAAGGTGGTGCGCAAGCTGGCCCTAGAGGGGGCGACGGCAATTCTGGTGGCTCCAAGATGGCCAAGGCAGGTTTGGTTCGCAGACGTCGTGCGGTTGGCAGTGGATCAGTTCGCTCTGCCCCTTCTGCCGGATCTTTTTCAGGGTCAACTACTTTACCCCAATTTACCAACGCTGGCTTTGACGGGGTGGCTGCTGAAACCTCCATCTTGAAGGAGAAAGGTCTTTCCGATGCTGTGATTTGGACTCTTGTTAGCGCTAGGAATCGGTCTTCCTCTACCATCTACTATAGGACTTGGAGGTCTTATATTGATTGGTGTGAGGTTTGGGCCTTGCCTTGTAGGGTGTTTTCTATCCCTAGGATTTTGGAGTTTCTGCAATATGGTCTGGACTTGGGGCTCCAGCTTAGTACGCTGAAAGGGCAGGTTTCTGCCCTTGCGGTTTTCTTTCAAAGGTCTTTTGCTCTTCATCCTTTGGTTAAGACTTTTTTCCAGGGGGTTACGCATGTGCGACCTCCTAGGAAGCCTTTGCTCCCAGTTTGAGATTTGAATTTGGTTCTTTCTGCTCTTCAGGGTCCTCCTTTTGAGCCTTTGCATGATATTGCATTGTCTTCGCTTACGCAGAAGGTTGCATTTTTGGTTGCTATCACTTCTGTTCGGCGTGTCTCTGAGTTGGCGGCTTTGTCCATTCAGGCCCCATACTTTGAGAGGCATCAGGACAAGGTTGTTTTCCGATTCAAGCCGGATTTCCTTCCTAAGGTGGTTTCTGCTTTTCATCTTAATCAGGACATTGTTCTGCCCTCCTTGTGTCCTAAGCCCAGCAATGACAAGGAGAGGGTCTTGCATTCCTTGGATGTGGTTCACTGTGTGAAGTACTATTTGGTGGCTACTTCTTCCTTTCATAAGACGGATGCTTTTTTGTGGTGCCCTCCGGGCCCAGGAAAGGTTTGGCGCCCGCCAAGTCTTCCGTTAGTAAATGGATTCGTCAGGCCGTTGTTGGGGCCTATTCTGCCAAGGGGAAGGTTCCCCCTTTTCGTGTTACTGCTCATTCTACTCATGCTGTTGGGGCTTCCTGGGCTTTCCTGCTCCACGCCTCTGTTGAACAAGTTTGTAAGGCTGCTACTTGGTGTTCTGTTCACACTTTTTCCAAGTTTTACAAGGTTGATGTGCGGCCTCAGCGGATGCTGTTTTTGGCCGCAAAGTTCTGCAAGCTGCAGTGGTTTAAGTTGTGCTTTGTTGCCTTGTTTGGATCCCCGCCCATTATGGACACTGCTATTGGATGTCCCACATGTAATGAATGTTTTGAAGCGGGGTGTGTGACATACTTAGAATAATACCATTTTGTGAATACTCCCCTGTAAAATGGGTATTATAAGTCACACACCCCGCTTCACCCTGCCCTTTTGTATTCTGGATCCTTTATATGGTGAACTTTTCGTTGTTATGGTTTATATTTGGCTCTTCCTGGTCCCTTACCTTACTGCTGTCCTTATACTGGGTAATGAGTGGGAGGTCCCAGGTATTTATGGACCGGGAGGGGCTCTCTTTTTTTCCTTTACATCTCTGCAAGATCGCCATCTACAGGTCAGTATAACCCACATGTAATGAATGTTCTGAAGCGGGGTGTGTGGCATACTTATAATACCCATTTTACAGGTGAGTATTCACAAAATGTTATTTTTACAGACCTGCACCCATTTTCAGTTCAGTTCTTCTGGCCCCTAGTTTTTAGCCTCTCCTTGTAGGTAGGTGCTGTCAAGGCACCAAGGTTGTAATTTCACTTCAGGCCATCACTTTCTGAAACTCTTGGGCCCACACTCAACCGAAAGCGTGACTGCAAGATAACCACCATTAGACTTACCGGTAACGGATTTTTCAGGAATCCTTCAGCGTGACTGACCACATGGAGATTATGCTCCACCCCCTGGGAGGAAACCCAAAACTGGAACAAAGGTTAAAAGCCCAACCTCTCCACCTCAGTCTTTGTAAAGCAATATAAAAAAACAAGCCTTGGCTTATGGGCGGGTAATAAGCGGTCACGCTGAAGGATTTACTGAACAATCCGTTACCAGTAAGTCTAACGGTGGTCCTCCTTCAGCGTGACCGACCACATGGAGAGAATTAGGCAAGTAATTAAACGCTGGGGGTGGGACGTTGCAAGTAGTACCCTTCTACCGAAGGCCTAATGTTTTGTAGATAGTAATTTAGTCTATAAGTTTGAGGAATGTGTGGGATGAAGACCACATTGCTGCTTTGCAGAATCTTCCAAAGAGGGGTTAGTCCTCTCTGCTCAAGAAGTTGACATGGTCCTTGTACAATGGACAGACCCCTCTGGGGGAGAGACTGCCCTAATAGAATAAGCTTGTGCTTAGCAGCCCGCGGCCCTGTAGGACTATTTCCACCCGTTCCACTTTTTACTTATGCCTCCCAGCTTTGGCTGCGCTGGTCGGGTGATGGTCCGCAATCCCCCACCAAAGGGTAGACGGTGCAGGTTATGGTGAACCTGAGTTGGGATGCCCCGTCCGCTATTGGCCTCCCCTGCCCTGGTCTTTGGTGGGACTTTAAGTGTCATCCACTCTCTCCCCTCTCTCTTTGTTCTGTTCGTGGGGGGGGGGGGGGGGTGTTATCTGTGTTGCCTGTTTGTGTGCTTTTCACTCTGGGCTCTGCGCCCTGTCTGCATTTGGATCATTTTTGAATTGGCCGCCGCTGACACGCGCGCCTTTGGTGTCCGCGGTCAGTGGCGACATCACTATATCAATAATTCCTGCGCGCCCATTGGATGCTGCCTTCAGGCCAATTGCGCGCTCTGCGGAGGGGGCGTTCCGCGTCGTTCCCACATGTGGCCCGCTCCTCGAGGTCCCTCCAGCGCCATCTTGATCCTCTCCTGGATGTATGCTGGCCCCCTAACGCGGTCTGTGAGTGCCCTTGGGGGCTTTATATTCTTAGTATACAGTACGTCCTGCTCCAGATAGAATACTTACAATCGGGTACTGTTCCGCCAGATGGCGCTGTGCACTGCAGACATGCAAAAACAGGCTCCTCCTGGCCCTTCATATATCCAGGGACCTCCTACAAATCCCCGGATTTCTCTGCAGTGCTGACTGCGAAGACATGAAGTATCACACTCTCGCAGGTGAGCGGGGCTATTACAGCCTGTGGCCCTGTTGGACTACTCCCACCTGTCCTATTTGTGATGTGCCTCCCAGCCTGAGCTGCGCTGGTCTGGTGAAGGTAGGCAGCGCCATGTGTGCTTAACGGAGCCATGCTCCACCGCAGTCCCCCACCAAAGGGTAGGCGGTCTATTCTTGGTGTGCCACACACCCCGCTTCACTTCTAAATATTCATCACTTAATGGGTTAACTCGCCGCCAGGTGACGTAGTGCAGAGAGGAAGTCTTGTAACGAGCCCCCTTCCGGCCTATATATACCTGGTACCTCCCTTCAATCACCAGTATTTTTCTCTCTGCTTGACGACAAGACAGAAGTTTGAAGTCTCCTGCTTACAGGTAAGCCGGGGTTTTCTTACCCCGCCACCCCCCTTTTGGTCTATTTCTGCCCGGTTTGAGTGTGTATACCTTAATGGTGGAATGGAAGCCTCCCAGCCTAGGCTGCTCACGGGGCAAATGGTAGATGGCACTTTAAGTGCCTAGGAGCTTATCTCCTACCGCTCGACCTCATGCGTGGGGCAATGCGGCTATCCGGCATGGTGATCTGGAAATGGGATGCCCCTGTCCCGAGGGTCCCCGTAGCCCCTTTCTCTCCCGTTATGGTCCCTTCTCCCTTCACTATGCGGGGGGGGGGGGGAGGTTTAAGGGTGTGCTTTTAATGTGTGTGTTTCACTTGTATCACTTTATTTCAACGTGTGTATGTTCATGTTATGCATTAAGTTTATTCAGCATGTGTATACTTTTAGGTCTGCTTGAATGGCAGACCGCGCTGGGTAGGTGGCTGGCCGCTTTTTCAAAGCAGACTATTGCTTTAGTGGCCCCCTACCCCCCTCCCCCCTTCCCCGCTGGCACTGTATGTAGTTTATTCGCATAGGCTGCGCTATGCGGTCTTTATTGTCCTCCCCCCTCCGCTGCCTGGGCGCACGTGTAGTGGCCCATCTGGTGTAATCCCCAGCTGAAAGGCTGTACTGATCGGCGTAGGGGGCGGGTCCCGGTGACGCGGCATCGGGGGCGTGGCGGCGGCGTCATGCGGCGGGCCCAGCATTCACTTCCCTTCAAAGGGGGAAGTCATGTGGGCGCGCGGCCGCACTTGGTCTTCTGTGCTGTGGTGCTGGCTGCGGTCTTGCTCTCCGGCTGCTGCCTTCGCTTGGTCCAGGTAAGCGGCCCCACCTGGTGGGGCCGTTAAGTGGGAAGTGCATATCTTTTTGTGTTGGATATGGTGGGGAGTCATATTTTATTAGGGGGCATGATTTTGCTCATTTTTAAGGGCATTTTGGTGCTATGCCTATATGATTCTTATACACATGTGAGGATCTGATTGTGGTTTCTTTTGCCTTACAGATCCCGGGATCCCTGCTTATGGTGGCCCTCCGGCTCTATGTTGCCTGGCTATTTATTGGGATATTTATTAATGCTTGTATATATATAATCTATATATAGATATATATATATAGTTTATTAAAGGGGACCTTAACTTAAAAAAAAAAAAAAAAATCCTTCCTTCCGGGACATTTACAAATAAAGGGGCATCCCGGGTTGGCTTATGCCTTAAAAGACCCAAGTATTGCGAATACCATAAATCACCATATGGAGGCTTCCGTTATTGCCGGAAACGGTTCTGCTGAACCCTTCGGAGGGTGCGTAGGTTGTGGGGCCCTACTCCCAGCTGATGATGTCTTTATTTGCATCCCTTGTGCAAAACAGACTATTGCGCGCCAATCCGTTGCTTCGGCGGCGGGCCCATCGTATCCTTCATCATCTCCTACCTCTCCGGACCCCGCATGACACTGTCAAAAGTGGGGATTCGCATTCCGAGGTGGCGGCATAGCCCAGCCCCCGGAAAGTAGTGCCCGTTAAAGCAGCGTTAAAGGCTGCTGCAAAACGGAGGCACCTGACTCCGGTACCTTCGGCTCCACAGGACGAGCTATGTGAGCCTGTGGAATGGTCCGATGGTTCCCCGGACGAGGATGAATTCCTGTTGGAGTCAGATGAGCCTGCAGGTCAGCTTGAGGCTGATGTGATTGGCGATTGGTCGGAGGGGGTTGTTTTTGACACCCCCTCCATTCTGGCTCAAATGTTTAAAATTTTGAATTTAGATCCACCTGAGGCGGCCGCCCTGCCAAAGGGTCAGTTGTTTAAGGAGCCTCAGCCGCGTTGGGTTTTTCCCAGACAACACCACCTTGAGAGGGTGGTTCTTAAGGAATGGGAACATCCCACGCGGTTATCTGGAATTCCTTCCAGTTGGGAAAAGCGTTGTCCTTTTCCGCCAGAGTTGGTAAAGCTTTGGTCTGTCCCTCCTGACGTCGATACCCCTGTGCTAGGGCTCTCCAGCACGGCTATGGTACAGTCTGCTGAGACCACTGTCCCTAAGGATGGGGAAGATCGTCGGATTGACCAATACGCTCGCCATGGTTTTATTTATTCCGGGTCAGCGTTGCGCCCGGTGCGTGCTTCAGCCCTTCTTCTATTGGCAATTAAGTCTTTAATTCAGGGGCTATATGAGGATCTTAATCCCGCTTGTAAACTGTTCACTGCGCTTAAGCAGTGTGAATCTTTTGTGTCTTATGTCCTGGCCGCTCAGGACGATGCGCTGGCTATGAGTAGCAAGGCAGCGGCTATGCTGGTGGCTATTCGCAGGTCAGTATGGCTGCGTCAGTGGTCAGCGGACGCGGCTTCCAAAAGGGTGCTCACAGCTCTCCCCTTTTTGGGGTTGCGTCTGTTTGGGGAGAAAATTGATTCAGTCGCAAAGGGTGGTAAGATGCCACAACGCAAGAGGCCTCGTGTCCCCTTTAGGGGGGCAGGTTCCGGTAGGCCCTCCTTTCGAGGATTCAGAGCGGGCAGGGGTGCTTCCTTTCCCGCTACCAGAGGTACAGGTTGGACTCGGGGGAGGGGCCGTGGCCGGCCCGCTCAGTCCTGGGGCACCAAGCCCAAACCTGCTGATAAGCCCACTCAGCAATGAGGGGCTGCCCTCACCCGTGCGGGTGGGGGGACTATTGCGACACTTCTCCCAGATTTGGAACCAAGTGGTTCCAGGCAGATGGATCCAGGAGGTAGTGTCGGCCAGTTACGACCTGGAATTCGAGTCTCACCCTCCTTCGCGGTTCGTTCGGTCTCGGGTGCCCATCGTTCCTTTGGCCACGCATGGGCTCCTGGCGTCGGTAAGGAATCTGTTAGAGATAACGGTCATCCGCCCGGTGCCGCGCTTAGAGATGGGCCTCGTTTTCTACTCCAATCTTTTCGCAGTCCCCGAGAGAGATGGGTCGGTTCATCCCGGCCTGAACTCTCATCAACGCAGAGTGTTTCTTCCTTTTGCCCAGGTTCACACGAGAACGCTTCAGCTTTTTCTGTTAGCGTCTTGGGACCAGCAACCTCAGTCGCTGGTTCAGTCCTTCCAGTTGTCCTCCCGTGTACGGCAGTCCCTCCTGTGGTGGTTGGTCTCGACCAATCTTGTGTAGGGCAGGTCGTTCCTGACCCCCCTTTGGGGAATTGTCACCACGGACGCCGGTCTGTCGGGATGGGGCAGATTCTGGAAGGAGCTGCAGTTTCAGGGGCAGTGGGGACCTCAGAGGCCCCACTTACCCTTCAATATTCTGAAACTGGGAACCATCCGTCAGGTGCTTGCTCTCCTGACTTAGCACGTTCTTACATCGGTCTTCAGGGAAGGACTCGCAGTCTGAGTACTATCAGAGAAGTGTCCCTGATCTTGACCGGGGCGGTGTTCCATGTTCCTTGTCTCTCGGCGGTTTACATTCCAGAGGTGAAGAAACAGGTAGCGGACCAGTTGAGCAAGGGCTCTCCCCGTCTGGGAGAATAGGCTCTCCATCCTCGGGTGGGTAGCTCACTGTGTCTCCAATGGGGGACCCCAGAGGTGGACCTGTTGGCCCCTCATCACTATCACAGGCTCTCGAGCTTCGTGTCGGTCCCCCAGGATCCTCTGGCTCTGGCAGTGGATGCCATGTCCCTGAGCTGGGGAGTTCTGGGATTTCTATACCTGTTTCCTCCGATACCCATGCTGAGCAGGGTGCTTCGGAAGTTGGCTCTGGAAAAGGTGTCCGCCGTTCTCGTGGCCCCAAGGTGGCCAAGACGAGTGAGGTTCGCAGACATCGTTCGGCTGGCAGTGGACCAGTTCGTTCTGCCTCTTCGGCCCGATCTGCTCACTCAGGGTCAATTGTGTTACCCCAATTTACCAGCGCTGGGTTTGATGGCCTGGCTGCTGAAACCTCCATCCTGAAGGAGGAGGGTCTTTCTGATTCAGTCATTAAGACTCTGATCAGTGCCCGGAAGAGGTCTTCTTCCATCACCTACTATAGGACTTGGAAAGCATATATTGCTTGGTGTGAGATAAGATCTTTTCCTTGTAGGGTCTTTTCGGTCTCCAGGATTCTGGAGTTTTTACAATCAGGGCTGGACTCTGGTCTCCAGCTAAGTACGTTAAAAGGGCAGGTCTCTGCCTTATCTATCTTTTTTCAGAAGCGTGTTGCGCTTAAACCTTTTAGTTAAAACTTTTTTCCAGGGGGTTACGCATGTGCGGCCTCCCCGGAAACCATTACTCCCTGTTTGGGATTTGAATTTGGTTCTTTCTGCTCTTCAGGCTCCTCCTTTTGAGCCTTTGCAGGATATTGCTTTGTCTACCCTGACTCAGAAGATTGTCTTCTTGGAAGCGATCACGTCGGTCCGGCGTGTCTCAGAGTTGGCGGCCTTGTCTATCCAGGCGCCTTACTTTGAGAGGCATCAGGATAAAGTGGTCTTTCGGTTCAAGCCAGACTTTCTTCCTAAGGTTGTTTCTGCTTTTCATTTGAACCAAGATATTGTTCTTCCCTCCTTGTGTCCTAATCCTAAGAATGACAAAGAGAGGGTTTTGCATTGTTTGGATGTAGTACGCTGTGTTAAGTACTACTTGATTATCACTTCTCCTTTTCGTAGGACGGATTCCTTTTTTGTTGTGCCCCATGGGCCTAAGAAGGGTTTGGCACCAGCCAAATCTACCATTAGCAAGTGGATACGTCAGGCCGTTACTGCGGCCTATTCTGCTAAGGGAAGAGTTCCCCCTTTTCGTATCACTGCTCATTCTACTCGCGCCGTTGGGGCGTCTTGGGCTTTTCAGCACCAAGCTTCTGTTGAACAAGTTTGTAAGGACGCCACTTGGTCTTCTGTTCATACTTTTTCTAAGTTTTACAAAGTTGATGTGCGAGCCTCAGCGGATGCTGTTTTTGGCCGCAAAGTTCTGCAGACTGCAGTCATTTAAGTTATGCTTCACCTGGCCTTGAGATGCCCTTCCCTTGTGGACACTGCTTTTGGATGTCCCATTAAGTGATGAATATTTAGAAGTGAAGCGGGGTGTGTGGCACACCAAGAATAATACCATTTTGTGAGTACTCACCTGAAAAATGGATATTGTTGGTGTGCCACACACCCCGCTTCACTCCCACCCTTTTCGGTATTACCGAAGCCTTTATATGGTGAAGCCTTTTTATTTATATCAAAATTGATTTTGAGGTTACCGGTGGAATACTGGTACCTTGTCTTTCTGCTTTTTAATATTCTGGTGATTGAAGGGAGGTACCAGGTTATATATAGGCCGGAAGGGGGCTCGTTACAAGACTTCCTCTCTGCACTACGTCACCTGGCGGCGAGTTAACCCATTAAGTGATGAATATTTAGAAGTGAAGCGGGGTGTGTGGCACACCAACAATATCCATTTTTCACGCCCAGATTGAGCCCGCCCTTCGAGGTTCGGTTGGCGCCATTTTGTTGCTCTTCGTGCACGCGCGTGGTTGCAGTCCTCCTCCTCCCCAGGTTCGGTAAGTGCCCTCGCGGGCGATTTCATCATTAGTATTTTTTCTGCTGCGCATGGCCCTGACACCTCTTATTCCCCTTCTGTCTTTCAGATGTCAAAGATTCCGGTGGCTTCTCCCGGCCTAACACATATTGTAGCGGGCTTACAAAATTCTCCCACATTCCTAGCGGGTCCTTGAGACATCCAGGGTCGCTTATTGCGTAAATCCCTACTGATATATAGATATATATATATATATATATATATATATATATATATATATATATTTACGTTACTAATCCCCATATGGAGGCATCTCAGAATTATGTGACCGGGGTCCCTCCGGGACAAGACCGGCTGTGTACAGCTTGTGGACTGTCCCATGATGATGCGGACAGAGCACGGGTCTGCGGACCTTGTGCTGAACAAGTACTGGCCCTGCCAGTGGCTGTGCCTCGTTTCAATACACCTCTCTCCCCGTGCTTAAATCTCACTCCTGATGAGTCGCACTCGAGCGGGAATGACCAACAAGTCGTGCCGCGCAGGCTGCCTACGGCCGATCAGGTGATTTTGAGGTTGGCAGAGCGCTTGGGCCCAGGTAAGAAGTGGTCCCTGACGCCTCCGGTTTCGCCCATTCCTTCTGAATCTGAGGAGTTCACTGCTGAGCAGGGTTTTGCTCTTTATGATGAAGGTCGGCTATTCTCTGACTCTGGCTCATCTGACGAGGGGCTGAGGAGTCATGATGATTCGGGCCCCGGTTCTTGGGGCCTGTGTGACATCGATGAATTACTGATAAAGATCTTCGAGGTCTTGTCTATCTCTCTCCCTGGTGAGGCTTCCATGCCTAGAAGGGAGAGTTCCCATACAACGCCGCCGCGTTTGGAATTTCTGGAGCAGGATCACTTCCAGGCTCTTGTGCTCAAAGAATGGCAATGCCCTAGTAAACTTCCAGGGGACTGGGAGTGGAAATACCCTTTTCCCCCTGATGTGGTTAACTGCTGGTCATCACCTCCCGTGGTGGATGCACCGATCATTGGGGTCCTTAACCCCCCCTTTATTGCAGCCCCTACTTATCGTACCCTTCGGGATTCTGAGGACTGGCGCATTGATAAGCTGGCTTCCCACGCCGTTTCTTGTGCAGGGACGACTCTGCGCCCGGTCTGTGCCGCAGCCATAGCTGCAGTGGCCGCTAGGACCCTCATCAGAAAGATGATTGATCATCGACCTGAGGATCTCCCCTGGGAGGTGTTTAATGCACTCTCCAGTTGTGATGTATTTGTAAGATTTATCCTTTTGGCACTGGATGACACCATTAGCATGTGTGCAAGAACTTCCGCCCCCTCAAAGTAGCTATACGCCGCGCGGTCTGGCTGCGACAGTGGGGTGTTGACGCTACAAAAAAGATTCTTACTGGGCTTCCCTTTAGAGGGCGACGCCTATTCGGGGCCCGTCTGGACCTGTTTGGAAGAAAGGGCAAAACACCCCTTTGCAGAAGGTGGTCTCGGCCTTCTCGGAGCAGGGGCACCCCTCCACCCCCTTATGTTAGCGTCAAACCCGATCCAGGGGTGTCCTTCCAGCTTTTTGGTATAGATTCCTGCCCCAGGAGTGGCAGACAATGCCCTGGGCCCTCCGGCAGGACTAAGTCCAAATCTTTCACCAAAACCCCCCAAGCATGATGGGGCCCTCGCCCACCTGGGCGAGGGGATGGCCGCAGAACCTTGCTCCTATCAGGAGGCATCATGCCTCATTCTGACAGAGTCAGGAGGAAGTTTCCTCTGGATGCAGGATAGTTTCTGCTGGGCGGCTCCTTCCCGAGATTGTCAGGATTTTTCTGGTCACTGCCTCTCTTCTGGTGTTGGTGCAGGCCACGTGCGGCCTGCGAGGTCCGGGGTCACCTGCTGGTTGCCCTTAACAAACAGAGGCAGGGGCCTCTACACCAACCTTTCCAAATTCCCCCAAAAGGTTGAGACACTCTGCCCATTATGGCCTTCCATAGGTGAGGCAATTTACTCTCTGAGTTGGGCTGATAGTGCCCTGTGTCCAGGGACCTCTTGCCGTCTGTGGGGATCTAAGACGCTTATCTCATTGCCATTGTGCCTTCTGGGCACCTAGGATCTTACAGGTTAGTGTTGGTGCTCCAACACTGCTGATTGTGGCCTTGTTATCTGGCTTCTTTTCTGCTCCTAGAGTGATCGCCTAGGCGATGACGGGGGTGATGTGTCTACTGAGGCCTAGGGGGCGTCCGCGCGAGGAACTGCCTGGTTGTCCCTCTTTGCTTCCCAATCTCTACATCAGGCCGAGTTTATTACTCGGCTGGTGGTGTCCTTTGGGAGTCTTGGATGGGTGCTAAATCACCTCAATTCCTCATTGTCCCCTTATTTGGTATCTCCATTTCTAGGGTTGAACTTGGATTCGGTTCAAGCAGGAACCTGCTTCCTTGACTATAAAGTGGACAGTCTGGTTACATGGGCTTGGTCCCTCTTTGTTGTTCCCGTCTCTTCACCAGGCTGGATTGTAGCTGGTGGGCCTGTTGTTGGCTGTTCAAAGGTTGCCCCTTATGCTCCGTGCCCTTGGGCTCTTCTGCAACTCATATTGTAAATGCTGGACTGGGTTCCAGCTTCCCTGGAGCTGGGTCTGTGTACCCTTCCACCTTGGTACGGTGGTTACCCTTGAGACTTGTACTAGAGGTACCAGTCAGGGGGCGCCCCCTTCCTTGCGTCTTCCTGTAGTTGGATACCAAATCTATCTGGTTGACGGAGGGGGGACTTTTTTCTTCTAAATTCCCCTGTGGTTCCGGGGGAGGTGGGACCTTTAGGGGTCCATTCACCTGTCTATTTTTTGAAGCGGTAGGCTTTCAGGTTGGCTCTATCTCGCTGGACTATCTCGCTGGCTATTTGGGGGCTCCTTGGTCTGTCTGACGACAGTGGCCTGTATTATTTGTGTGGACTCGGAAGCAGGATGATCCTCCAGGAAGGTATCTGACCCTGATCTGGGTGAAGGACAGCGTTCCCTGCATATCTGCGATATTCGCTCCGGTGGATGTCCTTCTGCGACAGGATGTGCTAATTCTTGTGTCTCTATGTGATCCGTCTAGTGTGGATGTTTCTGGGCCTGTCACTATCATGGGTTCTAGGCCCTTGTTTCCCTGTCTCAGATTGTTCTGACCTTGATCATGAGGCTTAGTAACTTATGCTGGACATTCTGTTCTATATGTCTTACCTGTTCTCACCCTGCTTGACAGGGTTCTGTGCAAGTTTGCTCTGGAAGGGGGAACCAGTGATTCTGGCGGCCCTTGGGTGGCCTAGTGGAGTGTGGTTTGCAGATGTGGTTCTGTGGACAGCGGACCTGTACGTCCTGTCAGGAGTGCTGACCTGCTCACTCAGGCCCCCCTTTTCTATTTCACCCCAATCTACAGACTCTGGTCTGGATAGTCTGACGGTTGATTCATCCACCTTGATGGAGATGGGCGTATCTTCTGGGTGTCTGTGACTTCTGGAAGCCTAGGAGTTGGCTTCTTCTTCCGTCTATTGTGGGGTATTATTTACCCATATTGATTGGTGTGAGTTTTGGTCTCTCCCCTGTGGGCTCGCTCTGTTCCCAGGGTTATATAGTTATTATAGCATGGGTTGGAGTTGGCTCTCTTACTCGGTGCCCTGGTGGCTCAGGCTCTGCCCTATCCGTCTTCTGCAGAAGTCTTTACTCAGTTCTTTGCCTAGGTTGACCATTCTTCAGGGATTGCTCAGCGGCATCCCCCACGTAGTTCTAGGGTCCCTGTTGGGATTTGATTTCTATTGTTTGCCTTGCGGGGTGTTCCCCTTTGGCTCTACTCCGGATGCTGTCCGACTGTTCTTATCCATAAGGTTGTCCTTCTGGGGCTGTTACTTCAGTCGGCCGTGTGCCTGAGTGGGCGGCTCTGTTTAGCTAGCCCTCGTTCTTTGATGTATATACACCTAGATGAGGCGGTGTTCCGCCTTATGCCGGATCTTCTGCCTAAGGTGGTGTCTTAGGCTCAGGTATTAAGACATTGTCCTTCTTCTGGGCTTTATCCCTTGTAACGCTGGGCAAGGGAATCTATTTTTCCTTCAATAGGTGCTTTTTTCCTGGATTGTCTCTTGTCCCTTAAAGGGAGTGATGCTCCTGGGGGTTGTGGGCACCTACATCTGGATGTGCCTGATCTCGTCTGCCTCCAGGGGTTAAGCGGCCTTGGGCCTAGCTTTTACTTGGATAGCTGTCCCTTCTGGTCCTGGGGAAATGTTGGCTTCTTCCTAGGCTACTATTAGCCTTTGATCTTGTTAGGCTGTTACTCAGGCCTATTCCTTAAGGGGAAGAGTTCTTCTCGCTCTATTCTGATTCCACTGGTGCCTTGGTATCTTTGGGCCTTTCAGCACCAGGTTTTGTTGAACAAGTTTGCTTGAACGCTACTTGTTCTTTTGTTCGTACCCTTTTCTAAGGTTGTTTTGATGTTGACGTTAGAGCTTTTGCTCGTGTGGCGAGGTTTGCAGGTGACAGTGCTTTCAACTGTCTGCTGTTGCCTTTTTGTTGGGGATCCCACCCTATTCTATGGACACTGCTATTGGATGTCCCAAGTGTAAGTATTATATCTGGAGCAGGACGTACTGTATACTTAATAATACAATTCTGTGAAATACTCACCTGTAGAATTGGTATTATACGTATACAGTACGTCCTGCTCCACCCCACCCTGGTTTTTGCATTATTCTGGATCCCTTGTATGGTGATTGTTGTTATTGTTATCATTACCAGTTGTTTTTGGTGGTTGAATTCTCCCGGCTTCTGGTTCACTGCTTTTCAATGCTGGGGATTTGTGGGAGGTCCCTGGGTATATGAAGGGCCGGGAGGAGCCTGTTTTTGCATGTCTGCAGTGCACAGCGCCATCTGGCGGAGGATAACCCAAGTTAAGTATTATTTCTGGAGCAGGATGTACTGTATATGCATAATACCAATTCTACAGGTGAGTATTTCACAGAATTGTATTTTCTCTGCAGTCTGGACTGCGAAGGACAAGAATATGGCTCTCTCTTCTCGCAGGTGAGCGGGGCTATTAGCCTGCGGCCCTGTAGGACTATTCACACCCGTTCCATTAGTCGGGTGATGGTAGGCAGCACCGCTGTTAGGTGCTTAGGTGCACTGCTCCACCGCAATCCCCCACCAAAGGGTAGGCGGTACAGGCATATGGTGAGCCTCTATGGGATGCCCCTCCTGCACCATTGCCCCTTGCCCCTGTCTATCGGTGGGCCCTATCTTAAATGGCCGCTGTCCTCCCTCATTCTCCCTGTAGCATTCGGGGGAAAAGGGGGGGGTGCGTATGTATGTATATACGTGTCTTGGCTTATGCTTCATTACATTATGCTTTGTGTCAGCCGCCGCGCTGACTTGTATTACTATTCTAAGTATGTCTCACACCCTGCTTCGGAAATATTCATTACACTTGGGTTATGTCCAGTAGAGGGCAAACTTCTGCAGAGATGAATAGAAAAAAAAGAAGCCCCTCCCGGCCCATAAATACCTGGGACCTCCCACACATTCCCCAGTAATCGTCTCTGCAGACGGCGAGCAAGTCAGAAGATGAAGTCTCCTCCTTGCAGGTAAGCCGGGTTCACACCCGGCCATTTTTATCCATATTTCTGCCCGGTAGGACGGTAGGATTCACCTTAACAGGTGTAATGATAGGAGCTACGCTCCTCCATGAGACCCCATTACAAGGGGTAGGCGGCTACCAGGTTATTGACCCTGGTTTGGGATGCCCTGTCCGTTTCCCCATGTTTTACTACCGTAGTTGGGGATCCCTCCCTCCCTTTACTTTATTCACAATGGGAGGGGGGCCTGTGACTTCTCCCTTGTCCAGTTGATGTGGAGCATCGGGAAGTAATCCTTCAATGAATTGGTGTATGAGTGTGTGTGATTTTAACATTCACTTTATCTTTCGTTTGATACATGCGGCGGCCGTATTGAGAGCCAGCCGCCCTGTCCGGCTCTGCATGTGTGGCTGCTCGGGATAAGGGTGAGTTTCTCCCCCTCCTTTCTGTGAGGAGAGGGGGCGGGGCTGGGCGCGCTGGCGGCGGCCCGCCCCACTCTCTGGCGCCCTCAGTGTGTCACACACCCCGCTTCCCCTTTAATTCTGACGATAGGATTATCCTCCAGCAGGAGGCGACGTTGTAGAGAGAAGTCTTGAAAACAAGCCCCTTCCGGCCTACATATACCTGGGACCTCCCACTTAACACCCAGTGTATTCTAAGTATGTCACACACCCCGCTTCAGGATATCCATAACATGTGGGTAATACCGACCTGAAGGGGCGTTCCTGCAGAGATGATAGAAAAAAAGAAAGCCCCTCCCTGATCCATAAATACCTGGGACCTCCCACTCATTACCCAGTTTTCCATCTCTGCAGACGGCGAGCAAGTCAGAAGATGATGGCTCCTCCTTGCACAGGGGGATTTCAGGTAGCCGGGGTAACTCCCGGCCCTTTATTTATTTATTTCTGTTTGGACCTTTTTCCCCAGAAATCCATATGCCTCCCAGCCTCGGCTGAGGGTCCAGGCGAGGGTATTTCAGCACATTAGGTGCTCAGGAGCTATGCTCTACCGTGAGACCCTATATGAGAGGGTAGGCGGTATTACCGGGTTGGTGACCCCGGTTTGGGATGCCCTGTCCCTTACTTCATACTATGTCCCTCCCAGGATCCCCTTCCATAGGTGGGGTGGGGGAGTGTTCGTTTTTATACATTCATTAGTTTATTAGTTCATTTATATGGACAGCTTACATGAGTGTGTGTGTGTGCGTGTGTTTTCACTTTAAATACAAAACGCTGCAGCCTGTGCGGTGCTGGCTGCCTTCTTCCCTCCTTCCTCCCTTCCTCTCTGTTAATGGCGGAGGTTTTCACCTCACGCCGTGTTGCTGGGGGGGGGGGGGGGGGGGGGGGCGGCGGGTGCCGGACCGTTGGCGGGGCCGGGACTTGTCCCTCCCGTTTTTCCCTTGTGTGTGTGTGTCTGTGTGTTTTTACTTGGCCGGGCCGGCGACTGCTTCTTACTATTGCGGCGCCGGCCGGCTCTGAGCACATTTCTTCCTGAGGTGATTCAGCTCCCCTCACGCAGGCCCCGCCCCCTTCTCCCTCTCTGACTGCAGCCCTGCCTGTTGCTGTGGAGCGTCTGGATCTTCCCTCACGGTCGCCATTTTGGTCGTTGGATCTGTAAGTGGCCTCTGGCCATTCTTTCTTCCTGTTTGATTGTTGTCTTTTTTCATTAGCCTTATCTAAAAACAGTCTTTCTGTTCTGTTTTTCAGATGGTGGTTCAGGAGGTTCGCCAGTAGCATTTAGGGGGTCCCTCCTGATCCTTATCTCTGGGTTAATTGTTTGCCATAAATCCTCCCACTCGGGACATTAAAGGGGCATCCCGGGTTGTCTAACGGCGTAATTCCCTGGGTCATAGCGACTTTTCCTAAACAAAGTTCACCTTATGGAGGCATCCCCGGATACTGGGCTCGGGGCCCCTTCGGGGCACCCCCGAAAGTGTTTATGTGGGGTATCCATTTCTGGGGACGATGTACTTCTGTGTATACCATGTGCACAGCAGACCATCACGCGGCAGTCCGAACCACAGGCGTCTGGGTCAGCACCGCCGGTCGCTTCATCTCCACCTCCCGCTTTGACACGCGCCCCGTGCGATGTCGTCATGGGCAGGGAGCTGCAATCTGAGATGTGCGCCAGATTGGCTAACCTTGAAAAAATTATCTCTGGATCGGTTGCCCGTAAGGCTCCGACTAAGAGAAAGCATTTGCCGCCGGCTCCGCTGGCGGAGGACCTGGAGGATGTTAATAATCTGGATTGGTCTGACTATTCCCAGCTAGAAGAAGGGGAAGTTTATGAGGATTCTGATTTTTCGGACGATGAGCAGTCCTTTGGCACTGATGCCGAGCTGGGGGATTCGGGGAGATCCTCTGATACTCCCCACGCTCTGGCTCTGATGTTGGAGGTGTTGAATATATCCCCTCCTGAGGAGGTGTCACAGCAGAAGGGTGAATTGTTTGAGGAATCCAAGCCGCGCTTGGAATTCCCTACACAAAGGCATTTTGACAAAATTATTGCCAAAGAATGGGACAGGCCGGCTCGGCTCCCTGGCATCCCTCAGGGATGGGATAGGAAATATCCCTTTCCTTCGGAGGCAGTTAAGCCCTGGGCATCTCCCCCCGAGGTGGATGCGCCGGTTTTGGGGTTGTCCAATTCCTCGGTTTTAAATAGACCTGATTGTTCTATTCTCAAGGATGGAGAGGATAAACGTATTGACCAGATGGCTTGTCATGGTTTTGCTAGCGTTGGGTCAGCCATGCGGCCTGTTTGCGCATCGGCGCTGATGGTGTTGGCTGCTAGGTCCGTGGTTAGGGACCTGTTGACCTCTTCCGGGCTGCGTCCCGGTAGTGCTGAGTTCCTTAGCCTCAAACGGTGTGAGCTGTTTTTTATCTTTTGTGTTGACAGCCTTGGATGACACTTTGATGATGTGTGGTAGAACGTCGGCGCTGCTGGTCACTATTCGGCTTTCGGTGTGGCTGCGCCAGTGGGCGGCAGATTTTATGTCCAAAAAGTCACTAACGGCTCTACCCTTTGTTGGGTTACGGCTTTTTGGAGAGACATTGGACTCGGTCACCAAGGGTGGTAGGTTACCCCAACGCAAGAAACAACGTCGCCCCTTTCGAGGGGCGCCTTCCTTTACCCCGTCCTTTCGTGGGGCCAGATCTGGCAGGGGATTTGCATTCCCTTCTTCCAGAGGAGATTCCGGAAGCAGGGGCAGAGGTCGTGCCCGTCCAGGATTCAGTTGGGGCTCTAAGCCCAAGCCGGCTGCCAAGCCGGCTCAGCAATGAGGGGGCGCCCTCACCCTTGCGGGTGGGGGGACGGCTGCGACTCTTTTCCCAAGTTTGGGATCAAGAGGTCTCGGACCGATGGATCCGGGAAGTGGTGTCTTCCGGTTACAAGCTGGAGTTCGAGCTCCGCCCCCCTTCCAGATTTTTCAGGTCTCGGATGCCTTCAGAAACTCTGGCGGCGCAGGGGCTTCTGTCGGCAGTGCAGAACCTTCTGGACATGGCTGTCATTTGCCCAGTGCCTCCTTCGGATCAGGGCAGGGGTTTTTATTCCAATCTGTTCACGGTACCCAAGAAGGACGGATCGGTCCGACCCATCTTGGATCGGAAGTTTCTCAACAGGTTCATCCGGCCACGGAAATTCCGCATGGAAACACTACGTTCGGCCATTCACTCTCTTCGTCAGGGAGACTTTCTGACGTCCATAGACATCAAGGATGCTTATCTACACGTTCCAATTTTTCCAGCACACCAGAGGTTTCTCAGGTTTGTGGTGGAGGATCGGCATTTTCAGTTTGTAGCACTCCCTTTCGGCCTCACCTCGGCCCCTCGGGTGTTCACCAAGGTGCTAGCGGGGGTGATGGCTCTGCTAAGGGTTCAGGGCATCCGCATTGTGCCCTATTTGGACGATCTTCTGATCATGGCCTCCTCCTTCAACCAAGCGGAGTTGGATACCAGAATGGTGGTGTCCACCCTGGAGAGGTTTGGTTGGGTGGTCAACCACCCCAAGTCTTCTCTCACTCCGTCCAGAGTAGTGACCTTTCTGGGAATGTCTCTGGACACTTCGCAGGCCAGGGTTCAGGCCAAGATTCTTTTGATTCAGGAATTAGCTCGGCTTCTCTTGTCGGCCCCTCGTCCGTCCATCCGGCTAGGGATGAGGCTGGTGGGGTTAATGGTGGCTTCATTCGAGGCAGTTCCCTTTGCGCAGTTTCATACGAGGACGCTTCAGCTTCATCTGTTGAAGGTTTGGGACAAGTCTCCTCTATCGTTGGATCAGTCCTTCCTGATGACTCCCCGAGTTCGTCGATCCCTGCAATGGTGGCTGGGGTCGGCCAACCTGTCGCAGGGCAGATCCTTTCTGGCCCCGTGTTGGGAAACTGTCACCACGGATGCCAGTCTGTCAGGTTGGGGGGGTGTTTGGAAGGACCTCCAGTTTCAGGGTCTGTGGAGTCCGCAGGAGGCTCACGAGCCCATCAATGTTCTGGAGTTGAGGGCCATCAGGTTGGTTCTGTTTCGCTTGACTCATCAGTTGAGAGGCCTGCCAGTTCAGGTCCGGTCGGACAACAGGACGGCGGTTGCTTACATCAATCACCAAGGGGGGACTTGCAGCAGGAGTGCCCTCAGGGAAGTGTCTTTGATTCTGGACTGGGCGGAGAGTCACGTCCCGTGTATCTCGGCAGTCTACATTCCGGGAGTGGAGAACACGGAGGCGGACTTGCTGAGCAGAGCCTCCTCTCGTCAGGGGGAGTGGTCTCTCAGTCCCACGGTGTTTCGTTCGATATGTCTCAGGTGGGGGTTCCCAGCGGTGGACCTCTTTGCCTCTCGTCACAATCACAAGCCTCCAGTCTTTGTGTCTCTCTCGCAGGATCCTCTGGCTCTGGCGGTGGATGCCATGTCTCTGAACTGGAGGGATCTGGGGTTCCTTTACCTGTTCCCTCCGTTTCCAATGGTAGCCAGAGTGGTGCGCAAGCTGACTCTGGAGGGCGTGTCGGCGATTCTAGTGGCACCAAGGTGGCCAAGGCAAGTTTGGTTCGCAGACCTGGTAAGACTGGCAGAGGATCAGTTCGTTCTGCCTCTTCTACCGGACCTGCTCACCCAGGGTCGGCTGCGCTATCCCAATTTACCTTCGCTGGCTTTGACGGCGTGGCTGCTGAAACCGCCATCTTAAAGGAAGAAGGTCTTTCTGACGCGGTGGTTCAGACTCTCATTAGCGCCAGGAAGCGCTCTTCCTCTACTATTTACTATAGGACTTGGAGGTCCTATATTGACTGGTGTGAAAGTAGGTCTTTCTCTTGTCGGGAGTTTTCCATTTCCAGAATCCTGGAGTTTCTTCAACATGGTCTGGATTTGGGGCTTCAACTTAGTACCTTGAAGGGGCAGGTTTCTGCCCTGGCGGTGTTTTTTCAAAGGTCATTTGCTCTTCATCCCTTAGTCAAGACCTTTTTCCAAGGAGTTACGCATGTACGGCCTCCTAGGAAGCCCTTTGTTCCAGTTTGGGATTTGAACCTGGTTCTTTCTGCTCTTCAGGGTCCCCCTTTTGAGCCTTTGAATGAGATTGCTTTGTCTTCACTTACCCAAAAGGTGGCCTTTTTGGTGGCCATCACTTCGTTTAGGCGTGTTTCTGAGTTGGCAGCTTTATCCATTAAAGCTCCGTACTTCGAAAGGCATCAGGACAAGGTTGTCTTTCGTTTCAAGCTGGATTTTCTTCCTAAGGTGGTCTCTGCCTTTCATCTGAATCAGGACATTGTTCTGCCTTCTCTATGTCCTCATCCCAGCAACGACAAGGAAAGGGCGCTGCATTCCTTGGATGTAGTCCGTGTTGTGAAATATTATCTGGTGGTTACGTCTTCCTTTCGTAAGACTGATGCTTTTTTTGTGGTGCCCTTTGGGCCTAGGAAAGGTTTGGCTCCTGCCAAATCTTCCATTAGTAAATGGATTAGTCAGGCCATCATTGGGGCCTATTCTGCCAAGGGGAGGAGTCCCCCTTTTCGTGTTACTGCTCATTCTACTCGTGCGGTTGGGGCATCCTGGGCTTTTCAGCTCCAGGCCTCTGTTGAGCAAGTTTGTAAGGCCGCTACTTGGTCCTCTGTTCACACTTTTTCCAAGTTTTACAAGGTTGACGTTCGGGCCTCAGCGGATGCTGTTTTTGGCCGCAAAGTTCTGCAAGCTGTTGTGGTTTAAGTTGTGCATTGTTGCCTTGTTTTGGATCCCCGCCCTTGTTATGGACACTGCTATTGGATGTCCCACATGTTATGGATATTCTGAAGCGGGGTGTGTGACATACTTAGAATAATACCATTTTGTGAAATACTCACCTGTAAAATGGGTATTATAAGTATGTCACACACCCCGCTTCACCCGACCTTTTTGTATTCAGGATCCTTTATATTGTGAACTTTGCGTTATCTTGATTTATATTTGCCTCTTCCTGGTCCCTTACCTTACTGCTTCTATATACTGGGTAATGAGTGGGAGGTCCCAGGTATTTATGGATCAGGGAGGGGCTTTCTTTTTTGCTATCATCTCTGCAGGAACGCCCCTTCAGGTCGGTATTACCCACATGTTATGGATATTCTGAAGCGGGGTGTGTGACATACTTATAATACCCATTTTACAGGTGAGTATTTCACAAAATGGTATTTTTCTCTCTGCAAGATGCGACAAGACAGAAGAAAGAAGTCTCCTGCTTGCAGGTAGCCGGGGTCAGACCCCGGCATCCCCTTATGGTCTATTTCTGCCCAGCTGCCTGTTTTTTTGTGTACTCTGTTAAAGATATTGGAAGCCTCCCAGCCTAGGCTGCTGGCTGGGCAATGGTAGACGGCACCTCATGGTGCCTAGGATCTTATCTCCTCCGCTCGTCCCCACGCGTGGGGCAACGCGGTTATCCGGCTGGTGATCCGGATTTGGGATGCCCCGTCCCGGTCCCCCATTTTAGCCTAGCCTTCCCTTGCCTGGTCCCTTCTCCCTTAGCGTGGGGGGGGGGGGTGGCCTTTGGGGGTGTCTTTTTCTGGCCTTGCTTTGACTTGAGTGTGTTTGATGTGTGAATCCATTGTGCCTGTTGATAGCTTGTGGGGCCGGCGCTGCGGTCTAGTCCTGCAGGTGGCCAGGACTGCAGGGGCTCCTTTTCCGGGTGTCCCTGGTGGTCTAGTGGTATGTATGTTTACTCGGTGCGGGCTGGATGCCTTGTTTGTTTGCGGCACCCGCCTCGCTCATACGGCGTCGCCATTTTGGCGAGGCTGTGGTGCTCGTCTCTAGTGGGGCGGGGCCGCTAGAGCTTCGCGCGCTTTGTCCGGCCCGCCCTGCGTTTTCCCTCCTCCGGAGTTGTCTGCTGTGTCCGGACTGCTGAGGAGGGCTCTGAGAGGCTTGCGCAAGTATACACTTTGCTTATGTCTGTTGTCATGCAAGTTTGGTCATCTTTCATGCAGTATATATATTCCTATGTTGTGGCTCATATGGATGTAATTACTCATAGGATTGGTTGCACTGGCTCATCACTGTGATGGTGCACTTTTTATAATGCCCTTTGGGGTATAAAGGACTGCATGTTAATTCTAAAAATATATATATATTCATATATATGTATATATATTCATATATATGTGTTTTTCAGTATACCTTGTCTATTTAATGTACAGTGTGTATGTTTACAGCAGGCCTTTTGTTATATTTTCTGGGGGCTGATTGTGGTCTCTTTCCTGCAGGTCTGGGGATTTCCGCGCTGCGGTGGGTCTCCCGGTCTGATATACCTGGCTAGTCTTGTTGGTTAAAAATCCTCCCATTCCCGGGACTTTAATTATAAAAGGGGCACCCCAGGTTGCTTAAACGCGTAAATCCCTGGGTTATTGCGAATACCGTAAATTTAACCATATGGAGGCTTCCGACATTACCGGAAACGGCTCTTCGGGGCTATCCAGGCAGTGTGGGGGTTGTGGGGCTCCGCTCCCAGGCGATGATGTCATAATTTGTATTCCATGTGCACAGCGGAATATTGCGCGCCAGTCCGGCACTCCGGCTTCTGGCTCCTTGCAACATCCGTCATCCCCTACCCCCCCACCTATTCCGGACCCCGTGTGACGTTGTCAAAGGTGGGGATTCGCAATCCGAGGTGTGTGCACGGTTGGCCAGCCTCGAGAAAATGGTTTCCGCCGCGGTGGCTCAGAAGGCTACGGCTAAGCGGAAGCACCTTTCTCCTGCGTCGCCTGTTCCGGAGGATGAGGTGTTGGAAGTGTTAGATTGGTCCGATTGTCCCCCGGCTGAGGAGGGGGAGCTCTTAGAGGAGTCGGACGAGCCTGCAGACCAGCAATTGTTTGATACCGCTGGAGATCAGGCTGCGGGGGTGTTCCTGGACACTCCTTCCATTATGGCTCAGATGTTTGAGATTTTGGCCTTGGATCCGCCTGAGGCGGTCCCCCTGCCAAAGGGTGAGTTGTTTGATGTGCCCAAGCCGCGTTTGGTATTTCCCAGACAGCAACACTTCGTGAGGGTTGTCCTTAAGGAATGGGAACAACCTACGTGCCTTGTTTGGAGTTCCTCCTACCTGGGATAAGCGTTATCCTTTTCCGGAGGATTTGGTGAAGCTTTGGTCTGTGCCCCCTGACGTCGATGCCCCAGTGTTGGGGCTGTGTTACACTCCCCTGACACTACTACCATTAAGGATGGTGAGGATCGTCGGATTGATCAATTGGCTCGCCATGGATTTATCAGTGCTGGATCGGCACTGCGGCCGGTTTGTGCTTCGGCGCTTCTTTTGATGGCTGTCAGGTCCATTGTTAGAGATTTGTGCGCAGATCTTGATCCCACTTGTGATGAGTTCTTTTTTCTCAAACAGTGTGAGTCGTTTATTTCCTTAGTCATGACCGCCCAGGACGATGCGCTTGCGATGTGTAGCAGGACCGCGGCACTGTTGGTTGCTATTCGTCGGTTGGTGTGGCTGCGTCAGTGGACGGCGGACTTCAGCTCTAAGAAGTCGCTTACAGCTCTTCCTTTTGTAGGTTTGCGCCTGTTTGGCGACAAATTGGATTCGGTTACCAAGGGTGGTAATTTGCCTCAACGCAAGAGGCCGCATTGTTCCTTTCGGGGAGCGGCTTCTTTTGGTCTCTCCTTTCGGGGAGCTAGAGCGGGCAGAGGGGCCTCCTTTCCCGCTACCAGAGGTGCAGGTTGGACCCGGGGGAGGGGCCGTGGCCGTCCCGGTCAGTCCTGGGGTGTCAAGCCCAAGCCTGCGGGCAAGCCCGCTCAGCAATGAGGGGGTGCCCTCACCCGTGCGGGTGGGGGGACGATTGCACCACTTCTCCCAGGTTTGGGACCAGGCGGTTCCGGACAGATGGATCCGGGAGGTGGTGTCGTCCGGTTACAAGCTGGAGTTCGAGTCTCGTCCTCCTTCACGGTTTTTCCGGTCTCGGGTGCCCACCGACTCTTTGGCCACGCAGGGGCTCCTGGTGTCGGTGAAGGATCTTCTGGAAATGGCGGTCATCCGCCCGGTGCCGCATTCGGAAGTGGGCCTCGGGTATTACTCCAATCTCTTCACAGTCCTCAAGAAGGACGGGTCGATGCGCCCCGTTCTGGATCTGAAGTTCCTCAACAGGTTCATCCGTACACGGAAGTTTCGCATGGAAACTCTGCGATCAGCCATCAGTTATCTTCGGCAGGGGGACTTCATGATGTCCATAGACATCAAGGATGCTTACCTTCATGTTCCCATCTGCCAGGCTCATCAACGTTTTCTTCGGTTCGTGATGAAGGATCGGCATTTTCAATTCGTGGCACTTCCGTTTGGCCTTACCTCGGCTCCAAGAGTGTTCACCAAGGTGCTGGCAGGGGTGATGGCCATTCTCAGAACTCAAGGCATTCGCATCGTACCTTATCTGGACGACCTTCTCATCATGGCTCCTTCTCTCAATCAATCGGAGACGGACACCAGGACGATGGTCTCCACGCTGGAAAGCTTCGGTTGGGTGATCAACTATTCCAAGTCCTCCCTCGCCCCAGCCAGGGTGGTGTCCTTTCTGGGAATGCGCTTGGATTCTTGTCAACACAGGGTTTTTCTGCCCCAATCCAAGATTTTTCTGATTCAGGAATTGGCTCGGTTCCTTCTTTCCAATCCTCGACCGTCCATCCGTCTGGGGATGAGACTGGTAGGGTTGATGGTTGCCTCTTTCGAGGCAGTTCCTTTTGCTCAATTTCACACAAGGACGCTTCAGCTTCATCTGTTGGCGTCTTGGGACCGGCGACCACGGTCGTTGGATCGGCCCTTCCAGTTGTCCTCCCGGGTCCGGCAGTCCCTTCAATGGTGGTTGGTCTCGACCAATCTCTTGACGGGCAGGTCTTTCCTGACTCCTCTTTGAGAAATTGTCACCACGGACGCCAGTCTTTCGGGATGGGGGGGATTCTGGAAGAATCTTCAGTTTCGGGGGCAGTCGGAGGCCCACTTGCCCATCAATGTTCTGGAACTGAGAGCCATCCGTCTGGTTCTTGTTCATTTGACTCAGCATGTTCTGGGCCTCCCGGTTCAGGTTCAATCGGACAGCGGTTGCTTACATCAATCATCAGGGAGGGACTCGCAGTCTGGGTGCCCTCAGAGAGGTGTCCTTGATCCTGACCTGGGCGGAGGCCCATGTTCCTTGTCTCTCTGCAGTTTACATTCCGGGTGTGGAAAACAGGGAAGCGGATCTATTGAGCAGGTGCTCTTCCCATCTGGGGGAATGGTCTCTCCATCCTCAAGTTTTTCGGTCTCTGTGTCTCCGGTGGGGGACACCGGAGGTGGACCTGTTTGCCTCTCGTCACAATTGCAGACTTCCAACCTTCGTGTCGCTCTCTCAGGATCCTCTGGCTCTGGCGGTGGATGCCATGTCCCTGAGCTGGGGGGATCTGGGTTTTCTGTACCTTTTTCCTCCGATTCCCATGCTAGCCAAAGTGGTATGGAAGCTGGCTCTGGAAAGGGTGTCCGCCATTCTCGTGGCTCCAAGGTGGCCAAGGCGAGTATGGTTCACAGACATCGTTCGGCTGGCGGTGGATCAGGTCGTTCTGTCTCTTCGGCCCGATCTGCTCACTCAGGGTCGGCTGTGTTACCCCAATTTACCAACGCTGGGTTTGACGGCTTGGCTGCTGAAACCTTCATCTTGAAGGAGGAGGGTCTTTCTGACTCGGTTGTTAAGACTCTGATCTGTGCCCGGAAGAGGTCTTCTTCTACAATCTACTATAGGGCTTGGAGAGCCTATATTGCTTGGTGTGACGTTAGATCTTTGCCCTGTAGGGTCTTTTCAGTTTCCAGGATTTTGGATTTTCTGCAATCAGGGCTGGACTCTGGTCTCCAGCTGAGTACTCTGAAAGGGCAGGTTTCTGCCTTGTCTATCTTTTTTCAGAAGCCTTTTGCGCTTCATCCTTTAGTCAAGACTTTTTTTCAGGGGGTTACGCATGTGCGGCCTCCCAGGAAGCCATTGCTCCCTGTTTGGGACTTGAACTTGGTTCTTTCTGCTCTTCAGGCTCCTCCCTTTGAGCCCTTGCAGGATATTGCTCTGTCTACCTTGACTCAGAAGACTGCCTTCTTGGTGGCTATCACTTCGGTTCGGTGTGTCTCGGAGTTGGCTGCCTTGTCGATTCAGGCGCCCTACTTTGAGAGGCATCAGGACAAGGTGGTTTTTCGTTTCAAACCGGACTTTCTTCCTAAGGTTGTTCTTCCCTCCTTGTGTCCTAAACCTAAGAATGACAAGGAGAGGGTTTTGCATTGTTTGGATGTGGTACGCTGTGTTAAGTGCTATTTGATTACTACTTCTCCTTTTCGTAAGACTGATGCCTTTTTTGTTGTGCCCTGTGGGCCTAGGAAGGGTTTGGCTCCGGCCAAGTCTTCCATTAGCAAATGGATTCGTCAGGCGGTTGTTGGGGCCTATTCGGCCAAGGGGAAGGTTCCCCCTTTTCGTATCACTGCTCATTCTACTCGTGCTGTTGGTGCGTCCTGGGCTTTTCAGCACCAGGCTTCTGTTGAACAAGTTTGTAAGGCTGCTACTTGGTCTTCTGTTCATACTTTTTCTAAGTTTTACAAGGTTGATGTGCGGGCCTCAGCGGATGCTGTGTTTGGCCGCAAGGTTCTGCAGACTGCAGTCGTTTAAGTTATGCTTCATTTTGCTGTCAAATACCCACCCCTTGTGGACACTGCTTTTGGATGTCCCTATCGTCAGAATTAAAGGGGAAGCGGGGTGTGTGACACACTGAGAATAATACCATTTTGTGAGTACTCACCTGTAAAATGGATATTGTCAGTGTGTCACACACCCCGCTTCACCCGCCCTTTTTTGGTATCCTGGATCCTCTACATGGTGAAGCTTTCCTTTATTTTATTTTGAGGTTACCGTTGGATTTCCTGGTACCTTGTCTTACTGCTGTTTGAATTCACTGGGTGTTAAGTGGGAGGTCCCAGGTATATGTAGGCCGGAAGGGGCTCGTTTTCAAGACTTCTCTCTGCAACGTCGCCTCCTGCTGGAGGATAACCCTATTGTCAGAATTAAAGGGGAAGCGGGGTGTGTGACACACTGACAATATCCATTTTACAGGTGAGTACTCACAAAATGGTATTTTTGTCAATGCCCATGTGTGGTGTTATTGTACTTCTTGTGCATGCATTATGTTTAATACTCACATGAAGAAATAAGTATGCCATATTATTATATACATTACTATTAGTATTATATACTATATTATTTTCAATGCTATATACAATGTTATATATACATATATATATTTTATATGTTTTGCCACACTCTTATTCTAAGTATACAGTACATCCTGCTCCAGATATAGTACTTACAATTGGGTTATCCTCCACCAGAGGGCGCTGTGGCACTGCAGACATGCAAAAACAGGCTCCTCCCGGCCCTTCATATACCCAGGGACCTCCCACAAATCCCCATATTTCTCTGCAGTGCTGACTGCGAAGACATGAAGTATCACCCTCTCGCAGGTGCTATTACAGCCTGCGGCCCTGTTGGACTACTCCCACCCGTCCTATTTGTGATGTGCCTCCCAGCCTGAGCTGCACTGGTCGGGTGAAGGTAGGCAGCACCATGCGTGCTGAACGGAGCCATGCTCCACCGCAGTCCCCCACCAAAGGGTAGGCGGTTTAGGCTGATGGTGAGCCTTATAGTAGATGTCCCTCCTGCATTATTGCCCCATGCCCCGTGTAGAGGTGGACCCTGCTTAGAGGGTCGCCATCCTCCCTCGTTTTCCCCCGTATTCGGGGGAAAAGAAGGGGGGTGTGTGTGTGGCGGTCTCAGTACATACTATTCTCAAGTTTATGGCCGTATTTTGCCCCGGACCGGCATCTAGGTGTCAGAGCAGCGCTACTTGCTCCGTCTATTCTGGCCGCCGCCGTCTTTTTTTCCCTTGACTTCTCAACCTATGTAATTGTGTACAGCTCGCACTGACTTATCAACCTGCAACTTGAGGCAGGAAGCTAATCCTTTTACATCGCCTACAGGCGGCGAATTGGTGGCGGCGTCTTTGGTCCTTACGAGTACCCACTAGCAGACACTTTTACTCATACTACATGATTGACTTGCCAGCCTTAACGGCTGCTTCAGAGCTTCGCGCTCTTTGGGGGAAGGCGGGGACCTGATCGGACCCGCCCTCTGAGGTTCGGGCGGCGCCATTTTGTGGATCTTCGCACGCACGCGTGTTGGCGGTCCTTCTCCTCCCCTGGTCTGTAAGTGCCCTTGCTGGCGATTTCACTCTTTATGAATTATTTTGCTGCGCATGGTCCTGATACCTATTGTTCCCCTTCTGTCTTTCAGACCTTAAAGACTCCGGTGGCTTTTCCCGGCCTAACATAACTCATAGCGGGCTTACATAAATTCTCCCACATTCCTAGCGGGCCTTTGGGACATCCAGGGTTGCTTATTGTATAAATCCCTACTGACATATATTGCACTGATAATCACCATATGGAGGCATCTCGAAATTTTGTACCAGCGGTTCCCCTGGGACAAGACCCGCTGTGTATAACGTGTGGCTACCCCCACTTCGGTGCTGAGAGCGCACCGATCTGTGCATGCTGTGCCGATCAAGTATTGGTCCGGCTGCCAGGATCGCCAGGGGCTGTTCTCGCCCTAACACTCTTATTCCACCAGGCTTAAATCTCGTTGCTGACGAGTCGCTTACGAGTAAGGAGTTACAGCCGGCTGCGTCTTCCAGACTGCCCGCGGCTGACCAGACTATTACAGGGCCGACAAAGCGCTCGGGCCCTGACATGAAGCGGTCCTCTACGCCCTCTGTTTCTACCCCTGCTAAGGGATCGGCGGAGTCCGCTACTCCGCGGGCCTGCACCACTTCTGAGGAAGGAAGGTTGTTCTCGGACTCGGGCTCATCCGCCGAGGAGTCATGACGATTCTAACCCCGAAGACTGGAACCATTTTGATACCTTTGGCTTCCTGAGTAGAATCTTTAAGACCCTGTCTATCTCCCTCCCCAACGCGGCTCCCCAGCCGAGAGAGGAGCGTTTCCATACAGTGACACTGCGCTTGGAATTCCTAGAGCAGGCTCATTTCCATGCTCTCGTACTCGAGGAATGGGTTTGGAAATACCCTTTCCCCCCTGAGATGGTTGATTGTTGGTCTTCGCCCCCTGTGGTAGACGCTCCGATCATTGGGGTTCCTAAACCCCCCTTTGCGGCAGCTCCTGCTTACTGTACCCTTTGGGACGCCGAGAACCAGCGCATAGGTAAGCTGGCTTCACACGCTTTTTCTGTGCAGGAACGGCGCTGCGCCCGGTCTGTGCCGCGGCCATCACTGCAGTGGCCGCCAAAACCCTCATCGGACAGATGCTTGAGCATCACGTTAACGATCTCTCCTGGGAGGTGTTTAAGGCACTCTCCAGTTGTGATGTATTTTTAAGATTTATCCTTTTAGCTATGGATGACACCATTAGAATGTGTGCGAGGACTTCCGCCCTTGTGGTGGCGATGCGTCGCATGGTCTGGCTGCGAGAGTGGGGTGCGGACTACGCTGCTAAAAGGACTCTTACCAGGTTCCCCTTTAGAGGGCAACGCCTGTTTGTGGCCCGTCTGGACCTGTTTGGAAGGAAGGGCAAGTCACCCCGGCGCAGGCGCCCGTCTCGGCCCCCTCGGGACAGGGACACCCCTCCCCCTCCATACCATAGCGTTAAACAAGAACCGGGGGTTTCCTCCCGGAGTCTTAGCACAGACCCCTGCCCCGCGAGCAACAGACAACGCTCTGGGCCCTCCGGCAGGGTGAAACCTAAATCTTCCACCAAATCCCCTCAAGCATGATCGGGCGCCGACGACTGCGGACCCTTGCTCCTATCAGGAGGCATTTTGCCTCTTTCTGGTGGATACAGGAGGTAGTTTCCTCCGGATACAGGATAAAGTTTGCTGCGCGGCCTCCCCCATGATTGTCAGGGTACTCCTGGTCACCTGCCTCTGTTCAGGTGCTGGTGCAGGCCATACAAGGCCTGCAGGGTTTTGGAGGTCACTTGCAGTTTGCCCTTATCTGGCCGAGGCAGGTGCCGTAACACCAACCCCTTCACATTCTCCCAAAAGAATGAGTCTGTCTGCCCTTCTTAATCACAAGCTGTTGGCAATTCTGCTATGCAGGCAGTTTTCTGCATGAAAAATCTGGGATGGGCCACTAGCGCCTTGCGCCTAGTGGGTCCTTGCCTTCTGGGGAGATCAAGGATGCTTATGCTCGCTTCCCTGTGTCTTCTAGACACCCAGGCTTTTCTGGTTGTGTTGGATGTCCAACACCGCTATTCCGTGGCCTTGTTGTCTGGCCTCTCTTCTGCCCCCACGGTGTTCACCAGGGTACTAATGGAAGCTATGTCTCTGATGAGACCAAGGGGAGTCCGCGAGAGGCCTGCCAGGTGGTCCTTCTCGCTTCCCAATCTGTCGGGTCGAGTTCGCTACTCGGCTGGTGCCATCACTTGGGAGTCTTCTGGATGGGTGTTTTCTTCACCTCTTGTCCTCCTTGTCCTCTTGATTGGTATCTCCATTTCTAGGGATGAATCTGGTCTCGGTCAGGCAAGAATCTTCCTCCCTCTACAATAAGGTGGACAATCTGGTTGCATGGGTTCAGTCCCTACTTGCTGTTCCAGTCCCTTCACCAGGCAGGAATTCAGCTGGTGGGCTCGTCTTGGTGACTTGCTTAGTGAAGTTCCTTATATTCCTCTACCAGGGGTTTCCTTCTACAACGTCTATTCTTAATACTGGATTGGGACCCAGCATCCCTGGAGCGGGATCATGTGTACCCTTCCCCTGGGTTAGGAGTCCCTCTTTGAGTGGATTTACTCTAGGAACCTGTCTGGGGACAGTTCCTTTCTTGCCCCTTCCACAGATGATCACCGTGGATGCCAGCCCTTCAGGTGGCAGGGAAGTTTTTTCCTTCTGTAACCCCATGCTGGTGTGGGGAAGGTGGGGCCTTCTAGGAGGTCCTTGTACCTATCAGTACAGTGAGTTTTTAGGCTGACGCTATCTCGCCTGTCTTCTCCTCTTCCAGGCCTGCCTGTTGGACGGTGCTCGGTCTGTCTGACGACTGTGGCCTGCCATTATTCATCTTTGTGGGACCTAGTGCAGGATGGCTCCCCAGGACGGTATATGTTCCTGGTCTGGGTGGAGGATAATGTTCCTTGCTTATCATTGATATTTGCTCCTGTGGAGGTCCCTCTGTGACAGGTTGTGCTACTCCTTGGTTCTCTATGATTTCCACCAGTATGGCTTTTTTGGTGCACCGTCACTTGCCACTCATTTCCCTGTCCCTGGCTCCTCCGACCGTGGTCATGAGGATTTCGTATTTTTATGAAGGGACATTCTGGCCTTTAGGCCTTGTCTCCCTTCCCCCTGCTAGGCGGTTTTCTGTGCAGAATCGCTCTGGTAGGGGGACCATTGATACGGGTCGCCCCGGGGGGCCTAGTGGAGTGTGGATTCGCAGACACGATGCCCTAGGGTAGCAGTTCTATACGTTCTGCTAGGGGTGTCGCCCTGTTTCGCTCAGGACCTCCGTTACATCACTCCAATTCTACAGTCTCTGGCCTAGCCGGCCTGGCTGCTGGTTCTTCCGTCCTTATGGAGACAGGATTCTCCCCTCTGTGTTCGTGACTAATGCAAGTCTAAGAGCAGCGCTCTTCTTCTTCTTCTTCCACTCTTATGAGGTATGGCTTACCCATATGGATTGATGTTAGCCTAGGTCTCTTTCCCGGGTATTCTCTGTTCCTAGGGCTCTAGAGTTATTACAGCATGGCTTGGAGTTGGCTCCCCAACTCGGTACTCTGAAGGGTCAGCTCCTACCCTGTCCGCCTTCCGGCAGAAGTCTTTTGCTTATTTGCCTCTGCTAAGCTTTCCTTCGGGGTTGGCTCATTGCGTGCCTCATTTAATTCTATGATCCCTGTTGGGATTTGAATTTTTTATTACTGTTGCCTTGTGGGACGTTCCTTTTGGGCCGATTCAGGAGACTGTCTGACTGTCTCTTACCTTAATCGTTGTCCCTTGGGTCTGCTGACTCAGTCAGACGTGTGTCTGAGCTGGTGGCTCTGTTTCGCTAGCCCTCGTTCTTTGTTATGCACCAGGATAAAGTGGTGCTCCGCCTTACGCCGGACCTTTCTACCTCTGGTGGTGGTTTAGGCTCATGTGTTTAAGACATCGTCTTTCTTTTGTACCTTATTCCTAGTAACTCTGAGGCACTGGGATTTATTTTCCCTCATCAGGTGCTGGAATCCTTTTCCTGAATTGTCTTTTTCTGCTCCCTTAGGGGGATTGATGCCCCTCGGGGTTTGTGGGCACCTAACTCTGTATCTGCCTGATCTTGTCTGCTTCCAGGGGTTACGCGGCCTTGGCCTAGCCTTTACTTGGATGGTTTTTCCTTCTGGTCCTAGGGAAGATTGGCTTCTTCCTGGAATAATTGTTAGAGCTTGATCTTGTCAGGCTGTTACTCAGACCTTTTCCTTTGAGGTGCTGAGCTTCTCTCGCCTTATTCTGATTCTACTGGTGAATAGGTATCCTTTGGCCTTTCATCACCAGGTTTTGTTGCACAGGTTTGCTAAATGGCTACCTTAGTTTCTGGTTCATACCCTCTCAAGGGTTTTTTACTATTTGACGCTGGAGCCTTTGCTCCTGTCGCTTTTGGTGGCAAGGTTGCAGGTTACAGTGCCTCGACGGCCTACTGTGCCTTTTTTGTTGGGGATCCCACCCTATTTTATGGACACTGCTATTGGATGTCCCAATTGTAAGTATTATATCTGTAGCAGGCCGTACTGTATACTTAGAATAATACAATTCTGTGAAGTACTCACCTGTAGAATTAGTATTATACGTATACAGTACGTCCTGCTCCACCCCACCCTGGTTCTGCATTATTCTGGATCCCCTGTATGGTGATTGTTGTTATTGTTATCATTACCAGTTGTTTTGGTGGTTGGTTTCTCCCGGCTTCTGGTTCACTGTTTTTCAATGCTGGGGATTTGTGGGAGGTCCCTGGGTATATGAAGGGCCGGGAGGAGCCTGTTTTTGCATGTCTGCAGTGCCACAGCGCCCTCTGGCGGAGGATAACCCAATTGTAAGTATTATATCTGGAGCAGGACGTACTGTATACGTATAATACCAATTCTACAGGTAAGTACTTCACAGAATTGTATTTTTACAGTCTGCATGTATGAGTGCTTGTCTTGGTGTACCTTACTTACGGGGGCCCCCATTTTGTTATTGTGTCCTGGGGTCCCTTGGCCAAAAAATAAGGGCTTGCAAATCCTCCCAATAACGGACTTAAGGGGCATCCCGGGTAGCTTTCTAGCGTAATTCCCGCTGGTCATTGCGACTACTATACAAATCACCATATGGAGGCTCCCCAGGATACCAGGCTCCGTCTCCCTTCGGGGCAGTCCCGGCAGTGTGTGGGTTGGGGGGTATCCCTTGTGGGGGATAATGTGCTGGTTGCATACCATGTGTTCAGCAGGCCATAACACGGGGGCCCAGACGTCTGGGTCAGTGCCGCCGGCCTCATCACCTACCCCACCTTGACTTATCCGTACCCTAAGTGACATGGTCATTAGTGGGGAGTCGCAATCTGATGTATGTGCAAGATTGGCCAACATCGAGAAATTGTTTTCTAGCTCTGCGGCCAGGGGGGCCCCGGCTAAGAGAAGGCATCTGTCACCGGCAGTGCCGGTTCTTGATGATGTTTACGGAATCTGATGGCTCTGAGTATCAGCAGTTTTTGGATGCTGATGCTGGGTAGGGGCTTGGGGATGCCGTGGATACCCCCAAGATCCTGACCCATTTATTTGAGGTGCCAGCTATTCCTCCTCCGGCGGAGTCCCCTCCGCAGAAGGGGGAATTTTTATTTTGGGACCTCTAAGCCTCTTCTGGAGTTCCCAAATCAGATACATTACTAATATTTGATTATTAAGGAATGGGAAGGACCTACCGGCTTCCCGGTTTTCCTCAAGAATGGGATAGGAAGTATCCCTTTCCGGTGGACGCGGTGAAGCGCTGGTCGTCCCCTCCCGAGGTCGATGCGCCCGTACTGGGATTGTCCAACACATCTGTGGTGCACTCTCCAGACGCCACCACGATTTAGGATCGCGCGGACCGTCGTTTTGATCAGATGGCTTGACATGCCTTTGCTAGCGTGGGTTCTGCCTTGCGGCCTGTTTGTGTTTCTGTACTCACGGTTGTGGCTATCAGGTCTGTGGTTAGGGGCCTGTTGAGGGGTTCCCAGCTGGACCCAGCAAGTGATGAATTTGCAGCACTTATGCGGTGTGTATCGTTCATGACCATTTGTTTTGTCTGCCTTGGATGACACAATATGTATGTATAGCAGAACCTTAGCGTTGCTTGTGGCTATACGACGCTCTGTCTGGTTGCGCCAGTGGGCGGCTGACATTGCGGCTAAGAAGTCACTTACAGGGCTACCCTTTCTAGGTATGCGGCTTGTTTGGAGATAAATTGGATTCAGTTGCGGAAGGAGGAAGGCTTCCGCCACGCAAGAAGCGGCGTCGCTCCTTTCAGGGGGCAGGCTCCTCTAATCCTTCCTTTCGCGGTGCCAGAGCAGGCAGAGGTGCTGCCTTCTCTATCTTCATGGGTGATTCCTGGAGCAGAGGTGGAGGACGGGCCCGTCCAGGACCTGTCTGGGGTTCAGCAATGAGGGGGCGCCCTCACCTTGGCGGGTGGGGGGTCGGCTGCGGCACTTTTTCCAGGTCTGGGCCTGGGAGGTCACAGACAAGTGGATCTTGGAAGTGGTCTCTTCCGGGTACAAGCTGGTGTTCGAGTACCGGCCTTCCCCCAGATTCCTCAGTTCTCGGGTTCCCTCGGACCCCCGGACTGCGCAGGGGCTCCTGTTGGCGGGGCAAAATTTTCTGGACATGAAGGTCATATGTCCGGTGCCTTTCTCAGGGAGAGGCCGGGGCTATTATTCCAACCTCTTTACGGTTCCCAAAAAGGATGGATCCATCAGAACCATTCTGGTTTTTGAAGCTTCTCTACAGGTTCATCAGATCCAAGAAGTTCCGCATGGAGACTCTGCACTCAGTCATCAATTCCCTCAGGGGGATTTGGTAACATCTATAGACATCAAGGTTGTTTACCTTTATGTACCAATCTACCCAGCACGCCAGAGATTTCTCAGGTTTGTGGTGGGAGATCGGCATTTTCAGTTTGTGGTCCTCCCTTTCGGGTTGACTTCAGTACCAAGGGTGTTCACCAAGGGGCTGGCGGGCATAATGGCCCTTCTCAGAGCCCAGGGCATTCACATTGTGCCGTATCTGGACAACCTACTCATTACAGCTTCTTTTCTATGTCAGGCGGAGATGGACTCCAGGGTGGTGACGACGCTTTAAAGGTTCGGATGGGTGATCAACCACCCCAAGTCCTCTCTCTCTCCCCATCAAGGGAGATCTCTTTTCTGGGCATGAATCTGGATACCAGTCAGGCCAGAGTGTTCCTTCCTCACCCAAAGGTGTAGAGGGTTCAGGATCTGATACGTATTCTCCTGGCCAATCCTCGCCTCTCTATCTGGCTAGGGATGAATTTGGTAGGATTGATGGTGGTTTCCTTCGAGGCTTTGCTCAGTTCCTCATGAGGTCGCTCTAACTCCATCTATTGCTGAACTGGGACGGATGTCCCCGGTACTTGGATCAGTCCTTTCTACTGTCTCCCAGGGTTCAGCAGTCCCTTCAGTGGTGGCTGGAACCAAGCAATCGGATGAGGGGCAGATCCTTTCTGGCCCCTTGTTGTGAGACGGTTACCACAGATGCCAGCCTGTCGGGCTGGGGAGGTTTCTGGACGGATTTTCAGTTCTTGGGGCTGTGGGGTCCTCAGGGGGCTCACACCCCCATCTATGTCTTGGAGCTCAGAGCTATTCGGTTGGTTCTGTCATGCTTGACGCATCACTTACAGGGCTTACCGGTTCAGGTTCGATCAGACAATTGAACTGCGGTCGCTTACATCAATTACCAAAGAGGGACTCGCAGCAGGAGTGCCCTCAGGGAAGTTTCTCTGATTCTTGCATGGGCGGAGAGCAATGTTCCATGCATCTCAGCGGTATTCATTGCGGGAGTGGAAAACAGGCAGACTCCTTGAGCAGGGGATCCTCTCGCTGAGGGGAATGATCTTTCAACCACAAGGTATTCCGGTCCCTCTGTCGCAAGTGGGGGGCTCCGGAGGTGGATCTCTTTGCCTCACGTCGCAATCACAAGCTCCCAACGTTTGGGTCGTCTTCTAAGGTCCTTTGTTCCTCGAAAGCCTTGTGCCTGTTAGGGATTTGATTTTTGCATTTTCTATGCTTACACAAAAGATTGCCTTTTTGGTGGCTATTACCTCTGTTCGCTGTGTTTCTGGGTTGGCGGCCCTGTCTATTCAGGCCTCTTACTTTGAGAGACACCAGGACAAGGTGGTTTTCCGCTTTAAGCCGGATTTCCTTCCTAAAGTGGTATCTGTTTTTCCATCTCATTCAGGATGTGGTTCTCTCTTCCTTGTGTCCTTAGTCTAGCAATGACGAGGAGAGGGCCCTGCACTTTTTGTATGATTGTTTGTTGTGTGAAGTACTATTTCTTGGCTACTTCTCTTTTCTGTAGGACGGACGCCTTGTTTGTGGTGCGCTCTGGGCCCAAGACGGGTTTGGCGCCGTCAAGTCTACCATTATTAAATGGATATGTCTGGTCATTGTTCGGGCCTATATTGCCAAGGGGAGGGTTCCTCCTTTCAGTTTACTGCTCTTTCTACTCATACTGTTGGGGCTTCCTGGGCTTTTAGCACCAGGCTTCTGTTGAACAAGTTTGTACGGCTGCTACTTGGTCTTCTGTTCATACCTTTTCCAAGTTTTTATAAGGTTGATGTGCGGGCCTTAGCGGATGCTGTTTTTTGGCCGCAAAGTTCTACGAGCGGCAGTGGTTTAAATTGTGCACTTTTGCCTGTTGAGATCCCCACCCTTTTTGGACACTGCTATTTAATGTCCCAAGTGTAATGAATATTTTCGAAGCAGGGTGTGAGACATACTTAGAATAATACCATTTTGTGATTACTCGCCTGTAAAATGGGTATTATAAGTATGTCTCACACCCTGCTTCGCCCCACCCTGAGTTGTATCTTGGATCCTCTTATTAGTGATACTGTTTTTCTCATAGATTTTATTTGCTCTTCCTGGTCCCCTTACTGCTTTCTTATACTTGGGAATGTGTGGGAGGTCCCAGGTATTTATGGGTCGGGAGGGGCTTTCTTTTTTTCTATTCATCTCTGCAGAAGTTCGCCCTCTACTGGACATAACCCAAGTGTAATGAATATTTCCGAAGCAGGGTGTTTTTTTTTATACAGGTGAGTAATCACAAAATGGTATTTTTGTTATACTTGAAAAATGCCGCTGCCGCGATGACTTGTATTACTTTTATTATACTTGAAAATTGCCGCCGACGCATGCGTTTTTTCCAGTGTTCCGCGCTTGGCGGCAGCGTTACCTCAGGAGCAGGTGTGCCGTCATTGGCTGCTTGTTACGTGTTGGCTTCGCGCTTTTCGGGGGGGGGGGCTGTCTCTGGCGCGTTCCGCATCATTGCTCGTGCGGGCCCGCCCCTCGAGTTATACCGACGCCATTTTGTCTGCTTGTTTGGCTTCTGCATGAGGGGCTTCTACCTACCGCGGTCCGTAAGTGCCCTCGCGGGCGGCTTTATTACCCTTTTTTAATTATTGTTTGCTTACGGCTCCCTTTGATTGTCTTTCAGACGGGCGAACCCATTGGCTTCTCCCGGCCCTCTATTAGTTGGTTAACTTGTGAGGCCCAGCGTAATTACTCCCACTTCCCTAGCGGATTATTGGGGCATCCCGGGTTGCTGTATAGCGTTGATCCCTATTGGCCTGTTGTGCCACTATAATCACCATATGGAGGCATCTCAGGATGTGACCTTCAGGACAAGCCCAGCTGTGTGTAGCTTGTTGGGTGTCCCCTATTAGCGCTCACAATGCGCGGCTCTGTGTACCTTGTGCCGAGCAGGTGCTTGCACTGCAATCTGGCCCTCCAGTGGCTGAGCCTGTGCCTCGTTTCACTTCACCTACTCCCCCAAGCTTAAATCTCACTCCCACTGACTTGCATACAAGTGGGGATTCTCAGCCTGATGTGTCTTCTAGACTGGCTAGTGTTGAGAAGTTAATTGCTAATACCTTGGCGCGCAAGGCCCCTGCAAAAAAGCGGCACTTAACGCCTGATGTCACTCTTTTCCCTATGGAAGCTGATGAGTTTTGGCATCTATGTGGCTATACCCCTTCGGACGAAGGGGAGCTATTCTCCTACTCAGGGTCATCTGATGAGAGGCCCAGGGGTCAAGACGATTCTGGCTCTGACCCCTGGGTCCCGGATGATACTGATAGATTGCTGGCCCAGATTTTTGAGGTACTGTCCATTTCTCCCCCTGTTGTGGCTCCTAGGCAAAGGGGGGAACTTTTTAATACTGCTAAGTCACGCTTGGAATTTCCTGAGCAAGCTCATTTCAATAATCTTGTGCTTAAGGAGTAGACTTTCCAGTGTACCTAAAAGTTGGGATAGGAAGTATCCCTTACCTGCTGATGTGGTAAAGTGTTGGTCATCCCCTCCCGAAGTGGATGCCCCGGTCCTAGGGTTATCTAACACCTCTGTCATGCACTCCCCTGACTCTACTACCCTGCGGGATGCTGAGGACTGGTGCATTGACCAGCTGGCGTCCCATGCCTTTGCATGTGTGGGGACGGCACTGCGCCCGGTCTGTGCCTCGGCCATTACGGCTGTGGCTATTAGGACCCTGCTCAGAAGTATTCTTGATAGTGCCCCTGATGATTTGCCTGGTGAGGTGTTTAATGCACTCTCTAGTTGTGATGTTTTTGTGGATTTTGTCCTCTCTGCCTTGGATGACACCATTAGAATGTGTGCCAGAACATCTGCCCTTGTGATGGCTATACGCCGCTCGGTTTAGCTGCGCCAGTAGGCTGCTGACAAGAAGGCCCTCACTGGTTTTCCCTTCAAAGGACTACGCCTGTTTGGGGACCGCCTGGACCTTTTTGCTAAGGGAGGCAAGTTACCCCAGCGCAGGCGGCAGTCTCGGCCCCTTCGGGGTCAGGGCTCCTTCTCCTCCCCCTACCGTGGTGCTAGACAAGGGAGGGGGGTTTCCTTTACTGGGGCCCGGGGAGACTTCTGGGGTAGGGGCAGAGGATGTGGTCGTCCTGGCTCCTCCTGGGGCCCCAAGATTAAGTCCTCTCCCAAGCCCCCTCAAGCATGATGGGGCGCCCTCACCCATCCGGGTGGGGGGACGGCTGCAGCACTTAGCTCACGTCTGGAGGCTTCATGTCTCAGAACGGTGGATTCAGGAGGTAGGGTCCTCCGGTTACAAGATAGAGTTTACTGCCCGGCCGCCCCCAAGATTCATCAGATCCCGGATTCCTCAGGATCCTGTGTCAGCTCAGGATCTAGTGCAGGCAGTGCAAAGCCTCCTGGAGCTGGGGGTCATCTGCAAGGTCCCTTTAAGAGAAAAGGGCAAGGGCTTCTATTCCCACCTCTTCACAGTGCCCAAAATGGATGGGTCAGTCAGGCCCATCCTGGACTTGAAGATCCTCAACAAATTTGTCAGGAGCAGGCGCTTTTGCATGGAAACTCTGCGCTCTGCCATCAGTTCCCTGCGCCCAGGGGATTTCATGACCTTGGTGGACATCAAAGATGCTTACCTTCATATTCCTGTATTTCCAGGTCATCAAAGGTTCCTCAGGTTCGCTCTAGAGGATCAACACTACCAATTTGCGGCATTGCCCCTTGGTCTCACTTCAGCTCCCAGGGTGTTCAAAAAGGTGCTGGGTGGAGTGATGTCTCTGCTCAGGTTTCAGGGCATCCGCGTGCTGCCTTATCTGGACGACATTCTCATCACCAGTCTCTACATCAGGCAGAATTGGATACTCAGCTGGTGGCGTCCACCCTGGAGTCATTTGGCTGGGTGATCAACCACCCCAAGTCCTCTCTGTCCCCCTCCTTGGTGACTCTATTCCTGGGAATGAATCTGGATACAGTTCAAGGATTTTCCTTCCTCAACAGAAGGTGGGCAGTCTGATTGTGCAGGTCCAGTTCCTGCTATCTTGTCATCATCCCTCCATCAGGCAGGGAATGCAGCTGGTGGGCCTGATGGTGGCGTGCTTCGAGGCGGTCCCTTATGCTTAATTACTCTTGAGGCCTCTGCAACTTCACCACTTGTCAGTATGGGACAAGGACCCAGCGTCCCTGGACCGGGTCTGTGCTCTTTTCCCCCTGGTCATGCGGTCCCTCTCGTGGGGGCTGGACTCCAGGAACCTGCTGGGGGGCAGATCCTTTCTGACCCCCTCCTGGGAGACGGTCACCACGGATGCCAGTCTGTCAGGTTGGAAGTCCCTGCGGTTCCAGGGGAGGTGGGGACCTCAGGAGGCCCACACACCTATCAACGTCTTGGAGCTGTGGGCGATCAGGTTAGTTCTGGCTCAGTTGACTCCTCACCTTCGGGGCCTGCCTGTTCAGGTGCGCTCGGACAACCAGACGGCAGTTGCCTACATCAGTCATCAGGGAGGGACCCGGAACAAGAGGGCCCTCTAGGAAGTGTCTCTGATCCTGACCTGGGCGGAGGCCAATGTTCTCTGCATATCAGCCTTGTACATGCCAGGGGCGGAAAAATCTCCTGGCAGATTCTCTGAGCAGGGGGACATCTCGCCAGGAAGAATGGTCCCTCTGCAACAGGGTTTTCAATCTCTGTGTCACCGTTGGGGTCAACTAGATGTGGATCTGTTTGCGTCCCGTCACAATCACAAGCTCCCGACCTTTGTCTCCCTGTCCCAGGATTCTCTGGCCTTGACCACTGATGCCGTAGCAATGTCATGGCAGGGATTTCAGTTCCTGTATGTCTTTCCTCCATTCCCCCTGCTGGGCAGGGTTCTGCGCAAGATTGCTTTGGAAGGGGTGCCATCCCAATTTACAAACTCTGGCTTTGACGGCCTGGCTGCTGAAACATCCATCTTGATAGAGAATTGGCTGTCTACCTCGGTTGTTGATACCATGATAAAGGCTAGGAAGAAGTGTTCTTCTTCCATTTATTACAGGGTTTGGCATGCCTACATTGACTGGTGTGAGTCTAAGTCTCTTCCCTGTCGTGTTCTCTATTCCCAGGATTCTGGAGTTCCTGCAGCATGGACTGGAGATGGGGCTCCAACTCAGTACTCTGAAGGGTCAGGTTTCTGCCCTGGCTGTTTTCTTCCAGAAGTCCTTTGCTCAACATTCTCTGATCAGGACTTTTTTCCAGGGGGTTACTCATGTGCGTCCTCCATGTAAGCCTATGGTGCCTGTTTGGGATTTGAACTTGGTTTTGTCAGCCTTGCAGGGGGCTCCCTTTGAACCTGTGCAGGATGCTGCCCTGGCCATTATTACTCTCAAAGTTGTCTTTTTGGTGGCTATCACTTCTGTTAGGCATGTATCTGAGTTGGCGGCGATTTCCATTCAGCCCCCCTACTATGAGAGACACCAGGATAAGGTGGTGTTCCGCTTCAAGCCAGATTTTTTGCCTGAGGTAGTGTCTGCCTTTCATTTGAATCAGGACATTGTTCTTCCTTCATTGTGCCCTAATCCTAGTAATGCTAAGGAGAGGGTTTTGCATTCTTTGGATGTGGTTAGGTGTCTGAAGTACTATATGGTGGCTACTGCACCTTTCAGAAAAACTGATGCTCTTTTTGTGGTCTCTTCTGGTCCTAGGAAGGGTTTGGCTCCTGCCAAGTCTACTATCAGCAAATGGATCAGTTGGGCCGTGATTCAGGCCTACTCTGCTAAGGGGAAGAATCCTCCCTTCCGCCTTACTGCTCATTCTACTCGTGCTATTGGTGCCTCTTGGGCTTTTCAGCACCAGGCTTCTGTTGAACAAGTTTGCAAGGCCGCTACTTGGTCTTCTGTTCATACCTTTTCAAAGTTTTACAAGGTTGATATTAGGGCCTCAGCTGATGCTGTTTTTGGCCGCAAGGTTTTGCAGGCAAAAGTGATTTAAACTGTCGGCTGTTACCTTTTTGGGGATCCCACCCTACTTTATGGACACTGCTATTGGATGTCCCGATTGTAAGTATTCTATCTGGAGCAGGACGTACTGTATACTAAGAATAATACAATTCTGTGATTACTCACCTGTAGAATTGGTATTATGAGTATACAGTACGTCCTGCTTCACCCCACCCTTGGTTTTTGCATTATCTTGGATCCCCTGTATGGTGATTGTTATCATTGTCATAGTTACCTTTTTGGGTTGTTTAATTCTCCCAGCTTCTCGTTAACTGCTTTTCAATGCTGGGGATTGTGGGAGGTCCCTGGGTATTTGAGGGGCCGGGAGGAGCCTATTTTCGATGTCTCTGCAGTCCAGCGCCATCTGGCGGAGTAGTACCGGATTGTAAGTATTCTATCTGGAGCAGGACGTGCTGTATACTCATAATACCAATTCTACAGGTGAGTAATCACAGAATTGTATTTTTTGCTTATTCAGTTTTAATTTTTTGTGTGCTTATGGGTATTGCCTTATTATGTCTTTCAATTACACCTATGTGGTGCACCACTGATAATAGTAAATAAGGACGTGCTCACCCACTTACTCTACTAGACAACCCAGATGAAGCCTGGGGTACACAGTTTCCCCAGGGATCATCAATAAGAGAACACAAGCAATTGTAAATCTACCAATAGTTTATTCAATACACATAAAGGACAAACATTTAAAACCAACAATCAAGACAAATTAAAATACCCCCCCTGGCCCTAGTAACAGTCTTTCCTCAAAATGACCCGTAAAATACAATGCCGCGGCTCAAATAATATCCATCCATCTCCCTATCCAATCATCTTATTAAAACAATTGTCCACCAAAAAACAATAAACTTCATCACAAAAACTATCACATATATAAAAAAAGGACCCCCCCCCCCCAAAAAAAAAACAATACTGTGCAAAACTGTATCTAATATCCAAAACTTAATTACATACAATCCATTGTGTGTAGATATCTAAACTAATTACATATTGTACAGAATATTTTTCAAAAAAAAGGAAACCACTTTCAAATGTAAAACAAATAGAATGATATATTCTAATGTTGTAGTAAAATGCAAAGTGCCTAAAGAAATATATCTAAATAAAGTGCAATGGACAAATGAGTAAACAAAGTACACAAAGTGCAAACATGCAAAGAGAGATTACTTAGCTGACAACACATAAAGAAGCACAGCAGCCGGGGAGGAAAGTCAGGGGCAGCGGGGTCAACCACCTGCGCTTCGTGGTCCGTACGACCGCTTCTTGCTAGGGTGAGGACAAATAATAACCAGGCTCAGCCTTTATACTCACCCCAAACCTTGCTGCCATGGCGCAGCTGCGCTCACAAAGCAACGCATGTGAGCGTGCGCCCCAGCCGGTCGCAGACGGAAATGACGCAGCGAGTGACGCGCCCATTACCAAGGACGCCGCCATTCGTAGTGACAGCCCATCCCCGGCCGGCCGACACGCCCACCTCCCAGCGCTCCATCTTTTCGGCCCATCTAGAGGCAGACAGGGCCGCCAGCAGGATGTAAAAAGCGGCGGCCCGGCCACATCCCCCATCGCGGGCCGCATACAGCGCCGAGAGGCTTAGTAGAGCCATAGCCTCGAGGTCCGGCCTAGGCAGTCTCCAAGAGGACACCGGTGTGGCCAGGGGACGTGCAAAAGCACAGAGCCAAATAAAACATTTTTTGTGTTTTAAACAATACTTTTTACTATATATTTTAATATAAAAAATCAATATCTGATATTAAACAATTCTATAGAGGACTATGCACTATTATTAATTCCATATTACCAGAATCAACTTGCCTATCAGCCACATGCCTTGCCTGTCACCAGGCAAATTGCTCTTTATATAGCCATTTCACGTGGAGCATTTACTATAATTTATCAATTGAGGGGATGCAGAGTATGTCTGGATATCCTCACCCCAAGGGACAAAAGTTAAATATTAATTGCATTCTGGCAATTCCAAAGAGCACGGTACTGAATCCCCATACGGGGGATGTATAAAGTCCACCCCATATGCGTCAAGTTGCAGCGAGGTAGTCAATTACTCCTGGGGAGTCAGATTCGTTGGGTTAAGAGGTGCCAGCATGGATTAACACCAGCTAAAAACTCGCCCTTCTTCTCCTACAGGGCTGTATATTGGAAACTTGCATGGAGTAATGTTTCAACCATCATTCTTCATCTGTCAAACCACCGCTGAACCTTGGGACAATCCTATGAAGAAACATTGACCTTTGACCTGTGATCCTGTGAACATACAACAAAATGGATGTGTGAGTCTAATAAAAAATAGTGAAAAAATGAAAAATAGAGCCAGCCCCTAGAGGGAATGCATGGAATAGAGGAAAGGGACGTGGCCGTCCAAGTCAGAATTGGGGTCCAAAACCAAATCTGCCACTAAGCCTGCTCAACAATGAGGGGACGCCCTCACCCTTATGGGTGGGGGGGACGGCTGCGGTTCTTCCAGGTCTGGGGTCAGGAGGTATCAGACAATTGGGTTCTGGAAGTAGTCTCTTCCGGTTACAAACTGGAATTCGAGTTCCGGCCTCCTCCCAGATTTTTCATGTCCCGGATGCCGTCAGATCCGGCAATTGCGCAGGGACTGCGGGCAGCAGTAGCGAATCTGTTAAACGTGGCTGTCATCTGCCTAGTGCTTCCAGCGGAAAGGGGTTTGGGGTTTTTACTCCAACCTGTTCACGATACCCAAAAAGGACAGCTCTGTCGGCCTATCCTAGACCTAAGGAGACTCTCCTATTTATCTGTTTCAGAAAATTCCGCATGGAGTCTCTGCGATCAACGATCGATGCTCTCCGTCAGGGGGACTTCATGACATCCCTAGACATCAAGGATGCTTATTTGCACATTCCTATTTTTCTGGGTCACCAGAGATTTCTCAGGTTCTCGATTTAAGACCAGCATTATCAATTTGTGGCCCTGCCATTCGGCCTTACCTCGGCCCCAAGAGTCTTTACGAAGATGCTGGCGTGAGTGATGGCTATATTCAGGGTCCAGGGCATCCGCATTGTGCCTTTTCTGGACGATCTTCTTATCGCGGCCTCCTCCCTCGAACAATCAGAGTTGGACACCAGGACGGTGGTTTCTACGCTAGAGAGGTTCGGATGGGTAATAAGTTACCCCAAATCCTCTCTCTGTCCGTCCAGGGAAATTCCCTTCCTGGGCCTGATTCTGGATACATTTCAGGCCGGGGTTTTTCTTCCTTAGTCCAAAATGGTTCTGATTCAGGACTTGATTCGTCTATTCTTGTCCAACCCTCGTCAGTCTATCCGTCTAGGGATGAGACTAGTGGGATTGATGGTAGCTGCATTCGAGGCAGTCCCGTTTGCCCAGTTTCACATAAGGACGCTTCAACTCTTCCTCTTGGCAAAGTGGGACAGGTGCCCACTATCATTGAATCAGACTTGTCTATTGTCTCCCCACGTTTTGCAGTCCCTTCAGTGGTGATTAATATCGCTCAACCTCCAGAAGGGCAAGTCATTTCTGACTCCGTGTTGGGAACTGGTTACCACGGATGCCAGCCTGGTGGGCTGGGGGGGCTTCTGGAAGGAGGCTCATTCTCCAATCAATGTATTAGAGCTTCGGGCCATACGTCTTGTTCTACTTCGTCTGTCCCATTTCTTACAGGGTCTGCCAGTTCAGATTCGGTCAGACAACCGAACAGCAGTTGCATACATCAATCACCAGGGAGGGACTTGCAGTTGGGGTGCCCTCCGGGAAGTGTCTCTGATCCTTCAGTGGGCAGAGATCAATGTTCCCTGCATATCAGCAGTTTACATTCCGGGGATAGAGAATGTGGAGGCAGACTCCCTGAGCAGGGGATGTTCTCGCCAGGGAGAATGGTCTCTCAATCCAAGGGTCTTTCAGTTCCTCTGTCACAAGTGGGGGACTCCACAGTTGGACCTGTTTGCTTCTCGCCACAATCGCAAGCTCCAGCTTTTGTGTCTCTATCCCAGGATCCTCTGGCAGTGGCAGCGGAGGCCATGTCTCTGGCTTGGAGGATCTGGGGTTCCTATATGGTTTCCCCCATTCTCCATGATCAGCAAGGTGGTGCGCAAGTTAGCAGTGGAGGAGGCGCCAGCAATTCTGGGGGCGCCAAGGTGGCCAAGACGTCGGTGGTACGCAGACGTCGTAAGGCTGGCAGTGGATCGTTTCCATCTGCCTCTTTTTCCAGATCTCATCACTCAGGGTCAACTTTGTTACCCCAATTTACAAACGCTGGCTTTGACGGCATGGCTGCTGAAGTCTCCATCTTGAAAGAAGAAGGTCTTTCTGATGTGGTTATTCAGACTCTTATTAGAGCTAGGAAGAAGTCTTCCTCTGTCATTTATTACAGGACTTGGAGGTCCTATATTGATTGGTGTGAATCCAGGGCTTTGCCCTGTAGAGTATTTTCTATTCCTAGAATTCTGGAATATCTGCAACGAGGTCTGGATATGGGATTCCAGATTAGTACTTTGAAAGGGCAAGTCTCTGCCTTGGCTATTTTCTTTCAAAGGTCGTTTGCTCTTCATCCTTTGGTTAAGACTTTTTTTTCCAAGGAGACGCGCATGTGCGGCCTCCCAGAAAGCTTATACTTCCTGTTTGGGACCTTAACCTAGTGCTTTCAGCTATGCAGGCCGCTCCCTTTGAGCCCTTGCAGGATATTCCTATTCTTACTCAGAAGGTTGCATTTTTGATTGCTATTACTTCTGTCCGCCGAGTTTCTGAACTGGCGGCTTTGTCTATTCTAGCCCCTTATTTTGAGAGGCATCAAAATAAGGTTGTTTTCTGTTTTAAACCGGATTTCCTTCCTAAGGTGGCGTCTGCTTTCCACCTAAATCAGGATATAGTTCTTCCTTCCTTGTGTCCTAAACCTAGTAACAAGGAAAGGGTCTTACATTCTTTGGATGTAGTTCGTTGTGTTAAGTATTATTTAGTTACTACTTCGGCCTTCCGCAAGACGGATGCCTTTTTTGTTGTGCCTTCTGGGCCCAAGAAGGGTTTTGCTCCTGCCAAATCTTCCCTTAGTAAGTGGATACGTCAGGCCATCATTGGGGCCTACATGGCTAAGGGGAAGGTTCCCCCTTTTCGTGTCACCGCTCATTCTACTCGTGCTATTGGAGCTTCCTGGGCTTTTCAGCACCAGGCTTCTGTTGAACAGGTTTGCAAGGCTGCGACTTGGTCTTCTGTGCATACTTTTTCTAAGTTTTACAAGGTTGATGTGCGGGCCTTAGCAGATGCTGCTTTTGGCCGCAAAATTCTGCAAGCTGCAGTAATTTAAGTTATGCATTATTCCTTGGGGATCCACACCCATTATAGACACTGCTATTGGATGTCCCAAGTGTCATGAATATTTGGAAGTGGGGTGTGTGACATACTAGGAATAATACCATTTTGTGAGTACTTACCTGTAAAATGGTTATTACGAGTATGTCACACACCCCACTTCCCCCGCCCTTTTTTGTTCTAAGGGATCCTTTATATGGTGATTATTATTTTCAAACTATTTTTCAATCATCGAATATAATTTGCTCTTCCTGGTTCTTCACTGCTTTTTAAAAAGACTGAGGAATAGTGGGAGGAACCCAGTACTTATGGACCAGGAGGGGCTCCTTTTTCCATGACATCTCTGCAAGATCGCCCTCTACAGGCCGGGTTCCCAAGTGTCATGAATATTTGGAAGTGGGGTGTGTGACATACTCGTAATAACCATTTTACAGGTGAGTACTCACAAAATGGTATTATCAGCCTCATTGGGAATGAGGGGAGAATCATGTGACCTATCCTAACCTAAGAAGGGGGAAAAAGACCAGTCCTCATTTAGTCCCTGTGGGGACCTGGTACCAAGTTGGAAAATCCAACGTAACTCCCTCTGAAGGAGTAGTCTTTTTAAATCGCCCCCCCCCCCCCCCCCCGCGGGGGCCCAAATTAACCTTTTCAACCCCCACCACACGGAGGGATGAAAAGTCCCCTCCATGTACCTCCCAGGAAATGCAGCGCTACAGGTGAGACAGTCTTACCTGCTAAGGTATCCCGTTGGGCCAAACGGATGTTCGAAACGTGAGCTTGAATTCGGGTGCGTAGAGCATTCGGCTCTCCTACGCACGCCTTTGGGCATCCACAGCTCAGGGTCATTTTGAGGAAAGACTGTTACTAGGGCCAGGGGGGGTATTTTAATTTGTCTTGATTGTTGGTTTTAAATGTTTGTCCTTTATGTGTATTGAATAAATTATTGGTAGATTTACAATTGGTTTTGCTCCCTTATTGATGATCCCTGGGGAAACTGCGTACCCCAGGCTTCATCTGGGTTGCTTATTATGTCTTTCAGACGGGAAAAATTCTGTATTGAGGTTTCTCCCGGTCCTGTCCCCTCTATTAGTTCTCAGTAACTTTATTAGAGGCCTAAACTGTTAAACCCTCCCACTTCCCTGCGGACATTTGGGGCATCCCGGGTTGCTGTACAGTGTAATTCCTATTGGCCAATTGGCCCACTGTAATCACCATATGGAGGCTTCACAGGATACTGTGCTCGGGGTCTCCTCGGGACAAGCCCGGCTGCGCGTGGTGTGTGGGGCATCCCTTGTGAGCGATGATGTGTGGGTCTGTATACCCTGCGTCCAGCAGGCGCTTGCGCTGCATTCTGGGCTATATGTGACTGGGCCTGCGCCCACTATGTCTTCACCCACTCCCCCTCGCTTGATTATGACTCCCAGTGAGCTAAATACTAGTGGGGAGTCTCAGCCTGACGTGTCTTCCAGGCTGGCTAACATTGAGAGGTTGATTGCTAGCTCTGCGGACCGTAAGGTCCCGGCTAAAAGGCGGCATGTGGCGCCGGGTATGTCTGCCTTTCCTATGGAGACTGAGAATTTCCTTGATTTGTCTGACTATACCCCACTTGAGGATGGGGAATTATTCTTGGATTCAGAGTTATCTGATGATCAGCATTTCAGTGGTGCTGACTATGGCTCTAAACCTTGGGATGCTGATTTTTGATGTGATTTCTATCTCCCTTCCTGCTGCGGCTCCCAAGCAACAGGGGGAACTTTTCAGTACTGCTAAACCACGTTTGGAATTTCCAGAACAGGCCCATTTCAATAATCTTGTTCTCAAAGAATGGGAGCGTCCCAGCCGGCTTCCCGGCATCCCTAAGGGCTGGGATAAAAGGTACCCTTTTCCCTCTGATGTGGTTAAGTGTTGGTCAACCCCTCCAGAAGTGGATGCACCAGTATTGGGGCTGTCCAACACTTCTGTGGTCCATTCCCCTGATTCCACTACCCTCAAGGATGGTGAGGACCGGCGCATTGACCAGCTGGCTTCCCATGCCTTTGCCTGTGTGAGGTCTGCCTTGCGCCCTGTCTGTGCTTCTGCTATTACTGCTGTTGCTGTTAGGACTCTCCTCAAGGGTCTGTTGAAAGGCGCCCCTGATGATACTTCTAGTGCCGAATTCAGGGCCTTGTCGCAGTGTAAGATGTTCATTGCATATGTCCTGTCTGCCTTAGATGACACCATTAGGATGTGTAGTAGAACCTCTGCTTTGGTGGTTGCTATACGCCGCTCAGTGGGCTGCTGATAACGCTGCTAAGAAGGCCCTCACAGGGCTCCCCTTTAAGGGGCTGCACTTATTTGGTGATCACTTGGACCTGTTTGCCAAGGGGGGTAAGTTGCCTCAATGTAAGAAGCAGCTGCGGCCCTTTCGGGGTTCAGGTGCCTTTGCACCCTCCTACCGTGGATCCAGGTCTGGTAGAGGGGTTTCCTTTGCAGGCTCTAGGGGAGACTTCTGGGGCAGAGGTAGTGCCCGCTCCGAGTCTTCCTGGGGGTCCAAGCCTAAATCGGTCGCCAAGCCTCTTCAGCCATGATGGGGCACCCTCACCCATCCGGGTGGGGGGACAGCTGCGGCTCGTGTCTGGGGACAGCAGGTCTCAGACAGGTGGATTCTGGAGGTTGTGTCCTCCTGCTACAAGCTATAGTTCGCTGCCTGGCCGCCTCCAAGATTCCTCAGTTTTCGGATTCCTCTAGACCCCTTGGCCCCCTGTTTCTGGCTGTGCAAAATCTCCTGGACTTGGGGGTCATCTGTCAGGTCCCTCCAGTGGAAAGAGGTCAGGGTTTTTATTCCAATCTGTTCACAGTACCCAAAAGGTATGGTTCCATCAGACCCATCCTGGACTTAAAGCTGCTCAACAAGTTCATCAGGACCAGGCACTTTCACATGGAGACCCTGCGCTCCACGATCAGTTCATTGCGCCAGGGAGACTTTGACCTCCATAGACATCAAAGATGCTTACCTTCATGTTCCGGTCTTCCCAGGGCATCAGAGATTCCTCAGGTTCGCGCTGGCAGACCGGCACTACCAATTTGTGGCACTGCCATTCGGTCTCACTTCAGCTCCCAGGGTCTTCACCAAGGTGCTGGCGGGTGTCATGGCTCTCCTCAGGGCATTCGCATTCTTCCCTATCTGGACAACCTTCTCATCACTTCTCAATCTTTCCAGCAGGCGGTAGTGGATACCCAGCGAGTGGTGACGGTTCTGGAGTCGTTCGGCTGGGTGATCAATCACCCCAAATCTTCCCTTTCTCTGGTGACTTCCTTCCTGGGCATGAATCTGGATACTGTTCAGGCCAGGAGTTTTCTTCCTCAGCAGAAGGTGGACTCTCTGCAAGCTCAAGTTCATTCCCTTCTGTCCTGCCCTCACCCTTCCATCCGGCAGAGGGAATGATCTCTCAGCAGCGAGGTCTTCCTATCCTTGTGTCACCGTTGGGGGGTACCGGAAGTGGATCTGTTGGCATCCCGCCACAATCACAAGCTCCCAGTCTTTGTCTCTCTGTCCCAGGATCCCCTGGCTCTTGTGGTGGATGCTCTGACGCTATCCTGGCAGGGGTTCCGTCTCCTGTATCTCTTTCCTCCATTCCCCCTGCTGGGCAGGGTTCTGCGCAAGCTGGCTCAGCAAAGGGTGCCAGCAATCCTGGTGGCCCCCCGTTGGCCAAGACAGCTGTGGTTCGCAGACATCGTTCAGCTGGCAGTAGATCAGTACGCTCTGCCCCTGGTCCTGGACCTTCTCACTCAAGGGCGGCTATGCCATCCCAATTTACAAACGCTGGCTTTGACGGCCTGGCTGCTGAAACTTCCATCTTAAGGGATGAGGGTCTTTCTGATTCTGTGGTTAGTACTCTAATCAGGGCTAGGAAGAAGTCCTCTTCTACCATCTACTATAGGATCTGGCGGACCTACATTGACTGGTGTCTGGGGTCCTCCCCTGTCGGGTGTTTTCCATTTCTAGTATCCTGGAGTTCCTTCAGCATGGTTTGGATCTGGGACTTCAGCTCAGCACGCTCAAGGGTCACGTTTCTGCCTTGGCTGTTTTCTTCCAGAGATCTTCCACTCAACATCCTCTGGTCAAGACTTTCTTTCAGGGAGTTACTCATGTGCGTCCCCCTCGCAAACCTCTGTTGCCAGTTCGGGACTTGAATTTGGTTTTGTCTGCCGTTCAGGGCCCTCCATTTGAGCCTGTGCATGAGGCTGCTCTGTCTGTCCTTACTCTTAAAGTTGCCTTTTTGGTGGCTATCACCTCGGTCAGGCGTGTTTCGGAGTTGGCGGCCCTTTCTATTCAGGCCCCCTACTTTGAGAGAAACCTGATTTCTTGCCTAAGGTTGTCTCTGCCTTCCATCTCAATCAGGACATTGTGCTTCCTTCCTTGTGCCCTAATCCTGGTAATTCCAAGGAGAGGGCCTTACATTCCCTGGATGTGGTCAGGAATTTGAAGTTCTACTTGGTGGCTACTGCACCTTTCAGAAAGACTGATGCCTTGTTTATGGTTCCTTCGGGTCCCAAGAAGGGCCTGGCTCCTGCTAAGTCTACTATTAGCAAATGGATTAGTCAGGCTATTTTTAGGGCCTATTCTGCTAGGGGAAAGGATCCTCTTTCCGTGTTACTGCTCATTCTACACGTGCTGTTGGGGCCTCCTGGGCCTTCCAGCACCAGGCTTCTGTTGAACAAGTTTGTAAGGCTGCTACTTGGTCTTCTGTTCATACCTTTTCCAAGTTTTACAAGGTTGATGTTCGGGCCTCAGTGGATGCTGTTTTTGGCCGCAAAGTTCTGCAGGCTGCAGTGGTTTGAACTGCGCATTGTTGCTCTTTTTGGGATCCCCACCCGTTGTTGGACACTGCTACTGGATGTCCCAGATGTAATGATTATTACTGGAGCAGGGCGTGATGCATACTTAGAATAATACAATTCTGTGATTACTCTTTTTGCCATCCCTGCAGTCAAGCGCCCTCTGGCGGAGGTAATTTCATCTGTTATGAATCATTATCTGGAGCAGGACGTGCTGCATACTTATACCAATTCTACAAGGTGAGTAATCACAGAATTGTATTTTTCCACTGAGATACTAAAGTTGTTCCATTAAATGCCCATCTCTATATCTTTCCCAAAAAAATAAAAGCTATTTTAATCATTTAGCAGCGAAGATCTTCTTCCCTGCCTGCTCTTATTGATACTGACGGAAGAATATGTCTTGCGACCTGTCATCAGAAGTCACTATTTTGGCAAAAAAAAAACAAATTATGGATTAGGCCAAGTATCACTTTGTCTGGTATAACAGCACAATATGGCTGATGCATAGATAAGGTCTAATAGTTCACATACTCGCCTGGCATAATAATGGCCAACCAAAGTAAAGATTTAGCAACAACCATTTTTCTGGCACCTCATCTAGAGGATCAAGGGTGATCCATTAATCCCCCAGGTAATGAACCCCTTAAAGTGGACCAACACCCAGGATTTTGACTATCCTGGGTTTTGGTCCACTTCGGTGGGGCACCCCGATCGGGGGTGCCCGCTGTGTGAAACCCCCCAGAAAGCCCCCAAAACTCGCCTCTCCCCGCTCCCACGTGACTGCTGCTGCCAATCCCCGCCGACGGACAAGAGCGCGCCTGCCGCCGCCGCCTCCCGCGCGTCACTCTTACAGGGCGCGCGCCTGCGCCGCCCATTCACAAACGGCCGGAGCGGGTGCGTGTCCTGCTAGAGGGACACGCGGGAGGCTGCGGCGGGCGCCGCTGGAACGAGGATCAGGTAGGGATTTAGGGGTTTCTGCGGGGTGCCCCGCTGTCAGGGGACTGATCGGTCCGGGGTTCTTATAGATTCCCGGGCCGATCAGTGGAGGGTGTTTGTCCACTTTAAATGGTGCTGGTCTTTTTCACAATAAGGAATAACTAGTTCATTTATCTCAATTAAGTTTGAGGAAGTATGAGTTTCTTTAAACAACTACTTTCTGTCAACCCTTCTCGAACTCTTTTACAGCACAATATGACTGATACAAAGACCTACAGGGATTCGAGTACTGTGGCTGATTTTTTTTTTCCTTCAACATGTTTACTCCACCAAAGAAGAAAAACATTTCCATGCCTTTTTAGAGTATTTTGCTAGTAAAAGAGTTTGTCACTCTAACCCAACAGCCTTAATTCTTAGGATGGCCCTTTCAGGCTCCAGGTTGTCAGTTGCAGAATGACTACTTGATGAACGATGTTCTGAAGCCTCCAAGGACCCTTCTTTGACATCTTTTCGAACAGTAAGCTATACTGCTTGTTCTGTTGCTGTAGGAGAAAACCTTTGTAATTTTCTTGTATGTAACTGAAAACATTGCACTGCTGGAATTAGTGTGGTCCTGAGACCCAAACTTTTTATGATCTGTCTTATGGATTCCCTAGGGACTAAATGTATCTTAGGCCCTTATTCATCAAGCGATAGTGCCAGGTAGTGTCTGACGAGCGCCAGGTAGCGGCAGCTAACGGCGACTACCGACTCAAGTACGCCTGGCAGCGGTCACAATGACGCATTTATCAAGCAAAATGAGGCTAGCGCCGGCGAGAGCGACGGCTAGCGCGGCATTCATCATGAAGCCGCCTGGACCGAACAGCGCCGCTGCAAATTCCCTCACAGCGCCAGGTATGAGCTGTCGCTCCCTGGCGATGTCCAATGCTTTTCAATGGAGCAATCTATAATTAATAATTGGTATTTTTTTTTTTTTTTTAATGTCAAAAAATCGGAGAACACTTCTGCAATGTTAGGATTTATTTTTAAGTCAAAAAAAAAATTACAAAAAATATGTGCAGAATTGATCTAACAGGTCTGAGATTAATGTATTCATATTACAAAATGATTCTAAAAACATGTATAATGTTACATTCAAAAAATATGGTTGTTTAGGGGTTAAAAACTAGTTAATACACATCGCCGCCAGCGCTCTGGGGTTTAAACAAGGAATGGACAGCGACAGCATGATTTGTTGATGAATATGAAGCTAGCCGTTCGCTCTGGCCATTCGTTGTCAGGCGCTCACATACAACGCTGGACCTGTGAAACAGCGACCCCCCAGCCCGTATTCAACATTACCGCACACCGACTGAGTCGCTGTCATCAAGCTAATGCCGGCCAAGCACAGCGAATACTGGCTGGCGCTGAAAAAATCACGCTACAGTCGCTCATCTGTCGCTACCTGGCGCTATTAATGAATCGGCCTCTTAGTTACTTGTGGGAGCAAAAAGCTTTTGATGAGTGCTGTGTAAGTTGAATCCCCAGAATTAGCACTGCAGACTAGGCGTTAGGCTGGACTTCTTTAGATTTATCACCCACCCTGGTTCTTTCAGTAAGCCCTGGGTCTTTTCTAGATCTGCTAGTAACATTGGTTATGAAAAAATGCCTAGCAGACATATCGTCCAAATATGAGATCACAATGATTCTCCGTTGTCTGATGTAACCATTGGTTCTGTCAGGATCTTTGTGAAGATCCTTGAGGATGCAGAAAAAAAATGCATGGCAGAATCCTATAGGGGTAGTAAAAAAAACTTTTTTGATTTAATGAACTGTAAACCTGAAACCTGTAGTGTGAATTCAAATGGCAACATTTAGAAAACCCTCTTTGTAAATCTAGATTTACCATCAGGGTGTTTTCTAACCGAATAATTTGACTCCACTCGAATCTTCACGCATCGAATTAATCTGTTTAATGTCTTTGGATTCAAAATGTTATGCTACTTTCCTGATGGATTCTGAATCAGAAAAAGCAGGAGAGTCGAACCCCTCTTCCACGGAAACCGGGGTGAGGGCATCTCTAACACATCTTTCTGTAGAAGCTCCGTTTTGGGTCTTGGTCACGAAAAAAGAAGTTTGGGAGAGGGATGCAAACCTAAATGATAAATGTTCTCTAGTGTTTGCAACACAACCCAACTTTGGTTGACTACTCTCCAAACGGGTATGCCCAGGAGAGTCCCAGATAATCTTTGTCATGACTGCGGCTTAGGCCCCTCCGAAGGCTTGTTAACTAAGTCTAGGCTGAACCCACAACTTTGGCATCATTTTGTCTAGGCTGTCAAAATCATATGATACTTTCCTAATGGAGTTAGACGTGGAACTGTTCTCCCTCTATTACTAGGGTGTGAATTAAAATTCCGCTTTCTGGTAGGAAATCTATCTACGACTGAGGGGGGTTCCACAAAATTAGATTAATATACACTTTCACCTGACCAATTCTTTAACCAATTGTTCTACGAGCACAAAAAATTAAAGCCTACAGCACCCGGTATTCCTAGATGGTCTCCCATCCAAGTATGGACAGGGCCCAGCCCTGCTTAGCTGCCGAGATCAGACAAGATTGGGCTCATTCAGGGTTTTCTGGCCATAGGCTTTCGCTGAGGCCCTAATGAGCTCCTGTGAAGCATTAGTCAGACCTTAATGGCTCTGGGTTGGTAAAGAACTACCAAAACCTGTGGAGGGACTTTATTGCTCATATGCGACTTAAGGGTCTCCACTCGCTTAGCCATGCTTCAAAAGACCATATCAGAGGCCATAGCTGGTCTAAACATAAAGATCACTGCACCCCAGGCCTTCTAGTATATGATCACCCCTGTGGCCCTTGGAAACTGCTGACCTAGACACTTGATTTAAGGGGGCATCCAACTTAGGACACTTACTCCAGTGCTCCATAATTGGATCCTGGGATGGACCCCCTTTTTTTAAGGGCTTGGGTAAGAAAAATCTCTTTTCCTGGCATGTCCCATTCAGTTTTGACTATATCCTTTAGGACTGAATGAAGCAGAAAAGCTATATATCCTGCAACAATGAGCTATGCTCATCTGAAATTTCCTGTTCCCCTTCTTCCCGGGCACCCCTGTGGGGAGACCTGGCTTCCACCACCTCCTCCGCCACTAATGTTATAACAGTCTGTATTGTAGCGGAAGGCAAGGCACTAGGGATTGAACTAATTAGAAAAAATCCCTGTGTTTCAGGCTGAAGTTTCATAGCCTGAGAGGGAAGGAGCGCCGGAGGAAAAAACCATTGACATTGAGTGACAAAATCTATTTGGGGCATCCCACATAGAAGCTACTTCATAAGGATTTCCCTCCATAATGCCACTGAATCCGCTTCTTCCCTGTTACAGCTAAGTGTCTGGAAGCGCTCATTACAAGCTTCACAGCGTTACTTAAGTAGCTATAACATGCTTTCTTTCAAATTAAAACCAATAAGAAGGAAATAAGTTACCTGAACTGCATCAGTTACACCTGTAAATAAAAAAAATAAAAAAAAAAAAAAAAATTCCTACCGCATGCTGACTTCACTGTCGGGCCTCAGACACGACTGGTACTGTTGATGGAATGCTGGCCCCATGCTGCAGTTGCGGCCGCGTTCCGAGAGCTGTGTTGGGCGCTGGCTAGAACACTGCCGTTTGCCCCATTATTCCCTTCCTTCGCCACTGAGTCTCACGCTGGGAAAAGAGACGCGCTCCCCCTTGTTTCCAGTTTCTGGCTTCACTGCCGAAACCAGGTTTAGTGCCACCGCTCTGCCCCCAAATTCAAAATTTTGGAGGGAAGAGTGCAGTGAAAAAAAGTAAATGAATAAAAGTTCCCAAGTAGACCAATGACTGAATATCTGAAGTAAATTGTAAAAGGCATCATACCCACAACTAACTCAGTTGCTGGGATTGAAAGGTACATCGCACAACTAGTGCTTAGGAGACTGAGGGAAATGGCCCCGGCTCCCTCCAGACCTCAGCAGGACACTCCTGTAGCATTTTGTCCAGTACAGCAGGCTACTCCAGTACTCTGGAGGTCGTAAAATAAAAAACTAAAACATTGAACTGGCTGAAGTCTAACACATCCATGGCATAATCTCCATGTGGTCAGCCACACTGAAGGATGACTTGGAAAAAAATGGTTTGGCTCCAACCGTCCTTCAGATACCTCTAGCTGCACACTCCTACTCTAGCTCATTCTTGCAGTTGGACTGAGACTGATTTTTTTTTTGTCTTATTTTTGTCCTCTGGGATTTCTTTCTCAGTTTATACAGGAAGCTGAAGCTCGAACTCTTGTTAATTTCCAGGCCCTTACCTATGCCAGCGTTCAGGTTGAACACACATCAGTGCCTCCTTGAAGTCTGTTTAAGCAAATATCGTCAGATAGGGGCTTGAATGAAGGTTAGTGCCAGGGAACTCTTTCAAAACTGCGCTTTATGCAATGCATTGATGTGCTTCGTTGGAAAGGTACGTTTATTGGGCAGCCCTAGGGGGGGGGGCATGTCCAATCCGGATGCCCTGTAGAAAAGGACCAATACCTAAGCTAGTCAAAATCCCATTTTTGGTCCACTTTAGGACCGGGAAAGATGGTGAATTTCTGGGCAATTTGGGGAGGGTTCACACAGCGGGTCATCCCAATTCTGGATGTCACAGAGAGAGGGAATCTAGTGGCCCTGGAATTGTATCGATTTTGGTCCACTTCAGTATCTGCTTTACCACATATGCATAGTAAGCAGGTAATGGTTTTGTTATTACTAAGGCCCTCAAAGTGATTTCCCTGCATGTGCACACCCACTTTATGTACATCTTCTTGTAGGAATGTAGGGGGAATGCTTCTCCCTTTTGAGAAGACTGAAGTTGAGGAAGTGCAGTTACTAGGAGTTTGTTAACTTGTATTAACTCCATTAGTGTGACCACTTCCAGCTCCATCTAAAAGCTTGTTTTAAACTTTCTTGCTGTGTTTTCAATCCCTGCGCAAGTCTAGATGCCAACTGTGTGTGTGCCTATGGTAACATTTAGTATTGTACATATGTAGAGGATTTCGGGACAATTATTCTCTATATGATAACTCTTGCATAGCATTAGGAAATAGGGAGTGTGTCCTGGGGGTGATTTTCTGGGCTATCACAATAATAGACCCGTTGCAATATATATGCATTGGGTCCTTACTACAGGTGTAGACACATCATATATGAATATTGTCTCATCGATTCATCAACATGACTTCATATAAATACATTTTGGTGTCTACTCCTAAACAGTCCTAATAAACATTCTCACCGAACGCATCTATTAAACCAGATGGCGCTATATACGGTAAATAATAATAATACCCATATTCTTTATTGCATGGCAGGGCCTGCTTCGGTATTCATAAGTTATTCCGCCACAAGGTGGCGCAGTGGTACTGCAGAAAGCTGTGGCATCTCCCGGCCCCCTATAAAAACGGGATTAACCATAGAGTGTTTCCTCTGCAGTGATATTGCGAAGTTAGAAGATGTCTCTCTCTCTTGCGCAGGTGAGTGGGGCAACCAAGCCTGCGGCCCTGCATGTCTATTTCCATCCGTTTCTGGACCCTCACTGCCTCCCAGCCTTGGCTGACAGATTGGGTGAAGGTAGAAGAGCACTAGGGTCTAGTGCTCCAGGAGCGCAGCTCCAGCCTCAGACCCTGTACCACAAAGGGTAGACGGCCATAGGCTTTATGGTGAGCCTAATAGGGATGCAGAGTTCATGTTCTGGCTTCTGAGGCTGGCATCGGCGAGTGGTATTCTATGTGGTGTTTTGGCATTTATTGTGTGTTTTTTGGTGTTTTTTAGCCGCCGCGCGCTTTGTACTGCGCTCCGCGGCGGTTGGCGCTATAACCTGAGGCGTTTATTCCAAGTATGTCACACACCCCGCTTCCAATATTCATGACATATGGGTTATAACCAGTAGAGGGCGAACTTCTGCAGAGATGACAGGAAAAAAAGAGAGCCCCTCCCAGTCCATAAATACCTGGGACCTCCCACACATTACCCAGTAATCGTCTCTGCAGACGGCGAGCAAGTCAGAAGATGGCTGTCTCCTTCCTTACAGGTAAGCCGGGGTTACACCCGGCCAATTTGCCCCTATTTCTGCACGGACCTTGTTTAATTAAGTCCATACTATGCCTCCCAGCCTTGGCTGTAGGTCTGGGCGAGGGTAGGCAACACCTTAGAGGTGTATCTAGGGAGCCATGCTCCCCCGTGAGACCCCATATAAAGGGGTAGGCGGTATCCAGGTTTGGTGATCCTGGTTTGGGATGCCCTGTCCTGGTTGATCCCTTCCACCCTTTAGTGCAGGATTCCCCCCCCCTTCCGGGTCTCCCTGTTCCCCTCTACTGGGGGGGGTGCTTTTCCTTCTCTCCAAAACTTCTTTTAGAATGTGTGTTGTGTGCGGGTATGTGCTTACTTCCTCACTCGTCGCGTGGTGTGTGTGGGCTTTTGGCCGCATGTGGAGGCCATTTTACAGGGGGAGCGCCTTCCCCTCAGGTTGCTTGGAAAGGGGGCAGGGCCGGGTGCTCGCCGCGGTCCGCCCTCTTTGCTTATGGCGCCATTGCAAAGCCCAGCTATTTTCTGGGATCCGCATCTTTCAGATGGGGGCGGGGCCAGGCGTGGCGCGATCCGCGCTGGCCCGCCCTTCTTCTCCCTCTCTCTCTGGAGCTCCTGGCTGTCAGGACGCCATTGATCTTCCGTGAGTGCCCTGTTGGGCCCCCCTTTTTTTCTGTATATGTGCGCTGCGTGCTCCTTCTAGCGCGTTGGGGCAGCCTGCCAACATGCCCTTCCATATATATATAAATATAACATATGTCATATTTTATGTACTTTGATTGTGTCACGCTCTGGTAACTCCAGCCCTCTAGGTAAGCCCTCAACCCCCAATCTCCGCAGCCAGCTTCACCTGTAGGAGCCCCCGCTTGCCGGGACGCAAAATACGCCTGCCCAGGATCGGTTGCCCCCAGGACTTCAATGGCTCAAAGGATGAGAGCTTACTGGGTTAGAGGTCTGAAGAACCAATGGCTAAGAGCGAGTGTAGCAGAAGTCCAGAACCAGGCCAGAGGTTGACACGGGGAAGTCGGAGATTGCAGCGGTACAGAGGAAAGAGGCAGCTCGAAGTCAGGGTACAAAGCAGAGGTCGGCAACGGAGATCAGATCGAGAATAGTCGGTTCAGGCAGTGGTCGGCAACGGAGATCAGATCGAGAATAGTCGGTTCAGGCAGGGGTCGGCAACGGAGATCAGATCGAGAATAGTCGGTTCAGGCAGGGGTCGGCAACGGAGATCAAACAAGATATATCACAAGACTATGCAGGGTACAAGGCGCTATCACAGGCACTGAGCAACTGACAGGGTGAAACCTTTATAGGGACAGATATGATGGGAGGTGAGTGTGTGATTGGTGCAACTAGGAACTGGTCATAGATTGGGAGAACAGGGAGTGCCCAATATGGACTCATTGGCCCAGACAGGAGGGGGTCGTAAGCCCCACTAAACCTAGGGCTCATTGGCCCTTTAATCCGAACCAGGGGGCGTGCCAGAGCCCCCTGGCTGATCAGCTACAGCCTCCGGCGGGCGCGCTGAGTACAGCGCCGCCGGAGGGCATAAAGATCACGTGCTCACGCGCGAGAGCAGCCGTGCTCGGCGCCACCTGAGCAGACGCCGCACGGCGCGGCCGCCTGGCAGGAGCTGCTGGGACCGACCGGCTGCTGGCCACACTGGAACGGGGCCCAGGTAAGTGCAGATTTATGACACTACCCCCCCCTTCACGAGGGGCCTCCGGACCCTCACCAGGTTTTTCCGGATTATCACAGTGGAATCTCCGTACAAGAGCTTTGGCATGAACATCCCTCGCTGCCACCCAGCATCTTTCTTCTGGACCATAGCCAACCCAGTCCACCAAATATTGTAAAGAATTACGCATCTTACGTGAATCCAAGATCTTATTCACTTCATACTCGGGCTCATTATCCACAAGAATAGGTGCAGGACCAGCAAGAGGAGCATTCTTCGCCGGTTTTAACAGTGAAACGTGAAAAGAATTAGGTATTTTCATAGTCGGCGGGAGTTGAACTTTAAAAGACACGTTATTAAACTTTCTGATTATAGGAAAAGGGCCAATGAATTTTGGATCCAATTTGCTAGAAGGTTGACGGAGCGCAATATTTTTAGTGGAGACCCAAACTAGATCGCCTACTTGAAGAGTAGGTTCCCGTGATCTACGGCGGTCGGCAAATTTCTTATATCTTAAACTAGTGGTCTTAAGAATTTCCTGAACATGTGTCCAGATATTCTTCCGTTCTTAAAGCCACTCCTCCAACGCCGGCAAGTTGGAAGGTGACCCTGAAAGGGAAGAAGCTCTAGGATTTTTCCCTAAATTACAATAAAAAGGTGATATCTTGGTACTCTCACTAGGCGTGTTATTGTAAGCAAATTCGGCTAAATCAATAAATTCTGCCCATTGTTCTTGGGCATCAGAGACATAACACCTGAAGTACTGTTCCAAAGTTTGATTAGTTCTTTCCGTCTGCCCATTGGACTGGGGATGGTAGGCAGACGAAAGAGAGATCTGTATACCCAACCGCGAACAGAAATGTTTCCAAAAACGTGAAGTAAATTGGACACCCCGATCAGAGACTATATTGGACGGAATACCATGAATACGAAAAATATGTGAAGTAAATAGTCGAGAAAGCTCTGGTGCAGAAGGAAGCTTGGCCAAAGGAACGAAGTGTGCCATCTTACTGAAACGATCTACGACCACCCAAATAACAGTATTCCCGTGTGATAAAGGTAAATCTACAATAAAATCCATAGAAATATGAGTCCATGGTTCAGCAGGGATTTCAAGAGGAACCAAACTGCCACTGGGAGCCTTGTGAACCCCTTTACTTCGGGCACAAACAGAACAAGCGTCGATAAAGGCAGTAATATCGTGTCTCATGGTAGGCCACCATACATGGCGACGGGCAAGCATAAACGTCTTTCGGTTACCCACATGACCAGCAGTCTTAGCATCGTGAAATTCGCGAATTACATCTGAACGCAAATGTGGCGGTACAAACTGGCATCCCAAAGGAACATCACTAGGAGATTCATCCTGAAACAGCGCCAAGGTGTTAGAGAGATCAGGAAGTAACGCCCCGACCACACAACCCATAGGTAGGATCGGATCACCAGTATCACCCCGATCCTTACATTCACCGAACATGCGAGACAGAGCATCAGCTTTAGTAATTTTTACACCCGGCTTGAAAGTAATAATAAAATTAAAACGCGAGAAGAATAATGCCCAACGTGCCTGACGAGAGTTCAACCTCTTGGCAGAACCAATGTATTCAAGATTTTTGTGATCGGTATACACAGTTATAGGATGTAATGAACCCTCCAACCAGTGTCGCCATTCATCAAAAGCCAGTTTAATAGCTAATAGTTCCCTATTACCGACATCATAATTTTGCTCCGCGGTACTGAATTTATGTGAAAAATTAGCGCATTGATGAAGACGCTCAGGGTTACCAGAATATTGCGACAAAACTGCACCCACTCCCAGCTCAGAAGCGTCCACTTCAACAATGAAGGCTTTAAGAATATCTGGATGAATTAACACAGGTGCCGAAGTAAAGGCCCGTTTCAAGGTCAGGAAGGCCTCACAGACAGAGGGAGACCAGTTAGCAGTAAAGGCCCCCTTGCGGGTAAGGTTGGTAAGAGGTGCAACAACATGAGAAAAGCCTTTGATGAAACGCCGATAAAAATTTGCAAAACCTAGAAAACGCTGCAATTCTTTTAGGGTCTTGGGTTGAACCCAATCCTGAACCGCCGAAACTTTCCCCGCGTCCATCTCTAAACCCTGGTTGGTAATAATATACCCTAAGAAGGGAACTGTGGTGACTTCAAACACGCATTTAGAAAGTTTAGCAAATAAGTTGTTCTCTCTTAATTTTTGTAGTACCAACTTAACATGGCGTCTGTGCTCCAACAAGGAATTAGAAAAAATGAGAATATCATCTAAGTAGATGACCACAAATCTACCGAGATACTCTCTGAATATATCATTAACAAAATCTTGAAAGACGGCTGGCGCATTACAAAGACCAAAAGGCATGACCAGGTACTCGTAATGACCGTCTTTCACATTAAATGCAGTTTTCCACTCATCCCCCTGCCGGATGCGAATCAGATTGTATGCCCCTCTTAAATCCAATTTGGAAAAAATTTGGGACCCTGTGACTTGATTGAACAGATCCCCGATCAAGGGCAAGGGGTATCTGTTCTTTACAGTGATCTTATTCAAGGCTCGATAATCAATGCATGGTCTCAGGCCGCCATCTTTTTTCTCTACAAAAAAGAATCCAGCCCCAGCAGGCGAGGTAGAGGGACGGATAAATCTCTTCCTTAAATTTTCTGTGATGTACTCCCTCATTGCTTGCTCTTCGGGCAGAGTAAGATTATAGATTTTCCCCCTCGGGGGAATCGTGCCAGGAAGCAAGTCAATAGGGCAGTCATAAGACCGATGTGGAGGAAGAGTATCAGCAGAACGTTCAGAGAAGACATCAACCCAGTCTGCATATGGCTGAGGTAATCCCTGAGGTAAAACTTGCACACTTCTGAGGCCTGTAGTAAAGCAGTGATTTTTGCAATGATCACTCCACGTAATCAACTCCCCAACCCGCCAATCTAACACTGGGTTGTGGAGTTGTAACCAGGGGTATCCCAAAACCACAGGAGTTTCTGGACAATCGAAGACAAAAAATTCTAAGAACTCAGAGTGGGAAGAGCCAACAATTAACCGAAGGGGTGGGGTCTTGGTATTTATAGGTCCCCCCTGGATGGCCTTCCCATTGATAGCCAAAACTTGTAGGGATCTTTCAAGAGGGACTAAAGGGATACCTAAAAGGGAGATCATACTCCTGTCCAAAAAGTACTCTCTACCTGGTCTGGGTGCGGAAGTTTTCCGCCGGTCTCCCCTTGTTGGGACAGGACCCTGCAATATGACCAGAATTCCCGCAATACAGGCATAACCCCTCGGATCGCCTACGCTGTTTCTCTTCTTGGGATAAGTGGGTTCTCCCTAATTGCATAGGTTCTTCCTGGGGAGATGATGAGGTACTTTCCCCACGGGGAACTAGAGACCTATGACCTTGGACTGGCCTGAAGGACGTGGGAGCCCTGACTCTCTCCCTGGCCCTTTCTCTAAGACGTCGGTCTATTTTAATGGAGACCTGCATTAGTTGATCTAGGTCCGCTGGCGGAGGAAAATTGACTAAAGCATCCTTGATGCTTTCCGACAGCCCCACCCTGAACTGACTACACAGAGCGGGATCGTTCCATCTAGCTTCGATAGCCCAGCGGCGGAATTCAGCACTGTAATCTTCAGCCGAATTCCGCCCTTGTTTTAAGGCCCGAAGCCTATTCTCTGCTGTAGACTGTGAATCAGGGTCAGCGTATAAGACGCTCATAGCGTTGAAAAATGCAGTTACAGATTGTAAGGCAATATCATGACTCGGCAAACTAAAGGCCCAGGACTGCGGGTCTCCTTGAAGTAGAGAAATGACTAAGCCTACTCGTTGGGTCTCAGTGCCAGAGGAGACAGGCCTCAGCTTGAAATATAGTTCACATGAATTCTTGAAGTTAGAAAATATTCTTGGTGTGCCACACACCCCGCTTCACTTTTAAATATTCTTCACTTAATGGGTTAACTCACCGCCAGGTGACGCCGTGCAGAGAGGAAGTCTTGTAACGAGCCCCCTTCCGGCCTATATATACCTGGTACCTCCCTTCAATCACCAGTATTTTTCTCTCTGCTTGACGACAAGACAGAAGATTGAAGTCTCCTGCTTACAGGTAGCCGGGGTCTTACCCCGGCACCCCCCTTTTGGTTTCTGCCCGGTTTGAGTGTTTATACCTTGATGGTGGAATGGAAGCCTCCCAGCCTAGGCTGCTCACTGGGCAAATGGTAGATGGCACTATAGGTGCCTAGGAGCTTATCTCCTCCGCTCGACCTCATGCGTGGGACAATGCGGCTATCCGGCATGGTGATCCGGAAATGGGATGCCCCTGTCCCGAGGGTCCCCTTAGCCCCTTACTCTCCCGTTACGGTCCCTTCTCCCTTCACTATGGGGGGGGGGGTAGAGGGATGTGTATTGTGTGTATGGTTTACTGTATGTTCATGTGTTTTGCTTATTTCAACGTTGTCAGGCTGCACTGCAAGTGAGTGTGCATATGGCCTGACTTTGATTCCTCCTTATATGGCAGTCTCTGTTTTGCGGGCTGCTGCTGCTGGCCTGTAGAGCCAGAGCTTTGGGTCAGCTTTAGGGGTGACCGGGGCAGACTGTATGGTGTCAGGCTTGCTTTTGGCTGCCTGCGCTTTTCCCACCTTATCCAGCTCCCCTCCCCCCTCCGCTTTTCTCCTTTGTTTTAATCGGCCACTCCCGCCTTCGCTGACATTTTCTGCCTGTCTCCACCACCTCTTTGGTTGGGTGCTGGGCTTTTGTAAGCCTTACTGGGGCAGGTAAGCGGCCTCACCTGGTGTGGGGCGTCTATATTTTTATGGGTTTGACTGTTTATTAAAAAGTAATATATTTAATGGAAATATACTTTTGTTTTAAAAAAAAAAAAAGGGGAAAAATATATAAGGAGGAAAATCAGAGGCCAGTTTTATTGTTTGTTTTTTCCCCACAGATCCTGGGATCCCTGCAATTAGTAGCCTCCCAGTTCTTTATTGCCTGGCTAGTCTCTTTTTCTCCTAAATTGGGACATATTTATTTATATATACTTGCGTATATATATTTAAAAAAAATATATATAAAAAATATATATATATATAATATATATATATATATATATATATATATATATATATATATATATATATATATTATATAATCTATATTTATATATAGATTATTAAGGGGATCTTCTTTTTGAATTAAATCCTCCCCCCAAAAAAAAAAAAAATTCCGGGACATTTACAATAAGGGGGCATCCCGGGTCGGCTTATGCCTTAAATCCCAAAAGAATTGCGAATACCATAAATCACCATATGGAGGCTTCCGTTATTACCGGAAATGGTTCTTCTGGGCCATCTAGGGGGTGCGCAAGATGTGGGACTCCGCTCCCAGATGATGATGTCTTTGTATGCATTCCTTGTGCAAGGCAGAGTATTGCGTGTCAGTCCGTCGCTTTGGCTGCTGGCCCGTCGCATCTTCCATCATCTCCTACCTCTCCCTCCCTGTTCCGGATCCCGCATGACACTGTCAAGAGTGGGGATTCGCAATCCGAGGTGGCGGCGCGATTGGCCAGCCTCCGGAAAATAGTGCCCGTTAAAGCAGGGTCTAAAGCCACTGCAAAACGGAAGCACCTGACTCCGATACCTTCGGCTTCACAGGTATGTGAGCCTGTGGAATGGTCCGATGGCTCCCCGGACGAGGGAGAATTCCTGTTGGAGTCAGATGAGCCTGCAGATCAGCTTGAGGCTGATGCTATTGGCGATTGGTCGGCAGGTGTTTCCCTTGACACCCCCTCCATTCTGGCTCAGATGTTTGAAATTCTGAATTTAGATCCGCCTGAGGCTGTCACCCGGCCAAAGGGCCAGTTGTTTAAAGAGCCTCAGCCGCGTTGGGTTTTTCCCAGACAGCACCACTTTGAGAGGGTGGTCCTTAAGGAATGGGAACATCCCACGCTGTTATCTGGAATCCCTTCCAGTTGGGAAAAGCGTTATCCTTTTCCGCCAGAATTGGTGAAGCTTTGGTCTGTCCCTCCTGACGTCGATACCCCTGTGCTAGGGCTCTCCAGCACGGCTATGGTACAGTCTGCTGAGACCACTGTCCCTAAAGATGGGGAAGATCGTCGGATTGACCAATACGCGCGCCATGGTTTTATTTATTCCGGGTCAGCGTTGCGCCCGGTGTGTGCTTCAGCCCTTCTTCTATTGGCGATTAGGTCTGTAATTCAGGGGCTATATGAGGATCTCAATCCCGCTTGTAAAGAGTTTACTGCGCTTAAGCAGTGTGAATCTTTTGTGTCCTATGTCCTATCCGCTCAGGACGATGCGCTGGCTATGAGTAGCAAGGCAGCGGCTATGCTGGTGGCTATTCGCCGGTCAGTATGGCTGCGTCAGTGGTCTGCGGACGCGGTTTCTAAAAAGGTGCTCACAGCTCTCCCCTTTTTGGGGTTGCGGCTGTTTGGGGAGAAAATTGATTCAGTCGCAAAGGGTGGTAAGATGCCACAACGTAAGAGGCCTCGTGGTCCCTTTAGGGGGGCAGGTTCCGGTAGGCCTTCCTTTCGAGGATTCAGAGCGGGTAGGGGGGCTTCCTTTCCCGCTACCAGAGGTGCAGGTTGGACTCGGGGGAGGGGCTGTGGCCGGCCCACTCAGTCCTGGGGCACCAAGCCTAAGCCTGCTGATAAGCCCTCTCAGCAATGAGGGGCTGCCCTCACCCGTGCGGGTGGGGGAACTGTTGCGACACTTCTCCCAGGTTTGGAACCAAGAGTTTCCAGGCAGTTGGATCCAGGAGGTAGTGTCGGCCGGTTACGACCTGGAATTCGAGTCTCGCCCTCCTTCACGGTTCTTTCGGTCTCGGGTGCCCATCGATCCTTTGGCCACGCAGGGGCTCCTGGCGTCGGTAAGGAATCTGTTAGAGATGGCGGTCATCCGGCCGGTGCCGCACATAGAGATGGGCCTCGGTTTCTACTCCAATCTTTTCGCAGTCCCCAAGAAAGATAGGTCGGTTCGTCCCGGCCTGGACTCTCTTCAACACAGAGTGTTTCTTCCTTTTGCCCAAATTCACACGAGAACGCTTCAGCTTTTTCTGTTAGCGTCTTGGGACCAGCAACCTCGGTGGATCAGTCCTTCCAGTTGTCCTCCCGGGTCCGGCAGTCCCTCCTGTGGTGGTTGGTCTCGACCAATCTTGTGTAGGGCAGGTCTTTCCTGACCCCCCTTTGGGAAATTGTCACCACGGACGCCAGTCTGTCGGGATGGGGCGGATTCTGGAAGGAGCTGCAGTTTCAGGGGCAGTGGGGACCTCAGGAGGCCCACTTACCCACCAATATTCTGGAACTAGGAACCATCCGTCGGGTGCTTGCTCTCCTGACTCAGCACGTTCTGGGCCTTCCGGGCCAGGTGCGTTCAGACAATCAAACAGCGGTTGCTTACATCAGTCATCAGGGAGGGACTTGCAGTCTGACTGCTCTCAGAGAAGTGTCCCTGATCCTGACCTGGGCGGAGTCCCATGTTCCTTGTCTCTCAGCGGTATACATTCCAGGGGTGAAGAACCAGGTAGCGGACCGGTTGAGCAGCGGCTTTCCCCGTCTGGGAGAATAGGCTCTCCATCCTCGGGTGTTTCGCTCACCGTGTCTCCAATGGGGGACCCCGGAGGTGGACCCGTTTGCCTCTCGTCACAATCACAGGCTCCCGAACTTCGTGTCGCTCTCCCAGGATCCTCTGGCAGTGGACGCCATGTCCCTGAGCTGGGGAGTTCTGAGATTTCTATACCTGTTTCCTCCGATACCCATGCTGGGCAGGGTGCTTCGGAAGTTGGCTCTGGAAAAGGTGTCCGCCGTTCTCGTGGCCCCAAGGTGGCCAAGGCGAGTGGGGTTCGCAGACATCGTTCGGCTGGCAGTGGACCAGTTCGTTCTGCCTCTTCGGCCCGATCTGCTCACTCAGGGTCGATTGTGTTACCCCAATTTACCAGCGCTGGGTTTGATGGCCTGGCTGCTGAAACCTCCATCCTGAAGGAGGAGGGTCTTTCTGATTCAGTCGTTAAGACTCTGATCAGTGCCCGGAAGAGGTCTTCTTCCATCATCTACTATAGGACTTGGAAAGCCTATATCGCTTGGTGTGAGATAAGATCTTTTCCTTGTAGGGTCTTTTCGGTCTCCAGGATTCTGGAGTTTTTACAATCAGGGCTGGATTCTGGTCTTCAGCTAAGTACGTTGAAAGGGCAAGTCTCTGCCTTATCTATCTTTTTTCAGAAGAGTGTTGCGCTTAAGCCTTTAGTTAAAACTTTTTTCCAGGGGGTTACGCATGTGCGGCGTCCCAGGAAACCATTACTCCCGGTTTGGGATTTGAATTTGGTTCTTTCTGCTCTTCAGGCTCCTCCTTTTGAGCCTTTGCAAGATATTGCTTTGTCTACCCTGACTCAGAAGATTGTCTTCTTGGTAGCGATCACTTCGGTCCGGCGTGTCTCAGAGTTGGCGGCCTTGTCTATCCAGGCGCCTTACTTTGAGAGGCATCAGGATAAAGTGGTCTTTAGGTTCAAGCCAGACTTTCTTCCTAAGGTTGTTTCTGCTTTTCATTTGAACCAAGATATTGTTCTTCCCTCCTTGTGTCCTAATCCTAAGAATGACAAAGAGAGGGTTTTGCATTGTTTGGATGTAGTACGCTGTGTTAAGTACTACTTGATTATCACGTCTCCTTTTCGTAGGACGGATTCCTTTTTTGTTGTGCCCCATGGGCCTAAGAAGGGTTTGGCACCAGCCAAATCTGCCATTAGCGAGTGGATACGTCAGGCCGTTACTGCGGCCTATTCTGCTAAGGGGAAAGTTCCCCCTTTTCGTATCACTGCTCATTCTACTCGCGCCATTGGGGCATCTTGGGCTTTTCAGCACCAAGCTTCTGTTGAACAAGTTTGTAAGGACGCCACTTGGTCTTCTGTTCACACTTTTTCTAAGTTTTACAAAGTTGATGTGCGAGCCTCAGCGGATGCTGTTTTTGGCCGCAAAGTTCTGCAGACTGCAGTCATTTAAGTTATGCTTCACCTGGCCTTGAGATGCCCATCCCTTGTGGACACTGCTTTTGGATGTTCCATTAAGTGAAGAATATTTAAAAGTGAAGCGGGGTGTGTGGCACACCAAGAATAATACCATTTTGTGAGTACTCGCCTGAAAAATCGATATTGTTGGTGTGCCACACACCCCGCTTCACTCCCACCCTTTTCGGTATTTCCGAAGCCTTTCTATGGTGAAGCTTTTTATTTATATCAAATTGATTTTGAGGTTACCGATGGAATACTGGTACCTTGTCTTTCTGCTTTTTTAATATACTGGTGATTGAAGGGAGGTACCAGGTATATATAGGCCGGAAGGGGGCTCGTTACAAGACTTCCTCTCTGCACGGCGTCACCTGGCGGTGAGTTAACCCATTAAGTGAAGAATATTTAAAAGTGAAGCGGGGTGTGTGGCACACCAACAATATCCATTTTTCAGGTGAGTACTCACAAAATGGTATTTTTGCTCGCTCTCCCAAAAAATTTTCAGGCAGAGGAATCTTCGGTTCGGAGAAATGAGGTGGTACAGAGGAAGTCGGCACTTGACGAGACTCCTGGGTGGCCACTCTTTGAGCGAGTTGGTTGATCGCTGTGGCCATAGCCTGTACCTGCTGTACCAGGTCATCCATGTTTTGGGCCTGTGATAATGTCACGCTCTGGTAACTCCAGCCCTCTAGGTAAGCCCTCAACCCCCAATCTCCGCAGCCAGCTTCACCTGTAGGAGCCCCCGCTTGCCGGGACGCAAAATACGTCTGCCCGGGATCGGTTGCCCCCAGGACTTCAATGGCTCAAAGGATGAGAGCTTACTGGGTTAGAGGTCTGAAGAACCAATGGCTAAGAGTGAGTGTAGCAGAAGCCCAGAACCAGGCCAGAGGTTGACACGGGGAAGTCGGAGATCGCAGCGGTACAGAGGAAAGAGGCAGCTCGAGGTCAGGGTACAAAGCAGAGGTCGGCAACGGAGATCAGATCGAGAATAGTCGGTTCAGGCACGGGTCGGCAACGGAGATCAGATCGAGAATAGTCGGTTCAGGCACGGGTCGGCAACGGAGATCAGATCGAGAATAGTCGGTTCAGGCAGGGGTCGGCAACGGAGATCAAACAAGATATATCACAAGACTATGCAGGGTACAAGGCGCTATCACAGGCACTGAGCAACTGACAGGGTGAAACCTTTATAAGGACAGATATGATGGGAGGTGAGTGTGTGATTGGTGCAACTAGGAACTGGTCATAGATTGGGAGAACAGGGAGTGCCCAATATGGACTCATTGGCCCAGACAGGAGGGGGGCGTAAGCCCCACTAAACCTAGGGCTCATTGGCCCTTTAATCCGAATAAGAGCCTGCTCTGTTAAAACCATGCAGCCGAGCATGTCTGCTGCTGCATGCAGTCCATGGTATGGCGCGCTCACGATGCCTTAAAGCGGTCCTTCACTCTGAATAAGAGTCTATCTTATATGTTTCCCACACCCTGCACATACAGATTGGCCACATTAAAAATCATCCTACCTGCATCTACTGCATGTTATGAGCCTTTAAACATCCAAGATGGCGGCTTATGGAAGCCGCCATCTTATCAGGCAGCCTGCAAACAGGAAGTGCCTCCTGACTGTGCTGCTCTGCATTCTGGGACTGCTGACCTTTTCCTGACCCCAGCTCTGCTCTGTCTGAGCAAAGCACAGCTATAACCCGCCCCCCTGTACTGTATCCCACTCTCCTCTCCTCAGTAAGTGTGATGCTTCTGAGTCAAGATGGCGGCGCCCGTATCCTAAATTCCTGAACAGAGTTGCAGCCCAGTGGGGGAAAGAATAATAAGTTAGTGACTAAAAACGTAAAATATATTAATTTTAGATGCTGGGGAACCGTTTTTTAAGAGTTTGGGCTTTTCATTAAATCACGCTGAAGGTCCGGTTTAAAGGGCAGGAAAGGCAAGGAGACTGACATTGCCCCCCCCTTAAAGGACGCCTCTGGGTGGACGATCTAGAGAGTCTTCGCTGAAAAGCTCTGATTAATTGTGGAGCATTGAGATTACTAGATGGCTCCCAGGAATCTTCCTCTGGGCCATAACCTTTCCAATGAACAAGATACTGAATGGAGGCACCTCTCTTCCGTGAATCCAGGATCTGTTCAACCTCATATTCCTCTTCACCATCCACAATAATTGGATCAGGAGGTTTGTCTTGGGAATCTCTAAAAGTTCCTTTCTTAAAAAGGGACACGTGAAAGGCAACTTCATTAATAGCTCTCTTAATCTTAAAAGGCCCGATAAACTTAGGACCCAACTTCTTAGAGGGAAGATGAAGCCTTAGATGAGTGGTAGAGAGCAGGACTTGATCTCCTACTGCAAAATTGGAAGCTGAAGACCGATGAGTGTCTGCTGTCCTTTTGTAACGTTCTTGGGCAGCTCGAAGGGTTGTTCGGAGCATCTGATGAGTGGCAGTTAGATGAGCTCCTAAATCTGCAGCTGCCGGTACATTCACTGGGATACAGGTATCAGGCAAGGTATTGGCATCAAATCCGTAATTTGCAGCAAACGGAGTGAGGCGGGTCAAAGAATGGACAGAGTTATTATAAGCCAGTTCAGCTAATGGGAGTAACTGTGTCCAATTGTCCTGCAGGGCCGAGGAGTAGCATTGTATGTACTGCTCCAGTGATTGATTCACCCGTTCAGTTTGTCCGTTGGTCTGGGGATGATAGGCCGATGAGTGGGCCAAAGTGATCCGTAAACTCCTACAGAGCGCTGTCCAGAACCGCGGTCAGACACAATCTTAGACGGCAGGCCGTGTAAGCGGACAATCTCTTTCACAAAAACTTGTGCTAACTTCGAGGCCGAAGGAAGGCTGGGGAGAGCTATAAAATGAGCAAACTTGGTTAAATAGCCAAGATAGTGTTGTTGTCCGAAGGTGGAAGTTCTACAATAAAGTCCATAGAAATATGTTCCCAGGGACGTTCTGGCACTAGGAGAGGCATGAGAAGACCTGCAGGTTTGGTGGTTATGTGTTTATTCTGGGCACACGTCCCACAAGAAGAAACATGTGATATACAGTCTTAAGGTGGGCCACCAGAAATGATGTTGAATCAGATGTAGCGTCTTCTTGAGCCCGAAATGGCCTGCCAAGGGGTGATCATGGAATTCGGCCAGAACCCTGGAATGTAAAGATTCAGGAACAAAAATCTTTTCTTGATGGACCAGAATTCCATCTACTCGTGATAGTTCAGATTGTAGGTTCTCTGGGATAGAATCGGATGCTCGTCGAATCTCAGCAATGAGTTCAGATTCAAGTAACAAAAAATGGTTCGGTTGCAAAATAGTGGGTTCCACAGGTTCAGGACCTTGGTCAGAAGGATGAAGACGGGAGAGTGCATCAGGTTTGGTATTTTTGTTTCCTGGACGGTAAGAAATATGAAAATAGAATCTGGAAAAGAATAGTGACCACCTTGCCTGAAGTTCTCGGTCACAAACATCACAGTTTTGCTCTGCTGAAGACAGTTTTCTGGAAAAGAAGGCTACGGGATGGAGTTCTCCTTGCTCAGATTCTCGTTGAGAGAGTACTGCTCCTACAGCATTGACGGAGGCATCTACTTCAAGTACAAAAGGGAGCTCGGGGTCAGCATGTCTCAAGATAGGGGCAGAAGTGAAACGCTCCTTGAGATGAGAGAAGGCCTCCTCAGCAGCTTCAGACCAGACAAATGGAGTATTCTTACGGGTGAGATCGGTGATAGGGGCGGACTATCTGTGAGAAATCTTTAATAAAACGTCTGTAAAAGTTGGCGAAGCCAATGAAACGCTGTACTTCCTTGCGATTCATAGGTTGTGGCCAGTCCAAGACGGCAGCCACCTTCTCAGGATCCATCACAATGCCGGTACTGGTGATAAGTAACCCCAGGAACTGTATAGAAGGTTGTTCAAACTGACATTTCTCCAGTTTGGCGTATAATTGATGCTCTCGAAGACGCAGAAGGACACGACGGACATGTTCCCGATGTTCCGAGAGGGAGGAAGAGAAGATTAGTATATCGTCCAGGTAGATGATGACGAAAATATCAAGATAATCCCGGAACACGTCATTTACAAAGTGCTGGAATGTTGCAGGGGCATTACAGAGTCCGAACGGCATGACCAGGTATTCAAAGTGACCATATCGTGTGCGGAAGGCCGTCTTCCATTCGTCACCCTGACGGATCCGAATTAAGTTGTAGGCTCCCCTCAAGTCCAACTTGGTAAAGAACCGAGCAGACCCCAAACGCTGGAAGAGTTCAGAAATCAAGGGCAAAGGGTATCTGTTCTTGACTGTAATTTGATTGAGGGCCCAGTAATCGATACAGGGTCTCAGAGACCCATCCTTCTTCTCCACGAAGAATATCCCTGCTCCTGCAGGCGAAGTGGAATGTCTAATAAAACCCTTAGCCAGGTTTTCATCAATATATTCACGGAGAGTCTGTAACTCGGCTTCAGACAACGGATAAATACGTCCAAAAGGGATGGCCGACCCAGGTAGAAGGTCTATTGGACAGTCATAAGAGCGGTGAGGAGGTAGCTGGTCTGCACCTTTTTTGTCAAACACATCCTGGAACTCTAGATACGCAGGCGGAAGGGAATCCGGTGGATTAAGGGTTACTACAGAGAGGTTACTCTCCTGCTGTCTGCAAAATTGGTTGCAATAGGGAGAGAACAAAGAAACTGAACCGGAAGACCAGTCGATGACCGGGTTATGTATAGAGAGCCACGGGAAACCCAAAATAATAGGGTACAAAGGAGAGTGCATTAAATCAAAGTGTATTAATTCTGAGTGTCCATCAGGAGTAGAGCAGCCAAGCGATTTAATTCTATGGGACACCGGTCCGGACTTGACGGTAGATCCGTCGGCCAAAGTGAGAAGCAGAGGGGTAGGCCGAACTTCACATGGAATATTGTGAGTCTGTGCGAATTCTAAGTCCATGAAACAGCTGCAGGCCCCGGAGTCAATCATGGCCCTGGTCTCAACCCTTCCTCCAGGAAGTTGTAAACTAAGAAGCACAGAGAGGTGAGAACCAGGCACAGGAAGTGGTGTGCTCTTAATAAGAGGTGTTGATCTCTTCATAGCTGCGGGTCTGGTGGGACAATTAACCCGAAAGTGTCCGGGGTTCCCGCAGTACATGCAAAGGTTTAGCCGCCTCCGGCGCAGTCTTTCCTCTTGGGACAAAGCAGCCCGGATGGTTCCCAGTTGCATGGGCTTGATAACCCCCGAATTGGTCTGCGGAGAGTCAGGTGATGCAGGCGAGGACCGTGGAGCAAACCATTGGGCTAGGGCTGAACGCTCTTCACGGCGTTCCCGCAGCCGGCGATCCACCTGAATGGCTGCAAGAATAAGTTCATTTAAAGTTTCAGGAGTGTCAAAGTGGGCCAGTTCATCCTTAGTCAGTTCAGAAAGACCTAAACGAAACTGATGTTTTAAAGCTGGCTCATTCCACAGGGTGTCAAAACTCCAGCAATGAAAATCGGCAACATACTCCTCAACTGGACGGCGACCCTGTCGCAAATTACGGAGAGCTGCCTCTGCTGATGCAACATGTCCGGGATCATCATAGATGGCTGCCATAGCAGAAAAGAAAAGATCAACAGAGGCCAGACAAGGATGATTTTGCTCCAGAAGACAATGGGCCCATGTTTGGGGAGGCCCTTGCAGAAGGGAAATAACAATTCTGACCCGGACTTCCTCAGCAGCATAGGTTTGTGGTTGCAGAGAAAATAATAACTGACAACTGTTCCTAAAAGCACGAAACTTCTGGCGATTTCCTAAGTAAAATTCCGGGAAAGGAACTTGGGGTTCAGGGATGACCCCGGAATCTGCCCCCTGTGTGGTAGGAACAGCTGTAGCAGAAGATACTGTCGGGGGCGTGAGTTGATTTAGCCGATCCACAAGCTGAGTAAAGCCTCCCTGTAAGCCCTGGATGGCTGCACAGAGGGAAAAGACTTGGTGCATCAAATTATCAAATTGACAGGGTTCCCCACCGAAGCTCATGTTATGGCTGTGTTATACTGTCAAGCCTCCTGGCTACAATCATGGGGAGAGCTGAGCTCCAGGTATGGGGCGAAGTGAAGCAGAAAAAACTCCAAAGAGCAAATAAAAAGTCTGAGCAGAGTCCAAGGGTGAATCCAGGGTCAGAGGCAGGCAGAAAACAGGCAAAGTCCATAAGCAATCCGCGTCAAAAATCAGGTTATCCGTCCGTATATAAATCCAGGTATTCAATAAGGTATTCAGGAATCAGGGAAACAAGGTCCAGGAAGTGAGCTGATAACACAGCATTGGCTGTAGGCCAGCTGTCCTCTTAAATAGGGCTATCAATCAGCACAGGGAGGGATGTGCCAGAGTCTGGTGAAGTCACTTCCTGTCCATTCAAACTCAGGACACCAGGAAGTGAAATCAAGTCTAAGAGCTTACACTCTAGGCCTTGTGCACTTCCAATGGGCTGAACAGCAGGTGTCACTGTGGAGCATGCGACAGAAGAAGAGCCTGCTCTGTTAAAACCATGCAGCCGAGCATGTCTGCTGCTGCATGCAGTCCGTGGTATGGCGCGCTCACGATGCCTTAAAGGGCAGGAAAGGTGAGGAGACTGACAGGTGGCGACGCTGGAGAGGTTCGGCTGGGTGATCAACCATCCCAAGTCTTCTCTCTCCCCCTCAAGGGAGATCTCGTTTCTGGGCATGAATCTGGATACCATTCGGACCAGGGTGTTCCTACCTCAGTCCAAGGTGCAGATGGTTCAGGATCTGATACGTCTTCTCCTGTCCAAACCTCGTCCTTCTATCAGGCTAGGGATGAGACTGGTGGGATTGATGGTGGCTTCCTTCGAGGCAGTTTCCTTTGCTCAGTTCCACATGAGGTCGCTCCAGCTCCATCTATTGTTGGCCTGGGACAGATGTCCGCAGTCATTGGATCAGTCATTCCTGATGTCTCCCCGGGTTCGGCAGTCCCTTCAGTGGTGGCTGGAACCAAGCAATCTGATGAGGGGCAGATCCTTTCTGACCCCTTGTTGGGAGACGGTTACCACGGATGCCAGCCTGTCGGGCTTGGGGGGGGGGTTTGGAAGACACATCAGTTCAAGGGGCTGTGGGGTCCTCAGGAGGCTCACACCCCCATCAATGTCTTGGAGCTGAGCGCTATTTGGTTGGTTCTGTCATGCTTGATGCATCACCTACGGGGCTTACCGGTTCAGGTTCGATCAGACAATCGAACTGCGATAGCTTACATCAATCACCAAGGAGGGACTCGCAGCAGGGGTGCCCTCAGGGAAGTTTCTCTGATTCTTGCATGGGCGGAGAGCAATGTTCCATGCATCTCAGCAGTGTACATCCTGGGAGTGGAAAACACGGAGGCGGACTCCCTGAGCAGGGGATCCTCTCGCCGAGGGGAATGGTCTCTCAACCACAAGGTATTCCGGTCCCTCTGTCACAAGTGGGGGTTTCCGGAGGTGGATCTCTTTGCCTCACGTCACAATCACAAGCTCCCAAAGTTTGTGTCTCTGTCTCAGGATCCTCTGGCCCTGGCAGTGGACGCCATGTCTCTTGCCTGGAGGAATCTGGGGTTCCTGTACCTGTTTCCCCCCTTCTCCATGGTAGGCACGGTGGTGCGCAAGCTGGCTCTAGAGGGTGCGCCAGCAATTCTGGTGGCCCCAAGGTGGACAAGATAGGTTTGGTTCGCAGACGTCGTAAGGCTGGCGGTAGATCAGTACAGGCTGCCCCTGTTTCCGGATCTGATCTCTCAAGGTCCACTACGTTACCCCAATTTACAAACGCTGGCTTTGACGGCGTGGCTGCTGAAACCTCCATCTTAAGGGAGGAAGGTTTGTCTGAGGCTGTGATTCAGACTCTTGTTAGAGCTAGGAAGAGATCTTCCTCTAACATATACTACAGGACTTGGAGGTCCTATATTGACTGGTGTGAGGCTAGGGCTTTGCCTTGCAGGGTGTTTTCGATTCCTAGGATCTTGGAGTTTCTTCAACACGGTCTGGACCTGGGGTTCCAGCTTAGTACCTTGAAAGGGCAGGTCTCTGTCCTGGTGGTCTTCTTTCAAAGGTTTTTTGCTCTGCATCCTCTGGTTAAGACCTTTTTTCAGGAGGTCACTCATGTGCGGCCCCCTAGAAAGCCTTTGGTGCCCGTTTGGGATTTGAATTTGGTTCTGTCGGCCCTCCAGGGGCCTCCTTTTGAGCCGGTGCAGGATGTTGCACTTTCTATGCTCACTCAAAAGGTTGCCTTTTTCGTGGCTATTACCTCTGTTTGGCGTGTCTCTGAGTTGGCGGTTCTGTCCATTCAGGCCCCTTACTTTGAGAGACACCAGGACAAGGTGGTTTTTCGCTTTAAGCCAGATTTCCTTCCTAAGGTGGTTTCTGCCTTCCACCTCAATCAGGATGTAGTTCTCCCTTCCTTGTGTCCTAAGCCTAGCAATGACAAGTAGAGGGTTTTGCATTCTTTTGGATGTGGTTCGTTGTGTGAAGTACTATTTGGCCACTTCTCCTTTTCGTAAGACGGACGCCTTGTTCGTGGTGCCCTCCGGGCCCAGGAAAGGTTTGGCGCCCGCCAAGTCTACCATTAGTAAATGCAAACAATTGGCTCAGTGGTCAATCAGACCAAAGAGTCACACAAAAGAAGCACCACCACATAAAGTTAACTCTACAGTTTGATTCATGATCCACAACAAACATTTAAAAACCACAACAACACGACAATAGACATATTAAAAACACACCTCTACCTGCCCTGTCACTATGTATAAGTCTGTCCTAATATTGCCCTTAATATATATAAAAATGTAAAGAAAAAATATATGTATATACCCACAGCCTAATCCCTGTATGGGATAAGCTTCCCTATACTCATTTGTGCCGGCACAAAGATTAATCAAGAAATAATTAATGTCATAAATATCCTAAACCAATTTCATCAAAAAACTACCAGTAAAGTGTCATGTGCATTGTGCAAAACATACTTAGGTTCTTAAAAAACCATCAAAGCATACAAGTGTTTACAAAGTATCATAGACAATAGCAAAACTCAAATGTATTAATTTAAACCAGATATTATAATGCATACACCGTGACTACTAAAAGTGAAACAAGATACAATTATAAAGATAAACAAGATACTCAGCCGTAAAAGGGAAGTAAATAGACCATCAGGGAGGACAGACAGGGCGGGAGGCGGCTCCACCTGCGCTTCGCGGTCAGAGCAACCGCTTCTTCCTTGGGTGCCTCAGCAGATGCGGTTTTTGGCCGCAAGGTTCTGCAAGCTGCAGTGGTTTAAATTTGTGCGTTATTGCCTTTTTGGGATCCTCACCCTTGTTGGACACTGCTATTGGATGTCCCATATGTCATGAATATTGGAAGCGGGGTGTGTGACATACTTGGAATAATACCATTCTGTGATTACTCACCTGTAAAATGGGTATTATAAGTATGTCACACACCCCGCTTCATCCCACCCTTATTGTATTCTGGATCCTTTATATGGTGAACCTTTTATTGTTAATATTTTTGTATTTGGCTCTTCCTGGTCCCCTTACTGCTTTACTATACTGGGTAATGTGTGGGAGGTCCCAGGTATTTATGGACTGGGAGGGGCTCTTTTTTTCCTGTCATCTCTGCAGAAGTTCGCCTTCTACTGGTTATAACCCATATGTCATGAATATTGGAAGCGGGGTGTGTGACATACTTATAATACCCATTTTACTGGAGAGTAATCACAAAATGGTATTTTTGCTGTGTCATGGCGCTGGCCGGGTCACATAATCGCTGTTTTCACACTCTTCGGGGGGGGGGGGGCTTTGGGATGACACATATCGCATCGTCTCCCCGCGGTCCGCCCCTCGAGGTACCTCTGCCTGCGCCATTTTGGACTAGATGCGTGTCGATTTCTCCCTTCCTGGCTGCAGCACTGCTTCCTCTGGTGTCGCTTCATCCTGCGGTCTGTGCCTTGGTGACCCTGTGGTGTCTTTGGTCTGTAAGTCCCCCTTCGGGGTTTTTTTATTGACCTTGGGGTGTATGTGCTGTGGGATGCTCATGTGTCTTTTTCACTTATGTCTTTCAGGCAGGACACCATTGGGTTGTGGTTTATCCCGACTCTACTCCTTCCTCCCCCTCATCCCCCCCTTTCACCGATTTCTGGGGGAATCCCGTGGGAGGGCATCCCCGGTGGCTTCTGTATTAGCATTTACCCGCCGCTGGCCTATTGCGCCTGTGTTAATCACCATATGGAGGCTTCTGGGGATAGCGTGCTTGGGGGTCCTTCGGGACAAGCTCGGCTGTGTTCCATGTGTGGGGTATCCCCTGTGAGTAACAGTGTCACGGTGAGCGCGTCGTGCGCTGAGTGTGTATTTGCGCTCCAGCTTAGTTTGCCTGCTTCGCTTCCCAGCTCTGCGCCTCCATCGGCTTCACCTACTCCCCCGCTCCTGCAATTGGGCCCTAGTGAAGGGGGTATTAGCAGGGAGTCACACTCTGATTTGGCTCTGCGGGTGGCCAGCATTGAGAGGCAGCTTGCTAGGACTGTTCCTAGGAAGACAAGAAGCGGCACCTGATTTCCACTCCCTCACGCTCTACAGAGGAGTATGAGGAATTTGATGTCACTACTGGACGTTATTCCCTAGAGGAAGGGGAACTGCTCCAGGTGACTCCTCTGGGGACCAGCAGGAGGGTTGTGATAGTGACCCTGAATCTGGGGAGGATTCATGGTATCCTGAGGACACTGATAATTTGCTGTCTCACATTTTTGAAATTTTACACATTGCTGCCCCTGTGGCGGCTAAAAGGAAACGGGGTGAGCTGTTTCGTCACACACCCCGCTTCATCCCACCCTTATTGTATTCTGGATCCTTTATATGGTGAACCTTTTATTGTTAATATTTTTGTATTTGGCTCTTCCTGGTCCCCTTACTGCTTTACTATACTGGGTAATGTGTGGGAGGTCCCAGGTATTTATGGACTGGGAGGGGCTCTTTTTTTCCTGTCATCTCTGCAGAAGTTCGCCTTCTACTGGTTATAACCCATATGTCATGAATATTGGAAGCGGGGTGTGTGACATACTTATAATACCCATTTTACTGGAGAGTAATCACAAAATGGTATTTTTGCTGTGTCATGGCGCTGGCCGGGTCACATAATCGCTGTTTTCACACTCTTCGGGGGGGGGGGGGGCTTTGGGATGACACATATCGCATCGTCTCCCCGCGGTCCGCCCCTCGAGGTACCTCTGCCTGCGCCATTTTGGACTAGATGCGTGTCGATTTCTCCCTTCCTGGCTGCAGCACTGCTTCCTCTGGTGTCGCTTCATCCTGCGGTCTGTGCCTTGGTGACCCTGTGGTGTCTTTGGTCTGTAAGTCCCCCTTGGGGGTTTTTTTATTGACCTTGGGGTGTATGTGCTGTGGGATGCTCATGTGTCTTTTTCACTTATGTCTTTCAGGCAGGACACCATTGGGTTGTGGTTTATCCCGACTCTACTCCTTCCTCCCCCTCATCCCCCCCTTTCACCGATTTCTGGGGGAATCCCGTGGGAGGGCATCCCCGGTGGCTTCTGTATTAGCATTTACCCGCCGCTGGCCTATTGCGCCTGTGTTAATCACCATATGGAGGCTTCTGGGGATAGCGTGCTTGGGGGTCCTTCGGGACAAGCTCGGCTGTGTTCCATGTGTGGGGTATCCCCTGTGAGTAACAGTGTCACGGTGAGCGCGTCGTGCGCTGAGTGTGTATTTGCGCTCCAGCTTAGTTTGCCTGCTTCGCTTCCCAGCTCTGCGCCTCCATCGGCTTCACCTACTCCCCCGCTCCTGCAATTGGGCCCTAGTGAAGGGGGTATTAGCAGGGAGTCACACTCTGATTTGGCTCTGCGGGTGGCCAGCATTGAGAGGCAGCTTGCTAGGACTGTTCCTAGGAAGACAAGAAGCGGCACCTGATTTCCACTCCCTCACGCTCTACAGAGGAGTATGAGGAATTTGATGTCACTACTGGACGTTATTCCCTAGAGGAAGGGGAACTGCTCCAGGTGACTCCTCTGGGGACCAGCAGGAGGGTTGTGATAGTGACCCTGAATCTGGGGAGGATTCATGGTATCCTGAGGACACTGATAATTTGCTGTCTCACATTTTTGAAATTTTACACATTGCTGCCCCTGTGGCGGCTAAAAGGAAACGGGGTGAGCTGTTTCGTCCTAGTAAACAGCGTCTGGAGTTCCCTGAGCAGGGACATTTCACCACTATGGTGCTTAAAGAATGGGAACGTCCTAACAGGCTGCCAGCTGTGCCCAAGGGTTTGGATAAGAGGTATCCCTTTCCTGCTGATCAGTTCCCCCTGAAGTGGACGCTCCCGTACTAGGCTTGTCCAATACTTCGGTCATGCCTTCACCTGACACTACCACTCTGAGGGACAGTGGCGACTGGCGCATGGATCAGTTGGCCTGCCATGCCTTTACCTGTGTGGGGGCTGGATTGCGCCCGGCCTGCGTGGCTGCCATTACATGCTATTGCCCTTAAGAAACTGCCCAAGCGTCTCCTTGATGGCGCTACGGATCGTAGTGGGGGGGAGGAGTATAGGACTCTCTTGGTTTGCTCTGATTTTGTGGCCTTTATCCTTACTGCTATGGATAATGCTGTGCAGCTGAGCGGTAGGGCCTCTGCGCTCTTGGTGGCTATGCGCCGCTTTGTTTGGTTACGTCAGTGGGCAGCTGACGCTGCTGCTAAGAAAGCTCTCACTGGACTCCCCTTCTTAGGGCTGCGGCTATTTGGGGAGCGTCTTGATGTTCTAGCCAAGGATGGCAGGCTACCTCAGCATAGGAGGCAGTCTCGGCCCTTTCGGGGGTCCTCCATCCCCCTCCCTTCCTTTCGTGCTCCCAGAGGTGGCCGTGGCTCCCTCCTCTCTAGTGACCGCAGAGATTCTTGGGGCCGTGGCCGTCCCGGTCTCTCCTGGAGTTCCAAGCCCAAACCCTCTCCCAAGCCCCCTCAGGCTTGAAGGGGCGCCCTCACCAATCTGGGTGGGGGGGCGGCTTCGGCTCTTTGCTCACGTCTGGAGGCTTCACGTCTCAGACTGGTGGATTCAGGAAATAGTGTCCTCTGGTTACAAGATAGAGTTTGCATCCTGGCCGCCCCCAAGATTCATCAGATCCCGGATGTCTTTAAACCCCCTGTCTGCTCAAGGGTTGCTTCTGACGGTTCAATGCCTGTTAGAGTCAGGAGTCATTTGTCAGGTGCCCCATCAAGAACAAGGGTCAGAGGTACTATTCCAATCTTTTCACGGTCCCCAAAAAGGACGGCTCTCTGAGGCCCATTCTGGACCTGAAGGGCCTCAACAAATTTGTCAGATTCAAGCATTTTCGTATGGATACGCTACGCTCTGCTGTCAGTACCCTTCGCCCAGGCGACTTCATGACCACTGTAGACATCAAGGATGCGTATCTTCATGTGCCTATCTTCCCAGGTCATCAGAGATTTCTAAGGTTCAAACTGCAGGATCAGCATTACCAGTTTGTGGCTCTACCCTTCGGTATCACCTCGGCGCCTCGGGTGTTCACCAAGGTACTGGCGGGGGTGATGGCTCTGCTAAGGTCAAGGTGTTCCTTCCTCAGCAGAAGGTGGGGGGTCTTCAGATGCAGGCTCTGGCTCTATCGTGTCCTCATCCCTCCATCCGTCAGGGGATGCAGTTGGTGGGCCTGATGGTGTCCTGCTTCGAGGCAGTCCCCTTTGCTCAGTTTCACATGAGACCTCTTCAGTTGCACGTCTTGTCAGTTTGGGATCAGGACCCTGTGTCTCTGGATCAGGAATTTGCTCTGTCTCCTGTGGCCAGACAGTCCCTCTCGTGGTGGCTGGACTCAAGGAACCTTCTGGGGGGCAGCACCTTCCTGCCCCCGTGCTGGGAGACGGTCACCACAGATGCCAGTATGACTGGTTGGGGAGGCTTCTGGAAGTCCCTGAAGTTCCAGGGTCGGTGGGGCCCACAAGAGGCCCATGCTTCCATCAACGTCCTGGAACTGAGGGCGATCAAGTTGGTTCTTTCTCGCCTAACCACTCACCGTCATGGTCGGGCTGTTCAGATCTGCCCAGACAACCAGACGGCAGTTGCCTACATCAACCATCAGGGAGGGACTGGGAGCAAGCAAACCTTCAAGGAAGTGTCTCTGATATTGTCTTGGGCGGAACAGAATGTCCCCTGCATCTCAGCGGTATACATTCCGGGGGTGGAGAACCAGGTGGCGGACTCCCTGAGCAGGGGGACGTCTCGTCTGGGGGAATGGTCCCTCAACTACCAGGTGTTTCTCTCCCTGTGTCACTGCTGGAGTCACCGGATGTGGACCTGTTTTGCGTCCCGTCACAATCACAAACTTCCCAGGTTTGTCTCCCTGTCACAGGATCCTCTGGCCTTTGCCACGGATGCACTGGCAATGCCTTGGACCGAGTTTCGGCTTCCCTATGTGTTCCCTCCGTTCCCTCTACTGGGAGGGTCATGCTCAAGATTGCCTAGGAGGGGGTGTCAGCCATCCTGGTGGCCCCCTGTTGGCCAAGAAGGGTGTGTTTCGCAGATGTTGTGCAGTTGGCAGTCGACCAGTACGTCTTGCACAGGGATACAGATCTTCTCACTCAGGGACAGCTACACCATTCCAATTTACAAATGCTGGTTTTAACGGCTTGGCTGCTGAAAACTACATCTTGACAGAGAAGGGGTTGCCTGCCTCTGTTGTGGACACCATGATTGGGGCTAGGAAGAAGTCCTCGTCCTTTATCTATTACAGGGTCTGGCATGCTTACATTGCCTGGTGTGAGTCCAAGTCTCTTCCCTGTCGGGTTTTTTTCCATTCCCAGGATTCTGGAATTTTTTCAACATGGTTTGGATTCTGGCCTTCTACTAAGTACCCTCAAATGCCATGTTTCAGCTCTGGCAATTTTTTTTCCAAAGATCCTTTGCCAACCACCGGTTGGTTAAAACTTTTTTCCAGGGTGTTACTCATGTACGTCCACCTCGTAAGCCTATGCTATCAGTCTGGGACTTGAATCTGGTGTTGTCTGCTCTGCAGGGTCCTCCCTTTGAGCCTATCCGTGGGGCTGCTTTGCCCATTCTGACTCTTAAGGTAGCCTTTTTGGTGGCTATCACTTCTGTAAGGCGAGTTTCTGAGCTGGCGGCGCTTTCCATCAAACCTCCTTATTTTGAGAGGCATCAGGATAAGGTGGTGGTTCGGCTTAAGCCGGATTTCTTGCCTAAGGTGGTGTTTGCCTTTCATCTCACTCAGGACATTGTATTGCCTTCATTGTGTCCTAATCCTGCTAATTCCAAGGAGTGGACACTGCATTCTCTGGATGTGGCCAGGGCTCTGATGTTTTATTTGGTCGCTACTGAGCCTTTCAGGAAATCTAATGCTCTTTTTGTTCTCACTTCTGGACCTAGGAAGGGTTTGCCTCCGGCTAAATCCACTATCAGCAAGTGGATCCGTCAGGCGGTGGTTCAAGCCTATTCTGCTAAGGGGAAAGAACCTCCCTTTAGAATTACTGCTCATTCCACTCGTGCTATTGGTGCTTCTTGGGCTTTTCAGCACCAAGCTTCTGTTGAACAAGTTTTCAAGGCCGCTACTTGGTCTTCTGTTCATACTTTTTACAAGGTTGATGTTAAGGCCTCAGTGGATGCTGATTTTGGCCACAAGGTGCTTCAGGCGGTAGTGACTTGAACTACTGGCCGTTACTCTTTGGGGATCCCACCCTACTTTTGGACACTGCTTTTGGATGTCCCAACTGTTATGAATACCGAAGCGGGCCGTGCCATGCAATAAAGAAAAAAGCAATTTTGTGAGTACTCACCTGTAGAATTGTTTTTGTTCTTGCATGGCACGGCCTGCTTCGACCCACCCTTATTATCGTTATTCTTGGTTGCCTCTTTATGGTGATTGTTCCAAGTTATTTGGTTTTTTTTTTACATTTTTTACCTTTATTCTCTCCCGGCTTCTTGTCTCACTGCTTGTCTACGCTGGGAACTCTATGGTTAATCCCATTTTTATAGGGGCCGGGAGATGCCACCGTTTTCTGCAGTACCACTGCGCCACCTTGTGGCGGAATAACCCAACTGTTATGAATACCGAAGCAGGCCGTGCCATGCAAGAAACAAAAACAATTCTACAGGTGAGTACTCACAGAATTTTTCCCTAGGCAGCCTCCAGGATGGCTAGCCACTCACTTCCTCTCCCTAAACGGGAAACGCAAACTGACAGAGTATTAAAGCCCCGTCCCCTTCCCCTTGGCCTTCAGTGTTTTTGTATTTTCATCCAGGAAACGTGATGGAGTAGGTTTGTGGCTTGTGGGCGTGTCCAGAACCCTCTGGTGCCCATGTGTTCCCCCTATTTTTTATTACAGAGCCTCAGCTAAGTCTGGTATGCACTGTAGGTTTTTCCTGTACCCCTATGGAGGCGGCGGAACATTGTGGGCACTATGTCAGCTTAGGTATGTGGTTCACAGCAGTGTTAGGGTAAGTATAGCGTTCTGGGTCAGGCTCCGGGGGGCTTCCGGCAGTAGGAGGGCAGTGGGCTGGAGGCGCTCCTTCTTTCTGGTCTGTGACCGCTGTGAAGGTGAGAGGCACATGACATCACTTCTTGGTCGGGGGGCCACGCTGGGTGTGCATGACCTCATCCTTAGGCATCCAAAATGGTGCCAGAACGCTGGAGGAAGGAGCACCTGGGAAGCAAGAAAAGATTGGCAAAGCAGCAGCAGTATTAAAGGTCACTGACCACAATTCAGCAGCATGGGCGATGGTGATTCTTAGGCCTCAGTAAGTGTTCCTTACCCCGGGGTGGTTCATGGTGCAGGGGTGGGAGTTACCTAGGTCCCTAGTAAATGATCTTATGTTATTCTCTTTCATGCTAAGGAAGGAAAGGAGAAACATGCCAAGCCTAAAGATCCTAAGGGAAATAAGGATGTTAGAGCCTAAGACTCCTAAGGAATTTAAAGGCGGGCCTTAGATTCTGCCAAAATTGCGATATGCCCCTACCCAACAACTGGAACATCCATTATGTATACGTTGTCTCCAGGATGCGGTTACGCCTAATCGTGATTCCCTGAGTGGCTGAAAGGGGGAATGGATAGCACATTTGCTTCGTACAAATCCAAGTTGGATCAGTTTTTAACTCCAGGTTCCCACCCCAGCTTACCCAGAGGACAGTGGGGTTGCCCAGGTCAGGGGTGATCCTAGGCGAGAACATCGGATGAAGAAGAGTAAGCTTCTTCAGACGAATCTATTCACTCCTGCCACATAGAACAACGTTGGAGACAGCTGGCAGTTCTAGATTCAGGTTTGCGGTAGAAGACACGCCTGATCTCATTCAGGCTAGCTATATAAATCTAAAGATTGAAACCCCAGCCCATGTCCCTAAAGGATTCTTTATATCAAGGCTTTCAAGATCCTAAGACACCTAGTCCATGACTCTATCAAAGAGATGGTTTCATGGGAGTGGCGGAAGCCAGGTGGTTCTTGCCAAAATCTTTAAAAGGCAGGTTTCCCTTTGGGCTAAGGCTTCCATAGACCTAGCCCAGGTCTCTAAAAGGTCTGACCTGTCCATGAAGACATGGGGTCTTTGAAGAATATCTACACGTTTTCCATAGGGTCCTTTAAAGAGTCTGGGACACTACTGCTTTTCTTTTAAAGCTTTTAGTTGCCACACGCTGTGTGGGCTGTGTCTTAGACATGGGTTGGCAGTCTCAGGAGTGACCTTATTCTGGGAGCCCCCAGGGAGATTTTAGATGCCTTACCTCTCTAAAGCTGTATCTTTGCTATAATTGCTTCCAAAGAAGCGTCCACAATAAATTGTGAAAAGCATGGCACACTCGAACAGTGTCATACGTGATCTATGGCTCAAAACATGGCAGGAAGACCAGGCATCTAAGTCGCACCTTTGTGGGCTTCCCTTTGAGAAGAATCTTCTTTTTGGCACAGAGTTAGATTCAGTTCTTTCCCATTCTGCTGAAAAAGGGAATACGTTTCCGATTCAAAGAAGGGCACCAGGACCCTCTCAGAGGGTAAATAACAAGAAACCAAAGTATCCTCAGTGAGAGATCAAAAGGCCTGAAATCAGAAAGCCTTGGCAGACCTCCAGGGGTAGGGGATGGGTGACTCCTTCATTTAGCTCCTCTCAAGTACCCAAGCCCCCCAGTCCTGACATCCTGGTGGGGGGGGGGGGGGGGCTCCTCTATTTTTTTCCTGCCTGCGAGATTTCCCAAAACCCCTTTTTTTAGGAACTATTCAGGGTGGTTACCGTCTGGAATTTACGAATTTAATTGTTGGCCCCAGGACCACTTTTTGTTGCTCAAGTCCCACAGGGACAGGGTCAAGAGAGAAGCCTTCCTATCCATTACTGAGCTCTATCTCCATGCAGTGTTAGAACTGGTTTCGGGCCTCCAAAGGGGTGTGCTCATGTTTTCCTGGTTCAAAAACCTTCGGTAAAATTCTGCATGATTTTAAATTTTGAAAAACCTAAATGGCAATATAAAACACTAAAAATTCAGAATGGAATCAATTTATTCCATAAGTGACATTCTACAGAAAGAGGCGCTGTTGGTGTCAGTCGATCCTGCTCACAGAAGGTTTCTGAGGTTCGCAGTCCTGTTAGAAGGCAAGGTGAAGCATTGGCAATTTCGGGCCCTGCCATTTGGGTTTTCTTCAGCAGCCCAAATCTTCACATAGACTCTATCAGAAGCAAGGGCTCACCCGAGACTTCATCTGGTGAACATCATAGCTTATTTGGGCGACCTGCTTCTTTTTGCTAAGGGCAGGTCCTCCCTTCCAGCAGCCTTGCAGAAGACCTTACTTTGTCTTTAAGGGTTAGGTTAGATATTAAATCTGGAAGTCCTGTCTCATCCCCAAAAGCAGATGCACGTACCTTGGATACGAGATAGATCCCCTGACCCAGCTTATCCTTCTTCCCAGGGCCAAAATGGAAAAGTATGTGAAACAAGTTCTCTCCCGCCAATCAATCTCTGAGGTAGATTCTGACCATACTCGGTTTAATGCCTGCCTCCATACCAACAGCTCCCTGGGCCCAGCTCTTGTCACTTGCAGGCCTTCTTTCTGGACACATGGGACAAATATCAAGCCTACCTGGATTGGCTAGTCGCCTTACCAAGAGTAGGTAAGGGAAAGTCTGCTATGGTGGACCTCATCTTAGAATTTTGCAGACAGGAACTTGGCACCAGATAAAACCCCTAGTGGTAACGACAGACACAAGTTACTTTGGCTGAGGAGCTCATTACCAAGGGCAATACTTTCAGGGGATGTGGCCGTTAATTTAAAACGGTATCACGCTATTATTTTTAAACCTTTTTTCCTCTATGGCATATGGAGTCCATCCCTCTATGATGAATGGAGTGAATTTATATATCCAAGCTAATAAAAAAATTTGGACCTAGAGCATTTCCAGTTCTAGTGTAAAGAGGACCTAAATTGAGTATTTGATAACCGTTATTGGACTATATCTGGTACGTCATTTAATCTGCTTTTTGGTGATTGGAACCTGCACAAGTACAATATTTGGTGGAACACAAGTGGTGGAAATAATCTGAGGACTGATTTAAATAAGTTTATTAAGAAATTTTCAGCGGAGTGTTTTTCTATAAATCATTGGTATTATGCGCATTTTTGGATCCCCTGTGACGTCGGCTCCACACTCCCAGCGTTGACTTATTAAATTTGTTTTATGGTTGGTTTTTCTAGAAATAATTCTTTATAGCACAGTTTCTGGGAAATATATTAATGAACCCTACCTGAGAAAGTTACCAGACTTATTTTAGGACCAGATCCCTTATATTTATCTAAAATAACCTTAAGATTTCATAGGTCACACGAGGTTGTGTTGCTTGAGTAGTGCCTTCGGATCAGGAGGACAGGTCCTTAGAACTCCTAGATGCCAGAAAGCTGGTTCTCCTGTATTTACAGATTACAGCAGAATAGAAAAAGTTGGATTATTTATTGGTCTCCTTTGGGGCGAAGAGCAGAGTGTTGCAGGCATCCAAAGCATCCATAGTGAGATGAATCAGAGATGCTATAGCTCTGGCCTATCAAGCAAGCCCCGCCCCCCCCTTAGGTATTCAATAGTCCACTGCACTAGGACAGCGTCTGCTTCTCGGGCTAATGGTGGCATCTCATTGGAGGAAATATGTAAGGCCCCTTACCTGGTCTTCAGCACACACCACCTTGATACTTTACAAGGTGGACAGCAGAATTTAAGAAAAACGTTTTTTCAGACTGCCCACCTGAGGTAGGACGCTGTGTGTTTGCTTGCCTTCTGTGGTTCGCCACCCTGGAGGATGCCTGGGGAAAACCCCAGTTAGTCTTACCAGTAACAATATTTCCAATAGTCCTCCTGGACCACGCCCTACACACCACTCCATTTTTTCATATCTATTCTGGCTTGGTTGCATAGGTGTTACTTCCTGTCTGAATTTTTCCTTTCGGGTCTTGGATTCCTGTATGATTGCCTGAAAAAATCATGGCCTAGGGGAAGGGGTGGGGCTTTAATACTGTCAGTTTGTGTTTCCTGTTTAGGACGGCTAGCCACTCACTTTCTCTCCCTAAAGGACTATCGGAAATGCCGTTACCGGTAAGACTAACTGGGGTTTTTAACAAAAATACCATTTTGTGAAATACTCACCTGTAAAATGGGTATTATAAGTATGTCACACACCCCGCTTCAAGATATCCATAACATGTGGGTATTACCGACCTGAAGAGGGCGTTCTGCAGAGATGATAGCAAAAAGAAAGCCCCTCCCTGATCCATAAATACCTGGGACCTCCCACTCATTACCCAGTATATAGAAGCAGTAAGGTAAGGGACCAGGAAGAGGCAAATATAAACCAAAGCAACGCAAAGTTCACAATATAGAGGAACCAGAATACAAAAAGGGCGGGTGAAGCGGGGTGTGTGACATACTTATAATACCCATTTTACAGGTGAGTATTTCACAAAATGGTATTATTCTAAGTATGTCACACACCCCGCTTCAAGATATCCATAACATGTGGGACATCCAATAGCAGTGTCCATAAAAGGGCGGGGATCCAAAACAAGGCAACAAGGCACAACTTAAACCACAACAGCTTGCAGAACTTTGCGGCCAAAAACAGCATCCACTGAGGCCCGAACATCAACCTAGTAAAACTTGGAAAAAGTGTGAACAGAGGACCAAGTAGCGGCCTTACAAACTTGCTCAACAGAGGCCTGGAGCTGAAAAGCCCAGGATGCCCCAACCGCACGAGTAGAATGAGCAGTAACACGAAAAGGGGGACTCCTCCCCTTGGCAGAATAGGCCCCAATGATGGCCTGACGAATCCATTTACTAAAGGAAGATTTGGCAGGAGCCAAACCTTTCCTAGGCCCAAAGGGCACCACAAAAAAAGGCATCAGTCTTACGAAAGGAAGACGTAACCACCAGATAATATTTCACAACACGAACTACATCCAAGGAATGCAGCGCCCTTTCCTTGTCGTTGCTGGGATTAGGACATAGAGAAGGCAGAACAATGTCCTGAATCAGATGAAAGGCAGAGACCACCTTAGGAAGAAAATCCAGCTTGAAACGAAAAACAACCTTGTCCTGATGCCTGTCGAAGTACGGATCTATAATGGACAAAGCTGCCAACTCAGGAACACGCCTAACCGAAGTGATAGCCACCAAAAAGGCCACCTTTTGAGTAAGTGAAGACAAAGCAACCTCATTCAAGGGCTCAAACGGAGGACCCTGAAGAGCAGAAGGAACCAGGTTCAAATCCCAAACTGGAACAAAGGGCTTCCTAGGAGGCCGTACATGCGTAACTCCTTGGAAAAAAAGGTCTTGACCAAGGGATGAAGTGCAAAGGACCCTTGGAAGAACACCGCTAGGGCAGAAACCTGCCCCTTCAAGGTACTAAGTTGGAGCCCCAGATCCAGACCATGTTGAAGAAACTCCAGGATTCTGGAAATGGAAAACTCCCGACAAGGGAACGACCTACCTTCACACCAGTCAATATAGGACCTCCAGGTCCTATAGTAAATAGTAGAGGAAGACCGCTTCCTGGCGCTAATAAGAGTCTGAATCACCGCGTCAGAAAGACCTTCTTCCTTCAAGATGGCGGTTTCAGCAGCCACGCCGTCAAAGCCAGCGATGGTAAATTGGGATAGCATAGCCGACCCTGGGTGAGCAGGTCCGGCAGTAGAGGCAGAACGAACTGATCCCCTGCCAGTCTTACCAGGTCTGCGAACCAAACCTGCCTTGGCCACCTTGGAGCCACCAGAATCGCCGACGCTCCCTCCAGGGCCAGCTTGCGCACCACTCTGGCTACCATTGGAAACGAAGGGAACAGGTAAAGAAACCCCAGAACCCTCCAATTCAGAGACATGACATCCACTGCCAGAGCCAGTGGAACCTGCGAGAGAGACACAAATAAAGTTTGTGATTGTGACGAGAGGCAAAGAGGTCCACCTCCGGGAACCCCCACCTGAGGCAAAATGAACGAAGCACCTGGGGACTGAGAGACCACTCCCCCTGACGAGAGGAGGACCTGCTCAGAAGGTCCGCCTCCGTGTTCTCTACTCCCGGAATGTAGACCGCTGAGAAACACGGGACGTGGGTCTCCGCCCAATCCAGAATCAAAGATACTTCCCTGAGGGCACTCCTGCTGCGAGTCCCTCCATGGTGATGATGTAAGCAACCGCCGTCCGGTTGACCGACCAAACCTGAACTGGCAGGCCCTGCAACTGATGAGTCAAGCGAAACAGAACCAACCTGACGGCTCTTAATTCCAGAACCTTGAAGGGCTCGTGGGCCTCCTGCGGGCCCCACATACCCTGAAACTGAAGATCCTTCCAAACACACCCCCAGCCTGACAGACAGGCATCCGTGGTGACCGTCTCCCAACACGGCGCCAGAAAAGATCTGCCCTTCAACAGATTGGCAGACCCCAGCCACCATTGCAGGAATTGACGGACTCGGGGGGGGGGGGGGGGGTCACCTGGAAGGACTGATCCAACAATAGCGGAGACTTGTCCCAAACCTTCAACAGATGAAGCTGGAGCGTCCTTGTGTGAAACTGCGCAAAAGGAACTGCCTCGAAAGAGGCCACCATCAACCCCACCAGCCTCATCCCTAGCCGGATGGCTGGACGAGGGCCGACACGAGAAGGCGAACCAACTCCTGAATCAAAAGAATCTTGGCCTGGGGCAGAAAACCCCTGGCCTGCGAAGTGTCCCAAGACATTCCCAGAAAGGTCACAACCTTGGACAGAGAAAGAGAGGCCTTGGGGTAGTTGATCACCCAACCGAACCTCTCCAGAGTGGATACCACCGTTCTGGTGTCCAACACCGCTTGGTTGAAGGAAGAAGCCATAATCAGACGATCGTCCAAATAGGGCACAAAGCGGATACCCTGAACCCTGAGTAGAGCCAACACCCCCGCCAGCACCTTGGTGAACACCCAAGGAGCTGAGGTGAGACCGAAAGGGAGTGCCACAAACTGAAAATGCCGATCCTCCACCACGAACCTGAGAAACCTCTGGTGTGCTGGAAAAATCGGAACGTGTAGATAAGCGTCCTTGATGTCTATGGACGTCAGAAAGTCTCCCTGATGAAGAGAGTGGATAGCCGAACGCAGCGTTTCCATGCGGAACTTCCGCGGCCAGATAAACCTGTTGAGAAACTTCAGATCCAAGATGGGTCGGACCGATCCGTCCTTCTTGGGTACCGTGAACAGACTGGAATAAAAAAACCCCTGCCCTGGTCTGAAAAGGGCACTGGGCAAATGACAGCCATGTCCAGAAGACTCTCTACTGCCACTAGGAGCCCCTGCGTGGCCAAAGGTTCCGAAGGCACCCGAGACCTGAAAAAAATCTGGAAGGGGGGCGGAGCTCGAACTCCAGCTTGTAACCGGAAGGCACCACTTCCCGGATTCATCTGTCCGAGACCTCCTGATCCCAGACCTGGGAGAAGTGTTGCAGCCGTCCCCCCACCCGCATGGGTGAGGGCGCCCCCTCATTGCTGAACTGGCTCAGCAGCAGGTTTGGGCTTAGAGCCCCAACTGTAACCTGGACGGGCACATCCTCTGCCCCTTTACCCAGAATCTCCTCTGGAAGAGGGGAAGGCAAATCCCCTGCCAGATCTGGCCCCACGAAAGGAGGGGGTAAAGGAAGGTGCCCCCCGAAAGGGACGGCGTTGTTTCTTGCGTTGAGGTGACCTACCACCCTTGGTGACAGAATCCAATTTCTCTCCAAAGAGCCGCAATCCAACAAAAGGTAGAGCCGTCAGCGACTTTTTGGACATAAAATCGGCCGCCCACAGGCGCAACCACACCGACCGCCGAATAGTCACCAGCAGAGCTGACGTCCTACCACGCATCATCAAAGTGTCATCCAAGGCGGCTAATACAAAAGACAAAAACAACTCACACCGTTTAAGGCCAAGGAACTCGTCACTACCAGGGCGAAGCCCGGCAGACGTCAACAGGTCCCTGACCACGGACCTGGCGGCCACCACCATCAGCGCCGAAGCGCTAACGGGCCGCATGGCTGACCCAACGCTAGCAAAACCATGACAAGCCATCTGGCCAACGCGTTTATCCTCGCCATCTGAAAAGAGAGGAGCCATCAGGGTTATTCAAAACAGCTGAATTGGATACCCCTAGAATTGGTGCGTCAACCTCGAGGGAGGGACGCCCAGCGCTAAACCGTATCCAAAGGGAAAGGATATCATTAAACGCAACTCTGAGGAATGCCCAGGAGCCAAGCAGGCCACTCCCATTCCTTAGAAACAATCTTATCAAAATGCTTTTGGTTAGGAATTCCAATCGCGGCTTGGATTCCTCCTAAAACTCCCCTGTTGATGAGGAGTAACCTCTGGAGGGGAAATAGCCAGAACCTCAAACAACTGAGCCAGGACATGAGGAGTATCCGAAGAACTCCCTGACCCCCACCCAGAATCAGCGCCAACAAATTGCTGATCATCTGAGTTATCAGATTCCTCAAATAACTCCCCTTCCTCCAGTGGGGAGTAATCTGACCAATCCAGACAATCCACATAATCATCAAATTCAAATGCCGGGATGACCGGTGATAAATCCTTTCTCTTAGCCGGTGCCAATTTGGCGACCGCGGTAGAAATGAATTTTTCAATATTGGCCAATCTGGCACACACTTCAGATAGCGACTCCCCACCCATGACAACGTCACACGGGGCACTGGTCAAGGTGAGAGGGGGAGGGGATGAAGCCGGCGGTGCTAACCCAGATGCCTGGGGTCCAGACTGCCGTGTAATAGTCTGCTGTGCACATGGTATACAAAGAAATACATCATCCCCTGTTAGGGATACCCCACAACCCGTGCACTTCCGGGAATGTCCCGAGGGGAGCCCGGAATCCTGGGATGCCTCCATAAGGTGAACTTGTAGTACGTCGCTATGACCGAGGGAATTACGCTAGTAAGCAACCCGGGATGCCCTTTTAATGTCCCAGTGGGAGGATTTGAAAGCTTTTTGAAATAATAACCCAGGGACTCTAGGACCGGGAAAGAACCCCCTAATTGCCACTGTGGTTCCGCCTGCAAGACACAGAACGAACTTATGAGGATTACAGGCGATAAGAAATAAAAGAACATGCATACAAATAAAGATGGGGAAGAGGGGGGCCACAGGCCACTTACAGTACCGCAAGGATCGTGTAATGGCGTCCAGACTGCGTGAAGAGGAGACTTTCTGACTAAAAGAGTGAAAAGGGGGCGTGGTCAACGCGGGACGCGTGATACGCCAAGCTCCGCCCCCCTCCTATGCCAAGCATTAGCTCCGCAGCGGCCCCGCCCCCAAGAGGATAATCATGAGGGAAGATTCCCCTCAGAGAAAAAAGGCGCCAAAAGGCCGGCGCCGCGGCGAATATGCGGCCGCTGCGCTTGGCACATTAAAAAAAACAAAGTGAATGTGGCACCTGCGCTCCAAACTACGCTGGCACCCAATACAAGGAGGGGCGGGCGCCGGCCCCGCGCCGAAGGTCCGGCCCCGCCCCCCCCCACTACAGTGCGTGAGGTAAAATACCTCCGCCATTACAGCTTCTCCTCTGCCCCAGATTCTAATCACTCTCAGAAAAGCCCAGCACCGCACAGACATAGCGGCCGCTGCGCTGACACTAAGTACAGTTAAAGAAACAAGCACACCAAAAACTGTGTTAAAAGACAGAAAAACGTTAAGAGCAAGATGGGGGGAGGAAAGAATATTAAAGAGGAGACCCACAACCCCCCATCCCCACGGTGGAAAAGGGATCCTAGGAGGGCCATTCCAACGTTAAAACTAAGGTACAGGGCATCCCAAACCGGGGTCACCAATCCCGGTGTAGCCGCCTACCCTCTTAGATAGGGTCTCACGGTGGAGCATTGCTCCTGAGCACCAGGGGTGCTAAATTACCCTCACCCGGACCATCAGCCAAGGCTGGGAGGCATGTATTGGTATCAGATAAAAAGGATCCGGACGGAAATAGATAAATAAAGTGCCGGGAGTCATCCCGTCTACCTGAAATCCCCCTGTGCAAGGAGGAGGCATCATCTTCTGACTTGCTCGCCGTCTGCAGAGATGGAAGACTGGGTAATGAGTGGGAGGTCCCAGGTATTTATGGATCAGGGAGGGGCTTTCTTTTTGCTATCATCTCTGCAGAACGCCCTCTTCAGGTCGGTAATACCCACATGTTATGGATATCTTGAAGCGGGGTGTGTGACATACTTAGAATATGAGTGGTGTTCCTAGCACAAGGGGCATCCCGGCTGTCAGTGCCCCCCTGCATATTAACCCCAATAAACACAAGAAGTTTTACCTCTCTCAATCCCCTGGCGAAATCAAGCGCTGCAATTGGCAGTCACGTGTTGGGTAGGCTTCTTCCAGGTTCCCGGCCGGCTGTCCCGGCTGTCAGGTTTAACAGGGATAATGCACATGGGACACCGACAATCAGAATGCTCCCTACCCTAGGTCCAACACCCATTTTGTGAACTATGGGTGTTCTAATTTAAGTGATCAAGGATGTTAATCCTTGTGGCTTTTAAGTGGTCTTCCAAGCCATCTTGTCTGCTTGCGCAAAAAAGAGGCGGTACTCTGTCCCACCACAGTACACATCTTCAAGGACCTGGTATACTGCCTTACTGCTGGTTGCCATCCTGTCTGAAGGAGTGACAACTTTAGTCACTTAGATCAGAGTACTGAATTTCTGACTCTTCTGGAATTTGGATAGCTTGCTCTGAGATCCTAATCTAAAGAGGAATAGTTTGGCGTATGTAACCAATTTATTGTCTATTACACCTGTTTGCCCTTCTTGGTGAAATGGACCAGTGCAGTTGCCACAGCTGGCAGTTTTTTTTTGCCTATGACAGGGATTAGCCTGTATGGTTCGAGCAACAGCCTTGAGTCGTCCACCCACCCACCCCTTTTGGTTTATGCAGTTTTACATACCGGCATGTTGTGTTTGGTTGGATATAGCCCACCCTTAGATTCGGTGCTGTAGCATGTTCCCTACTCGCAGATGTCCCCCAAAATTAGTGGAGAGAAAAAATTAACTTAAAGCGACAGTCAAAAGTGACTAAAACCAAACCAACACACCAAACATGTTCATATGCATCCCTACCGAGGGCAAATCCTGTGGTGGTAAATTATACAAATAAAATGGCGGTTCATAGATGCAGGCCATCTGCAAACAGAAAATGCTGCTGGTTGCTACCTTTTTTTTTTTTTCGCACCCACCGAAATGAGGGCCTAAGGCCCAACCCATCCTAGATGCCCCTGATCGCAAAAGCTAGGCAGGGTTGGTCGTGACCAGTACTTCGAGACTGCCTGGGAATACCAGGTACTGTAGGCTTGCACCCTTTAACTGCCAGCTAGAGATGTTGTCACCCTCTGTTGGCAGACCATTTTTTATTATTTTGTGCTATACATATTAAACTGTGATTGAAGGGCTTTACAAAAATAACAAGACATCTTATGTTAGTTTATTCTCAATTGTTGGGTGAAATATGTGCAAAAAGTAAAAAAAAAAAATTTGTACAGTTTTTTTTTTGTAATATGTTTTTGTAGGGGCACTCAGACCCCTTTTTGTAATAAAAAAAAACTAAAAATATGTTTTTTTTTTTTCAATAAAATCACATTGCGTTTTTAAAAGCCCCATTTCTCCCAGTTACAGTGGTACCACATATGTATTGGTAGACACCCTTTCCTGCCCAGACCTCAAGCTTTCTAGGCGTACTAGGCATGTTGATGTCGGCACAGTTTTCTGGAAGTAATCCCTCGAAGAATTCTTCTGTTGCAAAGGGTTTCCAAACCCTTGTTTATGCAAACAAGACAAATTAAGTTTAATCTGAAAAACAATACCCAACATGCATATGTACTGTCAAGGGAAGAGTTGCCAAACACCCCAAAGAATGCGCATAAGGGGTAATTTTACTTGAAAATTTAGCTCTGCGCTTTTTCAACCACAACATCCCTTTACATTTGAAATACCCCCTAAAAACCATATCTTCCCTGAAAATACACACATTAATCTTTCTAGATGTATCCAGCTTGTTGAAGTGGGCTCATCTTTCTGGATGTAATCCCTCGAAGAAGTGCAAGGTCCCCCCAAACAGAACAGTACAGAACAATGCCCAATATGTACCGCTACCATTTAACCCTTTTAACTGCCTTACTGGAGATTGTCACCTTCTGTTGACCGGTCATTTTTTACTATTTTACACTATGTTTAACTGTGATTTTTGCAGGAATTTCCAGGAAAATTATATATTTTATTGCAGCAGAGTATAGGCTTTTAAATAGTTTTTTAACTGTCTTGTTCATTTTACATATATGATTTATTTAATTAAAGAAAGCCATATTGCATGGCAAAGACCCATTTTCCCCCCAATTACAACGGTACCAAATATGTATCGGTAGCCCCCTGTTCCTGCCCCGGAGACCCCCCCCCCCCCCCCCAGACTGAAAAGAGAACTTTATAACATTTACAAATAAAATACAACTACTATCCACAATATAAAGCATTAAACTAAAAAATTGGGACCCCATTTTTTTATGGATTTTTAAACCCCCCCCAAAAATGATGTGGGGTCCCCCTACCCAGCATCACAAAGGGCTAAGTATTAAAAAAAACAGGGTGTGAGACCCTCTGGCCGTGGTGGTCGACGTGCTGGCCAGGGTCCAACCTGCTCTATGCATTCCCTCCACTTCTGGATAGAGTGTTAAAGCAGGTCAACTGTGAGCAGATTTCTATGATCCTGATCACCCCACACTGGTCCAGAAGGGTGTGGTTCATAGATCTGGTCAGCCTGGCAGTGGAGCCCCCTTGGCAACTCCCCAACCGCCCAGATCTTCTGCAACAGGGTCCTCTGCGGCACTCCAATTCTCAAGTGATGGCTTTAGCGGCTTGGCTGTTGAGATCGGCATATTGGAGGAGAGGGGTTTGTCCACTGCAGTAATTCGGACCTTGATTCAAGCACGAAAAAAAGTGTCCTGGTGAGAATCTAACGGCCACTCCTGTAGAAGGTTCTCGGTACCCAAAATTGTATAGTTCCTCCAGCAAAGCCTGGACGCTGGCCTACAGCCCAGCACCATTAGGGACCAGGTCTCAGCCTTGTCCACTTTTCCAGAAGATGATCGCAGGGGTAAGCATGTTCGACCTCCACGGCCAACGCTAGTCCTGCCCTTGGATCTCAGTCTGGTACTATTAGCGCTTCAGGGGTCCCCCTTTGGACCCGTGGTGGAGGCTTCCCTGATGACATTCACATTGAATGTGGCTTTTCTTGAGGTTATTCCCTCCATCCGGCGGGTTTCAGAGCTGGCAGCGATCTCGATCAGATCACCCTTTTTGGTGCTGCATGAAGACAAAACGGTGTTTCATGTGAAACAGGATTTTCTGCCCAAGGTGGTCTCTCCCTTCCATCTTAGGGGATAGTGTTGCCCTTCTGTGGTCAAGGCATTAAAGTGTTACTTGGCCGCTACTCGAGAGGTACGTAAGATGGATGTTGTGATCCCAGAAGGACCAAGGAGGGGCCTGGCAGCTGCAAGGTCCACTCTAAACTGATGGATCAGGCAGGCGATCATACAAGCCTATGCCTGCTAAGGGAAGGAGGAACCCTTCCAGGGCACCTCTCACTCCACCAGGGCGATTGCCCAGTCTTGGGCTTTCCAACACCAGGCGTCTGCAAGGCCTGTTCGTCTCCCCACACCTTCACCAAGTTTTACAGACTTGATATCAGGGCATTTGCCAATGAGACGGTGGGAAAACCCTTGGGGGGTCTAAGCTTGGGGTGCCTGTGCCATTTGTTCTTGGTTATGTTGACATAGTTGGCTATTCTTGCACGGTCCCTCACGTGAGGGTACTCCTTTGGGATGTACCATGTGTTGCTACTGGTGGTGCCACAGAATGGGAGAGATGAGAAAAGGTAAATTTGTGTACTCACCACTAAATTTCCTTTCTCTTACATTCCGGGGCACCACACCTGTCCTACAGTTGTGTTACGGCTGTGTCTGTGGCGGTTGTTGCCTTCTACATGGTTTTAATTGTGTTGCACTGTTTCTAGTTGCGCCTATCATGCGCAGGTTAGCGTTTCTCCCCTCCGTGGGCTGTGGCTGAACTGCTTTTTAATTAACTGAGGATATCCTGCCCTATATAGGCAGAGCTAGTTTTCTTCTATCTTGCAGTCCCCACCTATGGCTGAGATTAACCCATACATTGCTACTGGTGGTGCCCCGAAATGGACGAAAAAGGATGATCGGACGAGAAAGGAAATTTACCGGTGAGTACACAAATGTCCCTTTTATTGTTTTTTTTTTTTTATTTTTTTTAATACTTAACTCCCATCCATCCCCGAGCACCATGTCCCACGCTGATCACTCTAGCTTCTGCCCTCCTGCTGCAGCTGAAAGCTCTTTATACCTGCTGGAGGAGAGGACATAAAGGGGGTTAATAAAAAAAAATGACATAGGGTCTCCCTTCCCAGAGGGACCCCATAAGGGTTAAAAAGCCTTTAAATAATTTAAAAAATCAAAGTTAGACTTACCGTTAATGGTTTTTCTATGAATCCTTCAGCACGACCCATGGCGAGAGAGGCGCCACAAAATTGAACAGATGTTAAAAGCCCCACCCCTTCCTCCCCACCACCTTGGTCTTAAGCAAGTAACATTAGGTAAACCATAGGACATGGGAGGCAATTTAGCAGTCGTGCTGAAGGATTCAGAGAAAAACATTACCAGTAAGTCTAACAGGGATTTTCTCCAATCATCCTTCAGCACGACCCACGGAGAGGATTAGGCAAGTAATTATACCTTAGGAATGGGAAGCTGCAAGTAAGACCCTTCTACCAAAGACCTGATGCTTTCCAGACAGGAGATCAAGTCTATAGTGCTTGAGGAACGTGTGGGGTCATTCTTGACTGAAGGGCATGGGCTGCAAGGCAAAGCTGTGGTTCCTTCTGGCCTATATATACTTCTGGCTGCACCTCCACAATCCAGTTTCATCCTTGAAGTTGAAATTTACCAAATGGAGATCCTAGACTAATCCCCAAAGACCCTTAGAAAAGGCCGCACACTAAATGTAAAAATATATATGATTTTAATAGATATTATGTACATAGAAAAGACACTCATTTGAACACATACAAAGTTAAAAAACACAAAAAACACAAGCTAAGGGAACCCAGTCAGTGGTGACTAACATATATGAAGTTTGAAAGATGCCGCCATTTATAAAGCACAAAATATAAAAACTAATGGTGGACCCAGATAAAAAAGCAATTGAATAATAAATATATACCAATAAAACAGTGGTGAAATGAATGTGCTAATAAAATAAGTTAATGACTATAATATGTGAAGAAAAAAGCAAGAAAGTGAAGAAAAAAGAATATGTGAAGAAAAAAGTTTCCCTTATGGCCAGCACCTACTTATAAATAGTGTTGCGGTGCACCTTCCAAACACGTTTGTAGATTGCTTTCTCATCCTTGAAGTTGGACTGGACTGCGAAGGTGTACATGGATTTATTTTACTCTAAATGTATTTATTTTTTCTTGTTATAGGATTTTTATTCTGGATGTGGGGGGCATTTAACCCTGTCTGTCGTCCAGACCCCTATATCCCACTGATATGGTAGACCCATTATGCCTCCTCAGCTATGCTGTTTATGTGGTTCAGGGTGGTAAGGGTAAGCCCCAGGGTCTTGGGGCGCTTTTGGGCTGCAGTTCCGTCTTAAGGAAAAGTCAGAAGCAGGTTTTTTTTCTGGTGAGCCTGTGGGGGCACCAGGGGGAATCATTTTCCTCTTTTTCTTGCTTTTTCCCAGTTTATTATGTATGTATATGTTTTCTTACACATGTGTTGGCACTTTACATTTTCATATTTTGAGCCTTTTTTGGGGCGGGGCTGTCCAAGCAAGGGGGCGGGGTTAGGTGGCAGGAAGAGGCAGACGCATTCTTCGTCTATGCAGCGAGGAAGGGTCACTGCGCTCGCCAACGCGGCTCGTTCCATTTTCCCCAGCCGTGCCGCTGGGGGGCTGAGATTTGTTTCACCGACCAGCTGCTTGATAGCGGTGCAGCATCCCCAGCGACACCACTGCTTTGCTCTTGCTGCATATCTTCGCTGGCTGGCTGCCTGCCTCGGAGCGGACGACTTCACAGTTGCTGCAGCCTCTGGCATTGGGACCGCTTCTGAGCCATCAATGTGGCCGCTGTTGTGGCTTCTCTTGCTGGTGCCTGCTTGGCTGAATTGTGGGAAAGGCAACATATTGGTTGTGGTTCACCCCAAAGGGTCTCGGAATAGTCACTTGTGACTATCGAGGACTTCTATATACTTTCGGTCTTAGGCCTTCAGGGATATTTAACCCTTCTAGTGCCAGCTACGTGAGACTCATTTTTTTTTTTTTAGAGCCCCATAAAAAAAAAAAAAGTAAAAAACATACAGACTTACCTGACCCCTCGTGTGAATGTGCCAGCGATTCTCTACAAGTATCATCACTTCGAATTCCGCTCCTTGTATACCAGCACCGGGCTCCGATCTGTCACTTGTCGGTAGCGATCGGAGCAGGGGGGGTGGGAGGCAGGGAGGCTCTGATCTCCCTGCCTCCCACCCTCCCTGCTCCAATCCCTACCGACAACTGTCATCTGCAGCGGCGCGGAACACGGGATCAGAGGTAAGTATAAGTGAAAAAAGAATTTTGTGTCTGTGTCTTTTTTTTTTTTACTTAACCCTTTGTGAACTGGTAAGGGGTCCATGAGACCCCTTATACCAGTTCACAAGGCTCTGGGGCTGGCAATCACCTGCGGCTAGTGGGTGACTTGCCAAACCCCCCATTACCTGCCTCCCCAACGGCCGGGGGGGGGGGGGCAGAAGGGGCCAGGCCACTTAGTGGCTATGTGGGCTAGTAGCCTGCAGGGCCAGGGGCCACCAACGCTGGCCCCTGCGCCCTGTTCTACAAGCCCCCATAGCTGGTCCGGGTCGGTAATGCTGGGTAAGGGGGACCCTACGTCCTTTTTTGGGGGATTTTAAGGGTTTTTAACCCTTAAAATTACAAAACAAAAGAGCCCCCCCCCCCCCATTTTTTTTTAAATTAACCCCTTACAACTATGCAATCATATTACATAGTTGTATCCTATCTGAAATCTCCTAAACTGCTGTTTCAGTTTGGGGGAGTTTCCTGGGCAGGAAAGGGTGTATACCAATACATATGTGGTACCGTTGTAACTGGGAGAAATAGGGATTTCACACGCAATAATATTTTATTAACAAACTTAAAAATTTGTTATTACAAAAACACAAAACACTACAAATTGTAAAAAATAGATTTTTTTTCTTTTTTTGCACACATTTCACCCAAAAGTATTGAGAATACACAAAAAAAGGCCAAACATGACATTTCATGTTGAAGCCCAGACTCTGCTGAAAAAAAACAATATATAATTTTCCTGGAAAATCCCTGGAAATCCCTTCAAAAAGCAAAGTTGAACATGTGTAGCGCAAAAACGTGAAAAGTAGTCTTGCAACAGAGTGTGACAAAAAAATCTAGGTCTAGGCTGGCACTTAAAGGGTTAAACTGTGTTTCACCATGACTGAGGCATCTGGGGTAATCAGGTTTGGTATCTTAGCAGACAGGGTCACCCCATGTTCCGTATGCATGCAAAAGCCTCTGGATGAGGACAGTACTATTTGTGCCGACCGCACTATAGTAGTACTCGCTAAGTTTGGGAGGCAAAGAACTAATGGAGGGTGTGATTAGTTCCATTTTAGAGATTTTGGATATCTCAGCTCCTAAGATTCCCTAGAGGAAATAGGGAGATCTGTTAAAGCCAGAAAAACAGTGACAATTGTTTCCTGAGCAGACTCATTTTTCCATTCTTATTCAAATATTCAAAAGGAATGGCAGAAGCCAGATAGCCCCCCCCCCCCCCATTTCTAGAGTGTTAGATACTAAGTAACCTTTTTCCCTGGATCTGATTAATTTATGGTCTCGCCCTCCTGTGGTAGACGCTCCAGTTTCAGTTTGTTTAATCTTATTTTATTTAATTTTCAGAATTACACATTCACATTAACACAAATAGACATACAATAAAACAATAATACAAAGTGCGTAGTACATGCCATACCAAGTTATCTTGCACTCCCAACACCTACATAGAACCACCTTGACCGCCTCAGTCTTCTCCCGATCTCCTCGTAGTTTGTCAAATCTATCCTCTCTGGCCCTCCCTCCCCAGCGTATCTTCATCAGCTGAATTAGTGTTCCCCCTCTTCCCCCCAGCCGTAGGAAGAACCTCACGTCCCCCTGAGTAAGCTAGAGTGTGCAGAGCAGAATCCTCTGTCCTAGGTCTGCAGATCCCGCAGGTTCTGGCTCTGCCATCCATCTGTAGGTCAGGCAGGCTTACAACGCACCACACAGAATGAACAAACATACAACCACACAAACAATACACACATTGGGGCTGGGGGGGGAAGAAAGAAAGAAAGGAGGAGAATGAAGGGCATAAGAAGAAGAGCCCATGTCAATCTTTCATTACAGAGCCTGTTGTAGTTCCATTATTTTCTTCTGGCCTTGGTCCAAACCCTTGTACATTATCCAGGCTACCCACGCGTTCCTGAACTTTTCCCCCTCCCTTTTAAGATCAGCTGTTAGCTCCTCCATTCTCATAATATTATTAAGTTCTTCGCACCACTCTATCAAGGAGGGGACTGTTGTCCTCTTCCAGTACCTTGGTATCACAGATCTTGCAGCTGTCTAATTGCTATATCCAGATTCCTTAGGCAGTCTTCCCACGTCAGGAGTAGCTGGGCCGTTAAGAACGGCATTTTCTCTCTCGACCTTGCTTTTGACTTTTTTTTTAACTTTAAAATTGCTAACTCTGCTGAACCTCTGGAACTCCTTTATGATCAGTGGCAGGGATAAATGGGGCGAAGTGACATATAGCAGTAATTCATCTGCGTAAAGTGCCAATTTATGCATCTTACCCCCTATCTCTATACCTTTAATGTCAGGGTGTCCACGTAACTCCACTACCAGGTGTTCCATTACCAATACAAATATCAGGGGCGATAGGGGACAGTACACACACATTTAAACTCGGTTACTCGCTGGAACTGGCCCAATACCATCAAACAGCCACGTGGCCATTACAAAACAAAATTTATTGATAGCAGAAATTCATGGCACTATTAAAGGTACACAACATTAATAAAAACACATTTACAGTGAATCTAAAAAACGGGGGCCCCCCCAGACATGCAGCCTCAACAGCCACACTCACTTCACAATCACTCCTCCTCCTCTCCAGCCCAACCTTAATCTAAGGGGTGTGTGGTAACTTTCTAAATATAGAAAAGGTAGTTTGATCCCGGCGCTGACTTTATCCGTTGTAATTCAAGGAGTGTTCACCACCTAAACTGGCCATTTAAACTTGTGTAAGCCAGCATCTTGAGTATAATGTTCAGCTGTATATAAAGCCTCAATGGCTGCCACCATGAGCGAGACACTGAAAAGGGTTAACTTAATGTGCACAATCCACCGTTGCAGGCCTGTTTCACTAGGGGATCCCCTCTTGTTATCGCCTGGTGCCACCGCAGCTCTATATGGCTATGTAATCAGCCCGTTGCCAGCTTAGCTATTAGCCAAAGTGGGACACTTCAATATAACCAACATCCGCCGCTCGCTGTGATAAACATATTGTTATGTGCGCTTTATAACAGGTACTTAGCTGTGCTGTGCAGTCCCGCGTTCAACCAATGGCAGTTACTTTTGACGGCCAGGCAAGCCTCTGTACTTCAGCCCTGAATGCGAGCGATGTCAATCCTCAGCTGATAGACTTCCTTGGTGGCGCGCACGATAATCACGTGTGTCCGCGGCCGGCGAGCTCCCGGTGACGTCAGCGCATTTGGAGAGCCGAGAGTTGGAGGAGCGGAGAAGGTGGTGGGCCGGCCGTCCGCTGACACGTGTTTCGCTCCACCCACCGGAGCTTCGTCAGGGTGGGGGGCAGGCATACACATGGGTTTTTTGAATGTTGGATGGACACGCCCCTTCGTATCCTTGGGCCAATGGCCATTATCCTAGACTAATTCAATCAGTCCTCATAACCTGGCCACACGGATTACAGGTCCCAGCCATCTTTAACCCTGTGAATGCCACACCACCCCTACTATGCGCAATTACCTGAGGCTATTTAAACAAACAAACACGCTAGGTGGGGCCACCTAATACTTGGCCCTTCAAGGAGCCATACTGTGCTATTTAATCACACATCTACTTTATATCTACATGTGAAGTATGGCTAATATCTATTCATACATTCTGGCATCTTTTTAACTTAAGGACACACACACTTACAGCACCTCCTGCACATCCCTCTATTTATATACTGTATTCTTAGTCATCACCACTTTTTTCCACCACCAAGAATATATACCAGAGATAGATAGGGAGTAATGGGGGAAGCTAGATTCATTGTGGGGAGAGCGACATTCCTACGTAAGGGGGGGGGGTTTGCACATAAATGATGTCAATGAATAATCTTGAAAACTACCCCTCACCCTTCTCCTACCTGCCCAACCCAACCTAATCTTATTCAGGTATACCTAAATTGGTTATCCTATAGATAGAGCCCACAGGTCCGAGGGCACCCATCCCACTCTGATGGATTTGTCTGTAGCAGACCTAACCCACAATGCATTCCTTATTTGTGCATCCAAATCCACCAGCCAATCCCCTCAGATCCGCGGAAATAGTGCGGCCCAGACCCTCTAACCACTCAAACTGTATTGGCTAGTAACAACCAAGCCGCCACACTACCTCTAAGGGATTAGGGAACCCCACAGGCCTCACAATAATTTCTTATTGGTCTCACCAATGCAGCCTTCATTTCTAATTTTGTTTTATGTAATCCTACCCTACCATTGTCCATATTACTTCTCATGGATATCAATCTCGTTTTATATGGACTACAACCAGATCCATTGTCCCTCTACTCACTCCCATATCTATGCTCCAAAACTATCAGTGGCACAAAGCCACTCATTGTCCCCTTAGCACCTATACACAGTAGTAACTGATCCAGACAACATACAGGTCCCACCAGGTCAGTGATCATAACTAGTACCTGAACTATGGGGAGATGGAAGGAGAGGGGGAGGGGAGGGGAAAACGGTAGAGACTGGAATACCGATATACCATTATAACATGAACCATTAAGGGGGCTGGGAGGGGGGGGGGCTTTTATGTGTTTCTCAGGGTTTATAGAAATGCACTGAGTCCTGTTTCAGTATTTAAGCCCGCAGGCACCATTGTACCCAACTCGTAGATCAGGCGGGCCTCCTGTTGCATTAATCTCTTATCCAAAAAGCCCCTCCTCCCATCTCTCCTAAGGATGAAGATCCCACATACCTTCAGACCCGTCGGTCTTCCCTGGTGGAACAACCGAAAAAGTTCCGCCACGGGGCTCCTGTCGTCTCCCCTCCTAATGTCGCGTACATGCTCACCTATACGCACCCTGAGTTCCCGCTTGGTTTTACCAACGTACTTTCTGCCACAGGGGCAGGTGAGCATGTACACCACAAAGGAGGAAGCGCAGTTGATAAAACCTCTAATCAACCAAGGTCTATTAGGATTTTTTGGGCCCCAGAATGAGGTAGTTTTGTCCATGAACGGACAAATCTTACAGTGGCCGCATTTAAACGATCCTTGTAACTTTTCAACTTTAATATCCTTATTTACCTCAACTAGGTCGCTGTGCATCAACAAGTCCCGCATGTTTGGTGCGCGGCGTGCTGTCAGGAGTGGTCTCGGGCCCACACATTTAGCTATTACCGGGTCAAGGCACAATATGTGCCAATTTGACTCCACGATCAAACGAAACTGCTCCCAGTGCGTCCCAAATTGTGTAATAACTCTCACAGGTTGATCACCCGGGGACCGTGATCGACTACCTTTACCTCTTAGCAAGTCCTCCCTCTCTAAGTCTAAAGCTTTTTTAAAACAAGTACGTAGCAGCCTGTGCGGATAGCCTCTATCCCGAAATCTATTGGTCAGTTGTCGTGCCTCTCGTATATACTCTTGTTTTGTCCCACAATTCCTGCGAATACGCAGAAATTGTCCCAAAGGGATTCCACGACGTAGAGGTGCTGGGTGATGGCTAGAGTAATGTAAGAGGGTGTTGCCAGCAGTGGGCTTTCTAAAGGTGGAGGTAAGTAATGCATCACCCTCCCGCTTGATGCAGAGATCCAGGGATTCTAACTCATGAGGGTCAACTTTACTGGTCAACCTTATGTTTCGACTATTCTGATTGAGCTTCGTAACAAAGAGTTCAAAGGACTCCTCGGTTCCCTTCCACACCACCAGAATATCGTCGATGTAGCGGAACCAGAGAGCGACCTGCGCCCCAAACTCAGGCCGCCCGTACACTTCTTCCTCCTCCCACCGTCCTAAATGCAGGCAGGCATAAGATGGGGCACAGGCCGCTCCCATAGCGGTGCCCCGTATCTGGTGGAAGAAATCCCTGCGAAAGAAGTTGTTCTTGAGAACAAACTCCAGACACTCCACAACCAGTTCATTATAGGCTGCGTCGCAGGGCCCCAGGTCCTCCAGATAACGAGACACCGCTTGCAGGCCCACCGTGTGGGGAATGGAGGTGTACAAGCTTTCAACATCAATGCTGGCCAAAAGCCAGTCTCCTTCTAGCTTGAATGACCTCACCTTCCGTAGGACATCACCCATGTCCAGTACAAAGGACGGTAGAACCTTCACCAAAGGCTTCAGGTTCTCGTCGACAAATCTAGCAATGCCTTCAAGAGGCCCTCCATTCCCAGACACGATGGGCCTGCCCTGTCTCGTCCCGTTCCCTATCCGAAAAGCCGAAGACATAATTCTGTTTGTCCTCGCCTTCGCTGTGAGACCGCTATAAAGAGCCTGAATCTTCCCCCTCAGAACTGGGCCTAGCCCTGCCTGACTCAAAGTTAGCTCTAGGAACCTCCAACTGACCCTATCAAACGCCTTTTCAGCATCAACAGACAAGCGGCACATAGGGACTTTATTCATCCTGGCGTAGGAGTTCAGGAGAATCGTCTTTATTGTATTGTCACGAGCCTCCCTTCCCGACACAAACCCCACCTGATCTGTATGTGCCCAAGCCGGTAATAATCTCTTTAGCCTGTTCACGATCATTTTGGAAAAGAGTTTCACATCTACGTTAATTAACGAGATTGGTCTGTAGCTGCTGCAAATTGTTTGCTCTTAGGTAGCTTAGGTAGGACTGTGATGTGCGCCTCTAAGGTCTGTGTCGGGAAGCCACAACTCTCTGAGATTGCGTTAAACATTTTAGTCATGAACGGCGTCAATTGAGCCTTGAATTGTTTGTAAAATTTTATCGTAAACCCATCGGGACCCGGGCTCCTGCCTGAAAGGGTCGAGGCATAGCCTCCAGCAGTTCTAATTGTTCAAATGGTTCTTCCAGAGCTTCTCTATCCAAATCTTCGAGAACCGGCAATCCCGTCTCCTCTACATACAACTCCATCTCCCTCTCCAAGTCTCGCTCCCCACCCGCCCCCCAAATGTTGTACAGTTGGGAGTAGAATTGTTGAAATACCTCGACAATACCCTTTGGATTATGTACCAGATCACCTCTCACATCTTTTATACTCGGTATGTATGTCTGACACTGTCTGGGGTGTAATAGTCTAGCTAGAGGCCGACCGCATTTTTCTTGCTGTGTTCATAGTGAAACCTGACAATTCCCTCTGTGCTAGACATTTTGTTTAGAAACTCAGCAGCTCATTTCTAGCTTCCGTCAGTTCCAGCAGACTAGATGGATTCGAGCTCCGTTTATGGGAGGTCTCCAGTCTAGAGATACTTTCAATCAGCCCCGCCACCTTTGCTCCCCTCTCTCTCTCTTCAACTTTGCTGCATGCTGGATAAGAATCCCCCTGAGGCTACACTTCAGTGCCTCCCACTGCATAGGGAAGGGAGCCTGGTCGCATCCCGTTCATGGTTTCTCAGAAAATCCACAATCTCCTCAGACAACGCCCTGGAGCATACCTCATCCTGCAACAGACCTTCATTCAATCGCCACTGCCAGGGTCTTTCAGCCAGCCCCGGCAGCTCCATAGACAGCAACAGAGGGGCATGATCTGACCAAATTCTCGTGCCAATGGTTGTAGCCGGTGACCACTGAAGTGCATGGTGGCTGACAAAGAAATAATCGATCCTACTGTATGAGGAGTGAATGTTCGAGAAAAAAGTGAAGTCTTTAACCCCTGGATTACAAATTCGCCAAACATCTATCAATTGTCTCTCGTGAAGTCATTTTTTAAACGCCCTCAGTTTTGTATAGGACAAAGATGACCGCCCCGATCAAGTGTCTATCAAGGGTTTGATCGCCATATTGAAGTCCCCCCCTATTATATCCACCCCCTCAGTGAATCCCTCCAGCACCTGAAAGATCTTCCGAGCTGCTTTCACCTGATCTACGTTCGGTAGATATACATTGGCCAGTGTGAACTTTTGCCCCCCAATTTGGGCCTTGACTAATAAAAACCTACCCTCTGGGTCTACCATCTTGTCCAACAATTCAAACGGTGCATTCTTATGAATCGCTATTGACACTCCCTTGGCCTTAGCTACAGGGTTCGGGGCATGAAACCATGTAGAAAAGTTCCTATCTTTACAGCTTGGCACCTTGCCTACCTTAAAGTGGGTTTCTTGTAAAAAAAATAATCTGGCATCTCTTCTTATGTAGGGAGTATAAAGTCTGGGACCTCTTTGATGGGCTGTTCAAACCCTTCATGTTAAACGAACAGATCGTGAGGTGGTGACCCCGCCCCCCTTCCCATCCCCAACCTACCCATCTGGTCACTAACACCCCGAGGAAAGGGAATGAAACACTAGGTAACAAAAAATACAAGACTGGGGACAAACAAATACACAAAAACACGCAAACCTGACACCGGTTACTTCCCGGTGTCTAGAAGTTTTAGGGAAGGCTAGCCCCTCCCAACTATACTAACCGCTCTGGGAGCAACTCCCAATAACTCTAACCATCCCCGGCTATGCAAGCTTCACCGAGGTGGTCAGCCACCTATTTGGGGAACTTTGGGTGAACAGCCGTGGTGGTGTCCGCACGGCCCAAACTGACTGTAAACTTGTGGTGCATACAAACATTGCAGTCTCTTGATTTTGCCCCCGCACTCTTGATCTTCTCCAGAAGCGGACGTAAGATCCGCCTCATATGCAATGCTCTCCTGGAGAAATCGGGTAAAAGTGTGATCCTGGTGCTGTTCCAACTCACTGGACCCCTCTCCCAGGCTGCTTTCACTATTTCCTCTCTGTCCTCAAACGACAGCAGCCTGCACAAGACATCCCTTGGAGTCCCCGGCCCCCCCCAAGGGTCTGCTCATGACTCTATGTATCCGCTCAATCTGGAACGCTGCCTCTGGTGGTCTTCCCAGTAAGGAGTTGAAGATCGCCTGCGCCGTCGCTCTCAGCCTGTCGCCTCCCACTTCCTCCGGTATTCCTCTGAGCTTCACGTTATTTCTCCTGCCCCTATTTTCCAGGTCATCGAGATGTAACTGCATCTCCCTTTTGTTGCTGTCGGACTTCCCGCTGCAGGCCCACTAGCTCCGCCAGTTCCCGAGTCATCTCCTCTTGATGTCTTTCCATCGCAACCGCTTTTGCGTCTAACATAGCTGTTTGTTGCTGCAAGTCCTCTATATCTTTTCTCACCGCCTTCTCAATGCGGAGCGCCATTGACTCTAGGTCTGCCTTGGAGGGGAGAGCCTGCAGGTCCTCTTTTGTAGCCAAGGATTGTAGGAGGCTTCTCAGTGCTGCCCCCCCCCCCGAAATCTCCTTCTGCATGTGGTGACTGGCCCCTGTATGGAGTTGCATCTGTGTACCCCTCTTCCAACCACACCATCCGACCTCCAGTGACACATCCGGGTCGACCTCCTGGTGAGGGGGAGAATGACGGATTTTCCTGTCTTATGCCTGGACTTCCTGTGCTGGCATCTCCCGTCTCCGCTGGGGACTCCGGGGGAACGAGTCTCATCTCTGTTTGTATGTCTGTATGTATGCTGCGCTGCTGCTGCTTGAGCCAATTGCCAGGCTGGACTCATTATAGGGGAGTGAGACATCTCCCTGGGGTCGCCCCATGTGACCTCCGCTGCCCCAACACATCAGAGCAGTGATCACCCCTAGGGGAGCCCAGCTCCACACAGTCTGGGACCCCAGGGCTCCTCACTGGGTTTCTCAAGTGGGCCCTCCTGTATAGTCCCAGCAGCAGACTGACATCTCTCTCCGCCGGATCTGTCATCACCGCCGCAGCCCGACTTCAGAGGCACGTGCTCCTCCATCCCCGCTCCTCTCTCCCCCTCACCTCCGACGGTGCCGCTCCTCTCCTCCTCCGGTCTCCGCTGCTCGGACCCCGCAGCTTGTCTTCAGCCCTTGCCGCTCTCAGCTGTGCGAGCGGGGGACCTGGCTCCCTCCACCGCCTCACCCCTGGAGATTCGCCGCGTCATCTTTCCTGTCTGTCGCTTCCCTTGCGCGGCCGGGGGAGCCATGAATCTGGCGATCCCCGCACGGGATGGGGCTGCTGACTTCCTCGCCGCCTTCCTCTTCTTCTGGGACCCCATTTTCAGGTAAGTCCCGTCGAAACTGCTGCACTAGTCGCCTGTAAAGTCTATAGGCCGTACAGAGCTCCCACGGACGCTCCTCACACTTCCATGTCCAGACCACGCCTCTCCAGTTTCAGTTTAATCTAATACTACTTTTATGACATCCTTTGATAGTGCCTCCCCAAGGGATACAGTGGATAAGTGAATAGATCAGATGGCACATTGTGCTTTTTCTATTGAAGGATCTACTTTACAGCGAGCCTGTGCCACTTCCATAGCATCCTTGGTGAGCAGATTTTTAAAGCAACTGGAACATAGAAACATAGAAGGTTGATGGCAGAAGGAGACCATACGGTCCATCTAGTCTGCCCTTATGTGTATACTGTATGTACTCTTTATCTTAGGATAGATGTATGCTTATCCCAGGCATGTTTAAATTGTTTATTTTTCAACTACCTCTGGAAGTTTGTTCCAAGCATCTACTACTCTTTCTGTAAAATAATATTTTCTAACATTGCTCCTGATCTTCCCTCCAACTAGCTTTAGGTTGTGCCCCCTTGTTCTATCGCTAAGTTTCTTCTTAAAAACACTTCCCTCCAGAACCTTATTTCATATATTTAAAGGTCTCAATCATGTCCCCCCTCTCCCTTCTTTCCTCCAGACTGTACAAATTAAGTTCTTTAAGTCTCACTTGATTTAGTTTTAAGTTTGGGTCCTTCTACCATTTTTATTGCCTGTCTTTGGACCTGTTCTATTTGAATAATGTCTTTTTGCAGGTAATGTCTCCAGAACTGAACACAGTATTCCAGCTGTGGCCTCACCAAGGCTCTATACAGAGGCATAACAACCTCCTTCCTACTGGTGATGTCTCCAGCTATGCAGCCGAGCGTCCTGCTTGCTATTCCCCACTGCCTGGCTACACTGTCCACTCATCTTGCAGGCTAACACAGTACTGCCCATACTGTACTCAGAGCAGGGATTGCTTCTACCCAAGTGCATGATTTTACATTTAGAGACGTTAAACTCTAGTTTGCACAGTTTTGACCATTTATCCAGTAAAGCTAAATCATTTTCCATGTTGCAGACACCTCTAGGAACGTCCACCCTATTACCAACCTTAGTATCATCAGCAAACAGGCAAACTTTTCATTCCAAGCCTTCTCCTATGTCACTTACAAACATATTAAAAAGTACAGGGCCCAGGACAGAGCCTTGTGGCACACCGCTTGTAACTCGCCTTTGTTCAGATTGCACACTATTAACAACAACACTTTAATACCGATCCTTCAGCCAGTTGAAAATCCACTGAATTATTGAGTCCTAACTTCAATAACGTATCTATGAGATCTTTTTGTGGTACAGTGTCAAAAGCTTTGCTAAAATCCAGATAGGCAATATCTACAGCACCACCTTCATCCAACACTTTAGTGACAATGTCAAAACAATCAATAAGATTGGTCTGACATGATCGGCCCTCAGTATAGCCGTGCTGTTTTGGGTCCAACAGGTTGTTAATTTTTAGATGGGAAATTATCTGTTTTTTTAAGAGAGTTTCCATTAGTTTAACCACTATAGATGTTAAACTAACTGGCTTCTTCTCTACAATCATCTGGAACCTCACCAGTTGAAAGGGAATGGTTTAGTAAATCAGAGGGGCGGCAATCACAGATCTGAGTTCCCTTAGAGCTTTGTGGTGGATTCCATCTGGACCCATTGCCTTACCTTTTGATGTGCCAGCTCAGCTAAGACGTCAGCCTCCAAAAACTCTGGGGCTTGGCCCTTCCTGCTAGATACTATGCTATGGCCATGCCTGCTACTATCCGAAAATACTGAACAAAAGTACCTGTTCAGATGGTCAGCCACAGCCTTATCGCTGTCAATATAATTATCCCTGTTTCTCTGAGAGTGCATTGTTTTTCTTCTTTCTGTCACCAATATATCTCCCCTCCCCTCTAGTCATTCTGCTAGGGATGAAACTAGTAGGCCTTATGGTGGCCTGCTTGGAGACCGTGCCTTTTGCCCAGTTTCACATGAGGCCTCTTCAGTTGAATCTGTTGGCAAGCTGGGATCAAGCCCCGCAGTCGATGGATCAAGTTTTTGTTCTAACGCCCTCGGCCAGGCAATCTCTTCTGTGGTGGTTGGACCCTCTGCACCTATCGGTAGGTAGGTCCTTTCTAACACCGCAGTGGCAGATTGTTGCCATGGATGCCAGTCTTACAGGCTGGGGGGGGGGTATCTAGCAAGCCCAGAAGATCCAGGGGCAGTGGGGTCCGAAGGAGAATCCGCTTCCCATAAATATATTGGAATTAAGAGCAATCTGGCTAGTGCTTCAGTATCTGACCCCCAGTTTAAAGGGGCAGGCGGTCCATGTCCAGTTAGACAATCGGACGGCGGTAGCCTATATCAATCATCAGGGGGGTACTCGGAGCAGGAGTGCCCTAGAGGAAGTAGGCCGGATTCTGACTTGGGCAGAGGAGAATGTTCCCTGCATCTCGGCAGTTTTCATTCCGGGGGTGAAAAACCAGGAAGCAGATGCTTTGAGCAGGAGGTCGCTGCGTCGGGGAGAATGGTCCCTCAGTCAGAAGATCTTTCAGGCCCTTTGCCTTCGCCGGGGGTTGTCTGGAAGTGGTTCTCTTTGCATCCAGACACAATCACAAGCGGCCGAAGTTCATGTCCCTGTCGAGGGATCCTCTGGCCATAGCAACGGATGCCCTGCTGTCAACCTCTTGGGCAAGGTTCAAGCTCCTGTACGTGTTTCTCCCGCTCCTGGGTCGTGTACTAAGATAGCTCGAGGGGATACCAACCATTCTGGTGGCTCCTCGCTGGCCAAGGAGAAGTTAGTTTTCAGACATAGGAAGGATGTCGGTCGCCTGCCAGATGATCCAGACCTTCTCACACAGGGGGCACTTCGGCACCCGAATTTACGAATGCTGGCTTTGACGGCCTAGCTATTGAGACCTCGATCTTAGCGGAGAGAGGTTTATCGGCCAGGGTTATTCATACCATGATCCAGGCCCGGAAGAAGACATCTGCCAAGATTTACTACAGGGTCTGGCGGATGTTCATTTCCTGGTGTGAGGCTAGGAAATGTTTATGCAAAGTATTCAGTTTCTAGAATTTTATAATTTCCACAGGATGGCTTAGAAATGGGCCTACAATTAAGCACCCTAAAGGGGCATGTATCGGCCTTATCTATTTTTTTCCAGAAGTCTATCGCTAGCAATAGGCTCATTAAAACCTTTTTTCAGGGAGTCACTCATGTCCGACCACCGCGCAAGCCTATTTTACCGGTGTGGGACTTGAATCTGGTAATATCGGCTCTCCAGGGTGCTCCTTTTGAACCTATGATTGACGCTCCATTGAGCATTTTGACGCTTAAGGTGGTATTTTTGGTGCCAATCACTTCTGTGCGGCGTGTTTCTCAGTTAGCCGCCTTATGTATGAAGTCTCCTTATTTTGAGTTACACAGAGACAAGGTAGTTTTTTGGTTCAGCCTGATTTTTTACCTAAGGTCGTCTCTCCCTTTCACCTGAATCAAGAGGTAATTCTTTATGCCAAGTTCCGGCTAATGCTAAGGAAAGGGCGCTTCATTCTTTAGATGTAGTCAGAGCCATAAGATATTACATAGCAGCTGCAGATTCCTTCCGCAAGACAGATTTCCTTTTTGTTATATCGGAAGGGCCGAGAAAGGGGCTTCCGCCAGCTAAATCCACTGTCAGTAAGTGGATTAGGCAGCCAGTGGAAAGAGCCTACTCGGCCAAGGGGAAGGAACCCCCTTTTCGGGTCACGGCCCATTCCACTAGGGCCATTGGTGCTTTCTGGGCTTTTCAGCATCAGGCCTCGGTGGAACAGGTTTGTAAAGCTGCCACCTGGTCTTCGGTTCATACATTTAGCAAATTTTACAAGGTGGATGTTAGGGCCTCAGCTGACGCTGTGGTTGGTCGAAAGATTCTTCAGGCGATAGTGAAATGAACTTCCTGCTGTTCTGCGCTGGGGATCCCGCCCATAGATGGCACTGCTTTTGGAGATCCCAAGTGTGAGGAGGGTCTGGAATGGATTGGAAGAAAAAACGCAATTCTGTGAGTACTCACCTGTTGAATTGTTTTTTCTGGGAATCCATTCCAGACCCTCCGGCCCACCCTTTTGGGGTCAAGATCTATCTTTTGATGCTTTTTTGATGGTGTTTAGTCCATTTATTATTTTCATTTGCATTAGAAAAAAAATAAAAAGATTTTGAGAGAATTCAAGCGGAGTTCGGTGTGAAGTAACATGGACTCCTATTTAGGGCCTCCCGGTCTGCCTCTGATTTATGTTTTACTGCTTTTTAAGTACTGATCTAGGTTAGGAGGCAGCTGCTACTTATGGGGCCGGGAGGGGCCATGCCTTTTTTGTCTTGCAGTCACATCCAATCGGCAAGGAGGTAATCCCAAGTGTAAGGAGGGTCTGGAATGGATTCTCAGAAAAAACAATTCTACAGGTGAGTACTCAAAGAATTGCGTTTTTCCGTGCCTTTCTGTGAAGGATGTAAGCCATCCCTCTTGTACAACTCCCTGTTTGACCACCTTCTAACATCATGACCAATACATCAAAAGTCTTCACACCACTGACGTAACCACACATTGAACTTGGCGATGTTGAGTGCCTTTTTTTTTCCTGATTACAAACTGGCAAAACTTCAGAAAATATAAAAGAACCTGTTTTGCAAAGTTCCTGACTACAATTTTGGAAGTCCCTTTGTACAGTAAACAAATCTTTTTGGGATAAATCATTTGTGCCAAGATGTAGCACAATGTCCACTCTGTTATATTCGCTTGCAGCCTTCACAATATTCAGAATACGTCTCTTATCCATATTAACAGTGGCACCTGGGAGACACCTCACCTCCTTTAGCTCATCTTTAGCATGTCCAAAGTCCACACCTCTAATTGTTGAATCACCAACCAGAATATACATTCTCCTATTGGTTGGTTTGGTAACTGTACCTTGGTGCTCTTTTGCACTCATTTTATTTGGTCCCTTATTTAAGTCCACTTTGATCTTTCAAAAGCCTGCACAAACTGATCATTGTTTACATCAGCAGATACATCCACATCTAGTTCAGAAAGTATAGCATATGGGTTATATTGGCCTAGTCCAAATTTTGCATGTTTTTGCTCTATATTGTGCAATCTTCCAGAACCGACAGTTTTCCACACTGCCCCTCTCCTGTGAAGTCTTGTGGGAGTGGTGGCTGTATGCAAAACTGTTTTGCTGGCTCGGATAGCTTCACAACTTCAGACTGAAGAGTACAAACTAAAGAATGTAATCTTGAAATCTTGTCTAAGATGGAATGCATGCTCCCAGTTGATTAAGACCAGTATGGATATTAACAAGCATGTCATCTCTTCTATGGATGATATGGTTAGGTTAAGCGCCAGAGGTTTGGCGTTCATTATGGCTAAAGCAAGGGTCGGCTGATGCTGCCTCCAAGAAGACTGTGATGGGACTCCCCTTTCAGGGGGGACGTCTTGGGAGAGTTTGGATGAAATGGTAAAAGAAGCTACTGAAGGTAAGTCTACTAGATTTCCACAAAGAATGAAGTCTAACCCTTTTTTTCCCGCAGATCTTCCAATACTCTGCCCTTTCATGGGGGTAGAGTTTCCGCTTCCTTGGCAGACTTTTCTGGCAGATTAAGGTAAAACAAAGCCACGTCAGAATGGATTCTGCATTTTGTTCCCATTTGTAGGCTACATGTATCAGGTCTTTGGATACAGGATAAAAAAATGAACCTTCCCGCACAGCAGATTATCTCAAAGGACTGGATGCTGGCTGAGGGGGAGCCACCGCTCAAAATGGGCGTATATAAGTGGGTAAAGAGGAAATGGGCTGCCAGTACAGACCACAATTGCTCTCCCCTATATATGTCAGCCGCACTACAGTAAATCTTTAAAATTCACAATTTTATTATATATAGTAATATTAGTAGCCAGACAACACATACATTTTAAAAACTTTTTTTGCAGAGATTAGGGACGTATTAGACTAATGATCCTTGATTTAAACTGCATAAATATATAATAATAATAATGCCACAAATGCCAGTAATGCCTTGGGGTCTCTCCCAGAAAGTGCTTGCAATAAAAGAAATAAAGAAGGTTATATCATAAAAAAGATACAAGCAATAAGTGATTTGTGCAAAGACCGCAAAGAAAATTTAATAAGGGGACTAAATTGTCCCTCTATACACATAGGTGCACCAGTGAGAGTGCTATGTGCAGGTTGTGCAATAAAGAACAAAGAAAGGTAACGAGGCAACAAGGCATATATCAAGGAAAAATGGCAAAAAATTATAATTCTAGCTAAACATTATAGCCACATAACAATGAACATTACCGGACAATCCACTTTAATACTCCGCCCGCCAGCACCACCGACGCGTTGCGTGGCAGCGTCCTAATGCCACTTCATCAGGGTGTGGCTGACTATGCTCTGTCCTTGTTTTAAATAGCCCCATACATTTCCCCTCCCAAATCAACAGACCGTGCCTTCCGCCGGAGATCGCAGTGCGGGCGAAAGCAAGCCCAAGGTTACAACATCCGCATCTGCGCATAGCCCCGTGTGCATCCTCCTCCGGTGGGGGCGGAAGTGAGGGCAAGAGGCATAAATGTGCACGGACGGCCGGCGTGAGATGCCGCGCATGCGCAATGCGCCACACAAAACAGCAGGGTGAGGCATGAGATGCAGGGGTTCAGCCGCGCAGGCGCACACAGGCACAATAGTATAGCCAGCAAACGGCTGGCAACACCCACGCCGGGGGGCTCCGCTGAGAGAAGGGAGGGAAGAGAAGAGGGGGATGGCAAAAACATAGGCAGATCATTGTGATCACATAATAATACACACAATAACTTGGCTATATATGGAAAACAACTTATCTTACACAATCCCATTATATCTACAGAAATAAAGATTAAAATATACAAAATGGATTGATGGTATCAGAGTGATAAGGTTTACAGGGCATAATACTACATATTAAATTGCTATAACTTAATCTCTCAGGCTGCCATTACAGATGAAAACTATATACTCAAAATATATTTATATCTTTTGTTGTAAATTAGACAGAATAAGTGATAATGTGCAGCTCTATTTTACTGTGCCCCCACATATATGTAAGTGTCTCCAATATGGGGCACTACCACACGGGGGGGGGGGGGGAAGAGAGCAGTACTTCTCAAGTGACATTTTACAGCAGCCTAAGGTGATGTCCACTGTACACAAAATGCTGTGTGTGTTGCAAAAGGACAAGGCTGTCTGATTCAATGCCACACGTGCAGGCAGCTTTAGGCCTTAGATAGTTGGAGGCCCGTGATTAGTATTCTTCTCTGTCTCAAAATTGTCGTCACACAGGCACTGGTAGGCTTAGGGGCTGGCAAGTCACCTGCGGGTGACTTGTCATTAACCCCCAGCCCTTTTTCCTGCCTCCCCAAAGCCCGAGGGGGCAGAAGGGCCTAGGGACCATTTAGCCTGTGGGGCTTGTAGCCTGCAAGGCAGGGGGGGCACAGAGGCTGGCCCTTGTGCCATGTTCTACAAGCCCCGCATAGCTGGTCTCCAGGCTGGTTATGCTGGGTAGGGGGCCCCCACATTTTTGTGCATTTTTAACCTTTAAAATTCACCCAAAAATGGGGTCCCCCCCGGGGAAGAGGGACCCTACACCATTTTTTTGTTTAACACATTATAGTGTGGTTAGTAGTTGTATTTTATTTGTAATTGTTATAAAGTGCTCTTTTCAGTTTTGGGGGTCTCCTGGGCAAGAATGGGGGCTACCAATACATGTAGTACCCCTGTAATTGGGAGAAATTGGACTTGCATGCAATATGGTTTTCTTTAATAAACTAAATGTTTTACTTAAAAAAAAAAAAAAATTGATTTTATCAAAAATATTTGAAAAATAAGTAGAAAAATTACAAGCAAGACATTTCATGTTAAAGCCTAAATTCTGCCACAAAAAAATATAAATTTTCCCGGAAATTCCTGCAAAAATGTAAACATAGTGCAAAATGGTGAAAAATGACCTGTCAACAGAGGGTGACAAAATTTCAAGTAGGCTGGTAATTAAAATGGTTAAAAGTAGCTATGCATGTTGGGTATTGTTCTGCTCCAGGGACCTTGTACTTTCAGATTTACCTTGTTTTTTCTTGTTTGTATATTGATATTTTAGGTAAACTCTGTGCAACCTACGAATTCTTTGAGGGATTACTTCCAAAACGATGAGTCCACTACAACAAGCTAGGTACGCTTAGAAAGTTTAACATGTTTACTTTCTGGGAAAATATGGTTTGTGGGGGGTATTCCAAAAGTAAATGGCTGTTTTGGTAGGAAAAGCGCAAGGTGCGCACTTGTCTGCAGAGCTGAAATTTTCAAGTAAAACTACCCATACGCACATGCTTTACTTTGGGGTGTTTGGCAACTCTTCCCTTGACAGTAGCTATGCATGTTTGGCATTGTTCTGTTCGGGGCATGTTGCTTTTTCAGATTTAACTTGTTTTTTCTTGCTTGCGTATAGTGTTTCCTAAAAAAAAAATCTGCTTTTTATAAGTTTTTAGGGAAACTCTGTGCAACCAAAGAATTCATTGAGGGATTACTTCCAGAAAGCAGTGGCCACATTAACAAGCTTGGTACACCTAGAAAGCTTGAGGTGAGTACTTCCAGAGAACATAGTCTGTGGGGGGTATTTCAAATGTAAAGGGTTGTTTATCTCTTGGGCAGGAAAAGGTGTCTTCCCCAGAACTCTGGAGTCTGAAAATAATAAACTAAAATTAAAAATGAGCTGAAGTCTAACAACACTCTGTCCAGTGTTTTTTAGGGAGGAAACACAAACTGAGGTGGGGCTTTAACCTCTGTTCAGTTTATGTTTCCTCCCAGGGGGTGGAGCCTCTCCATGGGTCATGCTGAAGGATGATTAGAGAAAGATTCATGAGACATATCCTAATCAGCGTCTCTTTGAACATATCAGGATACAAGAATGGGAGAAACGGGACAGTCCTAAGTATATCCTAAAGGGTTTTAAAGTCTGCTACCCCTTTTCTGAAAGCGCACTCCATAAGTGAACATGTCCACCTTTGGCAGATAGCCCCATTGCCTGTTGGCAGATAGTCCCATTGCAAAGTATACTGTACTTCTACTACTTAAAGTAACTCTTTAAAAGGTCATGCTTGACAGGAAACAGGACTCTATTGCACAAATATTTGCAGGGGATGGGAAGGCTACCTATGCCACTGCTCTATTCTGACTAGCAGGCAGAGGGTAGGGGTGTAAACCCAATGATTTACAGAAGAACGGTAAGGTGTCTGCTGAAAAATATGAACTTAATTTTACATCCAAGGAGAGCAGGGGTGCAGGCAAATCAAAATTTCCCTGGCACCCCAAACTGACCCTAAGCCATCTTGGGCATGAAGATGCCCTCGTGGATGGGGGGGGGGGGGATGTCTACATCAGTCTGCAAAAATCTAGCAAACCAAAGTGTCAGATGCTTGGGTCAGGGAGATGGAGTAACAATTTATCCATCGGCACTCCAGTCTTGAACCCAGTGTTAGGCAGGCTATGCAACTTGATGGTAGCATCATTTCAGGCAGTTCCTTATGCCCAGATGCACACCAAGGATCTGCACTTTACCATTCTGTCCCATTTGGGGTGCTCTCCCCGGGTCTGGACAGATTGTTCATTTCGACGGGACCAGTTCCTTGCATTTCAGCAGTGCAGATATGTGACAAGTGTGGTTCCCGAGGCAGACCGGTTTGCATCAAGATGCAAAAGCAAGGTGTTGAGTATGATGGCTCTCTCTTGAAATACTTTGGCATTCACAATGGATACTCTGGTACCCTTCCACCACTGCTCCCTCAACCATAAAGTTTGGTAATCATAAAGCAGGGGTTCTCAACCTTTTGGTGAGCACAGGCCACTTAAGCGATTTGGTTACCTACCAATGCTAAAATTACAAAATATACAAAACCTGTTATAGCACTAGAGGGGTTTGTTGCACTATGAACGCCACTTTCTTCCAACCCATCACTGCCACCTATATTTAACACACCCCTCCCTTCTTTTTCACTCTGCTTGCAATCATCCTTACTGAGACTATTTAAAGCGGACCTTCAGCATCATTTAATGAAAAGCCCAACCCATAAAAAACTATTCCCCAGCACCCAAAATTAATATAGCTAATGTTTTTAGTCACTTTTTCATTCTTTTCCCCCCTGGGCTGCAATTCTGTTCAGGACTCTAGGATGCGGGCACCGCCATCTTGCCTCAGCATCACATACTGAGGAGACGGGTCAAAGGTGCAGGGTTATAGCTGTGCTTTGTACAAAGTAGAGTTGGGGTCAGGAAAAGGTCAACAATCCCAGAATGCAGAACGACATAGTCAGAAGACACTTCCTGTTTGCAGGCAGCCTGGACACTCCATGGGCCACCATCTTGGATGTTTAACGGTTTAGAAAATGCACTAGGTGCAGGTAGGATAATTTTTTAATGTAAGCAATCTGTATGTACAGGGTGTGGGAGACATAAGGTCCGGTTTAAGTGCCACTTAGCAATATACACATCCTAAGGAAAATGAATGCACTGTCCACCACCTTACCATGGTAAGATTATTCATCTAGCTTTTATTTTGTAATAATTAACATACATTAAGCAGGAAATTCCTCCTGAAAGATTGTCAAGACCCCTCTTTCCACCTTTCTGCAAACCTTGGCTATGATAGTAAGCTCAGCACGTTTGTTAGACCAGATACTTGTATCTACAGTCAAGAGCTCTTGTCACAACAGAAACAAAACACTACAACCCTCCTTTAAAGTGGACCGTCACCCTCCCGTGATCGGCCCAGGAATCTATAAGATTCCCGGGCCGATCACCTCCCTCCCCGCGGGACATCCGAGATCGGGATGTCCCGCGGGGTGAAACACCCCCAAAGACCCCAAAACCCCTTACCTTATCTTCGTCCGTGAATGGCGGGCGCGCGTCAAGAGGGACGCGCGGGAGGCGGCGGCGGAGGAGCCGCTTGTCCGGGACTGTCAGATTGCTTGTCCGTTGGCGCGGGGAGAGGTGAGTTTTTCGGGGTGATCGGGGGGGGGGGGGGGTTCACACAGCGGGGCACCCCGATCGGGGGTGCCCCACCAAAGTGGAACAAGACCCAGGATAGTCAAAATCCTGGGTGTTGGTCCACTTTAAAGAGGCTGTAAACCCAATGGAAATAATTATCCAGCAAGCAGCTGACTTCATGCCTGTCCCAGGTGCCTCTCCCCCCATTTCCAGCAGCATAGGTTAGACAATGTAGCAGGACTCCAAAATTTGTTTTCAATTTAATTTTCTTCAGGATCACACAAAAAAAAGTGGTCCTACCGCTACTCACTTTCTACTCTGTGTGATCCTGCAGCTATCTCGGACCACAGCAGGGCAATTTTGGTCCTCATCACCAGATTTAGGATGCCTCGCTGTGTCAAACCCCCCTTTCCACATCAGCGTGCTCAGCTGCGCCTGTCAATTTCAGCTAATTGTCTAATCTTGCCAAAAACAGCCAAGTGCACAAGTGGTCAAATCCCTGCTAGCCTCTAACAGGATGCATGCCTGCGCTGGTGAATCACAAATGCCTGGCACAGGCATGCACCCAGGTAAAGGTATAGCTTACATCAGCAGCGGCCTGCGTTTGTGCTGTTGGATCGCAGAGAAGGTCGTTTTTACAGAGGACTTGGGTGCGGGGGCCAGTAATCAGGCAACCTTGGGGTCTAAGGCCTTTGGTCTACTTTAAGACTCATAAAGCTGCTCAATGCCAAGCTCTTCCCAGATCGGCCACGACCCAAAAATGGAAAAAATTAATTTTGCCCAGAATACAAACACTATTTATATACAGATTTTCATGTGCTTCAAAATGGTTTATTTTATACTGTTCCTAAGGTGGGAGAAAGTTCATGTGTGCCTGGACAGGGGCTGTTTTGCCTGCATTTTGTCTTTTAGATAAAAGGAGCGTTTAGGTTTGGTTGAACAAACTGCTGACACTTGTTGCCTATGTATGTTGACCCCACACTTGGCAGCGTGTCTGGTGCTGGCCCTGCTAATGGAAGCAGGGGTGTGGCTTAGCCTTAGAAGACCAACACCAGACCTAGATTCTAAAAAATATTGAGCATTGGGGGGGGGGGGCTGCTGTTAGCACTAAGATGAAGAGAATTGTTGCATGATCAATCTCTCCCCAGGCATTTATTACTTCACCAGTGACAAGGTCCTTACTACGCCGTTTTTGTAATCGTGAACAGGAAAAATATATATAAAATAGATTTTACTTACTCTTTACATTCCTTTACACTGGCAGCACCGGGCATTCCAAATCTGGATTCCTTGATGCTCCGTGCCATCAGCCACAGGGATATTGGCCACCACTAGGGCAGCTACTGTACATTCAGTAACACTGGACAAGCTTTATCATGCATTGGCATGTGTGGCAGTTCAATTAGTTATCAGTGGACACATTGCTGTTGGGAGTACAGAAAGAGGAGAGTTTCCCCATGGCAGAAGCCAGTGCCTGGGCATCCAGATTTGGGATGCTCCATGCAGGTAATAGTAATCACTGTAAAAGGAGGAGTAAAGTGTATGTTGCCTTTACTTCCTTTTTAAAGCAATAACAGGCTAAAGATAATTTACTAGAATTGCACTCCAACTTTCTGGCAGCCTTCAGTCTGCTTTACATCACAATCTTAGCCTTATGATCCAAAATGCAGTGATGTGCATCTGCTTACCTTGCAGATTTGCCTTTCCACATCATGAAGCTTCTGCATGCTGATCTTACGGGGATACGATTATGGAATATTAAAGTGATTCAGCAGCTAAAAAATAAAACTTGCTTTTTTAGCTCCCAGCTGATCAGTACTAGTCCAGAAACCAGGAACTCATCTGATCACTGGATTCAAGCCCACGATATCCAGGCCCTGAACATGGGGTCAGGATTGATGGCTAGTCTGCCTCACCTGCAGTAACAGGAATGTTTTTTTCTATGTACTCTTCATTCATTACAATGGAGAGGGTGGGCTGAGGCCTGACACTCTCCCTCTAATGTAGTGAATAGAGAGGGCGTGATCACACCCATGAATGATTCACATTCAGCCAATTCAGAAAATGTTTGAGAGCCACATATTCTCCTCTCTGCTCTGCGATGTTGTAGATAGGCTTTCCATTCACCTATCTTTCACTCTCCAGCTCCAAGAGCTCAAACAGGCAGGGTGGAGTCCTATCTAGCTGGGATACACCAGTCTCAACTCCCGAGCAGAAGGTCTGCTTCAGTCCAGTTTCCAAAGCCTGCATCTTGCAGGCCTGGGATCAAGTCTAGGAATCTTGTGATTTGTCTAAGAGGAGAGGGCTGTGGAGACATTCCGGTACTAGGGAGGTATCTTGCAAAACTGATAACACAGGGTCTATTAGTAGGGTGGTTCTTTGCCAGCTTGCCCAGTGTAAAGTAAACCATTTGAAATAAACCTCAATTACCCAGGCCTGTTTTAAATCAAAACTAATAATTCATATTGTTATAAATAATAAAACAGAAAGCCCAGCTGTATCATTTTTTGCTGGCGGAAAATGTCAATGCTTTTTTCTTTTATAAGCAACTGGATAATAAAACCAGTCCCCAGTATTCACAGGTTTACAATTTTGTTTTTTTATTGTACTATTTAATGGCAGAAGGCCGGAAGCCTAGTGTGGACCTCCAGGCAGAGACTTCAGACCTTGGTCACACAAGAACCATGTGGAACACACCACCCTATAAAACATATAAATGTAAAAACTATTTTACTCTTAGCACATATCAGGATGCTCCCTGAGAGAGGCTGTTCAGCGGCCTTAAAGCGAACCAAAACCCACTAAACTTGTGAAATAACTTTGCCCAAAGCATCTGCCAATACGCCATTCTTAGAGTGTAGAACTAGAAATGGATATTTTTGCTGTCCCGCTCTGTAGATGGCATGGGATCAGTGGTTGCATAAGTGTGGCAATGACATCAACAGTGAGAATAGAGGAGGCGGAGCTTTACAGCTAAAACAGGCGCCATTATCTGGGATTAGAATGACGCAAAAGCAGTAAAAATAGGCAAAGGGTACTATGCATGGGGGGAGCAATTTAGGGGATGCTAGTTAAAATGTGGGTTTTGGTCCGCTTTAAAGGAATTGTTTGGATTCAAGGAGACTCATCCTTGTGTGCTGCTCCATAAGGATGTTGTTGAGATTTAGCCCATTTCCTGTAGCCCAGCCGCTGGATATTTTTTCGGGATCGCCTTTTTATAGGTCTGGACTGCACGGCCACTTTTGCTCAACTTTAAAAGGGGGATCATGACCCAGAACTTTCCACTGGGCTTAGTTGCTCCTCCAGAGGACATAACCCTGTGTGAACCCCCCAGGAAATGCTGGTTTTAAATGCCAAGGGAGGGTGGCATGGCTTATGGTTCCCATTTACTGGATTTACACTTAAAAGCAGAACAAAACCCGGGAATTTAACTTTCCCAGGTTCTGTTCTGTGCCCCCCCCTGTGTGAAACAACCCGAAAAACTCACCTGCCAAGGCTCCGATGGTGCATGCACAGGCTCTCATGAAGTCAGGACCAATTCCAACCAGCTGCTGGGTTCTAACATATAACCACATTTTTGTGTATTTTAGCACAAACACAGAGTCCTTCCCCATTAGGTTTTTGTTTCAATAAAATTAAATAAAAATACATTTTCAATAAAAAGTTCATTATATTACAGGTAAATAAAACCACTACATGATCTTGTGTTTTTATAAATTAAAACACCCTCAAGACAATTTCTACAAAGAATCCAAGTTTTCTCAGACCGCATATTGAGCCAGCAACAAATTTGACATCAAAATACCTGTACACAAGTTTTGTTTCCAAAGCGATCAGCAATGCTTTGTGTTTATCCAAACCAGCTTGTTTACGGGAAGAATTGTTTGGGTAATAAAAACTAGAAGCACCTTATACTTAAAAAAGAAAAACGCCAGGGCATAATCCTATGCCATACTATTTAGCAATTTACAATAAAAAATTCAATTTAACAGTTGAACGATTGGAAACACTCCTCTGAAAAGGACATACAAAGGATATACTTCCTGCATAAACAAAGGTTACAAATCTATTTTGTATTATATTTAAAAATAAACGCCCTTCTTATGAAATGCACTGTAAAAAAATTAGGCTGTAAGAATTAGCCTAAAGGACGTGGGAAACCAAACCAGAGTAGCCAATCGCAGAGCGCTGGTGTCTACAGAACAGGATGTTCTTCATTGCTGGTGGAGCTCCTGACCATCGCTTACTACAAGCTCTAGAATTCCAGAACACCTAAGGGTGGTAGTGTCTGATGCAATAAAAATAAATCTGATAAAATAATTTCCTCTGAAAATTAAAAAAAGGTGCCAACTCAGTCTTTGACCCACTCTTGTGTATTAGCACACCCAGGAGGGATTAGCTAAAATACCGCCCTTTTCTACCAGTGTGTGTCGTCTGCTCACTGTCAGGTTGGTCTATGTCTGATTTGGATAAAGGCTTTAGATTAGCCCAAGGGTCCTCAAGCATGGATGGTCTGTAGTAGTTTTCCACATTGTTAGCTGCTCTTTTCTCTCTGCCATACACTGTCCCGTATGGTGTGGATGACCTGGGTGAACCCTTCAAAAGAAAAAGACATTTTCAATAGATTTCTATAGCTTCTAGTAATATTAAGAAGCAACCACCTAGAGTTACTTTGCATTACAAATACCAGTAAATGTTCCTGACACAACCCTAACTGATTCATGGGAACTGTAAAGAAATCTTGCAGCCATGAACCAGGTTATATCATTTACATCATCAAATAAATACATGCACAGATCTTATTCCAAATGCCAAAAGCACAAGATATACCAACAGACCCTGAAAGCATCTTCCTGGCTTCAGCTGGAAACTCAATAGAGGACTATTTGGGAGATTTAAAATAAAAATGGCTATTTGGTATCTATGAGGGAAAAGCAGTAAACCATCATAAAAACAAATACAGAGCCACTCCGCTACTAAACGTACTGTCTGAAAGTGGTCTAGTCCAGTCTGTCAACATTTGCCCCTCTTCTCAAATCCTTATGGTAGAATACATTTAAAGCAAAACTTTGGAGTACAGGTCCTGGAGTTTAAAAGCTTCCAGGGCCGGCCACTTGTCTTCCACTGGGGCATCCTAAATGGATTTTCCCATCTGCGCAAACACCCCGTGCTATGCACAGCATAAGGCACCGATTGGACTGGAGCAAGTGTGTGCGTTGTAGGACCAGGGTAGGGTAAATTCTGGGGGGGGGTCCCACAGCAGGGCATCCCAAATTGGGTTGCCTCAGGAGCGAGAAACAAAACCCAGGATAAAATGCTGATTTTAAGACCTTGTACAGGTTTAAATAATAAAAAAAAAGCGGCTTTATACTCCCTCACAGATGATGGCTTCTAGTCCTCCAGGGCCACATCCTATGCCGTCGGTTGCTTCCTCATTCTCGATGTGGGGCTGTCCATGCATCGAGAATGAGGGAACAACAGGTGATCGAATAGCGTGGGGCATGAATCTCCCAATCAGATAAAGCACGCCAGACTAATATCTTGGATATTTAGTCCTTTGTGTGAATCAGCCTCAAAACATACCTTACCACCAGTCCCATGGCACATGCACAGGCCCACATCCAATATGGGCTAAATGCTGTTGCATGGCATAAAGCGGTTTTGCACCAGAAATCCAGCATAGGAAGCAGCCTCTTCCCCAGCCTCCCTGTGGTCTGATGATGTGCACTCCTGTCCCCAGTTTATCTGAATGGCTAGGCACCGAAGCACACACAAGCCACAAGACGCTGGGAATGGGGCCACAGCATGCGCAGCGGGATAGCCAGAAAGGTAAAGTATGCAGTGATCAATAGGATTTTTACAGACTGGAAATCGGCTTTCTCACGTGGCTAAATAGACAACCACAATTGTTCTACTTTTGTTTAAAAGCTGAGAATTAGCTTCCCATTCAGAATGAAAGCAATTTCACACTGCTAAAAATGGTCTTACAGACTCCAGGGCTATCTGATACCCCAGGGCATTGTGATTTGGGATGCTCTGGTGTATGAAATCCCCCACTGCTACAGCTCATGTCGGGGGGGGGGGGGGGGGGGGGGCGATGCATGCAGATTGGTGGTGCCACACCAACTCTGCAAACTCGCCATTTCCACTTTTGGGTTCCAGACTATGTAACCGCCGGGGGCAACAATTGCCACAATCATGTGGGTCTGGGAGTGGCCTTTGTAACCAGAGTTTTCAGATGCCCCCCACAGACATGAGCAGTGGTCCCACTTCAGTTACTTAAAACATCTTCCTTGACTTCACACTGTAACCACATAACTGGAAGTTCCTTATACAGAGCAAAAGGGGGAGCAATGTTCCCCCTGTGAAGGCAGGTTAAAGACCCCCATCCCCCCAGTGAGGCACGTTACAGGGCGCCCTCCCCAGTGAGGCACGTTGCAGGGCGCCCTCCCCAGCGAGGCACGTTGCAGGGCGCCCTCCCCAGCGAGGCACGTTGCAGGGCGCCCTCCCCAGCGAGGCACGTTGCAGGGCGCCCTCCCCAGCGAGGCACGTTACAGGGCGCCCTCCCCAGCGAGGCACGTTGCAGGGCGCCCTCCCCAGTGAGGCACGTTGCAGGGCGCCCTCCCCAGCGAGGCACGTTGCAGGGCGCCCTCCCCAGCGAGGCACGTTACAGGGCGCCCCCCCCCCCCCAGTGAGGCACGTTACAGGGCGCCCCCCCCCCCAGTGAGGCACGTTACAGGGCGCCCCCCCCTCCAGTGAGGCACGTTACAGGGCGCCCCCCCCCAGTGAGGCACGTTACAGGGCGCCCCCCCCCCCCAGTGAGGCACGTTACAGGGCGCCCCCCCCCCAGTGAGGCACGTTACAGGGCGCCCCCCCCCCCAGTGAGGCACGTTACAGGGCGCCCCCCCCCCCCCAGTGAGGCACGTTGCAGGGCGCCCTCCCCAGTGAGGCACGTTGCAGGGCGCCCTCCCCAGTGAGGCACGTTACAGGGCGCCCTCCCCAGTCTCCCCAGCGAGGCACGTTACAGGGCGCCCCCCCCAGTCTCCCCTGTGAGGCACGTTACAGGGCGCCCCCCCCCCAGTCTCCCCTGTGAGGCACGTTACAGGGCGCCCCCCCCAGTCTCCCCTGTGAGGCACGTTACAGGGCGCCCCCCCCCCAGTCTCCCCTGTGAGGCACGTTACAGGGCGCCCCCCCCAGTCTCCCCTGTGAGGCACGTTACAAGGCGCCCCCCCCCCCAGTCTCCCCTGTGAGGCACGTTACAGGGCGCCCCCCCCCCAGTCTCCCCTGTGAGGCACGTTACAGGGCGCCCCCCCCCCCCAGTCTCCCCTGTGAGGCACGTTACAGGGCGCCCCCCCCAGTCTCCCCTGTGAGGCACGTTACAGGGCGCCCCCCCCCCCAGTGAGGCACGTTACAGGGCGCCCCCCCCCCCCCAGTCTCCCCTGTGAGGCACGTTACAGGGCGCCCCCCCCCCAGTCTCCCCTGTGAGGCACGTTACAGGGCGCGCCCCCCCCCCCCCAGTGAGGCACGTTACAGGGCGCCCCCCCCCCCCAGTCTCCCCTGTGAGGCACGTTACAGGGCGCCCCCCCCCCCAGTCTCCCCTGTGAGGCACGTTACAGGGCGCCCCCCCCCCCCAGTCTCCCCTGTGAGGCACGTTACAGGGCGCCCCCCCCCAGTCTCCCCTGTGAGGCACGTTACAGGGCGCCCCCCCCAGTCTCCCCTGTGAGGCACGTTACAGGGCGCCCCCCCCCCAGTCTCCCCTGTGAGGCACGTTACAGGGCGCCCCCCCCCCCCAGTGAGGCACGTTACAGGGCGCCCCCCCCAGTCTCCCCTGTGAGGCACGTTACAGGGCGCCCCCCCCCAGTGAGGCACGTTACAGGGCGCCCCCCCCAGTCTCCCCTGTGAGGCACGTTACAGGGCGCCCCCCCCCCCAGTCTCCCCTGTGAGGCACGTTACAGGGCGCCCCCCCCCAGTCTCCCCTGTGAGGCACGTTACAGGGCGCCCCCCCCCCCAGTGAGGCACGTTACAGGGCGCCCCCCCCAGTCTCCCCTGTGAGGCACGTTACAGGGCCCCCATCTCCCCTGTGAGGCACGTTACAGGGCACCGGGTGAGGCTGTTATAGGAGAAAGCGAGGCGTTAGTGCAGAGGCTGGCTGGTGGCCGGCCTGTTACCTGATAGCTGGTGGGCGCTCTGGGAGAGGAGTGGCCGCGGGGGGCGCCATATTGATGCTGGTAGGTGTTCCCTCCTCCGGGAGACTTGCTGTAGGGGGAGGCGGCATAGTGGGGGCTCCCTCTCCGGGGTGAGGTGTTCCCTGGAGAATGGCCGCCATACCGATTCCCGTAGGGGGAAGGCGACGAGCGCGGCGACTGTCCTCCCCCGCTACCGTACGGCCTAGGGGGCCTTTGGCCGTAGTTTGGTGTGTGCGGGCTCCCGTAGCCCCAGGACGGCAGCGGCGGAGGAAGCATGGGGCTCCCGGAGCTTGGTGGGGCACTCGGGCTGCGGAACTGGCCCGGGCTTCCTTCACCGCCGGGGCCACAGGAGTTCGGGGAGCGGAAATTCTGCCTGTGCATCCTCACACACCACCGCCTCGTCTACGGGAGCGATTCGAAACTAGCGCTCTGCACCCCGCCGAGTCCTCCCCACACAGCGTACCTAGCCGAGCGGATCTTCCGGCTTGTGCACTCCTTCCACTTCCGGCCGGATACACTGACCCGCGCGCTCGCGTTCCTAGCTGCTATGAGGGCTCTGTGGCCAACAGCGCCGCCCACAGCCAAACTGACCAACCTCCAGGATAAGTAAGGGCGCCTCTGCTCATTCAAAGACCACACATAATAGCGGACGGTCGTAATATTAAATGATAAGGATGGTAATGGCAAAATTAAGCCAGTTTTAATGCAATATTGGTCAGAGCTGTCTATAGAATAACTGGCATCATTCACGGATATTGTCCTTTTAAAGGAAAATAAGCATAAACACGAATAAGAAACTGGCAAATAAGAAACCAACTTCAGCCCGAATAAGAAACTGGCAAATAAGAAACCAACTTCAGCCGGAATAAGAAACCAACTTCAGTATCGTTCCCAATTGTCCCTTATTTGGAGAGACTGTCCCCCTTTTGAGCCCGTGTCCACCTCTCCTTCATTCTAGTTTGTCTCTCTTTGGGGCTTAAAGCAGAACAAAACCTGGGAATTTGACTTTCCCGGGTTTTGCTCTGTGCTCCCAGGGCATTCCAATTTGGGATGCCATGTTGTTTGACACCAGTTTGCCCATGTAAACGTACCTTTCCCCACTCCAATGGCGCATGAGTGGGCTCTCGTCCAATCAGAGCCCTTTGCCTTGACTAAGTCATTCGCCAAAGGGCTCTGATCGAAACCAATGGGAAGCATTCACTGCTGTGTGTCCAGTATACCACAGAGATGCCAACCTTGGAGACCAGTTTCAGGGTGATGGGCGAGGTGGGGGTGTAGCATATTCACAGGCTTTTGAGGCAATTTACAGGTATATAAGGGTTTAATATCCATAATGCTTTCATGCTAATCCTACCTATACTCTTTACTATTACAGTAACTGAGTAACAAGAAAAGAAAGCAGAACAGACCACTTAAGGTTGTAAAATGCCTATTATTGGGATTCATTTTACCATTTTATGCCTAGTTAGTGGACCCCCAGTCATTTCTGAGTGACCCTTTATCAGTGGGGGGGGGGGGTGCCCTGCCACACATACTGCAGCTAGAAGCCCAAAAATGGACAGCGGCACTTACCTTTACTTACAGTTATTGAGGTTTGCAGGGCAGGCTACCACAGTACTGTACTTCCTTTGGCCTTCCAAACCCTGGTGGTCACAGGGCCGGCTCCAGATTTATGTGGGCCTTTGGGCAGCATGGTCTTAGTGGGCCCCTTTGTGGTGAAGAGTCGCGTCACATCACTGAGGGGCATCCCAAATCTGGATGCCCCCTAAAGTGCATATGTTCCCACTACAGCCTATTTGAATGGCTGAGGTGGGAGCACACACACGTGATCGGGGATGCGACAGACTGCGCTCCGTATTGGCAAATGGCTATGACTGTACGAGAGACCACGCATGGGTCGTTGGAGAGGGGAAAGGTGAGTCTTTACGGGCGCCCTGGGGATTTCACACAGCGAGGCATCCTGATTCGGGATGCCCCGGAGAAAGATTCCAGGCCGGCCACTGGTAAGTTTTGTTCCACTTTACCGTGCAGATCTGCATCAATAAATAATGAATTGGCCTGTTCAAAGTGTTTGTATTGTCGTGACTGTTTTAACCTATCTTCTATCTGTCCCTCAATGAGGGGTGTGGTCCCACTTTCCCCTAAAAAGTTGGAAAGTATGTACATGTGTGAAAGCTGAACAAAACCCAGGATTTTGACTATCATAGGTTTCCTCCCCTGTTCCATGGGCATCCTGATTTGCAAAGCTTCACTGAGTGAAACCCCCTCTCCCCCACTTTTGCATGAAAAAGAAAAAGGTGAGCACTTTTAAATTGTCAGCAAGTGACATGTAGTTGATGCACTTTAACACTCAGTATTAAAAACCCTTAGCTAAGCTGAGAGAGATTTGGTGGGTGGCACCCGCTGCATCCCACAGCTGCCATTCAGTTCAGCAGGGAACGGCCACACACAGCTTTAGTGAGATGCCGAAGATGCTGCCGCTAGGTTTCATACAGCGAGGCATCCCAAATAGCGTTCATCCATGGGTGAGTATTTAACAAAACCCACAGTCTTATAGACTTTAGGTCCGGTTTTGGCCCACTTTGAAGTGGAGCAGCCAATAATGCCACCATGGCTTTGTGTATGTGCTCTGGGGTCACTAGATGAATATACAGTGAGTACACAGTGCAAACCGTGGGGGTTCAAAAAGCAGGGCATCCAGAATCAGGAAGCCCCAGGGACAGGGAAACAGCCGACCCTGGAGTGTTCACTAGGCTGGCCGCTAAGTGTTTTGGTCCTCTTTAAAGTGGACCAACACCCAGGGGGGATCTATAAGATTCCCGGGCCGATCAGATCCCTCCCCGCGGGGCATCCAAAATCGGGGTGTCCAGCGGGGTGAAAACCCCCCAGGAAGCCCACAATCCTACCTTTTCCACGTTCCAGTGGCGCATGCGCTCTGCTTGTCTGGCGCTGCCTCTCGCTTGTCCGCTGGCGGGGATTGGCTGCAGCGGTCACGTGGGAGCGGGGAGAGGTGAGTTTTCAGGGCTTTCTGGGGGGTTTCACACAGCAGGGCACCCCCGATCGGGGTGCCCCACCGAAGTGGACCAAAACCCAGGATAGTCAAAATCCTGGGTGTTGGTCCACTTTAACCCCCCGCTTGCTGTCCCCTCAGCACAGCATACTCACCTCTTCTGCTTAGTTTCTATGTTTCTAATTGAGCTACCAGAAGCTACAGCACACACTATGGGTCAATGGCAGTTTTCTCTCCTAAAAAGGGAGTGAGAATTCTCACTCTGTTCTGTCTGCTATGGCTTCTGATCCCCAAGCACACGGACCTAGGAGAACAGGCAAGTATAGCAGAACAAGGGATGGCAGGGAGAGGTGTTTAGGTGTGGATGAGAAGCCTGTGGGTCCCTTTAATGAAGGAGAGTCCTAACCTAGGGCACGCAGCAGTGTTAAAGTGGACCAACACCCAGGATTTTGACTATCCTGGGTCTTGGTCCACTTCGGTGGGGCACCCCCGATCGGGGTGCCCCGCTGTGTGAAACCCCCCCGAACCCACCTCTCCCCGCGCTGACGGACAAGCCGCGGACAAGCGGCTCCGCCGCCGCCGCCTCCGCCGCCTCCCTCTTGACGCGCGCGTGCCCGCGCCGGCCACTCACAGACGGCCGGCGCGGGCGCGCGCACGTCTAGAGGGGCGCGAGGGAGGCGGCGGCGGCCGGCTGCCGCCGAAGATAAGGTAAGGAGTTTGGGGGGGTCGGGATCGGGATGTCCCGCGGGGAGGGAGGTGATCGGCCCGGGAATCTTATAGATTCCCGGGCCGATCACCGGTGGGTGTTGGTCCACTTTAAGCAGTTTAAACTTTTTTTGTGAGCGCCCACTAAGGACTCCCAACAAAAGAATTTCTTTCCAAAAAGAGCATGAAGGAGGGGGGCTAGGATGCTACACTGAGTAAAGCTACAATGATTTATTGCATCAGTCCTACTTGCCTGAACAGGGACAGGAACTGAAGCTGCCAACAGCTCCACAATATCTGGGCGCCTGGCTGACGTTTCATCTTGTGACTGCTGGGGAAGGGAAGACAAAGAGCAGGTTACTACCAACACAGAAACACTGCTGCTGGCCTCCTCGTCACTCCACTGCCACGGGAGATGATCCATTCAAAAAGTAAATTTATTTAGTTTTGCTGCTATAGCTCCGAGCCCTCTCTTTGGGTGAAAATTGCTTGGGCCCCATATAGGAGAACCCATTTTCCAGGGAGTCACCCGGTTTTGACCCTTCCTCACTCAGTCACCCTGTCTAGTGGTTTAAGACTGTAGACATATGTTGTGCTTTGTCACTTTTATTAAAACGCGTCGCCGTGCGTTTGTACTGCGCTCCGCGGCTGGCAGCCCCATTCACCTCAGAGCTGCCGGGCCGCTATTGGCCAGCCGGATTACGTGGGCGCGCTTCGCACTCTTGGGGGGGGGGCTCTGTGGATGATGCATTTTACCTATCTCCACGGCCCACCCCTCGAGGTTTGCGGACGCCATTTTGTCTTCTTGCTGTGTGCTGCTGGCTCCTTGCGGTCTGTGAGTAACCCCGGTGGGGTGATTTTTTCAGGATTTTTCCTCATGGGAATGTTTGATTATGTGTTTCAGGCGGGTTAAAATTTCGGCACTGTGGTTTCTCCCGGCCTTCTCCTCTCATATCTCCCACTTCCCTAGCGGTTCTTGGGGCATCCCGGGTAGCCCTTTAGCGTTAACCCTTACTGGCCTACTGTGCCATTCAAATCACCATATGGAGGCTTCTGGGGATAATGGGCCTGGGGTTCCTTCGGGACAAACCCGGCTATGTGTTGCGTGTGGGGTATCCCCAATCGGTGATGATGTCAGGGTGTGTGTATCCTGCGCCCAGCAGGTTCTTGCGCTGCAGTCTGGGTTACCTGTTGCTGGGCCTGCGCCCCTATGGCTTCGCCTACCCCCCCACGCTTACACCTGACCCCCAGTGAGGTGCATACCAGTGGGGAGTCTCAACCTGATTTGGCTGCACGGGTGGCCAGCATTGAAAAGCATATTGCTGGGTCTGCCCCGCGTAAGGCTTTTGTTAAGAAGCGGCATTTATCACCCGCTGTTTCCCTCTTTCCAATGGAAGCTGAGGATTTTTTTTACATTACTGGTTATACTCCCCTGGAGGAAGGGGAGGAATTATTCTCTGATTCAGGATCATCTGAGGAACAGCCTAGGGCTTATGGTGGTACCTCCTCTTGGGGCAGAACCATGGTCCTCAGATGACACTGGCAGGCTTTTGACTCATATTTTTGAAGTGCTCTGTATCTCCCCACCTGTTGTGGCTCCGCAGCAGCAGGATGAGCTCTTTCATATGGTTAAACCCCGCTTGGAGTTTCCTGAGCTGACTCACTTTAATAATCTGGTGCTAAAAGAGTGGGAGCGGCCTAGCAAGCTCCCTGGGGTGCCAAAGAGTTGGGACATGAGGTATCCCTTTCCTGCTCATGTTATTAAGCGTTGGTCATGTCCTCCCGAGGTGGACGCGCCCGTTCTGGGGCTGTCCAATACATCCATCATGCATTCTCCTGACACTACTACCCTGAGGGATGGTGAGGACCGGCGCATGGACCAGCTGGCTTGCCATGCCTTTGCCTGTGTGGGGACTGCGCTGTGCCCGGTTTGTGCCTCTGCCATTACAGCTATTGCTATTAAAGGGCTGCTTAAGAGTCTCTTGGATGGGGCCTCTGATGACGCGGGAGGAGAAGAGTACAGATCGCTCCTGCTTTGCTATGAATTTGTTGCATATGTTTTATCTGCCATGGATGATGCCATTAGAATGTGTGGGAGGACATCTGCCCTTTTGGTGGCTATACGCCGCTCTGTCTGGCTGCGTCAGTGGGTAGCTGATGATGCTTTCTCTTTAAGGGGCTGCGCCTCTTTGGTGAACGCTTGGACTTGTTTGCTAAGGGCGGCAGGTTACCTCAACGTAGGAGGCCGTCCTGGTCTTTTCAGGGCACAGGTGCCTTTCTCCCTTCCTTCCGTGGTTCCAGAATTGGTCGAGGAACCTCCTTTGCTGGGGCTAGCAGAGATTTTTGGGGCAGAGGACGGGGCCATCCCGGCCCCTCCTGGGGTCCCAAGCCTAAGTCCTCCCCCAAACCCCCTCAGGCATGAAGGGGCGCCCTCACCCACCCGGTTGGTGGACGGCTTCGGCTCTTTGCTCACGTCTGGAGGCTTCATGTCTCAGACCGTTGGATTTGGGAGGTAGTTTCCTCCGGTTACAAGATAGAGTTTGCAGCCTGGCCGCCCCCAAGATTCATCAAATCCAGGATAGCTCAAAACCCTCTGTTAGCCCAGGGACTGTGCCTTGCTGTCCAAAACCTTTTGGAGTTGGGGGTCATCTGCCAGGTGCCTTCCAGGGAAAGGGGCAGAGGCTACTATACCAATCTTTTCACTGTTCCCAAAAAAAGACGGGTCCATCAGACCCATCCTGGATTTAAAGCACCTCAACAAATTTGTCAGGTTCAAACACTTTCGCATGGAGACTCTGCGCTCAACTGTCAATTCGCTACGCCCGGGCGACTTCATGACCTCTGTAGACATCAAGGACGCTTACCTTCATGTACCAATCTTTCCAGGTCATCAGAGATTCCTCAGGTTCGCTCCCGGAGGATCAGCACTACCAATTTGTGGCCTTGCCTTTCAGTATCACCTCGGCTCCCAGGGTATTCACCAAGGTGCTGGCGGGCGTAATGGCTCTGCTGAGAACTCAGGGCATTTGCATCCTTCCTTACTTGGACGACAATCTCATCACGTCTCAGTCCTTCCAGCAGGCCAAGCTGGATACCCAGCTGGTGGTGTCCACACTGGAGTCCTTTGGCTGAGTGATCAACCACCCCAAGTCTTCCCTGTCACCGACAATGGTGAGGTCCTTTCTGGGCATGACTCTGGATACATCTCAGGTCAAGATTTTTCTCCCTCAGCAGAAGGTGGAGAGTCTGCAAGCTCAAGCCAGGCTTCTTCTGTCTTGCCCTCATCCCTCCATCCGGCAGGGGATGCAGCTGGTGGGCCTGATGGTGTCTTGCTTCGTAGTGGTTCCATATGCTCAGTTTCACATGAGACCTCTTCAGCTCCACCTCTTGTCAGTATGGGATCGGGACCCTGTGTCCCTGGATCAGGTGTTTGTTCTGTCCCCTCTGGCCAGGCGGTTTCTCTCGTGGTGGCTGGACTCAAGGAACCTGTTGGTGGGCAGATCCTTTCTGGCCCCTTGCTGGGAGACAGTCACCACAGATGCCAGTCTGACAGGTTGGGGGGGGGCTTCTGGAAATCTCTGAAATTTCAGGGTCAGTGGGGACCTCAGGAGGCCAACACCCCTATCAACATTTTGGAACTGAGAGCGATAAGGTTGGTTCTTGCCCAATTGACTCCACACCTTTGGGGTCGGGCCGTTCAGACAGTGGTTGCCTACATCGATCATCAGGGAGGGACCCGGAGCAAGAGGGCCCTGAAGGAAGTGTCCCTGATACTGTCTTGGGCAGAGAAGAATGTTCCCTGCATCTCAGCTGTGTACATCCCGGGGGTGGAGAATCTGGAGGCAGACTCCCTGAGCAGCAGGGTGTTTCGCTCCCTGTGTCACCATTGGGGTCTGCCGGATGTGGATCTGTTTGCGTCCCATCACAATCACAAGCTTCCAGCCTTTGTCTCTCTGTCCCAGGACCTGCTGGCATTGGCCATGGATGCACTAGCTATGTCCTGGAAGAGATTTCAGCTCCTTTATGTGTTCCCTCCGTTTCCTCTGCTGGGCAGGGTGCTGCGCAAGATAGCCCAGGAAGGGGTGCCAACCATTCTGGTGGCCCCATGTTGGCCAAGAACAGTGTGGTTCACAGACATCGTGCAGTTGGCAGTACGTCCTGCCCAAGGTTCCAGACCTGCTCACTCAGGGGCAGCTACGCCATCCCAATTTACAAACGCTGGCTTTAACGACCTGGCTGCTGAAACCTCCATCTTGATGGAAAAGGGGCTGCCTGCCTCTGTTGTTGATACCATGATTTGGGCTAGGAAGAAGTCCTCTTCATTCATCTACTATAGAGTATGGCATGCTTACATTGACTAGTGTGAGTCTAAGTCGCTTCCCTGTCAGGTGTTTTCTATTCCTAGGATTTTGGAATTTCTGCATTGTGGTTTGGATTTGGGTCTTCAACTTAGTACCCTCAAAGGGCATGTTTCTGCTTTCGCCCTTTTCTTCCAAAGATCCTTTGCTCACCATCATCTGGTCAAGACCTTCTTCCAGGGGGTTGCTCATGTGCATCCCCCACGTAAGCCTATGTTACCAGTCTGGGATTTGAACCTGGTCTTATCTGCCTTGCGGGGGTCTCCCTTTGAGCCTGTGAGTGAGGCCCCCTCGTCCATTTTGACACTTAAGGTAGTCTTTTTGGTGGCTATCACTTCTGTTAGGCGTGTTTCTGAGTTGGCGGCACTTTCCATCAAACCCCCTTACTTTGAGAGACACCAGGACAAGGTGGTGTTTCATTTTAAGACAGATTTTCTGCCTAAGGTTGTGTCTGATTTTCATCTCAATCAGGACATTGTTTTGTCTTCTCTGTGCCCTAATCCTAGTAACCATAAGGAGCGGGTTTTACATTCTCTGGATGTGGTCAGGACCCTGAAGTTCTATTTGGTGGCTACTGAATCCTTCAGGAAGACTGATGCTCTTTTTGTGCTCCCTTCTGGACCTAAGAAGGGTCTGGCTCCGGCTAAGTCTACTATCAGCAAGTGGATCCGTCAGGCTGTGGTACAGGCAAATTCTCCTAAGGGGAAGGTGCCTCCCTTCCGCCTTACTGCTCATGCTACTCATGCTATTGGTGCCTCTTGGGCTTTTCAGCACCAAGCTTCTGTTGAACAAATTTGCAAGGCCGCTACTTGGTCTTCTGTTCACACTTTTTCTAAGTTTTACAAGGTTGATGTTAGGGCCTCAGCTGATGCTGCTTTTGGTCGCAAAGTTCTGCAGGCGGATGCAGTGGTTTAAACTGCCCACTATTACTTTTGGGGATCCCGCCCTACCTTACGGACACTGCTATTGGATGTCCCAGGAGTAAGGAGTATTCTGGAACAGGACGTGCTGTATACTTATATAATACAATTCTGTGATTACTCACCTGAAGAATTGGAAAGGGTGCGTTTTCTTACCTTGCTCTGAATCAGCCCCATTATCAGTGGAAAGCAGAGTACTGTATATGGTGCAGTGTATACTCTAGAGCACGTGTGAAACTCAAGGCCCCAGGGCCGAATGCCTTTTTATGCGCCCCCCTGACAGGTAGCAGACAGTGGTGGCTGGGTGGAGCCCCTTCTAACTGGCATTGTCACTCCAAGGCTTCTGCAGCAGCAGGTCCCCGGGCCCCTGTGAGGCTGCCGAGTAATGCACTGGTACACTGCACTCCACTGTGAAGCACAGTACAACCCAGGTGTGGTGCCTATAAAAACAGTTGTTATGTACCTTTTTAACATAGTAGGGGCAGTAGAGTGTAGCATCTGCAATTGTGCTGTGTCTCTGTGCATCCAGCTCTTACCACACAAGTTGGTCCAGGTAACTCGCCAAACTTACTGCCACATCAGAGTGTGCTACATCTTCTTCTTATTGAAGTGCTGTCCTGGGCCATATTATTCAGTGCCTGCATCTGTCCTGGGCAAACTAATTCTACATCTGTCCTGGGCATAATAATTCTGCATATGTCCTGGGCAAACTAATTCTACATCTGTCCTGGGCAAACTAATTCTACATCTGTCCTGGGCAAACTAATTCTACATCTGTCCTGGGCAAACTAATTATACATCTGTCCTGGGCAAACTAATTCTACATCTGTCCTGGGCAAACTAATTCTACATCTGTCCTGGGCATAATAATTCTGCATATGTCCTGGGCAAACTAATTCTACATCTGTCCTGCGCAAACTAATTCTGCACCTGTCCTGGGCATAATAACTCTGCATATGTCCTGTGCAAACTAATTCTGCATCTGTCCTGGGCAAAAAAAAATAGGATCTTTTCTGGGCAAAATATTCTGCATCTGTCCTGGGCAAAATAATTCAGCATCTGCATCTGTCTGAGGCAAAGTCATTGTGTCTGTAACCATACATTTGAATGTTCATACTTCCATTTTGTTTTTTTGTTTGTTTCCCCAATCAGAGTACTGGATTTCTTTGGGTGACTGAGGAGTAAGGCAAGAGATCTCCTGTTTTAAAAAGTGTGTGGTGTTTTTTTACTTAAACCGGACCAACACCTATTTTACAAAAAATTGCGTTTGTTCGCTCCGGGGTCCTCCCATCAATCAACCCTCTGCAAACCCCATAAACCTTATCAGTTACCTCGCTCCCTTTGTGACATGCAGCCGCGTGATTGGTTGGCAGTGGTCACCTGTCCCGTTCAGAGGCTCACGCTTTGCCGGCGGTGCTGTCCCAGTTTAAATGTTACTTTTGAACTGGTAAGAGGTCCCAAGGCCAGGGTGGTGCAGGTGAGCCCTGATCTGTGCTGTAGAGATTAAGGGTTAGTAATACCTAGGGTTAGTGACTGGCAGTTCGGCCTTGAGCCCTGGGATTATCAGCCCCTATGTTTGGCTTGCAGGGTTGGTAAGCTTTAGAGGGGGTGGGGCATGTTTTTACTACTTAATTTTTTAAATTGAGATGGGAAGGGGCTAATTTTTAAGGTCAGGCAGCCTACAAACCTGGGTTACCAGCCCCTATGCCTGGTGCCCGGGCTAGTTGGCTCCTGGAGTTTTGGTCCGGCCCCCTGCAGCATCCTGATTTAGGATGCCCTGCTGCATGAAACCCCACCATTCCCGTTTATCCGCTTTTCATACCTCTCTAAAGAGCCCACAGTGTGGCTGTCCTCCAGCCATGCATAATGTGCGACTGAAGAAGCAGAATCTTTTTTACTAGCCACACTAGTGAACTGTGTGCGGCATTCCCTGCATCCCTCGGCATAGACAGAGTAAAAAGGAGTAAACATTTTTCCCAGGAGTAAAAAGTGCCACTGACAATGGCACTGAGGGTGGCTTGTGGCGGCAGCATTCATGAATTTGCTCCAGCTGATGTGTACAGAAAAGTCAGGCATTTCTGAAAGGGGAGCAGTTAGTGCTTTTACTAAGCCGATGATGAGGAGATGATTCGCCCCCCCCCCCCCACACACACAGTGGGGCATCCCAGAATTTCCCTGCTGGGAAGGAACAATTCTCAGGTTAGTAAAATCATACAACATACAGTGGGGAAAAGCCAATATGGTAATACGTTAAAAGGATAATAAAAGCTGACCCTCCCCCCCCCCCCCAAAATAAACTTCAAGACAGAAAAAAACTAGCTCCTCCCGGCCTATATAAGGCAGGCTGTGGCAGGATCGCCTCAGTTCTTTTTTTGCAGTTGCAAGGGACTGTGCAGATGTCTGGATCAGGATCTGCAGCAGGGTACCTAATCTCCGGACCTTGCATGGTGGCCCTGTTGTGTGCCTCCCACTGAGCCCTGTTCCCTCTACCCCCTGGGTCATCCACCGCCATGGCTCCATGACACTGTGCGAGAGACATGCTTCCCCAGGGCTGCTGGGGGGCTAAGCTAGGGGCCAGGATCCCTGATATCAGAGTGTTTAGTGCTTACTACTGGGCAGCCATGCTGGTCAGAGCTCAATTGCCAGTGTTGGGGGGGGCAGGCGCCCTCATCGGGAAGAGCCGTGGCCACCGGCCATGGGGCCTGCCGTTTGGCTAATTTTGAAAGGGGGCAGACCAGCCGCATCTGTGATGCGAAGGGGGGAGTGGGCGGGGTGACCACATTGGCATGGTCTGTGGCTTGTCCGCCATCTTGTGTGGTGTCCGGAGGTCCCTGTTGCATCTCCAGATCCTCACCTGGCAACTCCTCCACTGCTTCCGGAGCTGAGGATTTACAGCTCTAGAAGCGTGGAGAGCATGGTCAGTGGCCTTCGTTAACAGGGGCATCCAGAGTCCTCGGAGGATTCTAGCTCCTACGTTGAGGACCTATTTAAGGGTTCAGGATCTAGTTACAGCCAGAGGGCGAGGTGTCGTCCGGCAGCGGAGCGGAACCAGAAGCCGCACATGCGCCGGGGAACCCTCTAGATCACTCACATCACCCCATAGCCAGCTTGCTCATCTGAGCTCCATCTCTGGCAGAGGCATTGCGGGGTGTTTGGACGATCCTGTCCACGCTGGAACTTTTTGGATGTGTGATCAAATACCGTATGTCTCAGGCAGTTCCCTCTATGGTGGCGAACTATTAAGGTATGACATTGGATACTCGATGGGCATGAATCCTTCTTCCGGTGCAGGACTCTTCAGGTGGCAGTGAGGTCCCTGCTGACAAACATTCCACAATCAGGCAGGGCATGCATCCTCTTGGCTTGATGTTGTCTGCCATCAAGGTTCTGTTCTGTATGCCCAGTTCCATTCCAGGCCTCTACAAATGCTCCTATCGAAATGGCGCAGGACTGTGCAGACGTTGGACCGACGTTTCATATTAAATGACAATACCCGGCAATCTCTGAATTGGTGGCTGGACCAGCAGTCGCTGGCAGTGGGTCAATCTTTCCTGCTCCAGTGGGTCCTCCTGACCACAGACACCATTCTGCCAGTCAGACGGGTTGGGGTGGTGTTCTGGACAACCAGACAGTTCAGGGTCTCCGGAACCAGTGAGAGCGCAGTGTTCCAATCAATGTGTTGGAACTGAGGGAGATTCTGCTGGTTCTCAGGCATTGGTCTGCCCAGTGTCAGAGCCTTCTGGGCAGGGTACAGTCAGACAAATCCACAGCTGTGGCCTACATAAACCATCGGGGGGGGCAGGAACTGGCAAGCATTCCAGGAATTGCATCATAAGGTAGACGGAACTTCACCGGGGTGAATAATCTGCAGGACGATTATTTGAGCAGGGAGACGGTGGACCAGGGGGCATGGTCCCTTCACCAGACATGTTTCAAGTTCTCTGAGACCATTGTGGTGTGCTGGAGGTTGACCACTTTGCATCTCGGCACAATCGGAAGGTCCAGAGGTTCGTGTCCATGGTGCGACACCCCCTGGCCGTTGCGCTCGACGTGCTGGCCATTCCTTGGTCAGGGTACAGCCTACTCTACACATTCCCGCCACTGCCAGTTCTGGGTCGGGTGTTAAAGAAAGTCAACTGCAAGTAGATCATGACGATCACCCCACACTGGCCAAAAAGGGAACGATCAGAATCACTCTTTTTAGTGCTGCATGAAGACAAAGTGGTGTTTCATGTGAAAGATTTTTTTGCCCAAGGTGGTCTCTCCCTTCCATCTTAATCAGGAGATAGTGCTACCCTCCTTGTGCCTATGCCCCGCTCGCTCTAATTGGCTGCTACTTGAGAGGTACATAACATAGATGTCTTGGTCGTGATCCCGGAAGGACTGAGAAGGGGCCTGGCGGCTGCCAGGTCCACTCTTAGCAGATGGATTACGCAGGCGGTCATACAAACCTACACCTGCAAGGGGAAGAAGGTGCCCCTTCTGGGTCACTGCTCACTCCAACAGGGCTATTGCCGCTTATTGAGCTTTACAACACCAGGAATCGGTGGAACAGGTCTACAAGATGGTGACCTAGTCGTCTCTCTCCACACCTTCACCAAGTTTTACAGACTTGATGTCAATGCATCTACCGATGCTGCTCTGGGGTGTAAGGTGTTGCAGACAGTGGAGAAACCCTCTCTGGGGGCCTAAGCTTGAGGTGTCAGTGCTAAGTTGAAGCAGTCAGTTGTTGGCTGCTCTGGCTCAACCCCAACCCTTAATAAGGATACTGCTTTGGTACGTCCCACGCATTGCTACCGATGGTGCCCTGGAATGGAAGAGATGAGAAAAAGGAAATTTGTGTACTCACCTGTAAATTCCTTTTACCATCCTCTTCCATTTTGGGGCACCACACTAGTCCTTCTGTTGTATTAAGACTGTGTCGGTACCTGTTGTTGCCTTCTACATGGTTTTCCTTTGTTGTAGTTGCGCACATTAAGTGGAAGTTAGCGTTCTCCCCTCCTGGGGTTGCCCTATTTGGGCCTGGAGGAGCTAGTTTTTTTCTATCTTGCGTGGGTTGTGGAATCCCAAGTGCACAAGACAATACAGTTGGGTATAATAATGCGTCTGGGCTCTGATTATAGGCTAGTAATACGTGCATCTAAATGTGGGGTGTGCCCCATTCAGTTCTACTGGTGGGCCCCAGACATCCCAGTCCAACACTGGCCACTTATACATATGAGCATACAGCGTGGTTTAGCAAAAGAGGTAAGAAAAAAAAGGTGAGGTTTCACACGTTGGGGCATCCCAAATAAAGAAACAGTTACCAAGAAAGTAAAAATCCTGATTTTCTCTTTAAAGCAGAACAAAACATGGGAATTTGACTTTCCTGGGTGATGTCCCATGCTGCGCTGTGTGAAACCACCCAGAAAGCTGGTATTCATTCACCTCTCTTCAGTCCAACAGCACATGCATGGGCTTTCGTCCAATGAGCCCATTGAAAACAATGAAAGCTGAATTACAAAACAATGAGTTTGCCAAATTACATATGCACAGCAAACAGCTGTCATTGGATGAGGAAAGGACCTGGGTAGATGAGTGAATACTTGGTTTTGTTCCGATTGAGGATGACAAAAAAAAAGGAAAGGACTCCATCTAATATCTGCTCCAGGACCCAGGAACTTTTACACTTCTGTCTATTATTTTTATCTTAGTGTAGCTGTTACATCATATTTATGATTCAAGTATGACGGAAAAGCAGCTGATATTGAACGATTTCAGCACACTATCTCCTGTGAAACTGTCTGTTGATTTACATAAATAAACCATACATTTACCCATCAATTTTTTTTAATTAAAAAGGACTTAAACCCTGTACAGCGGGACTTGAAAGTCTCCAGGTCCAGACGATTCCCTCTCCCTAGGGCATCCCAATTCAGTTTGGTGTGTATACTGGCGATCTCACTGCAGATGCACAGGCCATGGTGGCATCTTTCCAGCTATGTGCTCCCATGCCAGGCCTATCTGAATGTGCGGTGCGGGCATGCACAGCTGGAGGTGCTCTATGTTGGTGTAAACAGGGTTTTATGCTGTTCATACATATGCGCAGCATAGAGTGCTAATTAGACGAGAGCCCACGCATGCAGTGTGGCATCGCTGGCAGGGTGAATATACGCAGGGGTTTAATTACACCAGGGGCATCCCAAATCAGGATGACCACTGCAAAATAGGGCACATGGAGAGGGGGTCAACTTAAAGTGGACCAACACCCAGGGGTGATCGGCCCAGAAATCTATAAGATTCCCGGGCCGATCACCTCCCACCCCGCGGGACATCCGAGATCGAGATGTCCCGCGGGGTGAAACCCCCCAGAAACCCCAAAAAGACCTTACCTGATCCGCCGCCGCCTGCGCGCCCCTCCAGACGTGCGCGCGCCCGCGCCGGCCCTCTGTGAATGGCCGGCGCGGGCGCCGAGAGTGACGCGTGGGAGGCGGAAGCGGCTTGTACGTTCCTGTCCCCCGCCTGGACGTTGGCGGGGATTGGCTGCGGCGCTCACGTGGGAGCGGGGAGAGGTGAGTTTTTTGGGGTTTCTGGGGGGTTTCACACAGCGGGGCACCCCCGATCGGGGTGCCCCACCGAAGTGGACCAAAACCCAGGATAGTCAAAATCCTGGGTGTTGGTCCACTTTAAAGTCGCACAAAACCCATTATGGGCTTCCCCGCGACCCCCTGCCCGAGGATGTGTCCCGCTTGGTGGTCCCAGTTTAAAAAAATAAAAATCTTACTGCACCCACCTGCCATTTTTGGGATTGCGATTTTTACTCTCCTGGGTCCTCTCCCCCTACAACGCATGCACAGCTGCTCCTCTAATTAGCACGCTGATCCGCTGACGTCACATCGTAAAAAGGTCAGCGGCTCTGAGCGCGATGGCAGGGGTTTCACACAACGGAGCATTCCGATTTTGGATGCCCCAGGTGGAGGAAATCGATTGGTCCGGGAATCTTATAGATTCCTGGGTTGATTGCGGTGGGTTTTGCTCCACCTCAATGGAACGAAAGTTGCTAATTGGCCCACAGTCTGCGTCTATGCTGTGGAAACACCAAGTTTACAGGTGATCTGGGGAATTGCCCACGAGAGATGTCAAATCATGATGCCCTAGCCAGAAGGAAGAACAAAACCCATGGTGAAAATCCTGAATTTTACTCCGATTTAAAGGCTTTTGGTCTACATTAACTGATTAGGTGCTCTTGTGCATAAAAGAGAGGTTTCTTTCGTCCTGTAAAGTTAGGAGGTGTTAATGATTGTGTTAGTATAAGTTAATAGCTGATATAATGGCTGTTGTGTAACACACCGGCAATACCGGCCACGGAGCTCAGTAACAGTGTGAACTTTCCCCCCCAGCATTAGCGGCTCAGGAGGCTCCTCCCCTCTCCGCCCGCTCTGTCTGCTCGCTGCCCCGTGCTTGCTCCCTGTGCATGTCTGGCCTAAGTCGCGGTGTCCAGCGGAAGCCATTTCTCCCCCCACCCCCAGGCTTTGCGCCGCCAGAGCTCTGCTTCCGCCATGTACATCGCTGCCGGTGTTATGAATGTCCTCGGTAGGATCACAACAGGAACGTCATATGGCATTGTGACCTCGCTCAGACAGCAGAGGGCGCTCAGTCACAGAGGTAGGCTGGCGCATGCGCTCTGCTTGTGAGCACGTCTATATACGTTGTTCTAGGATAAGTTCCGTTGAAAGCGTGAGTTTTCGCGCAAGTAGGAATGAAAACAAGCAGATTGTTTACATCATTGATGCACAACCTTCCTTGGTCCAAGGGCCGTATTGTCTTATTGTTCCATCTATTGGCTCCCAGTCAAATGTAAGCAGAGAAAACGTAGTTTACAGCAGTAAAGCTTTAACCTTAAAGTGGACCAAAACCCAGGGCTTGATTATGAGAGGGGCGCGAGCCCCGGGGCCTCCACCACTTGCCCTGCAAAGGGGGCCTCCACCACTTGCCCTGCAAAGGGGACCTCCACCACTTGCCCTGCAAAGGGGACCTCCACCAACCTTTGGGTTATGGTCTGGCCCAGGAGGCTTTTCAGTCTTTGGTCTGAAGGGCCGGTAACAAAGCTATTGGCGGCAGTGGGGGCCCTCTGTGCACATTTTTCCTTGCTTTTGCAATCCTGCAGCCAAAGCCACCACAGAGCAGGACGGAGAGTCTAGAGCAGCAAAGCCACCATCAGCAACGCTACAGTGATGGGTGCGTACAGAGCTGTCACTGCACATAAGCCACCAAGCCCAGCCGCTGGCAGCTCAATGCAGGGAACTGTTTTCTGCTGGACCAGCCGGGCAATCACACTACCCGCCACCCAGAATGGCAAAGCAGGAGTTCCCGAGCAGCACGCCAAAACCCATGCCTCGGCCTGAAATCTATAAGATTTCAAGGCCTCTGAATTCCCCCCCGAGGTAGAGCAGTAGCTAGGCTTTTTTGTGCCTGGAGCAAAGATTCAAAATGGTGTTCTCAGGCCCCTCTTTGGTGCCCCCCTGCTCCCCCTAGCTACACCCCTGCCCTGAGGCATCCAGAATCGGGATGCCCTGCTGTATGAAACCCCCTCAAGTCGCCCGGAAACCCACCTTCTTTCTTGGTCCCCAACGGCGCATGAGCGAGTTGCAGCCGCATCCCCGCTATCTCTTTAGCAGGGCATTTGTGAATGGCTGCTGCAGGCATGCCCCCTGTTAGAGGGTAGCGGGGGATGCGACCGCCAGTGCGCTCAGATCCGCTCACATTGGACAAGCTCCTGGACGAAGGGGCTCGAGCGGATGAGTGCACTGATTGGATGAGCGGCCGTGCATGCGTCGTAAGACCGGGAAGAGGTGCGTTTGGCGATCTGGGGGGTTTCACACAGTGGGGCACCCCTGATTGGGGCAAGGGCCTAAACCCAGGATAGTCAAAATCCTGGGTTTTGGTCCACTTTAAAGTAGACTAAAACCTAGGATCAGGGATGCCCTGCTGTGTGAAGGTGTGCAGGTTTCCCAACTCGCCTTTACCTTGTCCTACAGCGCATGCGTGTCCTATAATCCAATCTGCGAGTTGGCATCCGCTTCCGCCCCTTCAGCTAAACCTTCGTTTAAGGGAGTGGACCAGAGGATGCCTGGCGACTGCATCCCCAGCTTTCCCGCCTTACTAAAGGGACAGCAGGGAGCGGGTGACCTGGGGAATTTCACGGGTGACCTGGCGGGGCATCCCGATTCTTGATGCCAGATTACAGGGCCGTCGGGACAGGGGTTTTGGTCCAATTTAAAGAAGGGATGAGGTGAGGCAGGAAGAAGCAGGCAAGGGTGGTAGAAGTGAGGTGAGCACAGGTGGGTAGGTGCTCCCTCTTTCAACATGAATGGTGGACAAGCTACCCTTCACACTGTGGGACCCGTTCTCTGATTCAGGTAAGTCTCAACCCACAAGGTTAGGGCTAGGGGGTGAGTATTGTGCTTTAAAGGGACAGTAAGGGCAGCCCAAACAAACAAACCGTACCTGCCAGCCTGCAGGCTCGATCTCACAGAGTCTGCTGTTCCATGGTTTTAGCACGCTCCGTATTGGGGCTTCTCCCGGCCTCACTCAGTCCTTTGCTGAATTCAGCGCTCTTCCGCGGTCTCTCGATGTGGAACCTGCTGCCAATCAGTGAGAGAGTCTGCGGAAGGGACTGAGGCTGCGAGGCCAGGGGAGAAATGTGCTGTCGGCATGAGACGAGAACGAGAACCCGTAGGACTGTGTGGGATTTATCTTGCAGGCTGGCAGGTAAGTGCAGGTGTTCAGACTTGAGTGCTGAACAAAACCCACTGTGGCCAGCCCTGGCCTTTACAGTTGAGACTAAAGCACACCTAAATTTGATTTCTTATGCTTGTATTTCAAAAAATTCAAACAACACATAAAAATAACAGAGGTAACTTCATAGATATTGCACATTTACTAAAGTCATCCACTGGCCTTTCCCGGGGCATCCCGAAAAAGGGGTGGGAGCGTGCACGCTGTTAGGGATGCGGATGTTGCACTCCAGATTGCTGAAGCCCTGCATGTATACAGTAATTTTCCAAGCATTACATATGTACAACAAAAAACTCTGATTGGACCAGGAAGAGGTGAGTTTGTTGCTTGTGCCATTGGTCCTGGCATGTTCCATTGGACCGGTAATAAATGAGTTTTTCTGGGGGATTTCACATAGCAGGGCATGGCATAAAAGCTGAGGTAGTGAAAATTCTTTAAAAGTTGAGCAACACCCCAAAAATTACTTGTTTGGGTATTGTTCCTCTCTGGTGGGATGATCTGCTGTGGATCACTGAAAATTCACATCTTCTGGGTTCCCACATTGGGCCGCTCACTCCATTCAGGTTTCAGGACTGGTGAGTAGATTGAGTGATCTGGGGAAGAAGGGGTTTCGCACAGTGGGTCATCCCAATTTGGGATTCCTCATTAAGTGGTACAGCAACCGCCCTCTCTAAAGTATAGATTAACGAGCCAATCAATTCTCCCTCTCCAGGGCCATCCAAAATCGGGATGCCCGCTGTGTGAAACCCCCCAGGTCACCCCATTCACTTACCTTGTTTCCTGGTCCAACGGCACATGCGCGAGCCGCGTCCAAGGCCGCATCCCCGCTGTCCCTCTAGCAGGGCAAGTGCCCACGGCAGGCATTTGTGAATGGCTGGCGCAGGCATGCTCCCTGTTAGAGGGAAGCAGAGGATGCGTCCGTCAGTGCGCTCGGAGCCGCGGCTCTTAGACAAAGCCTTAGATGACGTGATATCAGTGGCTCCGAGTGTGCTGATTGGACGAGTGGCCGTGAAGAGGTGAGTTGCTTTAGGTGATCTGGGGGGCTTCATGCAGCGGGGCACCCCTGATCAGAGTGCCCCTGGGGAAAAGGTTATTTTTATTTTGACTTTCCTGGGTTTTGGTCCACTTTAAAGTGGACCAACACCCACCGCTCATCGGCCCGGGAATCTATGAGATTCCCGGGCCGATCAGCTCCCTGCCTGCGGGGCACCCCGATCCTACCTGTTCCTCGTTCCAACGGCGCATGCGCGGGCCGGCGGCGGCGGCTTCGGGCGCTCTCACCTTGTACGTTGACAGATCTCGCTTGTCCATCGGTGGTGATTGGGGGAGCGAGTCACATGGGAGCGGGGTCAGGTGAGTTTTTGGGGCTTTCTGGGGGGTTTCACACCCCGATTGCGGGGCCCCGCGGAACTGGACCAGCACCCAGGATAGTGAAAATCCTGGGTGTTGGTCCACTTTAAATAACCTCCTAAATCTTGTTGTTCCACAAGTTGGCATAATTCCATCATGTACATAACCTCTCCTATGGCAATTGGAGTTGTCAACATGGAGACAAATAGCTGACCTAGTGAAGTGAGAACAGGCAGCAAGAAGTTGAAAGCAAGTGGAATAATTAGCAGAACTGTCCCCCAAAAAACTGAATTTTTTTTAATTTGGAATTATTACAATCTTACCACATTATAGCAAGCCGTCAGATTAAACTGTGAGAGCAGCCCCAGAATCACTGCATCCTCCACCACCTGGGCATCCCAAATTTGTTTGATTCCCCCTTGGGAAGCTTGGGCAGAGATACTAACCAGGGCCAAGCTCTAACAGTGCTTCAATTGACCCTTAGGGATTAGGGATGCCTATCTGCTCAATGGCTGAAAGACAGGCAATCTCCTACCCTGTTCTGCGTCCTTGCATCTTTTCTAATGTCATGTGAGATGTCATGCTGGCAACCTGTAGGACTCATTTAGCCATCAACTAGGGTTTAATGGTATTGGACAGCAGAGAGCAATCCTATACACATGTCATCTGACAGCAAAAATTTGGCATCCCCAGAGCAGCTCCTGAGTGAGATGCATCCATTTGGCTGGATATCAGGGGGCATAGCTGGAATGGCTTAGAGTGCCACTGTCTGGGGAGAACTGTATCCTTTGGGTCAGGGGAGTGCTGAAGCTGATTCGATGATTCATCAGCATTGTGTACCATCTAAACTTTGTTTATTGGCAAAGTGACACCATAATATATAGTAAATAGTATTAGTTTGTATAGGATCAATTTAAAGGGAAATTCCACTTTCAATGGCATTTGTGAAAGTGTATATCTTATGTGCCAAAAGGATGTGCTTGTAGTTCTGCGCTAACTAGTATTTTTTCAGCAAGTGTGTGTTGTATGAAAGCAGTTTTTACTATCTGCAATCTGCTGATATTAACAACTGTACACCAAGATCTACACGGAAAGAGAAGTGAGACCTGTACACCCAGAACACTGCTGCTATGGCTGCTTCTGAAGCAAGGGGGCCCTTATACATGCCCAGCAGCAGTGTCCTGTGTGTACAAGGCTCACATCTCTCTTCTTTTAGATCTTGGTGTATAGTCTTGGTGTACAGTTGCCAAACTGCTTCCATACAACACACATTTGCTAACATAAGCTCAGATAAGCTCAGTACCTCGAGGACATAATTTTTGCACACAGAATATACAGTTTCCTTTACCAGGGGGTTTCCACCCTGTGCAGCCCCCCCCCCCTTAACTTATCTTCTAATATGTTGAATGTATAATACCAACAACTCTATTCTTTCTATTTACAGAGGCTTCAGATGTAAGGCCATTGGAAGGAATTAAAATCTTGGACTTATCAAGGTGCGAGCAAACATATTACTGTCCGCGTCTATCAAGCCTTGTTGCCTATAAATGGGCTTTATCCTAATGATTTTGGATTTTTCAGGAGAGGCGGTGGCTGCACATGCAATGAGGCAGTTCTACAGCTGACAGGCAAATTATTTTTAAAGGAGTAGAAACAATATTTTACAGGTTACAAAATAACAGCAGTCTATGGGAAATGCAAAATAATGAAAGCGGACCTTTACTCTGAATAAGAGTCTATCTTATATGTTTCCCACACCATGTACATACAGATTGCCCACATTAAAAATCATCCTACCTGCATCTACTGCATGTTATGAGCCTTTAAACATCCAAGATGGCGGCTTATGGAAGCCGCCATCTTATCAGGCAGCCTGCAAACAGAAAGTGCCTCCTGACTGTGCTGCTCTGCATTCTGGGACTGCTGACCTTTACCTGACCCCAGCTCTGCTCTGTCTGAGCAAAGCACAGCTATATATTGCAAGAAAAAGCACAGAGCAAGAGTCAGTCTTTCCAGGAGTCAATGGTCACTGAATCCAAAATGATGCAACTGGAATCCCGGTGTGCATGAACAAAAACACGCTGTGCCCTTCACCTGTAGGAAATGCTCTTACCAGATCATAGAGGTAAAAAGGCAGAGTATAGATGAAATATCCTCTCTCATCCTGGGAGCAGGACATCTGCTAGGAGCCTGTGGGAGCATTGCCAGTGTACATCATCCCTACGGCGATAGATTGGATAGATGTTAAATACGTTGGAGGATATTTCATCTATACTCTGCCTTTTTACCTCTATGATCTGGTAAGAGCATTTCCTACAGGTGAAGGGCACAGCGTGTTTTTGTGCATGCACACCGGGATTCCAGTTGCATCATTTTGGATTCAGTGACCATTGACTCCTGGAAAGACTGACTCTTGCTCTGTGCTTTTTCTTGCAATATTTATCTTTGGACTTGAGGAATAATTAGTCCAGCACGTTGTAGCAGCCTCCATATTTATTAATTTGTATTTTAAGTTTATACAAGGGTTGCCATATTATTATATGTGTATCTAGCGCGGTGTTATTCAACATTTATAAAGCACAGCTATAACCCGCCCCCTGTACCTTATCCCACTCTCCTCTCCTCAGTAAGTGGGATGCTTCTGAGTCAAGATGGCGGCGCCCGTATCCTAAAATCCTGAACAGAATTGCAGCCCAGTGGGGGAAAGAATAATAAGTTAGTGACTAAAAACGTAAAATATATTAATTTTAGATGCTGGGGAACCGTTTTTTAAGAGTTTGGGCTTTTCAATAAATCATGCTGAAGGTCCGGTTGAACCTCTCTAAATGTGTTTGGATTCTCCATGGGTTGTTGTTATTTTGTAACTTCTAAAATGAAATATTTATCCTGTTGAACAGATTTGCACCCCGCCTGTGCAATGGCTTCAACGCATTTGCACAAAATTTTGATTTTTAAATAGAAGGAAACTCTTATTTATTTTACTTTATTTTGAAATGAATGAAAGTAATCACTGACTGAACTCCAGAAATATCCAAACTTATTTGGATTGTGTGTGCCTGGAGTTTAGCTTCAGATTAAAGCTATTTAAAGGGGACCAAAATTCTTAGTGCTTGGCCCAGAAGTCTTTGAGGGCTATTCCCTTCCCTAGGGCATCTCCATTTGGGATGGCCTGCTGTGTGAAATTTCCTGGCCTGTCTGGTATACTTTATAATCTATAATGCCACAATGCTGCAGTGGGTACCCCAACATCCCTCCAGCTGCAGCGTGCTCCCTTGCCGAAAGGGCTATCAGGCTGTGTTTAGCACTTCATGCCTGGCTGTTGTAAATGGTCCTCCTATGCATGTGCCGTGGGATCGCTGGCATGGTGAGTAACAGATCCCAGATGAGCTGTATTACCTTTTTTCAATACATTTAAAAAATGAAATCATGGACATACATATACATATTTTAAATGAAGTAAAATGTAATTCCTTTTTAGGATACTTGCTGGTCCTTTTGCCACTATGATTCTTGGGGATCTTGGAGCAGAAGTCATAAAAGTTGAAAAACCAGGTAATTATCCTTACCAATTTTTTTTCCTTTAGCTTAGTATAAATATTACTTGACTCCTAGGACTGCCTAGGTCGTGAGATCGCTTTGGAACTAAAACTGATGCGAGTAAATGCTTCTAAGGTCATATTGAGATTCTGACCCAAATTGAGGCTAGAAAAGGGATTTTGGGTCCAGGTGCATATGCCAATACAACCCAACAAAAGTTTCCATTCACCCACACCAATGACAGTAGATCTGATATTAAAACACTGTTGTGTAGAGTTAAAGGGGCTGTCCACACTGCAGTCTGTGCTGTGGGCTGGGGCCATCAGGTTTCAGTGCTGTCAGTTCTGATGTAGATCTCACACTCCCCTTTCAGCCTTAAAGTGGACCAAAAACCAGGATTTTGACTATCCTGGGTTTTGTTCCTTGCCCCCGGGGCACCCCAATCGGGAGTGTACCGCTGTGTGAAACCCCTCAGGTCACCCGAACAAACTCACCTCTTCCCGGTCCTACGACACATGCGCAGCCGCTCGTCCAATCAGCGCGATTGGATCTGCTTGAGCCCCTGCGTTCAGGAGCTTGTCTAATATGAGCGGATCCGAATGCACTAACGGCTGCATCCCCCCCGCTGCCCTCTAACATGGAGCGTGTCCTCACCGGCCATTCACAAATGCCTGGCACGGGCATGCACCCTGCTAGAACTATAGCAGGGATGCGGTTGCTGCTTGTGCGTGCGCCGTTTGACCGGGAAAGAAGGTGAGTTTATAGGGGACCTGGGGGTTTTCACACAGCGGGCTTCCTTATTCTGGAAGCCCCGGGGGAAGGGAATCAGTCGACCTGGGAATCTTATAGATTCCTCGGCCGATCTCCATGGGTTTTGATCCACTTTAAAAATAAAACAAAAAATACAATAAATAGCTTCCCCTATAAAATAAAAATAACTTCACCTACCCCAACACCCTTGGTTGAACTTGATGGACATATGTCTTTTTTCAACCGTATCAACTATGTAACTAACTATGTAACTATGTAATAGACATCCCTACTGGCAGTCACAAGGGAGCATGGAGCACATCACATGACTATCCACCTTTGATGTGCTATCAGACTTGGATGCTCATGTGTATGCCAGGGGCCAACTGGGTTTTCCTGATAGTAGATCAACCACACATCAGCCACTGCTAAGGCTTCACTAAATCCCATCTAGTTCCAGCTGCTAGTATTCAGCTGTACACATTTTACAGTCTGAGTGTAATGAAGATCCGATCTCCATGACCAAAACACCATACTATACTGCCTTACTTTCTGTTTGTGGTAACCATAGAAGTTCAGATATCATGGGCATTACTGTGTCCAGAGGTGTGCCTCTGCTACAGGAACTATGCTATTTTTTGTTACCACCAGCTTGTGGTCCTTAAAACAGATACAAATAGAATAAATGATCACACATACCAAGGAGCATGTCCTATAAATTGGTTCATCTCGGCATCATGCAGCCAGTTAAAGATCAGCAGCATCGTTAAGAGTAGTGACCTGCAGATTTAATAGTGAATGCAGTGAGCCAATCATAGCTGTGTGGCAATAAAGATGGTGATGTAGAATTTTATTTTGAGGGATTGAAGGCTGATGTTTGTAGCAGCAAGCAAGTTTTGTTATAAAGCCACAGCCGGTTATATATTGGTCACTCCGCGGGACATACAACTTCAAAGTTCAACACCAAAAGTGTTATATTTCTATTAAGGTGTGTTTACCCCACCACCTTATAAGTATAAAACACGTACACACGTACTAGATTTCTTTAGAAAAAACGCCTTGTAATCAAATAGCAAATAATTTAGTTCCTCCTTAAGGATTGGGATCTGCTACTTTCAAATTCATCCACTTTTTCACTTCTTAATGGAAATAAAAACGGAAAATGCCAACATAGTGTAAAATTGCACCGCCACCACGGTGGTGAGACCACTGGTGGTGACACGCAGGTTTGCGTTTTGTTTTTTATTGCAAATCAACATTAAATTTGGTACGAATGCTTGATATCACAAGACCCGTTTTTATTGCCATTAAGAAGTGAAAAAGTGGATGAATTTGAAAGTAGCAGATCCCAATCCTTAAGGAGGAACTAAATTATTTGCTATTTGATTACAAGGCGTTTTTTCTAAACAATTTGGTACGTGTTTTATACTTATATTTCCATTGAGATGTGTTTATCCCACCACCTTATAACACTTTTGGTGCTGAACTTCGAAGTTGTATGTCCCGCGGAGTGACCGTTATATAACCGGCTGTGGCTATATAACAAAACTTGCTTGCATCTTCTTGGGACTGCTGTGGCTACAGTTCTGATATTACTCGTAGCGAGTAGACGTTTAATCTCTAGATTCTAAATTGTTATATTGTTAACTAATAGCGCAATCTTGAATATATCACTTGATGTTTGTAGCAGGATTAGAAATGTGTTGCTGGCTGTTATAAGGCTAGAAATTGCAAAAGCAATGACTTGTGTTGCAGGAATATACAGTATATGTTATTTCAGCTTGAATGATTGTAAGTGGAGTTTATTTACAACTTATCTGCATTTGTGTTTTAGGGTCTGGAGATGATACAAGATCTTGGGGGCCTCCTTATGTAGGAACAGAGAGCACATATTTTCTTAGCGTCAACAGAAATAAAAAGGTATATTTTCCATTTAACATTTGTTCATGGTTTTATTGTCATATCTTTTCCATACAATCCTACTTTGTGTGTGTGAAACAATGTGGAATCTCGCAAAATGTTTTGTGCTTTTAAAGGAAAACACCCTTTTGTGAGGTTTTTGGTGTTCTGCCTCATTACTTTCCTCCTCTGTGATGTAAAAATAACATTTGTGTTAGGATTGTGCCCCCAGACCTGTGACTTATCAACATGCTGTTTCCAAGTGTCTTATATTCCTGTGGCCCTGTCTTGGTAAAGTTGGAGCAGCTCTCCTGCCCTTTAGTAAAGCTCTTTAACTTTCTGACTTCAAATCCCAGAATCCTTCCACTGTAGCAAGATTCCAGGGCCAGGCGCTGGCTTTTCCCCAGGGCATACCGAATTGTGATGCCCCGCGGTGTGAAACCCCCTAAGGTGCCCCGTAAAGTCATTACTTATTTTGCTTTCTATAGAAGACACAGCCTCTTCTGATTCTGTAATGCTGGGTTATGTCCACTTGTCTGAAGGCAACTGTATATAACCCACCATCATTAAAAGCAGTCGTACCTTCCATACGACAAGACAAAAAATTGTTTACGGTGACTACTATAGCCTTCTTTTTTCTTATTACTTTAAGGAGGGAAAGCTTTTCGATGTAATTGTCTACCTTGGGCGTTTCAGCACCAGATAAAAACATGTTCTATTTGCATGTGTTGCTGAATCAGACCCAAAGTAGACAATGAAAGTGAATAGCAGCTTTCACTCTTTTTTTCACATGCTGAATCGACTATACTACTGAGTTCTATTCAGTTGTCTTCAGACAAACGGACATAACTCAGCATCACAGAATTAGAAGAGACAGTGTCTGCCATATAACGTGAAGAAAAATAATTCCATGGTGAATACTAAATCCTCTTCTTTATTTCAAATCAATAGCAGAATACTTTGTTCCCATTATATGGTTTTATTCATTTAAGTTTTTGGGTTAAAATTGCAAAAATAATGTAAAGAGAAGAGTTGAGTCATACGTCTGTCCATTAGGTGCATAGTGTTGCTGATTATGCCACTTGGGAGTCTGCTGCTCTCGCTGTAAAAAACTCTGAAGCAGCCCTGTGCTGTAGATGTTTTATATTTCTGTCAGGATAAAAGGCATCCTATGTGCTAAATACAAAGCATATCATAAGTTAAAATTATTTTGTCTTTTGCAGAGTATTGCCGTGAATATGAAAGACCCTAAAGGCACCCAAATTATTCTAGAGGTAAATTAAATATCTTGTTATGTATTTTTATTTTAGATTTTGTCTCAGTTTTCTTACACAAAACCTCCTTTACCCACCTCCTTTTATTCCTCAGCACTCATAGACTCAAGCTGTCTGCAGGGGTCACTGTTATACTGTAGCAAGAGATGACTTCCGATGTTTTCAGTCTAACTTATGAAACCTATGACTGAAGACCAAACACTGAGAATTGTCACTGGGAAACAAAATAATGGGACATCTTTCTTATAGGGACTAAACGTATTTACCTCATCTGACTTCCATAGTGGTCCAGATAGTAACAAATACCTGACAGAGGGTTTCATATTCTTTTCAATGCTTAATTACTTTTGGTATAGTTTGCTATATATATATTTCATTTATTTTTTTATATGTGAAGCCACTATATTAAACAAAGCAGAGGCTGCAGAAGGGATGTTTAAAGCAGGCTTACAAAGTCTACTGTAAGCCTGACTCTTCTCACCCCTAGTCTCACAATGATGACCCCCCACTGTCTGTGGCCTTCCTCCAACAGGCACACATTACACTTCCCAGGGACCTTCACAGTCACACAGCAGTAGAGCCATGACCCATCCATGCATGATAAGACTCAGAAGAGAGAGTGTCATTAGGACTTATCAAGAAATATAAAGCAGAATGGAAGATGCAGCCCCTCACAGCCAGCATGGGGTGAGCAGAAAGTAGACTCTTGGCTAACCCTTTGCCCGGAATTTCCCTTTAATTTGGCTGGGGGATCTTTGCACAGTCCTTGGGGGGCTGAGAGGAGATCCACATGTATGCTGCATATTACATGTTGGGGGGCTGAAGGAATTTGGGGGCTAATTTTTGAGTAAAGGGGTCAGACAGGCAAGCAGATTTTTTTTCTCCCATCATCCTTCAGCATGACCCACGGAGAGAGAGACTCCACCCCCTGAAAAGAAACAGAAAACTGAACAGAGGTTAAAAGCCCCACCCCTTCCTCCCCACCTCAATTATTTGTTTTTCCTCCCTGGGCACCACAGGACAGTTAGACTACAGCCTGTTTGTTTTTTCTTTATTGCATGGCACGGCCTGCTTCTGTATTCATAACAGTTGGGTTATTCCGCCACGAGGTGGCGCAGTGGTACTGCAGAAAAGCTGTGGCTTGTCCCGGCTCCCTATAAAAACGGGGTTAACCATAGAGTTCCCCAGTGTTCTCTCTGCAGTGGACTGCGAAGTTAGCAGATGGCTCTCTCTCTCTTGTGCAGGTGAGCGGGGCAACCAAGCCTGCGGCCCTGCATGTCTATTTCCACCCATTTCTGGACCCTCACTGCCTCCCAGCCTTGGCTGACAGATTGGGTGAAGGTAGAAGAGCACTAGGGTCAAGTTCTCCTGGAGCGCTGCTCCAAGCCGCAGACCCTGTAACACAAAGGGTAGCCGGCCATAGGCTTTATGGTAAGCCTAATAGGGATGCAGAGTTTCTGTCCTGGCTTCTGAGGGGGTAAGTAGTTTGGGGACTGTGTCCTCTCTTTTTCCTTTGGGTCCCCCCCCCGCGCCCCCCCTCCCTCCCTGACCATGGCTGCTCGCCGCTGCTTCTCTCTCTCTCTCTCTTCCCCCCCTCCTAACTTGGGGGGGGGAAGGGGGGGGGGTGGTGGCGGTGAGTAGTCATATCTGTGTTTTTAGCTGCCGCGCCGCTTTGTACTGCATTCCGTGGCTGTGGGAGCTATAACCTGAGGTGATTTTGCTTTGTCATGGCGCCGGCCGGGTCACATGAGTGCAGTTTTTTGCGCTCTTCGGAGGGGGCGGGGCCGGGTGATGACGCGCATCGCGTCGTTCACCTCGCGGCCCGCCCCTCGAGGTACCTCTGCTGGCGCCATTTTGGACGAGCTGCGCGTCTGGATTTCTCCCTTCCTGGCTACAGCGCTGCTTCCTCCGGTGGGTCGCAGTATCCAGCGGTCTGTGCCTGTGTGACCCTGCGGTGTCTTTGGTCTGTGAGTCCCCCTTGGGGTTTTTTTCATTGACTCGGGGTGTATTTGCTGCAGGATGCTCATGTATGTTTTTACTTATGTCTTTCAGGCGGGATACCATTGGGTTGTGGTTTCTCCCGGCTCCACTCCTTCCTCCCCCTCATTCCCCCCTTTATTAACTTCTGGGGGCATCCTGTGGGAGGGCATCCCGGGTGGCTTCTGTCTTAAGCCTGTACCCACTGCTGGCCTATTGCGCCTATGCTTATCACCATATGGAGGCTTCTGGGGATAGCACGCTTGGGGGCCCTTCGGGGCAAGCCCGGCTGTGTTCCATGTGTGGGGTATCCCCTGTGAGTAACAGTGTCACGGTGTGCGTGCCATGCACTGAAAGTGTCCTTGTGCTTCAAGCTGGTTTGCCTGCTTCGCTTCCCAGCTCTGCGCCTCACTCGGCTTCACCTACTCCCCCGCTCCTGCAATTGGGCCCCAGTGAGGGGAATGTTGGCAGGGAGTCACATTCTGATTTGGCTCTGCGGGTGGCTAACATTGAAAAGCAGCTTGCCAGGAATGCTCCTAGGAAGGCCTCTGGCAAGAAGAGACACATGGACACCAGGCCTGCTCCCCTTATTGAGATGTATTTGGGGATTGATGATCTTGGTGGCTGTCACCCCCTTGAGATGGGGGAGCTCTCCCAGGACTCTGATTCCTCTGGGAACCAGCAGGAGGATTGCAATAGTGACCCTGGGTCTGCGTCCGGAGAGGAATCATGGTACCCTGAGGGCACTGATAATCTGCTGTCACATATTTTTGAAATTTTGCACATTGCTCCCCCTGAGGTAGCTAAAAGAAAGCAGGGGGAGCTTTTTCGCCCTGGTAAACAGCGTCTAGAGTTCCCTGAGCAGGAACATTTTACCACCTTGGTGCTTAAAGAATGGAAACGTCCTAACTAGTTGCCTGCAGTTCCCAAGGGTTTGGATAAAAGGTATCCCTTTCCCGTTGATCTTGTTAAGAGGTGGTCATTTTCCCCTGAAGTAGACACTCCCTTGCTAGGCCTGTCCAATACTTCGGTCATGCTTTCCCCTGACACTACCACTCTGAGGGACGGTGAGGACCGGCGCATAGATCAAGTGGCCTGCCATGCTTTTACCTGTGTGGGGGCTGGCTTGCGCCCTGTATGTGCTGCCGCCATTACTGCTATTGCCCTTAAGAAACTGCTTAAGCGTCTCCCTGATGGCACAACAGCTGGTAGTGTGGGGGAGGAATATAGGACTCTCTTACTTTGCACTGATTTTGTTACCTTTATCCTTACTGCTATGGATGATGCTGTGTGGAAGGACCTCTGCACTCTTGGTGGCTATGCGCCGCTCTGTCTGGTTGCGCCAGTGGGCAGCTGATGCTGCGGCTAAGAAAGCTCTCACTGGCCTCCCCTTCGTGGGGCTGCGGCTGTTTGGAGAACATCTTGATGTTCTAGCCAAGGAAGGAAGCCTGCCTCAGCGTAGGAGGCAGTCTAGGCACTTTCGGCGGTCCTCTGCCCCCCTCCCTTCCTTTCGCATTCCAAGAGTGGGCCATGGCTCCCTCCTCTCCAGTGGTCGCAGAGATTCTTGGGGCCGTGGCAGAACCCGTGGTCGTCCCGGTCTCTCCTGGAATCCAAACCCTCTCCCAAGCCCCCTCAGGCATGAAGGGGCGCCCTCACCCATCCGGGTGGGGGGACGGCTTCGGCTCTTTGCTCACGTCTGGAGGCTTCACGTCTCAGACCGGTGGATTCAGGAGGTAGTGTCCTCCGGTTACAAGATAGAGTTTGCAGCCTGGCCCCCCCAAGATTCATCAGATCCCAGATGTCTTTAAACCCCCTGTCCGCTCAGGGATTGCTTCTGGCTGTTCATTGCCTGTTAGAGTCTGGAGTCATTTGTTTGTTGCCTCATCAAGAAAGAGGTCAGGGGTACTATTCCAATCTTTTCACGGTCCCCAAAAAGGATTGCTCTCTGAGGCCCATTCTGGATCTGAAGGGCCTCAACAAATTTGTCAGATTCAAACATTTTCGCATGAAGACGCTGCGCTCTGCTGTCAGTACCCTTCGCCCAGGCGACTTCATGACCACTGTAGACATCAAGGATGCTTATCTTCATGTGCCTATCTTCCCAGGTCATCAGAGATTCCTAAGGTTCGAGCTGCAGGGTCAGCATTACCAGTTTGTGGCTCTACCCTTCGGTATCATCTCGGCACCTCGGGTGTTCACCAAGGTGCTGGCGGGAGTGATGGCTCTGCTAAGGAACCAGGGCATCCGCATAGAAACATAGAAACATAGAAGGTTGACGGCAGAAGGAGACCATAGGGTCCATCTAGTCTGCCCTTATGTGTATACTGTATGTACTCTTTATCTTAGGATAGATGTGTGCTTATCCCAGGCATGTTTAAATTCAGTGACTGTTGATTTTTCAACTACCTCTGCTGGAAGTTTGTTCATGGCATCTACTACTCTTTCTGTAAAATAATATTTTCTAACATTGCTCCTGATCTTCCCCCCGACTAGCTTCAGGTTGTGCCCTTTTGTTCTATCGTTAAGTTTCTTCTTAAAAACACTTCCCTCCTGAACCTTATTCAATCCTTTCACATATTTAAAGGTCTCAATCATGTCCCCCCTTTCCCTTCTTTCCTCCAGACTGTACAAATTAAGTTCTTTAAGTCTCTCCTGATAAGTTTTAAGTTTAAGTCCTTCCACCATTTTCGTTGCCCGCCTTTGGACACGTTCTATTTGAATAATGTCTTTTTGCAGGTAAGGTCTCCAGAACTGCACACAGTATTCTAGCTGTGGCCTTACCAGGGCTCTATACAGCGGCATCACAACCTCCCTCTTCCTACTGGTGATGCCTCAAGCTATGCAGCTGAGCATCCTGCTTGCTTTTCCCACTGCCTGGCTACACTGTCCACTCATCTTGCAGCTATCAGTAATCAGTACCCCTAAATCTCTCTCCTCTGAGGTCCTGGCTAACACAGTACTGCCCATACGGTACTCAGAGCAGGGATTCCTTCTACCCAAGTGCATGATTTTATATTTAGAGACATTAAACTCTAGTTTCCACAGTTTTGACCATCTATCCAGTAAAGCTAAATCATTTTCCATGTTGCAGACACCTCCAGGAATATCCACCCTATTACTAACCTTTGTATCATCAGCAAACAGACAAACTTTTCCTACCAAGCCTTCTCCTATGTCATCATTCCTTACCTGGACGACATCCTGATTTTGGCCGGGACACTCAAATGGTGACATACACTCTGGAGTCTTTCGGCTGGATGATCAGCTATCCCAAGTCTTCTCTGTCCCCGTCATTGGTAAGGACCTTTTTGGGCATGACGCTGGATACCTCTCAGGTCAAGGTGTTCCTTCCTCAGCAGAAGGTGGAAGGTCTTCAGCTGCAGGCTCGGGCTCTGTTGTTGTGTCCTCATCCCTCCATCCGTCAGGGGATGCAGTTGGTGGGCCTGATGGTGTCCTGCTTCGAGGCAGTCCCCTTTGCTCAGTTTCACATGAGACCTCTCCAGTTGCACCTCTTGTCAGTTTCGGATCGGGACCCTATGTCCCTGGATCAGGAATTTGTTCTGTCTCCCCTGGCCAGACGGTCTCTCTCGTGGTGGCTGGACTCAAGGAACCTTCTGGGGGGCAGGTCCTTCCTGCCCCCGTGCTGGGAAATGGTCACCATGGATGCCAGTCTGACTGGCTGGGGAGGCTTCTGGAAGTCCCTGAGGTTCCAGGGTCGGTGGGGCCCACAGGAGGCCCATGCTTCCATCAACGTCCTGGAACTGAGGGCGATCAGATTGGTTCTTTCACGCCTATCCACTCACCCCTGGGTCAGATTCTCTCAGACAACCAGACAGCGGTTGCCTATATCAACCATCAGGGAGGGACGCGGAGCAAGCGAGCCTTTAAGGAAGTGTCCCTGATTCTGTCTTGGGCGGTACAGCATGTTCCCTGCATATCAGCGGTTTACATCGGGGTGGAGAACCAGGTGGCGGACTCCCTGAGCAGGGGGACGTCTCGTCTGGGAGAGTGGTCTCTCAACAACCAGGTGTTTCTCTCCCTCTGTCACCGCTGGGGTCAGCCGGACGTGGACCTGTTTGCGTCCCGTCACAATCACAAACTTCCCCAATTTGACTCTCTGTCTCAGGATCCTCTGGCCTTCACCACGGATGCCTTGGCAATACCGTGGACGGAGTTTCAGCTTCTCTATGTGTTCCCTCCGTTTCCTCTTCTGGGCAGGGTCATGCGCAAGATAGCCCAGGACCGGGTACCAGCTATACTAGTGGCCCCTTGTTGGCCAAGAAGAGTTTGGTTCGCAGATGTCATGTGGTTGGCAGTAGACCGGCACGTCTTGCCCAAGGATCCAGATCTTCTCACCCAGGGGCAGCTACGCCATCCCAATTTACAAACTCTGGCTTTAACGGCTTGGCTGCTGAAACCTCCATATTGATGGAAAAGGGGTTGCCTGCTTCTATTGTTGATACCATGATTCGGGCTAGGAAGAAATCCTCGTCCCTTATTTATTACAGGGTCTGACATGCTTACATTGCCTGGTGTGAGTCCAAGTCTCTTCCCTGTCGGGTGTTTTCTATTCCCAGGATTCTGGAATTCTTACAACATGGTTTGGATCAGGGCCTTCAACTTAGTACCCTAACAGGCCATGTTTCAGCTCTGGCAATTTTTTTCCAAAGATCTTTTGCCAATCACCGGTTGGTTAAAACCTTTTTTCAGGGTGTTTCTCATGTGCGTCCACCCCGTAAGCCTTTGCTACCAGTCTGGGATTTGAATCTGGTGTTGTCTGCCCTGCAAGGGCCTCCCTTTGAGCCTATCCGTGATGCTTCCTTGTCTATTATGACCCTTAAGGTAGCCTTTCTGGTGGCTATCACTTCTGTAAGGCAAATTTCTGAACTAGCGGCACTTTCCATCAAACCTCCTTATTTTGAGAGGAATCAGGATAAGGTGGTGTTTCGGCTCAGGCCGGACTTCCTGCCAAAGGTTGTGTCTGCTTTTCATCTTAATCAGGACATTGTCTTGCCTTCATTGTGTCCTAATCCTGCTAATTCCAAGGAGCGGACTCCCTAGATGTGGTCAGGGCTCTGAAGTTTTATTTGGTCGGCACTGAGCCTTTCAGGAAGTCTGATGCTCTTTTTGTTCTCACTTCTGGACCTAGAAAGGGTTTGCCTCCGGCTAAATCCACTATAAGCAAGTGGATCCGTCAGGCGGTGGTTCAAGCCTATTCTGCTAAGGGAAAGGAACCTTCCTTTAGGATTAATGCTCATTCTACTCGTGCTATTGGTGCCTCTTGGGCTTTTCAGCACCAAGCTTCTGTTAAACAAGTTTGCAAGGCCGCTACTTGGTCTTCTGACCATTTTCTAAGTTTTATAAGGTTGATGTTAAGGCCTCAGCGGATGCTGCTTTTGGCCGCAAGGTGCTTCAGGCGGTAGTGACTTGAACTACTGAACGTTACTCTTTGGGGATCCCACCCTACTCTGGACACTGCTTTTGGATGTCCCAACTGTTATGAATACCGAAGCGGGCCGTGCCATGCAATAAAGAAAAAAGCAATTCTGTGAGTACTCACTTGTAGAATTGTTTTTGTTCTTGCATGGCACGGCCCACTTCGCCCCACCCTTGTTATCGTTGTTCTTGGTTGCCTCTTTATGGTGATTGTTCCAAGTCAATTGGGGTCTTTTACCTTTTTCACATTTTTTACTTATTCTCTCCCGGCTTCTTGTCTCACTGCTTGTGTACGCTGGGGAACTCTATGGTTAAGCCTGTTTTTATAGGGATCCGGGACAAGCCACAGCTTTTCTGCAGTACCACTGCGCCACCTTGTGGCAGAATAACCCAACTGTTATGAATACCGAAGCGGGCCGTGCCATGCAAGAACAAAAACAATTCTACAGGTGAGTACTCACAGAATTGCTTTTTTTAGGTTGTTGTTTTCAGCTTCAGGAGACGCCTGGAGAAGCTCTTTATACTCACGGCTGAACCCGACAAAATGGGACATAGGCACTAAAGCATCAACACCTATTCTGGCCATGAGTGTGTGCTCCCCCCCACATATGAGTGTCTCTTCACTGTGTGGCTGTGGCCTTTAGCTGGCTGTGGGTCCCCTTTAAGGTATGTGTCAGGACCATTGGCCACATATTGCTGAATTTTAACAATGCAGTGTGCTATATGTGCCTATACCTTAAGAGTTTGTCCCAGGCAAGAAAACAAAAAAAAACCGTTGTCCCCTGCAGCTGATTTGAATACACACATTTTATACAAAGCCTCTGCATGCCCTCTCCATTGCAATGAATGTGAAGTGGGCTTGTTCGAGCCATTCATCTGGAGGTTGTTGAAAAGAAATATAGGTGTACATGCCGCAAGACTCAATCTCGGGAACTAGAACAGGATGGAACTGCTGCAGGGGACAAAAGTTGCCTATGCCTCTTTTTTGCCTGGAGATAGAAGGAGCTCATTTGTAACAAAAAAACAGTCTATTATTAAAAAGCCATATATATTCACTTAAAGGAGCACTATAGTGAAAAATAGCCCAAAAATAAAAATCTATATAAATATGCTGGGTGGCAGGAGGAGAGGTCCCCTATACACCTGGCATTAATACATTTCCAGCCAGGCTTGTTTTTTTTACCCTGATACACTAAACCTTTCACCCTTGACTTTTTATTCCTACCATGAGAGAGTAAACCACAAGCTTGGTGGTAGTTTTATTCAGTTTGGGTGTATTAGCTGACGTGTTTATATGGATTTTTAATATGACACAATTTTGCGATAGTGCTCCTTTAAATACCCTATATAGAAATATGTCATGTGTCGGTTTCACTACTTTATTTTCTGTTTGTTGTTTCCTTTCTTGCAGCTTGCAAAGGCCTGCGATATATTAATTGAAAATTACATTCCTGGAAAGCTAGATGAAATGGGCTTGGGTTATGAAGATGTGAATAAAATAGCACCTCACATTATATATTGCTCAGTTACAGGTAACATATTTGAAATATCCATTGTAGACAGTATATTATATTCAGAACTTTGCCCCTGGTTCCTGTTTATGTTTTCTCTAGAAGAGTGGCAGGCTGGCATAGGTAGCTCATAGAGAATTCCCAGTGGGCCCCACTGCCCAATGTTTAACTGGGCTGGGTGTAGCTCCCAGCAAACAGCACACAGCACAACTTACCTGGAGCCTGTGCTGTAATTCACTTATTCCTCTTCTAACAGCCTGCCGTCAACCCCTACCCCTGTACCTGGCCAAACTGTACCCCCCACCCCCAGTCAGGTTTTGCCCCTGCAATGCTTTAGTTTCTTCAGTTACCATATCCACTTCTCCCATTATCTGCACTTGAATTGCTATAGCCTCAGCTGAATATACTAAAGCACATTGGAACTCAGCAGCTTGTCTTGGAATGGCTAAAGCTAGTATTATCCAGGACAGATTTATGCAGATTTGCATGCAGAGTGTGTGCCCGCAGCCCTGTGACTGATGACTGAGTTTGGGCTCAAGGTGGCGCAGGAGGTGTAGACTGCATCGCTGGCTGGGATCCAGCGATTGGGTGAGTTGGCAATTGCCAGACTAGCACGGATCAGCTGCGGGGGATAAAAGGTGAGTAATCGTTTTTTTTTTTTTTGTTTTGGTATGGGCATAGGATAGGAACAAGAACAGGCTAGATCCTATTTATACAAACATAAATGACTGGGATCAAAAAAAGACCATAACATTTTACTACCATCGAGTGAGTTATGTTGGCTTAAATTTTGGCTTAATAATTCCTATTAGTTGTTTGCTGATGTTAATTTGTGATGGTCCAGTGCCGAATTCCAGTATAAAATCTATTGGTTTGCAAAGAGGTCTGTACAAGGTACGGCTGGGGCATCCAGATTGCTAGAGCCGAATGCCCCCCGCAGCCCCCCTGAAATCCTTATGTTAACCTTGATCCTCGGCCACAATGTGGTCCTCTGATTGGTTGTCAGTAGTCATGTGGGCTATCTTTCCTGTCACCGGTCAAGCTTGGCCCACGTGAGCCTCGGCGGCCAATCAGAGGACCGCATTTTGGGTGAGGATCGGGGGGTTTGTTCTTGGTTTAAATATAGTCAAATGCCTGACATTTTACCTAACTTGACCAGTTTAAACCAGTTTGTGGGTGATGGGCGTGGTAGGGGGGTGGTTTAGCATGTAGCTTAATTACAGGACACATGCTCTAGGAATATTTAGTCCATAAAAGATATTGGTGATTGAGCCAATGCTCAGAAGTCAATGCATTCCACTACCATCATTTAACCAAAGAGTCAAAACAGTTGTAAACCACCCAGACATCCAGCATTATGTATTTGGTGGGACAGTCTTCCCAATGTCAGCAAAGTGGAGCATTTAGGTATTTTTAGATTTTTTCGGAGGGAAAACTCTAGTTTGATACAACTAGACAACTAAAGACTGAAACAGCAGAGGCAAATTATGCTTTTATTGTACAGGATGCTATGAAAGCACAAATCTAATAAATAAGGTGGATGAACAATGATGGGGCCCCCTGAACTAATGGGCCCTGGTGCGGTTGCAACCTCAGCACTCCCTATAGTTATGCCCCTGTATATAGGTCACTGTAAATTCATTTTTGCTTGATCAGAATGAAATCTATGCTATGCTTTCTATGTATATTTTATAAGCTGTGCACTTTTTTGCCGTCTTGCCTGCAACAAATTATAGTAATGACTGGTGAAAATGTGAATCCGCTGGTAACTGAAATCATTGCATGTAGGGAACTGAAGGAGGATATTTGATATATCGAAACATGATTGCCTGCTAGCTTGGATTAAAGGGCAACGGGTCCCTTATTGTCCCATATAAACAGTTTCTTTGATGAAACTGACCTTGTTTTGGGTCATAAATGAAGAGAAATAAGATTTTGTGACAGACGGTATTCACTTCAATGAATAAGAACAGAACTGTTTAAAGAAGGGCTAAACAATGTTAATGGAAAAAGGATCTTATTTAGGTTGCTATAATGTATGACAGCTGAACGAATTCCATTCTGTTTGTGACATCCCAGCCAAAAACCTTGGTCTTATTGGACACCACAAGGTCAAGGTCTTGTAACTATACAAATATCTAATGAGCTAAATATGATGGAAAAGTAGCCACAGGCAGTGCATATAATTAAATTATTCCTATGCGAGTTGCATATTTCTCACCAACTGATTCACATACACTGGAATCGAATGAATGGCAACCCATATTATAAAATAAATAATTAAAACATATTATTAATAATAATAATAATAATAATAATAATAATAATAAAAATAATAAATACATGGGAAATAATATACAGCATTGTAGATTTTTAAATGCAAAGCATCTTTTTACACTTACCTTTTAAATATAAAATTGTTCTGAATTTAAAGGTGATGCTGACACAAAATGATTTAAAGTGACAGTCTAGGCAACATATAACAATAAACACTATTTACTTGCCAGGCTGCCTGCTGGTTCAGAATCCTGTGGGCTAAGCTGGTCTGGCCACAGCGCTGTCAGCTATGAAGCTCCTGCGTGCATACACAGCTAATAGCACATTCAGTATCAGTGGTGGGCCCTGCTGATACAGAGGCTATTTACTTGCTATTTACTTGCCAGGCTGCCTGCTGGTTCAGAATCCTGTGGGCTAAGCTGGTCTGGCCGCAGCGCTGTCAGCTGTGAAGCTCCTGCGAGCATACACAGCTAATAGCACATACAGTATCAGTGGTGGGCCCTGCTGATACAGAGGCAACAACTGCAACTCGCTCCCTCGCACTGTCCAGTCTGACAAGCGGGACGAAGCAGCCACATGTCCCACTGTTACAATGCTGTCTCAATGTAATCAGCTCATGTTTAATTGGGATGCACTAGAGATCTCCCCACTCTGGTAAGATTTCTTTACAAAATAGCTGCTTATCTGATTCTTATCCCATATGCCTCTTCTACACTTCTTGCAGTGTGTTGTAGCAGGTCTTCAAAGTTTTCCTTCCTTTACCAAATGCCAAATCGTTTCCTGTGAAATCCCCCAGATCGCCCTGCACACTTACCTTGCTTCCCAGTCTAACGGTACATGCACAAGCCATGGCCACATCCCTGCTATCCTTCTAGCAGAGCGCGTGCCCACGCCAAGCATTGGTGAATGGCCAGCTCCGGCATGCTCCGTGTTAGAGGGAAGTGGGAGATGCGGTCGCCAGTGCTCTCGGTCAAAGGTCAAGGCCAGCAGCAGAGGTTCAGAGTTCATTAAACAATCCAACGATCAGAGCCGAGAGCAGAGGTTCAAGGTCTATTAAAAAATCCAAGGTTCTTTGCCGGCAGCGGAGGTTCAGAGTCTGTTATACAATCCAGGGGTCAAGCCTGGTGATCAGTCCAATAATACAGGCCAGGGTTGGTTTCAGAAAGCAGCATAGAGATCGTTATCTGAGTAGTCAAATAATTCCAGGTTCAACAGGAGGTAGTTACAAGGGCCAGACTAGCTGATAAAACAGCACTGTATGGGTGCCAGGAAGCTCTTTAAATAAAGCTGTCATTTAGAGCAGAAGGCGGACCAGCATGCCACTTCCTGGTGGTGCTAACCGGAAGTGCCATGGAACGGGTGGGAGCTTGCATTCCAGCTGGCCGTGCGAATGCATGTGTGCAGATTTGAACAAGCATTCATGCGCATGCTCGGGCCCAGAAACCCGCGCTGACACACAGCACGCTCGGGCATGATGTTGGGCCATGACATGCCCTTCCCAGCTCAGCCACGCCCAGGAATGAAAGCTTAGAATATATAAGGTATTTACAATTAGAGGTTTTGCAATGTTTTTGATTTTCAGATGTTTATTGCTTTTGTCCTGTATGCTCTTGGTGATGTGCCAGAACAGTCCTGCTGTTTATTAAACTCCGCTTTTTCCAGTCTTTTAAAATGCAACTTTTGTATGCTTTTAACTCCAAGGCCACCCTCTGTGAAATTCATTTTGTCAAATACACAGTGGGCCAAAATTAAAAACTTGGACAGAGTCACGGACTGCCCTTTATATTTATTGAAAAATGGCGCATACACGCAGCCAATCGGGGAGCTCCACTCCAATTGGCTTTTTTTTACTCTTATATGACAAGAGCATTTGTCGTCAACGAGCCAAATTTAGCCAAGTGTGGCACCGACCCATCCCCAGCTATACTTGAGCTTGCAGAGTGCCCGCGCCGGCCATTCACAAATGCTTGGCAGGGGCAAGCGACTGGCTAGCGGTATAGCGATGCGCAGCTGCGGCCTGTGCATACACTGTTGGAGTGGCGGTCAGGTACGTTTTACTGGCGATATGGGGGGTTTCTAACAGCGATTTGGGATGCCCTACGTGGGGAGGGTCAGGCTGCTTTTAGACTCCAGGGCCAGCCAAATACATGGTTGGTCCTGTTTAATGCAGCATGTCACTTTCCATGACGGGATAGGTTTCATTGCCTTCCTTTACCACTCACTGGCAGGCTGAGCAAGCTTGACGTCATCTTGCGTAGAGGGTGCCTGGAGCCTGGTTGGTAGTTCTGCCAACCACTGGGGAAATTACTTCCCATTACGTCATCATAGGGACAGGGTTTTACGTCAAAGCCCCATCCCACAATCTAACTGGCCACCAGGCTTCAATCTGGCAGTGCAATCCGTCTGCGGGATTGTTAACTAGCCTCTCAGGGACTAAGTGGTGCTGGGCAGCAATTGTGTGGCCTTGCGTCTGGTTTAAAGGTAACGTCCATGACCTCCCCAGCCCTGTCACTCATGTATAACAGTGTGGGAAGGGGAGACAGGGTTTGCGGGCCAAATTTGATGAAATAGCTGGCCCGTGAGCCTGAGTTTGGCACATGTGTCCTAGCCGGTTCTTCTTCCTAAGGGAGAGGCGGGCAGAAGGTGCAGTGCACACTGCGATGGCCTGCACGTCTTCCTGTAAGTAGAACAAGAGGAGTATGTTTCATCACCAGGCTGATAGAAGGGGTTTAGGTGCTTAGTAGAATTCAGAGACGGCATTCCTTTGGCACTAAAAATAACCAACTCGTTTTAGTATATATATCATGTACAGTACAGCATACACGTATAGTATAATAAAAATGCATTTGTTAAGACATTGAAAAAATACGATTAAGTAAGTAAATAAGAAATAAAATACAGAAGCCAAATTTGTCACCAGTCCTTATGCAAGCCCACCTATAATAATACTCCATATAAAAATTATGATGATGAAAAGATAATTTATAAAATTTGGCAAACTTAATAATGCATCTAAGCTAGCATCTGAACTATATATAAAGGACATATTATAATTATTTTTTTTGCTAATGAACCCCAAAAAATTAATACATTTTCTGAGATGTTTTCTGCTAATTCCTGACCATTCTGAATATTTGATGGGCCGAATACAAAGTTAAATACAAAGGAACGTGGGTTTATTAAGATTTGTTTGAGTGAAAATGTGTTAACGAAAGGATCACACACCACAGAATGCCAGAACTTAAAATGGTGATGTGGTGCAATGACAGATGACACTGTCAAATATTCAAAGCAGGAAGGTCCACTGGCACTTGTCCATAGTTTTAGATGCTTTAATTGGTCGTCAAAATAAAAGTACAGATGTTTCAGGGTCACACAGGACCTATTCCTCAGTGTACAAGCACAGGACACACATAAACATTTAAAGTACACATTAGGGTTATAGACAAATAAATTGTGTCATTCTGGCCCAGCGACATTATAAATTACCTCACCGGCTTACATAATGACTGACTGTTATACAGATGTTATGATTAGTAGAAAGGGAAAGTGGGGCCATGGGTTACCCTAATTAAAAGAAACTCTGCTGTCAGAAAGGGGTATTTAAAAACGAAAAAACTGAGTATTTAGGTTTTTTAGTAAAAAAAATTGCAATTAAAATTAAGTAAAAAAAATGTCTCAATCATAGAGAGATAAAACTAAAAAGAACACAGGAAACAATTATTGTAGATTTGGGTCTTTATTCAAAACGGACCAAAAAGTTAAAAAAAGAAAGCTCCTCTCTGGCAAAAACTATGTGAGAGGGCTTATCTCCATGCAGATGTTCTGGATTAACAGGCCGAGTCTTTGTTGCAGAACGGCATGGTAGCGGCCATCTTGTAACACACATAAGCATGAGTGGGAAGCAGGAGGCCACAACAAACAGAGAGATAAATGCCTCAGAAACTCGAGCAGCTTGTGTATTATATAAACACACACAATGAATAACCAGCTGCTAGAGGTCAGTGTGTGTGTGAGCCTGTAAGGGGAGAGTTGCAACAATGTATCTTTATCTCTGTTCACTGCGGACTCTGGATTTACCGTACTCCCATGCAGTCAGTGTAAACAATTTGTATTGTCTAAAATGATACAATTCCAAAATGATACAATTCTTTCAGCTGTGCAGCAGAGCAATGTGCCATCACAGCTGATGGCTTTCTACTAGAAATGAAGGAGGATTGCATTGATATGTGAAGCAATTTTGACTGTGGGATTGGTTTTTATATAAGCTGGATGTGGAGCTTTGGGGTGCAATTTACTGAACTTGCTTTCTCTTAAGTTTGGCATGCTTTAAGAAGCATCAGCGCGTTTTTTTTGTTTGCCTCAGTGGCACTCAGCTTACGTTTTGGCAACTAATAAAACTCTAGCGCCAATGTGGCCGCCGGCTAGCTTCTTATTTAACACCAGCGCAGAAAAGGATGCCCGGCTGGGCACTGTGGTTGATGCAGCGCCAGATAAAACCTGGTGCTGTTGCTCAAGATCCCATAGAACACAATGGGCAGAACTGAATGAAGGTGTTTATTGCTTATAATTAATATTAAAAACATATCATTGAACAGAACTTGCATTGGCACTTGTCAATAATTGGGGGTTTATTAAAATTGATTTTAATGGCTTTTTTTGCTTAACAATGTGTCATTTGGACACCATCAACTAAAGTGCCCCCTAAATGCACTGTAAAGTTTATCCCCAGCAATGATTTCTTGTAAAAAAACGCTGCCCAGCACCGAAAAAAAAAAAGCGCCCAAGGTTTCGAGGAAGAAAAAATTCATAAATATGAGCGCCGGAATAACGGCAGTACAAAGTGGCGCTCACTGGCACTGGGATAATGGGCTGGTGGATGCAATGTTGTACACAGCACAGCGCCATATTAGATGGTAATGCCGCCGCTCTGAAATTGGTGCTATAGCCACAAAAATGATGCTAAAGGCACACATCATAAATGAGTCCCTTTATTGACAGATTGTCAGCTCTCTAGTTCTTTTAATAGGCTTATATAAAATTACAGACAGACAAGGGCAATAAAAAGTGGAGAGATGGCAAGAATGACTATTTTGTTTCTGTTTAGTTTAGGTCCTAATCGGGGATGCATTGTGGCTTTTCTGTTACTACACGTGACTGCGGCATATGTTACTAGCAGGGTAAACTCCCTACCCAACAACTCATAGCTACAAGAGTAAGGGTCTTCTTAAACTTTTGTTTTATAATTATGGTGATGCTGAGGAAACAGAAAAATAAAAATTCTTACTAATGAGTAAAAACATTTAAACATAATAATACATTGCTGTATATAGCTACGATTGCCTATAGGTAACTAGGATGAGTCTAATGAGGAAGGCTAGGCAGACAAATGGGGCCATGTTTATACAGTAAGATGGGGAGATCTAGAAGCAGGGCACTGTAAAAAACTAAATTTACACCAGGAACAAAAATATGGGCACTCTATAATGAAGGGCAGTGCAGGTATTACATTAGACCTGGTTGCAAATGTTCTTCACACAGGTACATATCCCCTAAAGAGAAAGACTTCCTGGTTCACTAAGGAATGTAGGTAGATGATTAGGATTGTGAGTAAGCTGCAGTCACTTTAGAGAGCAAAGCTAGAGGGCACTAGTGTACATATTTTTCTAATGATTCCTATCTGTTCTATTCAAATTGACTAATATATGGCAACATTATAATAAAACTGAATAGAACCAATTGAATCAGATTTGATAAAGTAATACACATATGATATATCCAATCAAATATACATAACAAATCTGTATAAGCATCTGCTCCAGGCATAACCGTGCTGATAATATTCAAGATGTGGTTGCTACTGCCCTGTGTATCGTGATTGACCACACCATCAACACAACCTGTGCTGTGTGTAGCAATGTATGGGCCGTGGCTCTGCTCAGCTATACCTTTAGCCAGTCGCTTGGCCACGCCAGGCATTTGCGAATGGCCTGGGGTGGACACGCCCAAGCTTGAGTATAGCAAGGGATGGGTCGGCGGTGCACTTGGCTCAATTGGAATGTGTGGACTGGAGCGCTGGTGCCTGTCGGCTTTCCTGGGAACATTGGGCGGAATCTTTGGCACTGCCCGACTTAGCTGTCGGATTCCGGGTGTAGGAAAATGTCTTCTCTTATTTTAATTATTAACCCTGCTTTAGTGCTAGGAGAGTTTGATTAATACAAGCATCTGGGGCTTACATACCCTAGGGGCAGTGCATGCATGTGCCCCCGAGCCCGTGGAACAAGGGGGCCTGGGCCACGCTGCCTCCTTTGCCTCTGCAGTATGTATCAGCTCAAAGTAGTTACCTAGCCATGGCACCTCCTTCTCGCTGGATGTGGGCACACAGATTCGGCGCTCTGTTGGTGCCGCACGCAGGCCCGCTGCACTGCCGGTGCTGCGCTCTCTGTTGGAGGTGTGCTCTGGCAGTGCTCTGTCTCCTGCGTCACCACGCACTTGCCCCGTGTCTCAGGAACTTCTCCCTCGCTGCACCTCTCTGTTGGCATGCGCGCCCTGCTCTGGCTGGGGAGTGTCCACGGGGGGTGTTGGCATCCACAGCTGATCATGGGGGCTCTGCTATGGTGCCCCATCAGGGCTATGTACGCCCCTGACAAGCAACCTGAGCTGACCGAAGTGTCTGCTCCTTCATTTACATTGTACAGTATGTGGGCAATTTTGAGCTCCTTACCCTTGACAATGTAAGACAACAAAATAAGGAATAAAACATGCCTGATCTCATATTTAGGAAAGCATATTGTCTGGATTTAACAAAACTGGCACACTCAATTTATAATAGTAGGAATGTTTATTTTATCTTAATTAAACCATGAAGGATTTCTTGAATGAGGCGGATCTTTGTTTACAGGAACTGAATTTCCATGTAATGCACCAACTACAGGCACCATCATTTAAAATGCTGGTTGATGTATTGAGAAAACATGCCATTTGTTTCTTGCCTCTGCTAACGTCATATTGATTGGTAATGATGCTTTTTTACTAAAAATCAATATAATATAATTACTAAACAAGAGTGATAAATACAGTGTGTTAATATAATTAGAAAACAAGAGTGATAAATACAGTGTGTTGTTTATATAAAGGATCTAATAGGTAGTTGCGCTAACATTTATGCTCAGCAATTCCTTTTTGAAATCCTGCCTCAAACTGAACTGGGTGCAACTAAATATTGCATTATGTCTCCTTTAAGAAATCCTAATGTTTTTTAAGGGATAAAACAAAAAAATCACTTCCCATGAATAGCCAGCGATGTTTAATCCTGGCATTTGGAGGAGCATGACTTCGTCTTGGTTTCTGGTGCTGCTCTTCAATTTGTTTAGCATTGTGTATAGGGCTATTAACATTGTGGTATTTGGGACCTGATGACTTTATAGGTGGCTGTTCATTAGTCATATATCATTCACTGTATGTCTCCAGACCATATAGACTCCCCCTCATTCTTTTTTTTTTTCTAATGGAGAACACAAGTTGCCCCTGTTGGATACTTATAATTTAGCCTGGCTGAGCTTATGCATTGGGGGCTAAGGTCGCACTTGGCACCAGATCTAAAATGTATATAGGTTAAACACAATATCAGGACTGGCTCCAGGTTTATGTCGGTCCTTGGGTCTCAATGGGCCCCCTGTGATATGTTATGACACTCCATACATGGCGATAAAGTTGTATGTATGGTGAATACTGGCAAAGAATAGAAAGAAAAGGATAATAGAAGGAATGACAAAGTATAGAGGGTATGACAGAAAAAAAGAGAAATAAAGAATGAAAGAAGGAATGACATAAAACGGAAAGAAAGAGAAATGGAATGACAAAAAAAGAATAGATGTAAATAAATAAAACATTTAAAAAACAATAAATGGAAAGAAACCATGAAAGAAAAAAAGCATAGAATGAATGACAGAAACAAACAAAGAATTGACTGAAAAAATCAGGAAAGAGAGAAAGGATGAATTGGAGAATATAAAATGACAGAAAAAATATAGAAAGGAAAGTAAGGAATGGTATAATGAACAGATGGAAGATAGAAACAAAGAAATAAAGAAAGAGCTTTCTCAATGGCCAGATTAACTGAGGGGCCGCATTTGGCCATTCTCCCTGGGTACTGGCGCTTATGACCTAAAGGCTTTTTTTGTTTAACAAACTGTAAACCCACATTAGAATATTGAGATGACTGACCAGCCGTATTACCCTTTTTACATTGCTCATCCCTTTGCATCTTTTGAAGTTAAAAATACTAATTTCCCTATAACAGCCACATAATCAAAGTGAGCCTATATCCAAACACCTTCACATTCACATTTCACATTTCAGCAGATTCAGGATGTGCCGCATCTTTAAGGAAATTGTGTAGGGAGGAGTAGAAATGCATTACTTGCACATGAAAAGCTTAAAAATAAAAAATGCTGTTAGCTTGTTATGTCTTTAGAGGTACTGGTACTGGCATAGCAAATCTTATGCAGTGTAAGGTTCTGTTAGGAATGTGTCTCAATGGTTTTGTTAATATTTATCAACTGTACTATATATTTTTAGCATTAAGAGTGACAATTAATTAGTGTCAACTACTAAATATTATCAGTGACTTTAGACTTGTGATCTTACTTCTCCCTGTTGGCTGCTTACTTCTCCATGCACCAGAAGCACTCATCACAAGAGGACATAAAGCTGGAGCCAGAAATTACCCAAAATGGGTGTAGGTCATCTTTACGTAATGGATAGATTTAAATTTGGTGTTATTACTGGTTGCATTTAAAGTTTAGGTTACTTAAAGTGGACCAACACCCACCGGTGATCGGCCCGGGAATCTATAAGATTCCCGGGCCGATCACCTCCCTCCCCGCGGGACATCCGAGATCGGGATGTCCCGCGGGGTGAAACCCCCCCAAACTCCTTACCTTAGTTTGTGAATGGCCGGCGCGGGCACGCGCGCGTCAAGAGGGAAGCCGCTTGTCCGCGGCTTGTCCGTCGGCGTGGGGAGAGGTGAGTTCGGGGGGTTCGGGGGGGTTTCACACAGCGGGGCACCCCGATCGGGGGTGCCCCACCGAAGTGGACCAAGACCCAGGATAGTCAAAATCCTGGGTGTTGGTCCACTTTAAAGGAGCACTATTGCAAAATTGTGTAAAACACCTTGGCTAATGAGGGGAGGGGTCACTTACACACCATAACTGAATAAAACTCCCACCAAGCTTGTGTTTTTTTTGTTCTCTTGGTTGGAATAAAATCCAGGAGTGACAGGTTTAGTCTATGAGGGGTGACAGAACTTGTCACCCCAGATGTCCTCTTCCCTCCATCAAAATAAAAAAAACAAGCCTGGCTGGATGTTGGGTATATAAGTGACCCTTCCCCCATCATCCAGCAGACTTATATGGATTTTTATCATTGGGCCAATTTTTCGCGATAGTGATCCTTTAATTTTAACTCTAGAGACAAGGAAAAGGTTTGAGATCTAGATGAAGCTTTTAAACCAGATCAACACCCATACAATAAACAGTGCTCACATGCATCCTTCCCCAGGGCAATTTAGATTGCTGTGGTTGATTTTCCCCCCTCTTTATGGTGTCCTATGGAGCTGCAGGTAGCCTGCAAAGAGGAAGTGCTGTCAAGTTTCCTGCCACTGGGCTATGTCATTTGCTGAGAATACTCACAAATGAGTATTTCTTCAAAGAAAAAAGTTACATTTTCTTCTGGCTCTTATCTTCAATCTAGTGCTATTTTCAGTAGGCTCTAATTGCGAGTAGGAGTGGAGGAGGCAGCTTAAACACCTAGCTCAGAACAATGATATCCTGTTGAAACCAATGGCATAGCTGGGGAAAACCAAAATTAAAATCTCTATATCAGGAATACCAAGCAGCATTGAGGGCAGAAAACATCCAAACGATTATGCACCTGGGGAGTCGGGAGCAAAATTGATGGAGCTGTTTTGGGGGGTTTTGGTCTTCTTTAAACATTGGTGATCTGGGTGTGAAACCCAGAGACAGGAGTGGGGGGCAGCGTTTCTGGAAAATAGTGGAAAGGACAGGTAAATTACAGTGAATCAGAAGCCATACCTCCCTAATAATCAAGCATTTATATTATATATATTTATACAATCTGTGTTTTTATAAATAATTGACTGCATTAATGATGTTTCAGGTCCCAATAAAGTGCTAATATGAGACAAGGGTATTTACCAGTTCCTCATTTACCCACTGTCAGATGGCAACTGTCTTGCAGGAGTTTGACCCATGTACACTGTATGTGTCAAACGTAGTATGCCTAACAGTCCTTTTGCTGGGTAGGCACGTATAGGCATGCACATAGATGCCTGCACAATCGGCGTTGTGCCAACCGAGGTTGTGAAACTATGGAGCTGTTCCACAGAGCCGGTAATCCCTAGGTTTACTACTGGGCCATGGAACCCTTAATGGTCACCTCTGATCCTATCCTTCACATTTGTCCCTCTCTCAGTAAAACTTGCCTTGTCCCCCTGCAGCCAACATTTGCCCCTAAGTTTTGAGAGCAACTGAGTTCTTGTAGTCAAGTAGTGTCTCCCGAAAATAACAGGGCTTTTGTAAGGATGAATATGGGCGTTTTAGATCCAAGGCCAACAATGAGCCGGGCTTTACAGATGGACACCTTGATGTTGCAGTAAATATAGATTTGCAGTGATTGATTTTTCAAATATAAAGCCAGTTTCTGTTGATCAGTGTAAAACAAATCCCCTTAAATATTATAGTATGCTTAAATTCAAATATATACAGTATGTTACAAATAATCTACAAGCTAATAGTCTAAAATAATGAATATTATCATAGATATACAATAGCAACAAGTCTAAATAAATAATGAAACAAGAGATTTATACAGACAACCAAATGGGTAATCTCTTAATGCCAAATAAAGATCCCGGTCTAGGAAAATAAAACATTTTCCTGGCCTAGAGTAAGCTTGTTTCCGTGCTGCTATGCAAATTTAATCCACCAGTCTGCAGCAATCACCCCACGATGCTAGCAACACACCCCTAGCTAGCTTCTGGGCTCTGATGCCAGGTAGGATCAAACTTGCTAAACTTCAGTTAAGTATAGTCTTTTTGCTTGTTGCAAAGAACTATTCCTGGTGATCTGTCTTTCAGGAGAGGCTCCATTGAGTAACCAGAGAGGTCACACCCTCTCCCTTACATTCATGCCATACTATTTATTGACTGTCCCTATTTTACATACACCACTCTCTTCTCCACATAAATAGTCGTGGACTGTCACTGTTAGCTTTCATTGCCTGGAATTTTAAGGACTTTGGCATCTTTGGTGTTCCCAGTCATCTGTCATCCACTTCTCCTGGACCATTGAGGACCATTGAGTGGAGAGAATGTTTTCCTGCATAGTATTTTGTATGTATACTCCTGTGTGCTTCAGCCATCAGGGCTGTGCAATAACTGGATAATGAGTTAGTCTGTACTGTTAAGTCAGAATATAAGGTGTTGCAGTAATGGGTAGATGTCACATTTTTATTGTCCAAAAATATATTGAATGTCTGTAGTTTTTTAATTGAAATTTCCAGGCAAAGTAATGTATAACTTTGCCCCTAATGTGAAGGTGCAATATAGCTTAGCATGTGAAATATTCTCTTTTAGCTGAGATGATGCATTTTTCCTCTTGTTTACAATGAGCGCAGAAGGCCGTTTTTATGACATAAACTAAAGAAATGTATGTGATTTATCTTGCTTCTCTAACTATTTCATCAAGGGAATCAGTTCTTTGAATTTCTAACCAAAACCTTAAGAGTGGAGAACATTTCTGTACGACTGACGCAAATAGCTTTCAAATGGGTATAAATGTAGCTAGGAAACCATGTGGTACTTCATCAACTTGTATGGGTTTAAAGGATCATTAAGGGTGGTTATACAGAGCCAGAGAAATTATATAGAAACAATGTTTAAAACCCTTTTATTTAAACACAAAAGTCTTTATAAAACTGGTTGATTTTAGCTTTAAAATGTGGCGTTGTTAAGGAGATTTTTACTTTAACTATTAAAAATTATAGGCAACATGCTTTGAGTGTGAGAATTTAGCTTTATTGGTATTTATACTTTAATATTATTGTATGAAAAGTATTACCAAGGATAACAATGCATAAATGAATACAGTACATATTACTGATAGAAATATGGTTGAGGAAAGGGTTTACTGAGATAACTGAAAGGGGGGGTCCAATTACACTGTGATGTCATTGTGCTGTAAAGGGAATTCTCTTTGCACCATAATTATCTAATTAAAAGGACATTTGCACAATGCAATTAAATAAGAGTTTAAAGTGAAAGTCCAGTTACTGAGAAATGTCCCACCAAGTTCTGCCACCCTTCCCTCGCACAATAAAAAAAACTCAACCTCACCCAGGAACCTGTGCTGTACACCTGGCGATCCAGGCATTGGGCACCACCATCTAGAATCTTCTGCACAAATCCGCTTTCCCTGCTCTGTGCGTGGCCCCGCCCACCCATTTATGAGAATGGGTGGGGGAGCATGGTCCATGCAGCTGCCGCAGCAGTGTCGGGGCCAGTGCTGGATCCTGGGCAGAGTAAGACTTTTTTTTATTGTAATCCCCGCACCCTGCCTCAGCAACAGGGGAGCGAGGAAGGGCGGGGTTACTCTGTGACTGGACTTCTACTTCAAAAATTGGATCTGCTCTTTAGCCTCCTTTAGGGTGTGCATATAATTAGTCTTACCAATTAGTATTACCATCACATATAGTGTTTTCAATATGGTGAAAAGAGGCTAGTTGAAGCTTTAATTATTATATAGTAAACTGACTACCTAAATAGATCTGCAGATTCATTGGAGCATGTTTCTGCCAGACTTTGTACTTTGCATTTCTAAAATATTTATTCTCTTAATGATTTTTCTTCCAAATACCCAGCTTTTTACTATGTGGTGAAAAAGACTAACAGGGGCTATATTACATTAAATGATTTGCCTACCTATTAGACATATGCTCTGATCTTCAGCTAAGCTAATTTTTTCCCAACATAAAGGATGCACACTAACTGCCCCATAATAGGCTGTGTTACTACATCCATAAATTCTGAAGTACTAGGAGTTTGTCATAAGCCTGGTTAGGGAGATACCCAGGATTGCATGGGCCCACCTACTGCAAGGGATTCTGTAAGAAATTCTATTATCCTTGACTTGTAGGCACCATGCAGATACTTTTCATTTAAGGAAAGCACTCTGTGCCATGTAGTAGGGGCTCGCAGATCTCTAGTCTAACCTAAAGAAATCTATTGTGAATTTAAAGTTTAAATCATTTCAGTAACTGCACAAACTCCTTCAGTTCGGGGGCCGTCCCTGTCCAGAACACCCCAAAACCTTTTCTCCTACCAACCCAGGTACAGGTTGGTGAATGATGGGGCACATGTTGTCCTCATTGCTGTCCCCTGCACATGGTGGTATGGTTGACCATCATATAGAAAGAGATTATGAGTGAGGATGAAATGCAACAATTTAAGGGGGAAAATGTTGTGGTCATGGTAATCTAGGGTCAGTTTGTTCAAAAACAAATGTACTGCCTGCAATCCTTTCTGCTAGGGAATGCTGGGTGCAGAGCCTCCACATCGATGGTGACTGGCAAAGAACTGAGAGGTAGCACCAGGCCATCCAGGATATGTATGATATAAGAAGTATCCTTCACAAACGGCTTTAGGTGTAACTCAACATATTGGCTTGCCCTCTCAGTTAACAAACCCCAAGCCCGAAGCAGTGGGTTGACCCAGTGGATTTTTAGTAGATTTATGCAATTTGGGCAAACAGTAAAATGTTTGTATTACCGGGTGTGGTATATTCACATAATTTCAAGTCTATCTATGTATTACTTTTTCTTGTAGAGCCTGGCCAACAAGTGTCTGGTACTTTTTCTGGTCCCTGGTCTCATCTTCCTATATTCCTTAAAGGACCAGTTTTCAAACCTTGGGTTTGTGTGGGTCTCTGTCTTTGTACATGGACTTGAATACTAATTTACTGCCAAAAAGTTGGATGTCCTTAATTACTTCAAATTTATCATTACCCTTACTTCAGTTAATGCTACAGAAAATAAATGAAGAACATCCATACCAGCTGTACTGGATTTAATTACTTGTAGTATGCATATTGCTCCAGGGTTATTATTTTCCTTGGAGGCTGAGTGACTAATGAGGGAGCCATGTATTTCCTTGGTTGGCTGGTTTATTCCGAACAAAATCCTCTGGCATAGCATTGGATTTATCTTCCGGTGAGGGTGCAACCTTTCATTTAATATTTGCACTGGGGGCCCTTTCCTGTGTTACTGTTGTGGCCAACTGCTTATACCTGTGGATAGTTGGTCTTCCTCTCTCTCTCTCTCTCTCTCTCTAGAGGTGGAGGTATCTGAGGAACTATGACTTATCTTTGAGGTCATCTGAGATTTGGGGATATATTTGTATCCGGAGATCTAAAGGAACAATTTTACTATCAATGTAGTGTTTAAAATACTTAATGTCCCACCATAAGCATGACTAATTCTATTTTAATCTTTGCAATCTAAACAATAAAACAACCCCTAGCCACACAGTCTGTCTTCACAAACATTTGTGAATAGGTTTGCAACCCTTCTGTAAACATCTCACCAGCAACAAAGATGTGCAATGGAAACTTCTGAGGTAGAAAATTAAAAAAGTAGTTTTATGATCTCAGCTGTAGGGAGGTTGCTTTTCCGGTAGTGCAAGCAGGTCTGACCAGTAGTCGACAGACAGCAGGGTGGGGGGGACCAGCGCTCCAGCTGTATTGCTTAGCAGTTAGAGCAGCCATTTTACTATGTCGAAGGCATGGGGGTTTCGCGCGGTGCTGCGTGTCCCTTTTGCAAGCGTGCCTGACCTTGGGAGAGGGACCCCTGTGCGCTGGGTGCACTACTGTCCTGCGCCACCTTACGCAGCTGCCAGGTTCCGCACCTCAGTCGGATCATTCCCTGCGGCTTCAGGCTCAGATTCATCAGGACAGGGTGGCTCAGTTTGAGAGCATGGTCAGTGGCCTTCGTCAGCTGGGGCGTCTCTGCCCACCCAGCTGCGGCCAATGTAGGCATATTCATGCAGAATCCTTGGAAGATTCTAGACCCCCACGTCGAGGACCTTTTTAAGGGTTCAGGATCTGGTTCCGGCTGGTCGGAGCGGGAGGTGTCGTCCGGCAGCAGATAGGAACCAGAAGCCATGCATGGCATTGTTGGTCACCTTACGATGCACAGTCTGGCTGAAACAGTGGTCGTCCGACACTGCTTCTTAGAATGGATACTCAAGGGCACGGGTCCTTCTGGCGCAGAGGTGCATGGCTCTTCAGGAGGCGGTGAGGTCGCTGCTGACAGACGAAAATTCCACGATCAGACAGGGCATGCACCCCTTGGCCTGATGGTGTCCAACATCAAGGCAGTTCTGTATACCAAGATCCACTCCAGGCTTCTACAAATGCTGCTCCTATCGAAATAGTGCAGGACTGTGCAGACGTTGAATGGTTGCTTCATCTTGATGCACAATGCCCGACAATCCCTGAATTGGTGGCTGGACCAGCAGTCACTGGCAGTGGGTTGGTCTTTTCTGCCGGTCCCATGGGTCATCTTGACCACAGACGCCAGTCTGACACGCTGAGGTGGTGTTTTGGATAACTATACAGCTCAGGGTCTCTGGTACCAGTGGGAGTGCAGTCTTCCAATCAATGGGTTGGAACTGGTGGCAATTCTGCTGGTTCTCAGGCATTGGTCAGCCCAGCTCCGGGGCCTTCCGGTCAGGGTACAGTTGGACAATTTTACATCTGTGGCCTACATAAACCATCAGGGGGATACCAGATGCTGGCAGGCATTCCAGGAAGTGAGGTGGATGGAACTTCACGTTCCGTGCATCTTGGCAGTTCACATTCCGGGGGTGGAGAATCTGTTAATTTTAGCAAGGAGATGGTGGACCAGTGATAAATGGTCCTTTCACCAGGACATGTTTCAAGCCCTTTGCGACCGGTGGGGAGTGTCGGAGGTGGATCTCTTCGCATCTTGGCACAATCGGAAAGTCCAGAGGTTCATGACCCCCTGGCCGTGGCTGTCAATGCGCTGGACATTCCTTGGTCAGTGTACAAACTGCTCTACACACTCCCACCACTGCCATTTCTGGGTCTTATGTTAAAGAAGATCAACTGCAAGCAGATTCCTATCATCTTGATCGCCCCACTTTGGCCTAAAAGGGTGTGGTTCACAGATCTGGTCAGTCCCCATGGCAATTCCCCAACCGCCCAGATCTTCTGCAACAGGGTCCTCTTTTGCACTCCAATCCTGCAGCGCTGGCTTTAGTGGCCTGGCTCTATAGACCAGCATATAGGAGGAGAGGGTTTTGTCCGCCGTAGTTGTCTCTAGAATTTACTACATGACTTGGAGGGCTCTAGTGGCTTGGTACCCAAAATTTTGGAGTTCCTCCAGCAAGGCCTGGATGCTGGCCTACAGTCCAGCACCCTTAGGGGCCAGGTCTCAGCCTCGTCCATTTTTTTTCCAACGGACAATTACGGAGCATGGATTAATCTGCACTTTCATTTAGGGAGCTGCACATATTCGACCTAGACCCAGCCGCTAGTCCCGCCCTGGGATCTTATTATGGTCCTATTAGCACTTCAGTGGTCCCCCTTTGAACCCATGGCCGAGGCTTCCCTGGCAACATTTACATTGAATGTGGCTTTTCCTGTGGCTGTCACCTCCATCTGGGTTTTGGAGCTGGTAGTGCTTTCTATCCGATCACCCTTTTTGGTGCTGCATGAAGACAAAGTAAGGTTTCATGTGAAACAGAATGTTTTGCCCAAGGTGGTCTCTCCCTTCCATTTTAATCAGGAGATAGTGCTACCTTCCTTTGCCCACGCCCCACTCGCCATATGGAGCGACTCCTGCATTCCCTCGATGTGGTCAGGGCATTAAAGTATTTCTTGGACGTACTTGAAATGGATGTCTTGTTCGTGATACCAGAAGGGCCAAGGAGGGGCCTTGTGGATGCCTGTTCTTCTCTTGCCGGATGGACCTGGCAGACGGTCATACAACCCTTCTGGGTCACCACTCACTCCACCAGCGCAATTGCCGCATCTTGGGCTTTCCAACACCAGGCGCGCCGGCGGAACAGGTCTGCAAGGCGGCGACCTGGTCATCTGTCCACACCTTCACCAAGTTTTACAGACTTAATGGCAGGGCATTTACCGATGCCGCTCTGGGGTGTAAGGTGTTGCAGACGCTGGTGAACCCCTCTCCGGGAGTCTAAGCTTGAGGTGCCGTTGTACTTGGTTATGTTGATGCAGTCAGTTGTTGGCTGTTCTTGCACGGTCGCACCCTTATTGAGGATACTGCTTTGAGATGTCCCACGCGCTGCTACTGTTGGTGCCCCGGAATGCAAGAGATAACAAAAGGGAAATTTGTGTATTAAGCTCAACCTTAAGGTGTCAGTGCCGTTGTCCTTTGTTATGTTGACGCAGTCGGTTGTTGGCTGTTCTTGCATGGTACCACCCTTATTGAGGGTACTGCTTTGGGACGTCCCACACGTTGCTACTGGTGGTGCCCCAGAATGCAAGAAATGATAAAATGGAAATTTGTGTACTCACCGGTAAATTTCCTTTCTCATTGTCTTCCATTCTGGAGCACTACACCCGCCCTTCTGTTGTGTTATGACTACGTCGGTGGCAGTTGATGCCTTTCACATGGTTCTAATTTTATTTGACTGTTTTTAGTTGCGCAAATTATGCGCAGGTTCATGTTTTATCGTCCCGGGCTGAACTGCTTTTAAATTAACTGAGGGGATCATGCCACAGCCAGCCCTGTATAGGCCTGGAGGAGCTATTTTTTTTCTATCTTGCCATCCCTGTCTATGGCTGAGATTAACCCATGTGTTGCTACTGGTGGTGCCCGGGAATGGAAGAGGATTAGAAAGGAATTTTACCAATGAGTACACAAATTTCCTTTTTTGCTTTGTAAACCCCCCGTCCTGCCTCACTGCCAGGGTAGGGTGACTAGTACAGTGATGTCTGTCAGCATCAAGGACTTAGTAATTATAATGCTAGTAATGTTATTTCTTTTAGCATAGTGTCCCTCTCATTTTACTATTAATATTTCCTGCATAATCAATAAAACAAGCTATTAAAAAAATAATTTATTGGTGAAGCTAAAGAATGTTATGTTCTGCTTACATTGATGGCCAATACGTTACAACAACTGTACAATGAACCTCCACATTTTTCTATTAATATTTGAATAGTATGTTCGGTAAAACTTAACCCTCTGTAAGCTTGTAACTGTTATTTGGGTCTCAAATTAAATCTCTATAACCAGTTAAGGAGGGTGGTTCCTCACTGTAGGGGTTATTAATCTTTGGAAAGCCCTACCAATCAGGCATTATGGGCAAAATATATCAATATATAATAGATTTGAAGACAGCTATAAACTTAAACCGGACCTAATCCTTATAAAATGATTCCCCAGCATCTAAAATTAATATATTTTAAGATTTTAGTCACTTCCTGTTTGCAGGCTGCCTGATGTTCCATGAGCCGCCATCTTGGATGTTTAAAGGCTCATACCATGCAGTAGGATGATTTTTTTTTTTTTTTTTAATTCTTTATTTAGTTTTCAAACAGAATACATCAGAGATACAGACTGTACAGAAAGACATCATATAGGAAGCAGTGGCACAGGTCCATCATATACAAATCTATCCCCCACATTCTTATGATTGCGGACTTTCCCAGAGGCTTTACATTACTAAAATGGTCTGGAGGATCTAGGATTTCACAGGGGGCCTAGTAGTATCCCTCCACCAACACCCGTCTCCCCAGGAGTTTTGGCTTCTATTTGCTTTTTGCTAGGGTAAAGATGGTTAGGGTTACTGTATACCAGATTGTTACTTATCCGGTTAACGATTGCTTCATCTTTTGGATTAAATTTGTTTAAGACCAAGCCTAGTATCTCGATGGCTTGGGGACCTATCAGGAGTGTGCCATGTCCATGCCCAAGCCAGTTGTGAGAAGGGAAAAAAAAGGGAAAGGAGGTGTAGGAGAGAGAAAAAGGGGAAGAGAAAAAAGAGAAAAAAAAGGGGTGGGGGGAGACAGGAAATGGTGATGGGGAACCATAAGCCTTCGCACCCCAACACGCAAAGAAACACAGCGAAGTTGATGTCTGGGGTCATGTGACCCACCGCCATTTACTTCAGATTCTGCACCGGATCCCGTAGGGCCTAGGAGGCTAAGGGGGAGACGGAGTGGGACGTCGGGGCCCGGAACGTGTACCATGATGTCCAGAGGAGTTGGGTCTTTTCCTCATTGTCCTGAGCCGCAGCCATCAGCTCTTCCATTTCTCTTATTCTGTCAACCTCCTGAATCCAGTCAGTTTCTGTTGGAGTATATTCGGTCTTCCAAAATCTAGGAATCAGCATTTTAGCTGCATTTATTAGGTGTCTCAGGACTGATTTTTTATATGCTGTTACACTGCTGGCAGTGTGGTGCAGTAGCATGAGGGCTGGGCAGAGCGGGACCTGTGAGCCAGTAACCTCCGTCATAATTGCTGTTATCTTTTTCCAGAAGCCCATGACTTTAGGGAACGACCATAAGATGTGTATTAGTGAACCCTCTTCTGTTCTGCACCTCCAACACATTGGTGAAGAGCCCGGGAAAATAGAGGCCAGTCGTTTTGGGGTGTAGTACCACCGAGATAGGTATTTATAGTTTGTTTCCTGAACCTGTGCTGAGATCGATGATTTGTGGGTAAGTGTAAACATTTTCTCCCAGTCATCTGTTGAAAATTCTGCCCAGATCCCTCTCCCACTCTTTGCAGAAGGCGGGAACTGTCTCCCGATCCTCCTCTAAGAGCTGATATATTCGTGAGATCACCCTCTGTGGTGGATCTTTTTGTGTAACTAAGGTTTCAAAGAGTGTGAGATCTCGTCCCAGAGAATTTTTCGGGCCTGCTCTTTGCAGGAAGTGCTGGAAGAGCAAGAGTTGTCAGGGGTCCAGATGTGGATTTCTCCAACGAGATCTAAGTTCTTCTATGTTGCACCATTCTCGTCCCTTCACTAGGTCTCTTGCTCTGATTGTTCCCAGGTCTCTCAGTAGGATGAATTTTAATGTGAGCAATCTGTATGTACAGGGTGTGGGAAACATATAAGATAGACTCTTATTCAGGGTGAAGGTCCGCTTTAATCTTAACATTCTCCTAGGTCTTAGCATTCTTGGTCGTTGGGAGCAATTGTTTTCCTCCATCAAGCATATATATTATATATTTTGGGTACTATTTATTTTTTTACGCGCAGTTGTGACCTAGAGGTAAGGAAACAGCCTTATGACTCAAAGGTTGCAGGTTAGATTTACGGCCAATGGACATGACTGAAATGCTCTTGAGCAAAGCACCTAACCCCCAAATAGTCCCTGGGCTCTGTAATTAGGGCAGCCCACTGCTACGGGCATGTGCAGAGTCATTGCATGGATGGGTTAAATGAAGAGGAAAAACTTCTATGTGTGCGCATACATACAGTGCCCACCTATGCCCCAAAATCCCCCCCCCCCCAAAAGTGTACGGAAGTTTGGATGGCTTGTGTCAATGAAAACAGGAATCTAGGCTCATCAAAAAAAGCATCTCCATCACTAGATCTGACTAAAGCTGTCAAAGGATCTAACTTATAACCACCATACTATATTTATCCTTATTTCTTATATCTCGAAATGTGTTGCATGCAGCCAGGGCTGTATTTGGGGTTGATGGTGCCCTGGGCGCTTTGAGTGCTTGCACCCCCCTTTTTTCAAGTTAGGTCATGGTCCACATATAAAAAGTGGGAAGGGTGCAATGGGTCAGATGCAGAGTATGTGTGTGGAGGAGGAAGAGGACACAGAGGAAATGTAGAGAAGCAGGCAAGCATGTTCTATCTTTCTGGCATTCTGATATACAGGAGTAACATGATCACAGCAGCGGAGAGGAGATTCTCTGGCCTGTGTTCAATCCATTGCATCCCCCTTCACACAAATACACTCTGCGTCCTTCTGTGGCTGGGGGGTGCTTTAATGTTCTGGCTATGGGCGTTTTAATTTTTCTGGGTTTACAGTCCCTTATCTTTACTACAGTAGTAAGGGCAGAGCCCTCCCCCTTCCAGGTTGCCACCTTAGGCACATGCCTAGGGTGGCCTAATGGGAAATACAGTGCTGCATGCAGCATTTATTTAACCAGCCCCTGGCAAACTAGATCTTAAGATGTGGAATAATTTTATCTGTATGAGAGATTGTGCTTTTCATTGGGCAGAGACTATCAACTCTGACAGCCTGAGAGTTTTGATATTCCTTTCCCCAGTACAGTATAATAGCACTAATGGTAGCCATCCACTGAGCTACCAAGGCACATAGCATTATCAGCGAAAAGACTCTGTAAGTGGTGCCTGCCCCATTGCCATGTCATGATCAGCCATTGTGTTTTTCTGGACACTTTCTGAAAACTGACAAGTATAACATGATTACTCCTCTTCATCAGCCTAACCATTGCAGGTCCCATGCAATCAGATCTTATGTGGATGGCCCATCTTTAAATGTGTCCTTAAAGTCCCTGTCCAGACACACACTTTTTCACATTTTATCCCCCTTGGAAACAGTGTAAAGCACTGTAAAACAACAAGCATCTAAAAATCTCTAATTGTATGTAAATACCTTATGTATTTTAAGGATTTAAATTTTTGCTCTTATTTCTGGGTCATGGCTGAGCTGGAAAATGTGTGTTATGGCCCAGGTTTTTGAGTCTGCTGTGGTCAGAGACAGCAGTGGAACCACTGTGGATTGCCATTCTCATGCTGAGAGTATCAAGAGACAGAGTGTCTGCTAGTGCGAAGAGTGCATAGATGGATCCGCCTACTTTACTGATGCATGACTTGTATGCAGTTGTACATACCCTAGTTACATCTGTGTCCAGGGGCCATACCCACCCACCAGCCAGTACCTGGAACCGCAGCTCCGGGCTTCACAAACCAGTCAGGAGACTAATGGGTGGCACAGGAGCATCAGTAAGGTATGCACCCTTTGCACTGTCCAGCCCCTGGAGTTTAAGGGAAAGTCAACAGAAATGGACTTTTCCTTTAAGTGGCCCAGCCTGTCTTGAAATAAATATAAGTTTCTTATAACTCAGCTGTATGGAAAATACATCTTTGAAGCATGTGTAAGTGCACGTCATCATCTGTGTCATCTCTGATGCATGCTAGGATAGTTCTGTTTATTTATTCAATTTGTTTTGACAGGTACCATTTTTATACCAGAAAAAAAAAGAAAAAAAAGTTTTATTTTTTCTGTACCTTATGACACTATATATTGATTAATATTCCAAAGGAGAAACACTGCATTTTAATACAAAAATTGGTTGGCAAAATATCTTTCTACACTTTTGAGTTAGATTAATTTAGTACATAAAAAATATTTAATTACAATTCTTAGGGGCCTTTTTCTCCAGCCATTGGAAGCCCTGTATTACTGTGCCTATCTACATTTCTAAAGTTTTATTAGTTTCCATCTTAAGACAAAACGCATATTCACAGCATGTGTGAGTTTTCTTTTTGCTGCGCATAATTTGAGTTCATAAGATTTGCCAGATATGAGGTTCACTGTTTATTTACTAATCACATTAGGCATGACTTGGCAACATCTATTAACAACTGTTCCTCCTTTGAATAAGTTGTATTTATTTTATCTTTATTATCTTTCCCTAATGTTGGCATTGTGAAGCATGCGCTACTTCTTCACAACTTGTTGCCTGATTGTCATAAGTATCTGCCTCATCTCATATTTATGTTTTTAATTTTGTAATGTATATGCAGTGTAACCTGTCAATCAGAAGAAAGTATGCAAACTAAGTGGGTACATTCATAGCTATAGCAAATGGGGGCTTTGACTACTGCCCCCTATTCTCCTCTGTCAGCAAGAATGCCTGTAATCGTTTTACTTTGGAGCCCAAGAAGCAGTAGCCAGGCCTCCCTGGCCACAGTTGTTAAAGTGGACCAAAACCCAGGATTTTGACTATCCTGGGTTTTGGTCCACTCTCCTGGCGCACCCTGATTGGGGGGTGTCCCGCTTTGTGAAACCCCCCAGAGATCACGTATTAACTCACCTCATCCCGGTCCTACCGCGCATGTGTGCCCACTTGTCCGATTGGCGCACTTGGAGCCGCTGAGCTATGGACGTCTAACCTGACGTCTTAGCTCAGTGGCTCCGAGTGCGCTGGCGGACGCATTTCGCGCTTCCCTCTAACAGGGATCGTGTCCGCGCTGGCCATTCACAAGTGACTGGTGCAGGCACGCTCCCTGCTAGAGGGATAGCAGGCATGCACGTTGGACTGGGGTTAAGGTAAGTGTTGCGAGCGACCTGGGGGGTTTCACACAGCGGGGCATCCCAATTTTGGATGGCCTGCAGGGAGGGAATGGATCGGCCCTGGCCGATCCAGCTGGGTTTTGGTCCACTTTAAACTCAGGTAACTGGCTCTAAAATTGTGCTGATCCTATTCTACATCAAGGTTAAAATATATTCTTCCCCTAACATAGACAGCAACCTAAAGTGACTGTAATATGGTAGCAATCAGCTCACCTGATGTCTGCTCCATTTTCTGCAGGGCAGGCTAGAAGCCATACCACGGCTCCAAAATTTGGCCCTTTTAATTCCTTTAGGACGGATGATACAAAATAGTGGTATAACAAATGGCTCTGCTGAGATCTCAGGGCATTCGCATTCTTCCCTACTTGGACGACAGGCTCATCGCTTCGCAGTCCTTCCATCAGGCAGAGCTGGACACTCATCGGGTGGTGTCCACACTGGAGTCTTTCGGCTGGGTGATCAACCACCCCAAATCTTCCCTGTCTCCTTCCATGGTGAAGTCCTTTCTGGGCATGATTCTGGATTCATTTCAGCAGAAGGTGCAGAGTCCTCAAGAGAAAGCTCAGCTCCTTCTTTCTTGTCCTCATCCATCCATCAGGCAGGGAATACAGCTGGTGGGCCTGATGGGCCTGATGGTGTCCTGCTTCGAGGCGGTTCCATATGCTCAGTTTCACATGAGGCCTCTTTAGCTTCACCTCCTGTCAGTATGGGATCGGGACCCTGTGTCCTTGGATCAGGTGTTTGTCCTGTCCCCTCTGGTCAGGCGGTCTCTATCTTGGTGGCTGGACTCAAGGAACCTGCTGGTGGGCAGATCCTTTCTGGCCCCCTGCTGGGAAACTGTCACCACGGATGCCAGTCTGACAGGTTGGGGGGGCTTTTGGAAGTCCCTGAAATTCCAGGGTCAGTGGGGCCCTCAGGAGGCCCATGCTCCTATCAACATTCTGGAATTGAGGGCGATCAGGTTGGTTCTCGCCCACTTAACCCCACACCTGAGGGGTCGGGCTGTTCAGGTCCGCTCGGACAACCAGACAGCGGTTGCCTACATCAATCATCAGGGAGGGACCCGGAGCAAGAGGGCCCTCAAGGAAGTGTCCCTGATACTGTCCTGGGCGGAGGAAAATGTTCCCTGCATCTCAGCTGTGTACATCTCGGGGGTGAAGAATCTGGAGGCAGACTCTCTGAGCAGGAGGACCTCTCGTCTGGGAGAATGGTCCCTCAGCAACAGAGTGTTTCGCTCCCTGTGCCACCGCTGGGGTCAGCCAGATGTGGATCTGTTTGCATCCTGTCACAATCACAAGCTTTCAGTCTTTGTCTCTCTGTCCCAGGATCCTCTGGCCTTGGCCATGGATGCCCTGGCAATGTCTTGGAAGGGGTTTCAGCTTCTGTATGTCTTTCCCCCTTTTCCCCTGCTGGGCAGGGTGCTGCGCAAGATAGCTCAGGAAAGGGTGCCAGCCATACTGGTGGCCCCCTGTTGGCCAAGAAGAGTGTGGTTCGCAGACATCGTGCAGCTGGCAGTAGATCATTACGCCCTGCCCCGGGTTCCAGATCTGCTCACTCAGGGGCACCTACGCCACCCCAATTTACAAACGCTGGCTTCAACGGCCTGGCTGTTAAACCTCCATCTTGATGGAAAAAGGGCTGCCTGCCTCGGTTCTAAATACCATGATCAGGGCTAGAAAGAGGTCCTCTTCTTCCATCTACTACAGGGTTTGGCGTACTTACATTGACTGGTGCGAGTATAACTCGCTTCCCTGTCGTGTGTTTTCCATTCCTAGGATTCTGGAGTTTCTGCAACATGGTTTGGATCTGGGTCTTCAGCTCAGTACTCTGAAGGGCCATGTTTCTGCTTTGGCCATTTTTTTCCAAAGATCCTTTGCTCAGCATCCCCTGGTCAAGACCTTCTTCCAGGGGGTTACTCACGTGCGTCCCCCACGTAAGCCTATGTTACCAGTCTGGGACTTGAACTTGGTCTTATCTGCCCTGCAGGGGTCTCCCTTGGAGCCCTTGCAAGGAGCCCCTTTGTCCATTCTTACGCTCAAGGTGGTCTTTTTGGTGGCTATCACTTCTGTGAGGCGTGTTTCTGAGTTGGCGGCGCTTTCTATCAAGCCTCCTTATTTTGAGAGACACCAGGACAAGGTGGTGTTTCGTTTTAAGCCAGATTTTCTGCCTAAGTTTGTTTCTGCCTTTCATCTCAATCAGGACATTGTTTTGCCTTCTCTGTGTCCTAATCCTAGCACTTCTAAGGAGAAGGTTTTACACACTCTGGATGTGGTCAGGACTCTGAAGTTCTATCTGGTGGCTACTGAATCCTTCAGGAAGACTGACGCTCTCTTTGTGCTCCCGTCTGGACCTAAGAAGTGTCTGGCTCCAGCTAAGTCCACTATCAGCAAGTGGATCTGTCAGGCTGTGATACAGGTCTACTCTGCTAAGGGGAAGGAGCCTCCCTTCCGCCTTACTGCTCATTCTACTTGTGCTTTTGGTGCCTCTTGGGCTTTTCAGCACCAAGCTTCTGTTGAACAAGTTTGCAAGGCCGCCACTTGGTTTTCTGTTCATACTTTTTCTAAGTTTTACAAGGTTGATGTTAGGGCCTCAGCTGCAGGGGGCAGTGGTTTAAACTGTCTGCTGTTACTTTTGGGGATCCCACCCTACCATACGGACACTGCTATTGGATGTCCCAAGTGTAAGGAATATCTTCTGGAACAGGACGTGCTGCATACTTAGAATAATACAATTCTGTGATTACTGACCTGTAGAATTGGTATTATACGTATAAAGCACGTCCTGTTCCACCCCACCCTTGTTATCATTATCTTTAGTTACCTCTTTATGGTGATTGTTCTTATGTTCAAATTTTTATATATTGGTTATAGTTCTCCCGGTCTCATTTAACTGCTTTTCAATACTGGGGATTTTGTGGGAGGTCCCTGGTATATATGGGGCGGGGAGGAGCCACTTTTCTGTCTTTGCAGTTCAGCGCCATCTACTGGATGTATAACCCAAGTGTAAGGAATATCTTCTGGAACAGGACGTGCTGTATACGTATAATACCAATTCTACAGGTGAATAATCACAGAATTGTATTTTTTCTTATGTGTGTTGTGTTTATTTTTACTGTTAAGGAATCCATGAGATCCCTATACCAGTTCACAAGGCTGGGGGCTGGCAAGTCACCTGCGGCTAGCGGGTTTCTTACCATGAACCCCGGCACTCCAATTACCTGCCTCCCCTAAGCCGGGCAGAAGTGCTGGGGACCACAGAGGCTATGTGGGCTGGTAGCCTTTTTTTAATTAACCCCTTATGTTCTGTCACCCAGCAGCAATAAAAGGCTTCCAGCAGCAGCAGGACAGCAGAAGCAGTGGTCAGCGTGGGACACAGTGCCCGGGGATGGTTGGGAGGTATTAAAAACAAAAAAACAATAAATAAAATATTTTTTCTTCTTGTCTCTGTGTTTTTTTACACTTAACCCTTTGTGAACTAGTAATTGATCCATGAGATCCCTATACCAGGTCACAAGGCTGGGGGCTGGCAAGTCACCTGCGGCTAGCGGGTGACTTGCCATTAACCCCCGACACCCCAATTACCTGCCTCTTCGAAGGTTAGGGGGAGGCAGAAGGGCCGGAGCCCACGGAAGCTATGTGGGCTTATAGCCAGCAGGGCGGGGGCCACCAAAGCTGGCCCCTGCGCCCTGTTCTACAAGCCCTGCATAGCTGGTCCCGGGCTGGTTATGCTGGGCATGCTGGGTAGGAGGGACCCCATGTCATTGTCATTTTTTTGTTTATTAACCCCTTATGTTCTGCCGCCCAGCAGCTGTAAAAGGCTTCCAGCAGCAGCAGGAGAGCAGAATGGTTTTTAATAAATAAATGAATAAATAAATAATTTAATAAATGAAAATGGTTAATAGTACCTATGCATGTTGGGTATTGTTCTGTTTTAGGGACCTTGCACTTTAACTTGTTTTTTCTTATTTGCATATTGATATTTTAGGAAAACATGTTTTTTATTCTGCTTTTTTATACATTTTTTTAGGGAAACCCTGTGCAACCTACGAATTCTCCGAGGGATTACTTCCAGAAAGATGAACCCACTACAACAAGCTGGGTACACTTAGAAAGCTTAACGTGTACTTTCAGGGAATATATGGTTTATCGGGGGGTACTCCAAATGTAAAGGCTGTTTTGGTTGAAAAAGTGCAAGGTGCGCACTTTGTCTGCAGAGCTTACATTTTTTAAAACATTACAAATTGTAAAAAATTAAAAAAAAAAAAATTTTGCACATATTTCACCCAAAAGTATTGAGAAAAGGCCAAACAAGACATTTCATTTTGAAGCCCAGACTGCTGAAAAAAACAATATATAATTTTCCTGGGAAATCCTTTCAAAAATCACAGTTGAACATGTGTAGCGCAAAATAGTGAATAGTGACAATAGTGACAAAAACTCTAGGCAGGCTGGTACTTAAAGGGCTAAAGGAGCTCCCTTATAATCTCAATGCACACATACACTGTGTACACTGTTGGCTCCTATGTTGCCTAACAAACTATCAGTTTTTGGGATGTCAGACAAAACTGGAGAACCTAAAGGAATCCATGTAGACATAACCAAGAACAAACTTCATGCAGGTAGTGTACAAATCAATGAAGATATGATGTCAGAACTCATTATTTAAAGTGCACCTATACTCATAAATAAAGTTTATGTTGTCACCTATCATCCCCAGCCCAGTGCCCTTAAGCAGCCTGTGTTTCTTTTTTTACTAAAACCTTTTCTCCCCATTGTTGTGTGTACTGTAATTGAATATACTGTTGCTGGAAAGCACCAGTGGGTCAGGGAGCAATATGGCCAACTGCATCCAGTCCTGTTGTTATGATCATTGGGAAAAGGCTTTAGTAAAAAAAGTAATGGCTGTTTTGTGGCACTGGGCTGGGGATGGAAGATGATGAAATAAACTTCCTTTTTGGGTATAGGATAATTTTCAGTTCTGATTATTTACATAGTATCTCACCAACAGTACTTTACTCACGTTACAGTGAGCCTGCGCACATTCAATCTTTAGTCACACATGTAAAATGTACATTTCCGGTGCTCTCACACATCACCCAGCAATCTATTGGAGTGGAGTGCTAGGCTGGCCATTCAGTTAGGCCTGGTGTGGGAGCTTGCATCAACCCAAGGCATGCTGGCAGTTCCGCCATGGCTCGTGCAAGCACCATAGGATCATTGAGAGGAAAGTTTTATGGTGGTCTTATTAGGAGATGCTCCAGGAACTGGAAAATGGCTGGTCGTGGGCGCACACCTCAGCTGCAGGGATGCAGCCGCGATTGTGGTGCAGGACCACTGAAAAGTGATTGTGGGCCTGCATGGGTGAAGTTCACATAATGGAGCATTCTGATTTGGAATGCCCCAGCAGCACTTAGTCGATCAGCCCTGGAGTTTATTATACTTCATGGCTGTCAGTGGTGGTGATAGGTCCATTTTAAAGTGGACTACCAGTAAAAAAAAAACAACACTTAAAAAATTGTTCACCTAAAGTCTCCCTGGAAGCTGACACCTTGCTAGACATCTGACAGCCCTGCTTCTAAATAACTGCTTTTAATCTCAGTGCAATAATAACCTTTGCAATGATAACTTATTGTTAATCATTAACCAGAAAGCCATCACTTGTAATTACTTGAAGCTTTGCTCTGCTCAGAGTTGAAAGCTCCTAGAAACATTGTTTCAACTGTTTCAGCTCCGCTGCCTACCCCATAGGGTTACATAGCTTTGCTTACACATTTAGAATCTCTTTCCTCCACTTGCTGTAGATTCAGTGTGTGTGTGCATGCAACATTAACCCTTCTAGTGCCAGCTACGTGAGTCTCAAGTAGCAGCCTCTACTCCACTTAAATGCCAGCTACGTGAGACTCACGTAGCTGGCTTTAAACCCCCACAGTAAAAAAGAGTAAAAAACTCACCTGACCCCTCGTTGGATCCGGCCGGGTCTCCTCTTTAATTTGGTGCCATCTGATCCCCCGTCACACCCTGGCTTTGCGCTCTTCGGGGGGGGGCGGGCCCGTCTATGGCGCGCTCCGCGTCATCGCTGATACCGGCCCCTCGAGGTGTACCGACGTCATCTTTAACCTGCTTGGTTGGCCCATGCGCGACGGACCTCTACCTACCGCGGTCCGTAAGTGACTTCGCGGGCAGCTTTATTTTCTACTTTTTACTACTGTGTGCTTACGGTCTCCTTCTCTTATGTCTTTCAGGCTGGGCGAACCCTTTGGCTTCTCCCGGCCCTCTATTAGTTATTAACTTGTTAGGCCTTGTGTAATACTCCCATTTCCCTAGCGGGTTATTGGGGCATCCGGGGTTGCTGTATTTTGTTAATCCCTATCGACCTATAGTGCCGCTATAATCACCATATGGAGGCATCCCAGGATCATGCGACCGGGGGTTCTTTCGGGACAAGAACGGCTGTGTGTAGCGTGTGGGCAGCCTCATGCTGACGCTGACAAGGCGCGGGTCTGTGTACCCTGTGCTGAGCAGGTGCTTGCATTGCAATCTGGCCTGCCAGTGGACGCACCTCGTTTCACTTCGCCTACTCCCCCAAGCTTAAACCTCACTCCTACTGAGTTGCATACTAGTGGGGATTCTCAGCCTGATGTGTCTTCTAGACTGGCTAGTGTTGAGAAGTTAATTGCTAATACCTTGGCGCGTAAGGCCCCTGCTAAAAAGAGGCACTTAACGCCTAATGTCACTATTTTCCCTATGGAAACTGAGGAGTTTTGGAATCTTTGTGGCTATACCCCGTCTGATGAAGGGGAGCTTTTTTCTGACTCAGGCTCATCTGATGAGAGGCCAAGGGGTCATGACGGACAGATTGCTGACCCAGATTTTTGAGGTCCTGTCCTTCTCTCCCCCTGTTGCGGCTCCCAGGCAAAGGTGGGAGCTTTTCCATACAGCAAAATCACGTTTGGAATTTCCCGAGCAGGCTCATTTCCATAACCTTGTGCTCAAGGAATGGGAGCGCCCCAGTAAACTTCCTGGGGTTCCTAAAAGTTGGGATAGGAAGTATCCCTTTCCTGCTGATGTGGTAAAGTGTTGGTCATCCCCTCCCGAGGTGGATGCCCCGGTCCTGGGGCTATCTAACATCTCTGTCATGCATTCCCCTGACTCTACTACCCTGCGGGATGCTGAGGACCGGCGCATTGACCAGCTGGCATCCCATGTCTTTGCATGTGCGGGGACGGCGCTGCGCCCGGTCTGTGCCTCTGCCATTACTGCTGTGGCCACTAGAACTCTTATCAGAAATATACTTGATAGTGCCCCTGATGATTTGCCTTGTGGGCTGTTCAATGCACTCTCCAGTTGTGATGTTTTTGTAAATTTTGTCCTCTCTGCCATGGATGACACCATCAGAATGTGCGCCAGAACATCTGTCCTTGTGGTGGCTATACGCCGCTCGGTTTTGCTGACAACGCTGCCAAGAAGGCTCTCCCTGGTTTTCCCTTCAAAGTACTGCGCCTGTTTGGGGTCCGCCTGGACCTTTTTGCTAAGGGAGGCAGGTTACCCCAGCGCAGCCGGCAATCTCGGCCCTTTCGGGGTCAGGGTTCCTTCTCCTCCCCTTACCGTGCTGCCAGACAGGGGAGGGGGGTTTCCTTTCCTGGGTCCCGGGGAGATTTCTGGGGTAGGGACAGAGGACGTGGACGTCCTGGCCCCTCCTGGGGTCCCAAAGCAAAATCATCCCCCAAGCCCCCTCAGGCATGATGGGGCGCCCTCACCCATCCGGGTGGGGGTACGGCTGCAGCACTTTGCTCACGTCTGGAGGCTTTATGTCTCAGACCGGTGGATTCAGGAGGTAGTGTCCTCCAGTTACAAGATAGAGTTTGCTGCCTGCCCCCCTCCAAGATTCATCAGATCCCGAATTCCTCAGGACCCTGTGTCAGCTCAGGAACTAGTGCAAGCAGTGCAAGGCCTCCTGGAGCTGGGGGTCATCTGCCAGGTCCCCTTAAGATAAAAAGGCAACCTATTCACAGTCCCCAAAAAAGATGGTTCAGTCAGGCCCATCCTGGACTTAAAGATCCTCAACAAATTTGTCAGGGGCAGGCGCTTTCGCATGGAAACTCTGCGCTCTGCCATCAGTTCCCTGTGCCAAGGGGACTTCATGACTTCTGTGGACATCAAAGATGCTTACCCTCATATTCCTGTATTCCCAGGTCATCAAAGGTTCCTCAGGTTCGCTCTGATGGATCAACACTACCAGTTTGTGGCATTGCCCTTTGGTCTCACTTCAGCTCCCAGGGTGTTCACCAAGGTGCTGGCTGGCGTGATGTCTCTGCTCAGGTATCAGGGCGTCCGCATGCTTGCCTATCTGGACGACCTTCTCATCACTTCCCTATCTCTACATCAGGCAGAGTTGGATACTCAGCTGGTGGTGTCCACTCTGAAGTCATTTGGATGGGTGATCAACAACCCCAAGTCCTCAATGTCCCCTTCCTTAGTAACTCCATTCCTAGGAATGAATCTGGATACAGTTCAGGCAAGGATTTTCCTTCCTCAACAGAAGGTGGACAGTCTGATTGCACAGGCTCAGTTCCTCCTATTTTGTCCTCATCCCTCCATCAGGCAAGGGATGCAGCTGGTGGGCCTGATGGTGGCATGCTTTCGAAGCGGTCCCTTATGCTCAGTTCCACTTGAGGCCTCTGCAACTTCACCTATTGTCAGTACGGGACAAGGACCCAGCATCCCTGGACGGGGTCTGTGTGCTCTCCCCTCGGGTCAGGAGGTCCCTCTTGTGGTGGATGGACTCAAGGAACCTGTTGGGGGGCAGATCCTTTCTTACCCCTCCCTGGGAGACGGTCACCACGGATGCCAGTCTGTCAGGTTGGGGGGGGGGGGGTTCTGGAAGTCCCTGCGGTTCCAGGGGAGGTGGGGTCCTCAGGAGGCCCACACACCTATCAATGTCTTGGAACTGCGGGCGATCAGGTTAGTGCTGGCTCACTTGACTACTCACCTTCGGGGCCTACCTGTTCAGGTGCGCTCGGACAACCAGACGGCAGTTGCCTACATCAATCATCAGGGAGGGACCCAGAGCAAGGGGGCCCTCCAGGAAGCATCTCTGATCCTGACTTGGGCAGAGGCCAATGTTCCCTGCATATCAGCTGTGTACATCCCGGGGGTGGAAAATCGCCTGGTGGACTCTGAGCAGGGGGACCTCTCGCCAGGGAGAATGGTCCCTATGCAGCAGGGTGTTCCAATCCCTGTGTCACTGTTGGGGCCAACCAGATGTGGATCTGTTTGCGTCCCGTCACAATCACAAGCTTCCAGCCTTTGTCTCCCTATCCCAGGATCCTCTGGCCTTGACCACGGATGCTCTAGCAATGTCATGGCAGGACTTTCAGTTCCTGTATGTCTTCCCTCCATTCCCCCTGCTGGGCAGGGTTCTGCGCAAGATTGCTCTGGAAGGGGTGCCAGCAATTCTGGTGGCCCCCAGGTGGCCAAGAAGAGTGTGTTTCGCAGACGTGGTGCAGCTGGCAGTAGATCAGTACACTCTGCCCTTGGTGCCAGATCTGCTCACTCAGGGCTCACTACGCCATCCCAATTGACAAACTCTGGCTTTGACGGCCTGGCTGCTGAAACCTCCATCTTGATGGAGAAGGGGCTGTCTTCCTCGGTTGTGGATACTTTGATAAAGGCTAGGAAGAAGTCTTCTTCTTCCATTTATTACAGGGTTTGGCGTGCCTACATTGACTGGTGTGAGTCTAGGTCTCTTCCCTGTCGTGTGTTCTCTATTCCCAGGATCCTGGAGTTCCTGCAGCATGGGTTGGAGATGGGGCTCCAACTCAGTACTCTGAAGGGGCAGGTTTCTGCCCTGGCTGTTTTCTTCCAGAAGTCCTTTGCTCAGCACCCTCTGATCTTTTTTCCAGGGGGTCACTCATGTGCGCCCCCCACGTAAGCCTATGGTGCCTGTTTGGGATTTGAACTTGGTTTTGTCAGCCTTGCAGGGTGCTCCCTTTGAACCTGTGCAGGATGCTGCCCTTGCCATTCTTGTTCAATAATTTTTATTGTAAGATATTCTGAGCATCAGCATCAAAATGTACATCATAATGAGATTCCAATAAGCAAGTATATATTACAAAAAAGTTACTTACATAGTATAAAGAGAAAAGTCATTATAAAATGTCATTATAAAAGAGCGGTACTCACATCGATGAGAAAAATATTGTAGTACAGAGGGGCATACCGTGTAAATACCAGAGGGTTGAAAAAAATACAAGTTGTAAGCTATAAAATTCTATAAACATATGTATATGTATAAAAATAAAACCCATATATCATTAAAGCTAACATAACCTCTTCGGCCACCAACGAGGTTTTTATCAGGAACTCTGTACAGTAGTGCAAATCAAAGAAACATTATTTAACATCCTAACTAGGGGAGGGAGGAAGGGAAGAGACAAGACAAACAGGAAGAGAGGGGAAGGATATAGACAATAAGGAGAGGAAAAAAAAAAAAAAAAAAAAAAAAAAAAAATAGAAAGGGGACCACTAGGAGCAGACACAGCCATTTATCTTAAATCCGTAATTTACAATCTATCAATTGCCATTATATTCAAACACATATGTTCAAATATCCAAGAGGGAAGCATCGAACCCAGGTTCTAAAATTGCATGTACCCAAGGAGACCACACCTCCCGAAAGTCCTCCAGAGACCCTCCATGGAGAGCGGAGATTTTCTCCATCGACATAATCAAGTTAACCCTATTTCGGAATGCCTCAATACTCAAATCAAGAGATTTCCATGCTTTCGCTATCACTAATTTAGCCCCAGAAAAAATATGATATATAAGTTTCTTTTGGTCAACAGAGCAATTACTGACTGGGCTATTAAGTAAGGCCACCCAGGGGTCAGGGGTCATGTCTCTATTCAGTACCTCACTCAATAACTGAAATATCTTATCCCAATAATTTTTCGCCACGGGACAGTCCCACCACATATGTCGATATGTGCCAATAACCTCACATCCCCTAAAACAAAATTTGTGGCTACCTCCACCCACATGTCCCAATCTCTCGGGCACCAAATACCATCTCGAGATCAGCTTGATGTTAGCTTCTATAGATGTCACCGAAGCTGCAGAACCAAACGAGTTAGACCACATCTTAAGCCACTCGCGATCACTTTTGCACTCTTGTAATTCACGTTCCCACTTTTCCCAGTGGGGCAGACGTTTCTGATTAAGGGACATAGATAGACTGTTATAAATCTCTGTTATCGCCCCCTTCCCTCTTGGGGCCTCCAAACATCTAGATTCAAACTGGGTGAGGGCCTCTACTCTTCCTCCTTTCTTAAGTAACGCTCTTATAAAGTGAGCTATCTGTAGATAGCTAAATATGTCCTTATGTTCTAATCCATATTTATCCCTAAGTTGATCAAACGAGAGCATGCAGGAACCTTCCATGAAGTCTGTTAATCTCGAGGCACCTCCTGTTTTCCATCTTATAAACCTCCCGGGGTTAGCTAAGTCCGGCTCAAACATAGGGTTGTTCCAGAGGGAAACTAAGGGTGTATACGCAGACATTAGGCCTCTAGAAAGTTTAAGACTATCCCAAATCCGTAGAGAGTGACCTATAACCGGGTTACTGTCAAATTTCCTAACATTTGGGGATACCCAAAGAATATTATCCACCGCCAGAGGATGACAAATAACAGATTCAATCTGAACCCATTTGGGAACGTCGTCTGTAGCATGATAAGACAGTAACTGTGATAATTGAGCCGCTTGGTACCCTTGCCATTCTTACGCTCAAGATTGTCTTTCTGGTGGCTATCACTTCTGTTAGGTGTGTGTCTGAGTTTGCCGCACTTTCTATTCAAGCCCCCTACTATGAGAGACACCAGGACAAGGTGGTGTTTCGTTTCAAGCCAGACTTTCTGCCTAAGGTAGTATCTGCTTTTCATTTGAATCAGGACATTGTTCTCCCTTCTTTGTGCCCTAATCCTAGTAATGCTAAGGAGAGTGTCTTGCATTCTTTGGATGTGGTTAGGTGTCTGAAATACTATCTGGTAGCTACTGCACCCTTCAGGAAAACTTTTTGTGGTCCCTTCTGGGCCTAGGAAGGGTTTGGCTCCTGCCAAGTCCACTATCAGCAAATGGATCCGTCAGGCTGTGATTCAGGCCTATTCTGCTAAGGGGAAGAATCCTCCCTTCCACCTTACTGCTCATTCCACTCATGCTATTGGTGCTTCTTGGGATTTTCAGCACCAGGCTTCTCTTGAACAAGTTTGCAAGGCCGCTACTTGGTCTTCTGTTCATACCTTTTCAAAGTTTTACAAGGTTGATGTTAGGGCCTCAGCTGACGCTGCTTTTGGCCGAAAGGTTCTGCAGGTGGCAGTGGTTTAAACTGTCTGCTGCTACTTTTTCTTGGGGATCCCACCCTACTTTTTGGACACTGCTATTGGATGTCCCACGTGTAAGTAATCTTTCTGGAGCAGGACATACTGTATACTAAGAATAACACAATTCTGTGATTTCTCACCTGTAGAATTGGTATTATGAGTATACAGTACGTCCTGCTCCACCCCACCCTCTGGTTTTGCATTATCTTGGATCCCCTGTATGGTGATTGTTATCATTGTTATAGTTGATAGTTTGGGTTGTTAAATTCTCCCGGCTTCTTCTTAACTGCTTTTCAATGCTGGGGATTTGTGGGAGGTCCCTGGGTATTTGAGGGGCCGGGAGGAGCCTGTTTGTCTCTGCAGTCCAGCGCCATCTGGCAGAGTAATACCCACGTGTAAGTAATCTTTCTGGAGCAGGACGTACTGTATACTCATAATACCAATTCTACAGGTGAGTAATCACAGAATTGTATTTTTTTTTTTTACCCAAAAATATTTAAAAAAAACAGTAGAAAAATTACAAACAAGACATTTCATGTTAAAGCCTAAACTCTGCTGCAAAATATCTATAATATTCTAAGTATGTCACACACCCCGCTTCAGATAGTCATTACACTTGGGTTATACCGACCTGTAGAGGGCGATCTTGCAGAGATGTCATGAAAAAAAGGCAGCCCCTCCCGGTCCATAAATACCTGGTACCTCCCATTCATTCCCCAGTCTTTCATCTCTGCAGACCGCGAGCAAGTCAGAAGATGATGTCTCCTCCTTGCAGGTAGCCGGGGTAACTCCCAGCCTGCGTGTTAGTCTATTTCTGCCTGGACCCTTTGTCTTAGTATTCACCTTGCCTCCCAGCCTAGGCTGCTGGTCCGGGCAAGGGTAGACAGCACCTAAGGGTGCTTAGGAGCTACGCTCCACCGTGAGACCCCATACTAAGGGGTAGGCGGTTTTGCTGGGCTGGTGATCCCGGTTAGGGATGCCCTGTCCCTTGCCCTTCCACCTTCCAGCGTGGATTCCCCCTCTCCCGGATGGCCCTTGCTCCTTAGAGGGGGGGGGCAGCGTAGGGTACCCTTCTCTCTTAACGTGTGTTTGTTCAGCTGTGTGTGTGTGGGTGAGTGCGTTCACTGGGCGCATCTTCCGTTTAAAATAACGCGTTTTTGTCTCAGCTGTGCGTGTGTGGGTGCGTGTGTTCACTGGGCGCCTTTTTTTTCTTTGAACAGTATCTGCCAGCGCTGGCTGTGCCGCAGCGCCGGCCGCTGTGACATTCGGCGGGGAGCTTCTTCCCCTCAGGTACGGTTCGTGCAGGGTGCGGGGTCGGGTGCTCTGCGCGCTCGCCGATGGCCCGCCCCTCGTGCTCTTGGCGCCGCTGCAGAGCCCGGCCACTGTCCGGGAGCGGCATTGTCGACAGGGGAGGGGGGCGGGGCCGGGCGCGTGGCGCGCACCGCGCCGGCCCGCCCTTCTCTCCCCCTGCTTCTCAGGTCTCCAAGGCTGATCGCGTGAGTGGCCCCTGCGGCCTCATTATTTCAGGCACTGCCTGCTAACTCTGCATTATACTTTAGTGTTTTGTTATTATATGAACAGCCATTGCTTGACCTGCACATGTATATATACAATTCATCTGTTTTCCTTGCATTGTCCGTATGTCTGCATTGTGTGTGCCTGGGCTTGATTGAGGTGCTGAATAGCCCTGTATTCTGTCTTCCAGGTGGACCCTTGTCGGAGCCTAAAGGGTCCTCCCGGTCCTAGGGTCCCTGGTTTAAGCTTAGAAATCCTCCCACTCGGGACACAGAAGGGGCATCCCGGATCACTTATATTGCGTAATTCCCTGGGGTATTGAGAGTACCTATAAAATCACCATATGGAGGCTTTCGAAGATACCGGGCTCGGGCTCCCCTCGGGGCAACCCCGGCAGTGTTTGGGGTGTGGGGCATCCCTTACAGGGGATGATGTTTTCCTTTGCATACCATGTGCGCAGCAGACTATTACGCGGCAGTCCGGATCCCTTGCGTCTGGTTCTGCGCCGCCGGTCCCTTCTCCTACCCCTCCCCGCCTGACCCGTACCCCGTGTGACGTTGTCACGAGTGGGGAGTCGCAAACTGAGGTGTGTGCCAGATTGTCCAATCTTGAAAAATTATTTTCTAGTGCTGTGGCCAGAAAGGTCCCGGCTAAGAGAAAACACTTGTCCCCAGCCACGCAGGCTTCTGATTTTGAGGAGTTTGATTCGCTGGACTGGTCTGATTACCCCCCGTTAGAGGAAGGGGAGCTTTTTGAGGAGTCTGAGGGTTCTGACAATCAGCAGGTTGTTGGCACTGATGCTGAGCGGGGTCAGGGGGATTCTTGTGATACCCCTGAGGTCCTGGCTCATATGTTTGAGGTTCTGGCAATCTCTCCTCCCGAAGTGACTCTTCCGCAGAAGGGGGAGTTCTTTGAGGAGGCTAAGCCGCGCTTAGAATTCCCGAATCAAAGGCATTTCGACGGCATTTTCCTCAAGGAATGGGAGAGGCCTACTCGGCTTCCGGGTGTCCCTCCGGGTTGGGATAAGAAATATCCCTTTCCGGTGGACGCGGTGAAGCGCTGGTCGTCCCCTCCCGAGGTGGACGCCCCTGTGTTGGGGTTGTCTAGCACCTCTGTCTTGCATTCTCCTGACTGTTCTACTCTCAAGGATGGTGAGGACAAACGCATTGACCAGATGGCTTGTCATGGTTTTGCCAGCGTCGGGTCGGCCTTGCGGCCTGTTTGTGCTTCAGCGCTTCTTATAGTGACTTCTAGGTCGGTTGTCAGGGACCTGTTGTCTACCTCCAGCCTTGACCCGGCTAGCGATGAGTTCACCACCCTTAAGCGGTGTGAATTATTTTTGTCTTTTGTGTTAGCCGCCCTGGACGACACCTTGGTGATGTGTAGTAGAACTTTGGCCTTGCTGGTGGCAATTCGGCGGTCGGTTTGGTTGCGCCAGTGGGCGGCTGATTTTGTGTCCAAAAAGTCTCTTACGGCTCTTCCCTTTCTGGGCTTGCGGCTCTTTGGAGAAAAAATTGGATTCGGTTGCCAAAGGAGGTAGGTTACCTCAGCGAAAAAAGCAACCACTGATTACTCGCTTTTCTCCTTCCTCCGCTTGTGTGCGTGTGTGACAGTCGGCGGTCTTTTTGGTCGGTGAGTGGCCCTTGGGGGCCCCATTAGTTTTTGTATATATACTGCAGGGGCACACAGCTCAGGTTGCCATGCTGAGCTCTCCGCTCCGGAGCCCACACTGAGCCCTGTATCCTCTGCACGCGCCGCTCACCCTTAAAAGAACAAAGTTGTGGTCTCCATTAGTTTTTGTATATATCCATGCCCCTTGTGTGGTTGTCTGCAATGCTTGTCTGTTGACATTATTGGACATTTACTTGTATGGAGTCTGATTGCTGGGCCTGTCTTTTGTCTTCCAGGTGGACCCTTGTTACTATTAAAGGGGGGTTCTCCCGGTCCTGGGGTCCCTAGTGCTAAAATTGTTTCCTGTAAAATTCCTCCCACGCAGGACTAAAAGTGGCATCCCGGGTAGCATTGCTGCATAATTCCCTCTGGTCATCGTGACCAATTATATAAAAAATCACCATATGGAGGCTCCCCCGGATACGGGACCTGGGCTCCCCTCGGGGCAATCCAAGCAGTGTTTGGGGTGTGAGGTATCCCTTTCGGGGGATGATGTATTTCTTTGTGTACCATGTGCGCAGCGGACAATTACGCGGCAGTCCGGATCTCCGGCATTCGGTTCTGCTCCGCCGGTCTCTTCTCCTACTCCCCCCCGTCTGATCCGTACCCCGCGTGACGTTGTCATGGGTGGGGAGTCGCATTCTGAAGTGTGCGCCAGATTGGCCAATCTTGAAAAATTGTTTTCTAGTGCTGTGGCCAGAAAGGCCCCAGCTAAGAGAAAACATTTGTCTACAGCCACGCAGGCCTTTGATTTGGATGAGTTTGACTCTCTGGACTGGTCCGATTGCCCCCCGCTAGAGGAGGGGGAGCTGTTTGAGGAGTCAGATGGGTCTGATGATCAGCAGTTTGTTGGTGCTGATACCGAGCAGGGTCAGGGGGATTCGTTGGATACCTATAAGGTCCTGGCTCATATGTTTGAGGTCTTGGCTATTTCTCCTCCTGAAGCGGCTCCTCCGCAAAAGGGGGAGTTCTTTGAGGCGACCAAGCTGCGGTTGGAATTCCCTTATCAAAAGCATTTTGATGGCATTATTCTCAAAGAATGGGAGAGGCCTACTCAACTTCCAGGTGTTCCTCCGGGTTGGGATAAAAAATATCCCTTTCCGGTGGACGCGGTGAAGCGCTGGTCGTTGGGAGACGGTCACCACGGATGCCAGCCTGTCAGGTTGGGGGGGATTTTGGAAGGATCTTCAGTTTCAGGGACTGTGGGGGCCTCAGGAGGCTCGCAATCCCATCAATGTTCTGGAGCCATCAGGTTGGTTCTGGCTCGCTTGACTCATCAGTTGAGGGGCCTACTGGTTCAAGTTCGATTGGACAATCGGACGCCGGTCGCCTACATCAATCACCAGGGAGGGACTCGCAGCAGGCGTGCCCTCAGGGAAGTGTCTTTGATCCTGGCTTGGGCAGAGAGCAATGTCCCGTGCATCTCGGCGGTGTACATTCCGGGAGTGGAGAACACAGAGGTGGACTCCCTGAGCAGGTGCTCATCTCGCCGGGGGGAATGGTCGCTCAGCCCCAAGGTGTTTCGGTCGCTTTGCCACCGGTGGGGGACTCCGGAGGTGGACCTCTTTGCCTCTCGTCACAATCACAAGCTCCCGGCATTTGTGTCTCTCTCGTGGGATCCGCTGGCTCTGGCAGCGGATGCCATGTCTCTGAACTGGAGGGATCTGGGTTTTCTGTACCTGTTCCCTCCGTTTCCCATGTTGGGCAAAGTGGTGCGCAAGCTGGCCCTAGAGGGCGCATCAGCAATTATGGTGGCTCCAAGATGGCCTAGACAGGTTGGGTTCGCAGACGTGGTAAGATTGGTAGAGGATCAGTTAGATCTGCCCCTTCTTCCGGATCTGCTCACTCAGGGTCCACTGCTCTACCCCAATTTACTAACGCTGGCTTCGACGGCGTGGCTGCTGAAACCTCCATCTTGAGGGAGGAAGGTCTTTCTGATGCTGTCATTCAGACTCTGGTTAGGGCTAGAAAGAAGTCTTCCTCTGCCATCTACTATAGGATTTGGAGGTCTTATATTGATTGGTGTGAGGTCCGGGCCTTACATTGCAGGGCATTTTCTATCCCTAGGGTTTTGGAATTTCTGCAACACAGTCTGGACCTAGGTTTGCAGCTTAGTACGCTGAAAGGGCATGTTTCTGCCCTGGCGGTTTTCTTTCAAAAGTCTTTTGCTCTTCATCCTCTGGTTAAGACCTTTTTCCAGGGGGTTACGCATGTGCGGCCTCCTAGGAAGCCTTTGCTCCCAGTTTGGGATTTGAATTTGGTTCTCTCTGCCTTTCAGGGTCCTCCTTTTGAACCTTTGCAGGATATTGCTCTTTCTACACTAATTCAGAAGGTTGCGTTTTTGGTTGCCATCACTTCCGTTCGGCGTGTATCGGAGTTGGCGGCTTTGTCCATTAAGGCTCCTTATTTTGAGAGGCATCAGGACAAGGTTGTTTTCCGCTTCAAGCCAGATTTCCTTCCTAAGGTGGTCTCTGCCTTTCATCTTAATCAGGACTTTGTTCTACCCTCCTTGTATCCTAAGCCCAGCAATGACAAGGAGAGGGTTTTGCATTCTCTGGATGTGGTTTGCTGTGTGAAGTACTATTTGGTGGCTACTTCCTCTTTTCGTAGGACTGACGCCCTTTTTGTGGTGCCCTCCGGGCCTAGGAAAGGTTTGGCTTCCGCCAAGTCTTCTATTAGTAAATGGATTCGCCAGGCCATTGTTGGGGCCTATTCTGCCAAGGGGAAGGTTCCCCCTTTTCGGGTTACTGCTCATTCTACTCGTGCTGTTGGGGTGTCCTGGGCTTTCCAGCATGAGGCCTCTGTTGAGCAAATTTGTAAGGCTGCTACTTAGTCTTCCATTCACACTTTTTCCAAGTTTTACAAGGTTGATGTGCGGGCCTCAGCGATGCTGTTTTTGGCCGCTGGTCCCTTTACTGGTCCCTTTACTGCTGTCTTAAATACTGGGGAATGAGTGGGAGGTACCAGGTATTTATGGACCGGGAGGGGCTCCCTTTTTTTCATGCTATATCACCAATCGAGCGTAGGAGAGGGGGTGCACGGTTAGCGGTGACACCGCAAATCCAGAAATCGAGAGAAAACCAGCACTCCAGTAGTAAGCACAAAAAGAACTATATTAGTGAGTTTCAATCCAATCCAACGTTTCGGGGGTTACAGCAGGCCCCCTTCATCAGGGTCAACACACAACAAGTGGCACACAGACACAGCACATTATATATACATGAGTAACGAATAGCAGAGTCAGAAAAGCCCACCTGATGTCAAAATGACGTCACAGCGGTGCCGCTGTCAGGACCGACAGTGGCATCTTATAATAAACGCATCAAACAGATAATAATCAAAAATACTCACTGGCAGAGCCCCCCCCAGGCAGAAAACCGCTGTGCTGCACTACTTGTATGGCAGCAGCAGCTGGTAACACACTCATGCTGGCAGGCCGGTTGCTAGGGAACCAGCCTGGCCAGGCCTCCAATGAGAGGAGGCGGAAGTGACGTCACAGTGAGGGCAGTGAAGCCCTCACATGATGACGTCCGCCCAAAGGAGCCTGACAGGCTCTGGGCGCAGCTTCTGTCACTAAAGACAGACAAAGTGTGTGCCTGCAGGGGAACCCTGACCAGGAGAGACTAAGAACAAAACAGTTATAAGAATACATATGTAACCATAGAAATAAATGGATATTACACAGAGCCCCCGGATTGGCCCGTAAAAATAGAGACAACACAACTAAGCACAGAGCCCAAATGAACGATCACACTCAGCGTGACAGGAAACCTATCCACTGTGTGTGACATTATAGTGCAATGTGGCCCCCTAAAAAACGGGGGTGTTAAAGAAAGGTACTAAGGGCCAAGTCGTCAGGGGCAACGGCTGTGATGCTGTGGATCGAGGCCAAAGAGTGAAGAAACAAGTAGAGAAAAGTCAGGAAAACACAGCTGGGATGTGTGAGAGAGAAAGGCGAAAAACAGGAGGAGGGCAAAACAAGAGGCCATAGTAAGGAAAAACTAGCTTAAAACTCTCAAGCTCCAAGCTTTGCTGCTGACCGCCTGCCTTGTGTGGGGTTTAGGAGAGGAAATTTACTAAACTTTTTTTTCACCTGTAGTTCCGCATGCAATTTGTTTGGCATCAAGATTCTTAGCCCCCAACAAGTAACTTTGTGGTTGATGTTAAATTTCTGGTCTGTAGTTACCAGAATAAGATTACAGATAAGTACTGTGTTTGCTATATACAAGCCTAGTAACATCACTCATCTATGGGGATTAGAAATGGCATGGGTTCTATTTTTAGACCAACCTACTAGAATACTGCTAATTGTTTGTAGTCAACTCAGCAGTTGTAACAAAATCTCCTGTTTTTATTATGCAGGCTATGGCCAGTCTGGCCCACTGTTTAAAAGAGCAGGTTATGATGCCATAGCATGTGCAATGTCTGGAATGATGCATATCACTGGACCAGAGGTAACATTTCTCTTTGTCTTTGGCATCCAAGGAATATTTAATGTTATCTAGATAATAAAAGGCTTTTCTTTTTATGTGGCAGGTTTTTTTTCTTAGCATGGGCACTGTGTCATATAAATTGTGTGGTCTCTTGGTCAAATGCCTATGGATTATTCAGTGGAATTCTGTGACATTTTTAAGATTTTTTGTTTTTCTTTTATTTTGCACATGGATGAATCAAATGTTTTATTTTTTGTAGGGCAGAATTATTTTAAGAACTGGAATGCATTCTTAGTAATAAACTTCAGACCTAGTTTTGGATTGCAAAACATCTTGTGCAAGCCTCTTTTTATCTTTGTTAATTTTATTTTGTGATAAATCTGGATTTAATTATGTGAGAAAATCTCCGTGCTGACCACAGCTTGCTTTATTTAGTTGTGCCACTGGCTCTAGGAAAGCAAACAAAACGTCCACTCATCATAATAAAGCTTAAGTCTCTTAGATACTGATATGGAGTGAGAAAAAAAATAACTGCTAGATTTTTTTAATCTTTAGGCTTTTTTTCCCCGCCGTAGCCATGTCTAGCTGTCAGATTTGAGATTGCCAATCGACTGATCTCAAATGTGCCAGCTGAAAGACTAACAGCCATGACTTGTCTACAGACCCCTTGTATTAATGTGGTGCAGGATTGCTCAACCTTTTGAAGAGCACAGGACACTTAAGCAATTAGGAAACTAGTAGCAGGTCACAATGAATAGGTTTAGGATTTCCGTTTTGTAATTTTGAATAGTATAAAGATTTTCTACAGTAAAGGATACCCCCTATCTCCACAAACTGCGTTAGATTGATTTTTTTACACTTTAAGGTCTTTCCACCAATCCACCTTCTCAACACATTTATATCTAAAAGTTGTCAGATGCCAGCAATACACATCCTGTTTGCTTTAAAACAGACCCACAGCCCAATACATTTGGCTAAAGCCCCTGCCGATATTCACTTCTTAGGATGTAGAACTAGAAATGGATATTTTCAAATCGTCCTGGAACACGTCTTTTTGTGCTGTCCCTCTCTGTGAGATGGCAGGCAATTGGTCATTGCATAGGTATGGCAATGACATCATTGCCACACACAACAATGGCAATGAATGGAGAAGGTGGCATAGGTATGGCAATGACATCATTGCCACACACAACAATGGCAAGGAATGGAGAAGGCTTTACAGCTAAAACAAGAGCCATTATCTGTGATTAGAGTGAAGCAGGACGGATAAAAATTGGCAAAAGGTGCTCTTCATGGGGGAGCAATTCAGGGGATGCTAGTTAAGAATGTGGGTTTTGGTCCGCTTTAACTCTCTAAATATATGGGTCTCATATTTAGCCCCATGAGTCCTGAATTGTAACTGTATCCCCAATACCCAACCTATCTAAATGTCTACTAATGTTAAACATACAATTTAATATATAGAAAACTTTTTCTCTTACAGTGCTAGAGATTTCATCCAGGGGTTCTTTTCTAATATAAATGTCGCCATTTTCCTCCAAGCCACCGCTGCCACCTCTGTTCAACAATGTGGCCCTCCTATATTGCTCTTCAGACAGCCTCCCATTTTTACGGTGCCTCTATTTAAACCGGACCTTTACCATGATTTATTGAAAAGCCCAAACCCTTAAAAAACGATTCCCCAGCATCTAAAATTAATATATTTTAAGTTTTTAGTCCCTTACTTATTATTCTTAGTATACAGTACGTCCTGCTCCAGATAAGAATCATTACACTTGGGTATTACTCCGCCAGATGGCGCTGGACTGCAGAGACCGCGCAATTGGCTCCTCCCGGCCCCTCAAATACCCGGGACCTCCCACAAATCTCCAGAATTTCTCTGCAGTCTGGACTGCGAAGGACAAGAAGATGGCTCTCTCTTCTCGCAGGTGAGCGGGGCTATTATATAGTGATCCTCTATGGGATGCCCCTCCCGCACTATTGCCCCTTGCCCCTGACTATCGGTGGGTCCTTTGTTAAGTGGTCGCTGTCCTCCCTCGCTCTCCCTTGTAGTTCCTTGTAGTAGTCCCTTGTAGGGGGGGGGGTGTATGCGTTGGTGCTTCACTTGGTTATGTGCTTTTTGTTTTTGTCAGTCTCCGCGCTGACTTGGTTGCACTGGTTGTGATTTGAAAATGCGTTCCGCAGTTGGCGGCTGCATTACCTCAGGCGCTGATGCGCTTTCATTGGCAGCTAGTCATGTGTGCTGCTTTGCACTCTTCGGGGGGGCGGGGCCCGCGGTTGGCGTGTTCCGCGTCACGGTCTCGGCGGCCCGCCCCTCGAGGTATACACGGCGCCATTTTTCTCTGGTTTTGTCTGCTGCGTGGCTGGCATCTACCTACCGCGGTCCGTGAGTGCCCTCGCGGGTGGCTTTATTTACCCTATGTCATTATACATGTCACTTATGGGGTCCTCTTCGCTTATGTCTTTCAGGCGGGTCGAACTCTATTGGTTTCTCCCGGCCCTACTCCCTCTATTTAGTTATTAAACTTGTGAGGCTTAGTATACTAATTACTCCCACTTCCCTAGCGGGCTATTGGGGCATCCCGGGTGGCTCTTATAGCGTGAATCCCTATTGGCCTATTGTGCCATAATCACCAAATGAAGGCGTCTCAGGATAATGTGCTCGGGGTTCCTTCGGGACTGTGTGTAGCTTGTGGGGTGTCCCCTACTAGTGCTGACAATGTGCGGGCCTGTATAACTTGTGCCCAGCAGGTGCTTGCGCTGCAGCCTGGTTTACCAGCGGCTGGGCCTGTGCCACGTATGGCCTCACCTACTCCCCCAAGCTTGAATTTGACTCCCATTGAGTTGCATACCAGTGGGGATTCTCAGCCTGATGTGTCTGCTAGACTGGCTAGTGTTGAGAAGTTGCTTGCTAATACCATGGCGCGTAAGGCCTCTGCTAAAAAGTCACTCTTTTCCCTATGGAGGCGGAGGAGTTTTTGGAACTGTCTGGTTATACCCCCTTGGAAGAAGGGGAGTTGTTCTCTGACTCTGAGTCATCTGATGAGAGGCCCAGGGGTCATGATGATTCTGGCTCTGACCCCTGGGCCCCAGATGATACTGATAGGCTGTTGGCTCAGATTTTTGAGGTACTGTCTATCTCTCCCCCGGTTGCGGCCCCTAGGCAGCAGGGGGAATTGTTTTATACTGCTAAGCCTCGTTTAGAGTTTCCTGAGCAAACCATTTTAATAATCTCGTGCTCAAGAAATGGGAGCGTCCCAGCAGGCTCCCCGGAGTCCCTAAGAGTTGGGATAAGAGGTATCCCTTTCCTGCTGAGGTGGTGAAGCATTGGTCATCCCCTCCTGAGGTGGATGCCCCGGTCCTAGGGTTATCTAACACCTCTGTCATGCATTCCCCTGACTCTACTGCGCTCCGGGATAGTGAAGACCGGCGTAGTGATCAGCTGGCGTCCCATGCCTTTGCCTGTGTGGGGACGGCGCTGCACCCGTTCTGTGCCTCCGCCATTACAGCGGTGGCCATTAGGACTCTGCTTAGAAGTGTCCTGGATGGTGCTCCTGATGATGTGTCTAGCGAGGAGTTTAATGCACTCTCTCGTTGTGAGGTTTTTGTGACTTATGTCCTCTCTGCCCTGGATGATACCATTAGGATGTGTGGCAGAGCCTCTGCCCTAGTGTTGGCTATACGCCACTCGGTTTGGCTGCACCAGTGGACAGCTGACTCCGCTGCCAAGAAGGCTCTCACTGGTTTTCCATTCAAAGGACTACGCCTGTTTGGGGACCGCCTGGACCTGTTTGCTAACGGAGGTAGGTTACCCCAGCGCAGGAGACAGTCTCAATACTTCAATACTTTATTGAACCGCCAAGTAAGTACAGTGTACAGACAAGGAATGCTTTTTTGGCAAGGAGATACTCCATGAGAGCTATAACAATTACATGAACAAAGTATAAAAGGAATAATGATACAGTACAGGTAACTATAGTGACTAACAATTGTCAGTGATGCAGAACAGGATGTAATTAAGTGCCACTCATACACTGGGGTTATTCATCGCCAAGACTGCAAGAGGAAAAAAACTGTTTCTGTGTCTGGAAGTTTTGGTTGCATGAGCCATGAATCTTCGGCCAGATGGTAGGTGTCACGCTCCCGGAACCACGATTACCACTTGGAACTCCAGCTCTCTTAGTAAGGACCTCAACCCCCAATCTCCGCAGCCAGCTTCACCTATAGGAGCCCCCGCTTGCCGAGACGCAGAACACGCCTGCTCGGGATCGGTTGCCCCCAGGACTTTATGGCTCAAAGGATGAGGTCTTACCGTACAGAGAACTGGAGAGCCCGCGGCTGGAAGTGGAATCGGGTAGCCGGTATGTGAGCGTAAGGTGGAAGTCCAGCAGACAGGCAAGGGTCGGTAACAGGAGTGGAGATCGAGGATGGTCAAAGGCAAGCAAGGGTCGGCAACAGGAGTGGAGATCGAGGATGGTCAAACAAGCGAGGGTCGGCAACAGGAGTGGAGATCTAGGATGGTCAAGGCAAGCAAGGGTCGGCAACAGGAGTGGAGATCGAGGATGGTCAAACAAGCGAGGGTCGGCAACAGGAGTGGAGATCTAGGATGGTCAAGGCAAGCAAGGGTCGGCAACAGGAATCAGGATCAAACTCAGGGATAAGCAAATACTAGGGTCTAGGCGCTATAACAGGCAATGACAGACTGACTGGGTTGAGGTTAAATAGGGAACAGACATAATTGGCCAAGGAGAGTCAGTGTAGTGATTGGTGCAACCAGGAACTTCAAACAGATTGGACATGGGGGGGGAACCGCCCAGAACACAAGGGCATCTGATTGGCCCAGTGTCAGTGGGGAGGTCCCACTAATGCAGCTGGGGCTTTAATAAATCATTTAACCTTCCTCCGGCGGCCGCGCTGAGAGCAGCGCCGCCGGAGGGAATAAACTGAACGTGCTCGCGCACGCGCGCGAGCACGAGAAGCGACGCCGGAGCCGCCGAGTGAGCAGGGAGGCGCGTGCGAGCCAGCCTGCACAGAAGCCGCCGCCCGCCGCGGCCGCCGGACAGGTGGCTGCGCAGCGGGAGCGGGCGGCTGAGGACCCGGGACGACGCTGGAACGGGGAACCGGTAAGGAGGTAATGACAGTAGGAGCCTGAAGAAGGGTTGACCCGGGTGCGTCACGTCGCCAAAGATCTTCTTTGCCCTCGAGGAGATTCTACTCATGTGTTGATCATCCAGAGAAGGTAGGGGGGAACCAATCAACCTCTCCACAATCTTGGTTATTCTTTTCAGCCTTTGCTTGTCTTTTGTTGAGGCCCCGCCGTACCAGACTGTACATGAGCTGGTCAGGATTGATCCAATGGCACAGTTGTAGAATGCCTTCAAGATCTTTTTGGACAACCCGAATTTTATCAACTGTCTGAGGAAGAATAACCTCTGTTGGGCCTTCTTTAAGATAGCAGACGCTTGCTTGCTCCACTTCAGGTCCTGTGTGATATGAGTACCAAGAAATTTGGCACTGGTTACAATCTTGACAGCCTCCTCACCAATCAAAATGGGATGGTGTGATTGGTGGGATCGCCTAAAGTCAATTATAAGTTCAACTGTTTTATGTGTATTCAGTATAAGATTGTTAGCTTTGCTCCAACAGTCAAGAGCTTCTACTTGGGCCCTATTGCTAGACTCATCATTGTCACTGATGAGGCCTACTAAGGTGGTGTCGTCAGCGTATTTAATGATCTTGACCGAAGGATCTGAGGAGATGAAGTCATTGGTGTAAAGTGAGAAGAGTAGCGGAGACAGGACACACCCCTGTGGTGCACCCATGTTTGTGATCCTGGATGTGGAAATGAAGGGTCCCAGTTTGACCCTTTGGGACCTGCCTGTCAGAAAACTAAAAATCCAGCCTGATAAGTTTAGTGGGATGCCCAAGGATAGCAACTTCTCCTGGAGAATTTGTGGGACAATGGTGTTGAATGCAGATGAGAAGTCCACGAATAGCAGCCTAGCATAAGACTTGGGACGATCAACGTGATCCAATGTGTACTTGATCGCCAGATTGACCGCATCCTCTGCTGATCTGTTCGCTCTGTATGCGAACTGTAGTGGATCCCAAGAAGAACCTGTGGCCTCCTTGAGGAATGACATGACTAGTTGTTCGAATATCTTCATGACCACAGGGGTTAGAGCAATTGGTCTGAAGTCATTCAAGTCCGAAGCGGATGAAGATTTGGGTACCGGGATGATAAGTGAGCTCTTCAGGCAGCTGGGGACTATACCAACCTCAAGCGAACTCCTAAAGATGTCTGTAAGGACCGGAGCAATCTGTTCTGCGCATACTTTGAGGCATGTTGTGGAAATGCCGTCAGGACCTGATGCCTTTCTGGGGTTGAGGGACATCAGAGGTTTCCTGATGTCTGATACATCAAAGTCCAGCTTGGACGGACACTCAGGGCGGGGTGTGCTACCAGCACATGGTAGGGGATTAGTAGGGTGAGTGCCGCTAGCAGAAGTGTCTGGTTCGAACCAGCTGTAGAAGTTATTTAGTTCCTCAGCAAGCTGTTTGTTTGGAGTAATGGAAGGGGAGGAGCCCTTGAAGTTGGTGATATGTCTTAAGCCGTTCCAAAGTGCTTTGGGATTAGCAGAAGAGAATTTCTTCTCAAGCCTGGTTGAGTATAACCTTTTAGCAGCTTTTATCTCTTTTGAAAGCTTATTCCGGAGTCTTCTGTATTCAGGAAGATTGCCATTTTTGTGGGCTTCCTCCTTTTTAGCTCTAAGGGCCTTGATCGACCTCCTAAACCAAGGTTTGTTGTTCTCCTGCTTCCTGTAGGTTCTAGTCTGAATCAGCATGTCCTCGCAGAACTTGATGTAGGACGTTGCCTTGTCAGTCCAGTCATTGATGTTGTTTGGATCTTTGAAGATTTCCCAGTTAGTGGATTCGAAGCATGCCTGTAGATTGGATTTTGCCTGCTCCGTCCACTTCTTAGTAGTAATGTAGGAAGGCCTGCAGTTTTTCAATTGCTGCTTGTATGCAGGTACCAGGTGGATAAGGGCGTGATCAGAATAACCAAGTGCCGCTTTAACTATAGGTTTGTATGCACCTTTTATCGTAGTGTAGCAGTGGTCGAGGGAGTGACCGCCTCTGGTGGGACAGGTAATATGCTGAATGAACTTCGGCATTTCTAGATTGAGCTTAGCTTGATTGAAATCGCCCATTACGATGATGAGGGCCTGGGGAAATTTCCTTTCACATTCAGTAATGCAGTCAACTAATCCATCTAAAGCAGTTTTTACAGCTGACTGAGGAGGAATATAGACCCCAATGAGAATAAATGAGGAAAATTCCCTTGGAGCGTAAAAGGGTCTGCAGTTGACTGCCAATAATTCTAACCAGGGAGAGCAGCTTGTGACAAGGATTTTTGTGTCTCTGCACCAGTTGGAGTTCACATAGAAGCAGATGCCACCTCCCCGCAATTTTTGCGCTGTGTAACAGTCCCTGTCTGCCCTAATGATACTAAAATTGGGGAGCTCAAGTGCCTCGTCAGGAATGTTGGCACTGAGCCAGGTTTCAGTGAAGCAAAGAACCGCTGAGTTGGAGAACTCAGAACGATAATTGCACAACAGATGTAATTCCTCCATTTTGTTCGGGAGTGAGCGCAGGTTGGCTAGATGCACAGAAGGAAGAGCCAGACGTTGACCTCTCCTTTTTAACCTCACCAACACCCCCGCTCTTTTACCCCTTCTGCGCCATTTCTTGCAGCGCCTATGACTTATTGCTGCAATGTGGTCCATAACCAAATCCCACAGCATAGAAAAAGATGGCAGTTTGGGTTCTTTAATTTCCAGGAGCGTTTCTCTTGCGTATTTAGGGCACATGGTGACCAGATATCAAGGTTACCCTAGGAGGAGTGAGGGCAAAAGGACAAGCTTGAATGGGAGTAGGGACAAGTACCAGCTTGGAGACTTGGTCACACAAAAAAACCTGGTACTGCAATTCAATCCTGACCCCAGAACACAACTATGTGTGGTACAACACAACAATAAGTGGAAAGATGGATGAATAAGCCACCTTTAGATGTACGTTGTGTGCTCTAGGATGTTACTGCATATACTAGCAGACTACCCCTCTCCCTATTAACGCATACCTCACCCCTTGTTGGTCACTGCAAAAAACCCCGAATTATGATGATTGATGAAGCCACCTTTATATGTTTGTACTGTGTTCTGGATGCTGCTGCAGATATTAGCAGAATGCCCCACAAACTAGCACACAAACCACCTCTCCCCCTGTTAGACACTGCACAAGCCCCCGAAATCAGTGTCATGAGTCAGTGAATCTGCTGCATCCAGCTCCTCACTAAAGGAGCGTCCTGGCAATCAGCTCCACAGACGTGACCCGCCGAGCCCAGAGTGTCCCACCGAGCCTGACCTTCCACCGCCGCACAGCTGCCCGAGGGAGACGGTCTCACCAGGTGTGAGGGATCCAACACCGGCCCGCAGCTCCCCGCAGTTGCACACCGCTGATCAGCACGTTCAGGCACGGCCCGCCTGACACGCTCCTCCGTCCGCAGCCACACCGCCGACCAGAGCCACCGCAGGCATCACCTCCCAGCGGCCGTGCGAGCTGCTGGCTGCATGCGCTCAAAACAGTCGCGACCCGCCGGCCCCTCCAGACGCGCCGGCACCGGCCAGGGGAGAGAGAGCCGCCACCTCCTACCTCCGCCGCTCCACACAGACCGCACAACCCGCCAAGACAGCCACCATCAGGGTGAAGACGGGTGAAGAATGTACGATCTCCCGGTCCTCTCAGCTGCTCCACATCAGCGTCGGGATCGATCCAGCATGTGCCCGTCGCCACGTGCACTCAGGTCGCCATTGCAGTCCACGTAACCAGGTAACTCCAATACTCCAAACTAACCCTCAGCACCCCTGTTCAGTAGGTGAGAACTAGGGAGCGTGAGGACGCAGTAAAAAGCCAGATAAAAAACGGGGAAACAAATAAAACCTAACAGCTCTCTGGAGCAGCTCCTTCCAAGGCTGCTTTCGGGGCCAAGGCTCCTTTTCTTCCCCCTACCGTGGATCCAGACAGGGGAGGGGGGTCTCCCTTGCTGGGGCCCGAGGAGATTTCTGGGGTAGGGGCAGAGGACGGGGACGCCCTGGCTCATCCTGGGGCTCCAAGCCTAAGTCTTCTCCCAAGCCCCCTCAGACATGAAGGGGCACCCTCACCCATCCGGGTGGGGGGGCGGCTTCAGCATTTTGCTCACGTCTGGAGGCTTCAGGTCTCAGACCGGTGGATTCAGGAGGTAGTGTCCTCCGGTTACAAGATAGAGTTTGCTGCCTGGCCTCCCCCAAGATTCATCAGATCCCGGATGTCTCAGGACCCCATGTCAGCTTGGGCTTTAATTCTGGCGGTGCAAAGCCTTATGGAGCTGGGGGTCATTTGTCAGGTCCCCTTACGAGAAAGGGGCAAGGGTTTCTATTTCAACCTTTTCACCATGCCCAAAAGAGATGGGTCAGTCAGGCCCATCCTGGACTTGAAGATCCCCAACAAATTTGTCAGGTGCAGGTGCTTTCGCATGGAAACTTTGCGCTCTGCTATCAGTTCCCTGTGTCCAGGGGACTTCATGACCTCTGTGGACATCAAGGATGCTTACCTTCATATTCCTGTTTTTTCAGGTCATCAAAGATTCCTCAGGTTCGCTCAGGAGGATCAGCACTACCAATTTGTGGCATTGCCCTTCGGTCTCACTTCAGCTCCCAGAGTGTTCACCAAGGTGCTGGCAGGGGTGGTGGCTCTGCTTAGGGCTCAGGGCATTCGCGCGCTGCCATATTTGGACGACATTCTCATCACTTCTCAGTCCCCCCATCAAGCAGAGCTGGATACTCAGCGAGTAGTGTCCACTCTGGAGTCATTTGGCTGGTTGATCAACCATCCCAAGTCTTCCCTGTCTCCCTCCTTGGTGACGCCCTTCCTGGGAATGAATCTGGATACAGTTCAGGCAAGGATTTTTCTTCCTCAGCAGAAGGTGGACAGTCTGCTGGTGCAGGTTCAGTCCCTGCTCTCTTGTCCTCATCCCTCCATCAGGCAGGGAATGCAGCTGGTGGGCCTGATGGTGTCGTGCTTCGAGGTGGTTCCTTATGCAAAGTTTCACATGAGGCCTCTGCAACTCCATCTTTTGTCAGTATGGGACAAGGATCCCACGTCCCTGGACCAGGTCCTTGTTCTATCACCCCTAGCCAGGCGGTCCCTCTCATGGTGGCTGGACTCCAGGAACCTGTTGGTGGGCAGATCCTTTCTGGCCCCCTGCTGGGAGACAGTCACCACGGATGCCAGTCTGACAGGTTGGGGGGGCTTCTGGAAGTCCCTGCAGTTCCAAGGGCGGTGGGGCCCTCAGGAGGCCCACACACCCATCAACATTCTGGAACTGAGGGCGATCAGGTTGGTTCTGGCCCACTTGACCCAACACCTTCAGGGCCGGCCTGTTCAGGTACGTTCGGACAACCAGACAGCGGTTGCCTACATCAGTCATCATGGGGGGACCCGGAGCAAGGGGGCCCTCAAGGAAGTGTCCCTGATCCTGTCCTGGGCGGAGGCCAATGTTCCCTGCATATCAGCTGTGTACATTCCGGGGGTGGAGAATCTGCAGGCAGACTCTCTGAGCAGGGGGACCTCTCGCCTGGGAGAATGGTCCCTCTGCGTGAGGGTGTTCACTCTCTATGTCACCGTTGGGGTCATCCAGATGTGGATCTGTTTGCGTCCCGTCACAATCACAAGCTCCCGGCCTTTGTCTCCCTGTCCCAGGACCCTCTGGCCTTGGCCACAGATGCTCTAGCAATGTCATGGCAGGACTTTCAGCTCCTGTATGTCTTTCCCCCATTCCCCCTGTTGGGCAGGGTTTTGCTCAAGATAGCTCAGGAGGGGTTGCCAGCTATCCTGGTGGCTCCCAGGTGGCCAAGAAGAGTGTGGTTCGCAAACGTGGTGCGGCTGGCAGTAGATCAGTACGCTCTGCCCAGGGTGCCAGACCTGCTCACTCAGGGTCACTTACGCCATCCCAATTTACAAACTCTGGCTTTGACGGCCTGGCTGCTGAAACCTCCATCTTGATGGAGACGGGGCTGTCTGCCTCTGTTGTTGATACCATGATAAAGGCTAGAAAGAAGTCTTCTTCTTCTATTTACTATAGGGTCTGGCGTGCCTACATTGACTGGTTTGAGTCTAGGTCTCTTCCCTGTAGTGTGTTCTCTATTCCTAGGATCCTGCAGTTCCTGCAGCATGGGTTGGAGCTGGGGCTCCAACTCAGTACTCTGAAGGGTCATGTCTCTGCCCTGGCTGTTTTCTTCCAAAGGTCCTTTGCCCAGCATTCTCTGATCAGGACTTTTTTCCAGGGGGTTACTCATGTGCGTCCCCCACGTAAGCCTATGTTGCCTGTTTGGGATTTGAACTTGGTCTTGTCTGCCTTGCAGGGTGCTCCATTTGAACCTGTGCAGGAGGCTGCCCTGGCCATTCTTACTCTCAAGGTTGTCTTTCTGGTGGCTCTGTTAGTCGTGTTTCTGAGTTGGCGGCGTATTCCATCCAGTCCCCCTACTTTGAGAGACACCAGGACAAGGTGATGTTTCGCTTCAAGCCAGATTTTCTGCCTAAGGTCGTGTCTGCCTTTCATCTGAATCAGGACATTAGGGTTGATTCAGAGCCCCTTTCTCAACATTTTTTGGATGCGTTTGCCACCAAACGAAAAATCACTCAGAAATAATAACTCTTCACACAAAAATTCTTGCTGAAAAAAAGGCTCTGCTGAATCAGACGAGGGTGAAAAATGAACGAGAACGGAAATCAACCCTATTGTTCTTCCTTCCTTGTGCCCTAATCCTAGTAACGCTAAGGAGAGGGTTTTGCATTCCTTGGATGGGGTTAGGTGTCTGAAGTATTATCTGGTGGCTACTGCACCTTTCAGAAAAACTGGTGCTCTTTTTGTGGTCCCTTCTGGTCCTAAGAAGGGTTTGGCTCCTGCTAAATCTACTATCAGCAAATGGATCCGTCAGGCTGTGATTCAGGCCTACTCTGCTAAGGGGAAGAATCCTCCCTTCCGCCTTACTGCTCATTCCACTCGTGCTATTGGTGGCTCTTGGGCTTTTCAGCACCAGGCTTCTGTTTGCAAGGCCGCTACTTGGTCTTCTGTTCATACTTTTTCAAAGTTTTACAAGGTTGATGTTAGGGCCTCAGCTGATGCTGCTTTTGGCCGCAAGGTTCTGCAGGCGGCAGTGGTCTGACCTGTCTGTTGTTACCTTTGGGGATCCCACCCTACTTTATGGACACTGCTATTGGATGTCCCAAGTGTAATGATTCTTATCTGGAGCAGGACGTACTGTATACTAAGAATAATACAATTCTGTGATTACTCACCTGTAGAATTGTTATTATGAGTATACAGTACGTCCTGCTCCACCCCACCCTTGGTTTGCATTATCCTTGGATCCCCTGTATGGTGATTGTTATCATTGTTTTATAGTTACTAGTTGATTCTGTTATCATTCTCCCGGCTTCTCGTTAACTGCTTTTCAATGCTGGATTTGTGGGAGGTCCCGGGTATTTGAGGGGCCGGGAGGAGCCAATTTCGCGGTCTCTGCAGTCCAGCACCATCTGGCGGAGTAATACCCAAGTGTAATGATTCTTATCTGGAGCGGGAGGTACTGTATACTCATAATAACAATTCTACAGGTGAGTAATCACAGAATTGTATTATTCTTTCCCCCACTGGACTGCAACTCTGTTAAGGACTTTAGGATATGGCCGCCGCCATCTTGACTCAGAAGCATCACACTTACTGTGGAGAGGAGAGTGGGATAAAGTACAGGGGGACAGGTTATAGCTGTGCTTTGCTCAGACAGAGCAGAGCTGTGGTCAGGGAAAGGTCAGCAGTCCCAGAATGCAGAGCAGCACAGTCAGAAGGCACTTCCTGTTTGCAGGCTGCCTGATGTTACATGAGCCGGATGTTTAAAGTCTCATAACATGCAGTAGATGCATGTAGGATGATTTTTAATGTGAGCAATCTGTACGTACAGGGTGTGGGAAACATATAAGATATGCTCTTATTCAGAGTGAAGGTCTGCTTTAACTACCTTTACATGCCTGTTCTATTTACCCCAACTTTCCCCACAGTAGGTCAGGGGCCACATCAGGTAGCTCCAAGGGCCACCGCTTGAGCATTTGTGGTGTAGTGCAAACAATATGTGTGTTGCAAATAACCTCATAATAGTTGCATATATATAACATAAATGGCAGACCAATTTATAAATGCTCCTTTGTATGGTCTGATAATATTGTGCAAACTATCATTACAGCTATTAAGCTGAGTAACAATTAATAAATATAAATGGCCAAAATGTGAAGAACACTGCCCGGCACTGCCTCTGTCGCACAAGGATGACGGGCTCGAGTGTGTGCCCAGATGGGTTCACATGATGGTGTACAGATCACCACAGTGCCCAGCTCCAGGCCTGCCACTACCCCGTACAGCATCACATCGCCCCTCTGTATTTATCATGCGGCCAAGCCATCTGGAGGGGGACAGATACCGGGCAAGCATGATTCTGCAATCCAGCCAGTTCGAAAATAGACCTGGAAAATCAACAAACAAATCTACATTTATCTTACTTTAACCCTTTAAGTGCCAGCCTACCTGGAGTTTTTTTCACCCTTTGTTGCCAGGCCAATTATCACTATTTTGCACTACGCATGTTCAAATGTGATTTTTGAAGGGATTTCCAGGGATTTCCCAGGAAAATGATATATTGTTTTTTTCAGCATAGTCTGGGCTTTAACATGAAATGTCTTGTTTGTCATTTTTTAGGTGTATTCTCAATATTTTTGGGTGAAATATGTTCAAAGAAATAAATAAAATCTATTTTTTTACAATTTGTAGTGTTTTTTGTAATAAAAAATGTTTGTTAATAAAATCTTATTGCGTGTGAAATCCCAATTTCTTCTGGTTACAGCGATACCACATATGTATTGGTAGACACCCTTTCCTGCCCAGGAGACTCCCCCAAACTGAAACAGAGCTTTAGGAGATTTTCAGATAAAATACAACTGTGATATGCGCTATGCACACCTTGCAGTTTTTCCAGAAAAACAACCCTTTACATTTGAAATACCCCCAACAAACTATATATTCCCTGGAAGTACACACCTCAAGCTTTCTAGGCGTACCAGGCTTGTTGATGTGGCCACAGTTTTCGGGAAGTAATCCCTCAATGTATTCTTTGGTTGCAAAGAGTTTCCCTAAAAAAAGGATAAAAAAGCAGAATCAAAGCCACATTTTCCTAAAAAAACTATATACAAACAAGAAAAAACAAGTTTAATCTGAAAAAGCAACATCCCCCGAACAGAACGATACCCAACATGCATAGCCACTGTCAAGGGAAGAGTTGCCAAACACCCCAAAGTAAAGCATGTGTGTAACGGTAATTTTAGTTGAAAATTTCAGCTCTACAGACAAAGTGCGCACCTTGAGATTTTTCAACCAAAACAACCCTTTACATTTGGAATACCCCCTACAAACCATATATTCCCTGAAAGTACACACGTTATGCTTTCTAAGTGTACCCAGCTTGTTGTAGTGGGTTCATCTTTCTGGAAATAGTCCCTTAAAGAATTCTTTGTTTGCACAGGGTTTCCCTTAAAAATGTATAAAAAAGCTGAATAAAAAACACCTTTTCCTAAAATATAAATATGCAAACAAGAAAAAAACAAGCTAAGTCTGAAAGCGCAAGGTCCCCCGAACAGAACAATACCCAACATGCATAGCTACTTTTAACCCTTTTAATTGCCAGCCTACTTGAGATTTTGTCACCCTCTGTTTTCAGGAAAATTATATATATTTTTTTTTACAGCAGAGTTTAGGCTTTAACATGAAATGTCTTGTTTCTAAATTTTATTTTGTTTTTTACAATATTATTAAGTAAAAAAATAAATAAATAAATTTTTTTTTAGAAAATTGTCTCCTTTATTTTAAATAAAAAATTTATTTAATTAAAGAAAACCATATTGCATGTGGAAGCCACATTTCTAGCAATTAGAACGGTACCACATATTATTCGGTAGCCCCCCGTTCCTGCCCAGGAGACCCCCCAAACTAAAACAAACTTTATAACATTTACAAATAAAATACAACTACCATCCACACTACAAAGGGTTAGTAAAAACCCTTAAAAATCCCCCCAAAAAATGACATGGGGTCCCCCTTACCCGAAGTTACCAGCCCGGGGCCGGCTATGCAAGGCTTGTAGGAACAGGGCGCAGGGGCCTGGAAAAGAAAAGCACACATACACAGAGAAAAAAATATTTTATTAGTTTTTTTTTTTAACCCTTCTAGTGCCAGCTACGTGAGTCTCATTTTTAGCCTAACCCTAACCCTTAAAATTAAATAAAAATGGGCCCCCCCCCCCGCCTCCGGGAGGGGAGACCCTATGTAATTTTTTTTTGGATTTTTAAGGGTTAGGGTTAGCCTAACCCTAACCCTTAAAATTCCCCCAAAAAATGGGGTCCCCCCCCTGGGAGGGGGGACCATATGTCATTTTTTAAAATTAACCCCTTATGTTTATAGTGTGGATAGTGGTTGTATTTTATTTGTAAATGTTATAAAGTGCTCTTTTCAGGGGGGTCTCCAGGGCAAGAATGCGGGGGCTACCGATACAAATGTGGTACTGTTGTAATCGGGAGAAATGGGGCTATCACATGCAATATGGTTTTCATTAATAAAACAAATGTTTTATTTAAAATAAAGGAGACAATTGTCTAAAAAATATTATTTTATTTTTTGTTTTTTTACCCAAAAATATTCAAAAAACAGTAGAAAAATTACAATCAAGACATTTCACGTTAAAGCCTAAACTCTGCTGCAAAAAATATGTATATAATTTTTCTGGAAATTCCAGCAAAAATCACGGTTAAACATGGTGCAAAATGGTGAAAATGACCTGTCAACAGAGAGTTGAAAAGGGTTAATAGTACCTATGCATGTTGGGTATTGTTCTGCTCGGGGGACCTTGCGCTTTTAGATTTAGCTTGTTTTTTCTTGTTTGCATATTGATATTTTAGGAAAACGTGGTTTTTATTCTGCTTTTTTCTTAGGGAAACCCTGTGCAACCTAAGAATTCTTCAATGGATTACTTCCAGAAAGATGAGCCCACTACAACAAGCTCAGTACACTTAGAAAGCTTAACATGTGTACTTTCAGGGAATATATGCTTTATGGGGGATATTCCAAATGTAAAGGGTTGTTTTGGTTGAAAAATTGCAAGGTGCGCACTTTGTCAGCAAAGCTGAAAATTTCAAGTACAATTACCGTTATGAGCACGCTTTACTTTGGGGTGTTTGGCAACTCTTCCCTTGACAGTACCTGGGACCTGGCTTTGATTCTTCTTTTTTTATTCTTTTTTAGGGAAACTCTGTGCAACCAAAGAATTGATTGAGGGATTACTTACAGAAAACTGTGCCCATGTCAACAAGCCTGGTACGCCTAGAAAGCTTGAGGTGTGTACTTCCAGAGAATATATCATTTGTGGGGGGTATTTCAAATTTAATGGGTTGTTTTTCTGGAAAAACTGCAAGGTGCGCTTAGCGCGTAGCATAGTTGTATTTTATCTGAAAATCTCCTAAAGTGCTGTTTCAGTTTGGGGGAGTCTCCTGGGCAGGAAAGGGTGTCTACTAATACATATGTGGTACTGCTGTGAGCAGGAGAAATTGGGGTTTCGCATGCAATAAGATTTTAAAAACCCCTTAAAATAAAAAAAAAAAATGACATGGGGTCCCCCTTACCCCAAGTAACCAGCTCGGGACCAGCTATGCAGGGCTTATAGGAACAGTGCACAGTGGCCAGCTTTTGTGGCCCCTGGCCCTGCAGGCTACAAGCCAGCATAGCCCATGGCCACGGGCTCTTCTGCCCCCCCCCGGGCTTTGGGGAGGCAGGTAATGGGGGTGCCGGAGGTTAATGGCAAGTCACCCACTAGCCGCAGGTGACTTGCCAGCCCCCAGCCTTGTGAACTGGTATAGGGGTCTCATGGACCCCTTACCAGTTCACAAGGGGTTAAATGTAAAAAATAAAGACACGGACACAAAGAGAAAAAAATTATCTTTATTTTTTTTTACTCTACTCACCTCCGATCCTGTGTCCCTCACCGCTGTCCTGCGCCGCTGATGACGGATGCCGATAGTGATCGGAGCCTCCTCGCCTCTCACCCGCTTTGCACCGCAACTACCGGCATCTGTCAGACGCCGGAGCTGGGGTGAGGGTTAGGAGGAGTGGGAGGACGTCATCCCGCTCCTCCCACAAAAGGCGGGGCTAGGGGCGGCGTCCGTCATTAGAGGAGGTGAGGACCCGAAAGAGGGGGGGGATCAGAACCCCCCCTGGTGAAGAGAGGACGCGGTGGAGGGATCGGGCGAGGAGGTGAGTGAATTACATTTTTTTTTCTTTTGCAACCGCAAGTGTCAGCTGCGAAAACAGGGGGGTGGGGGGCGGCCAGTTTCAGGCCCCCTCCTGAAAACGGGAGACCCCGAGGGGGGGGGATCGGATGCCCCCTCCAGGAAGAGGAGACCCCCAGCTTTCCAACAATACCAGAGGTGAGTTTTTTTTATTTCTATTTTTTAACCAGCTGGGGGAAATCCCAGGCATGTAGTTTCTACGTGCTTGGCACTTAACGGTAGGAGAAGCAACCACATAGAAAATACGTGTTTGGCATTTAAAGGGTTAAACAACTGAACATATAATGATACCTAAATACAGTATTACTTCTTGCAATATCTTTAATATTATTCAATTTATATTAGTAAAGTATTTCCTGTATTCACCAATTTGCTTTCCAAGTGTCCAAGTCACATATTTTTTCACATACAGGAGCATATTTCTCTGAATCTTCACATGATGTAAAAGAATGATAAGAGGGAAGCAGTTACCCCAAAGGGTCGTCCTCAATGTGTATTTAGGTTATACTAGTGGTCATATGGTAATGGGGCAAGAAAGACCCGGCTGATTTAATTAGTGATGCGGCTGCCAGGGGGTCGGGCGTGTACGAGTTGGGGCCCATGCATGGTGGCATTCATACATACCCATGGGTGGGGTCCTGCAGCTTCACATAGCCATGTGATGGTGGATGCACAAGGTCTCACTATACAGATGACCTACTACCAATACACATGGCAAAACAGGCAATATTACCTCAAATGAAATCATATAAAGTCCAGTGCGGCCAGCATGCCTCAGATCCTTCTCAGGCTAGCTCAGTCTCAGTGCAAGCCTCCCCCCCCATCTTGGTGTGCACACACTAAACACATTATAGGCCAGTAAATAGGCTGGACACAACACCTGTGAGTCAAAAGATAATCAGGAAAGGAATGACAGGTGGCTCCATATGGTAAGACTTATCATTCCCTTAGAAATCCATACCGGAGGCTGCTATTTACACACTCCTTAGCGGACTATCCCCTGCTAGACAATACAGTTATCTTAAATTTGTCATTTCCCATCCAGTTAACCTTAGATGGGACATACCATATTGAACATATGACAAAAACCTTGAGGCGATATAGCGACTTTCCACCTTTTTTCCTGCCACTGTCTCACACCCCCTGACTTCCTTTCTATTTGAAATTGCTTTTTCAACTGATACCAGTGCTTATTTATTGGTATTCGCTAGTGCGATCAAGGTTTTTAACTGTTATGTGTTTTGGTCTGACTAACTTACTAATTTAATAAATTATTCAATGTTGTCAATTGTTTGAGTTTGGTGGTGCCATTGGCTGCCATATGTGACTCAGACACTTTAAAAGATAATTGGTGGCTTGAGTACAGAAGATACTTTATTGTCATAAATTGAATATTAAAAAAGTTGTTGCAAGAAGAAATTATGTATTTTGGCATTAGTATATGTTGAGTTGTTTAAAGTAAGATAGATGTAGATTTTCTTTGTTGATTTTCTTTTCCCTGCACTCATTTCCTTTCTGGCTCTTTTTTTGAACTGGCTGGATTGCCGTGTCATGCCTAACCTGGTACCAGTACACGTTTTATACTTCAAGGTTGGATTCTTTTAATTTGCAAAACATGTATAAAATATTTGATTTTATTATGCCTTTAGTGTGCCTTTAGTTACCTATAAAGGGTAAAGATCAGGCCTGGTGACCATGTGTCTTATATATACCTGATAATGGTAGGGGGGCTTGGAAGCTGAACAAACAGTGCATACCTTATTCGCATATGGCTCTCCAAGTTGTGCAAATTCAATCAAAAGCATTTGTAAATTATATACATGAGAAGGATACAGACGATTGACAGCAAATGAATATATTACACAGTGGGGTCTCAACAATATCTGTATCAGGAAAAATTATTTTAGCAGTCTGACAAAACACTGAGCTTTCTGTTTTTTTACATAGTCCTGGGATGTCTGTGGTTCTTCTTACTCTCTAGGTACTCCACAAGGTTTGAAACCCCTAAATAATAAGCCAAATGATTCTCAGAATTAGGTAATTCCTTAGCTGCCTCCTAGGGCTGAGTATTTTAAGTTGTCTTGCAATAAAATGCAGGCGTAAGTTATAGAGTGTCATAACTGCTCTATCTTTGGGTCTTAGCCAGCCAGTTTTGCCCTACCCCATGTGTAAGCTGAGACGAGCGATTTGGAATGTTAAAAACTTAAATGGACATTAATGAGCGTGCATTCAAGTACTGTACATGAACACATTTGGGTAAATAAAACATTTTGTTTAAATGTATCCTTTCTTTTATAGTAATAGATCCAGCACCTCAATTGCACAGTATAGTGTTGTTACAATATTTTAATAAAGTACTGTGTGCGATGGAAGTGCAAAAGTATTAACAAGTATACTAGTCAAAACAAGCAATGTGCTGCCACAATTATCCACTCTATCTAAAGCAAACAAAAGAATAAATGTCATACTATGCATGCCCAAAGCAAACACAACAATAATTCTGCTAAAAAACCGAAAGCAAAGAGAGATGAGGGAGACAAAATAAAACAGCAGCAGGGGGAACCCAGAAATTGCATGCACCCACCCGTTTCATTGTCTGCCTCAGGAAGTGAAGGCTCATCTAATCTGTGTTTCCTTATATGCCCCAAATGCTCACCTTGATGTGGCCTCTACCCACCTGTGTGGGCGAGGGGAACATCTCCATCACTTTTTGTCCTGCTGGCTGCAGAGGTCCTGTTTTATTAATGATGGCTCTGGTTCCAACCATGCCCTCTCCAGCAGATAGCACTAGGTGAGATCAGGCCTGTGGGCTGGAAGGTAAGTGTTTATTTTTTTCAATAGATTTGTATTAAAGATATATAGGCACAGTTTCCTTTGCACACTACAATATTGCGATCACATTGCCGTAGTCTTGTTTAAATGTAAGTGTATGTGTGGAGAGCATATTAATCCTATTATGTAATAAAGTACAATAAAACACTTCAATATTGTTTTTTTTTCTAACACGCAGATTATTCTACTAATTGTTCTACAGAACAGCAGAACGGTCCAACTCTCCTTTACATAGACTCTTAGAGTCTGCTCAACTCTGTATCTTGTTTATTTAATTGTGACTGCTGGTTCCTTGGGACACTCTGTAGAGACAGAACAAAGGCACCTAATCTAAAATAACAAACCAGTAAAAGGACTAGTAGAGAAAAGAGAAAGAGAATAAGAGAGACTAGATTATAATGTCCCCATATCCCATAAATGCTGCAGTAATTTAGATCCGTTATATGTTCACGCCAGTAAACCTAACCCAAGAAGACCATACACTGAGAAATGTCTCGCCTTTGTCACTCATGCGCTGATGTTTCTCATTGAGCATAAGCCAGTTTAACTTTGCAATCAATAGGGGAAATTCAAGATCTTTATGTTTCCAAGAAGTAGCAATGGTAATTCTACTAGCTCATGAGATAGAAAATATCAGTTTTCTGACATGATCATTGATATCAGGTATTCTTTCCAGCTCTCAAATTTGCCAGCTTTCTCGTCATATACATACTAATGTACATTACTAAGTCCCTCCATTTTAATTAGTTTCATAGACAGTAGTAGGTTTATTAAAGGAGCACTATTGCAAAATTGTGTAATGTTAAAAATCCATATAAACATATTGGTTAATGAGAGGACAAGTCGCTTATACACCCGAACTGAATAAAACTCCCACCAAGCTTGTGGTTTATTTTCACATGGTAGGAACAAAATCCAGGGGTGACAGGTTTAGTCTATGATGGGTGACAGAGCCTGTCACCCCGGCTGTCCTTTTCCTTCCATTTAATTGAAAAAAACAAGCCTGGCTGGATATTTCTTGATGTTGGATGTATAAGTGACCCCTCCTCCCGCCACCCAGCATATTTATATGGATTTTTATCATTGGTCCATTTTTTCGTGATAGTGCTCCTTTAATGACAGAGCTAAGTGTTGGGAAACCATGTTTCCCCACCCATGTGTACCCTCATGCTGACCATTTATAAATTGATTGAACTTTTGCCCAGAGAAGTAACCACATGCTGGAGGATGCATGGCAGTTAATACCTAACACTTATTCCTCCACATTTACTCTTAGTAAAACAGGACTGGCTTTCTTGTCCTACATTTAAACTCTTAGTATCCTTTCTGACACAATCCTTGCACTCCTGTCTGAAGAGGTTGACTTGGAGCAGAAAGCGTTTAAACTCTAGTCTGTGCCTCAGCCAATCAGATGATTAGCAAGCTAGATTCCGGAATTGTCTGATCTGTACTTTCACCACACCACTTCGATGTACGTTGCTAAGGTAAACACATTGTTGCTAGGATAAACTATTATTTTTTAACACAAAGTTGCAAACAAATAGAAAACAATAAAGTAGATAACAACAGATATGCTTGGCACATTAATTAAATCATCATCAATAATGGAAACTTTTAAAAATGTCATCGAAAGTGAAATTACCCTTTAATCTCCAATAAAAATGTTGTTGTCATTTTAGGATGGGGACCCTGTCCGCCCTGGTGTTGCTATGACTGATCTGGCAACAGGATTGTATACCCATGGAGCGATACTGGCTGGGTTACTGCAGAGAAGTAAAACCGGAAAAGGGATGCACATTGACTGCAATTTACTTTCTTCACAGGTAGGAAATAACACTATTTACCATTGTATGACTGAGGGTGATCCTATGTACCCAGAAGCAGAGTAGCAGTTTTGTCTTCATTTTTGGAAATAAAGTTAATTGTGTAAACAATTGGACCTACCTTGTTTAATACATAGATATTTTAAGGGTATATTTTGGTTAATTGTTTTTGCACATAGGATACATAATGCATAATGCACTTTTCTTAATCAAGCCAAACAATTAGATCCACATGTTAGACACTTTCAGAGCTGTTCTGCATACTTCCTCTGTTACAGTTTTTAAAGTCTCCATTGCAAGAGGCTTTTGTACTCTTCAGCATTGCTACGTGTGAGCTTGTTCTTGTTTATGTTTTCTAGTCAGATTTTTAACTGGGTGATCCAGCTGACAATTGCCATGCTTTGGCCTCTGCACAGGGGAGTACAAAGGGTTTACAGGGCCCCATAACAAAAGTCATAGTGGACCCCCTCCCTTAAAAACAGAGCAGATATACGGCACTTGTTAACACTGCAGATTGCTGTGGGGCCCTGTGTGGCCAATTTTTTGTCTGCTTCGCCTTCACAGTATGCAGTGTTGATGCGCTACAGGGATCTCTAGGGGTCAGTGTCATAGTTTGCACAGAATAGAACTAAGATGGACTCCATAAACAGAGTGCCAGCGCCCCCCCTCTGCTGCGCGCCCAGTAGCAGCTTCTTACCCTGCCTCTATGGAATGTACAGCCCTGCCTCTGCGGATCACCTTTTTTTTAGTGATGGAGATTACAGGTGCTGCTGTCCTCTTACCAGCCATCTAGTACTAAGTTGCTGTGTTGCTGTGCTGACTCAGGGAATGAAGATCTTCATTTTCTTTGGGTTGACCTTTAGATGGGGGGGGGGCACTGCCCTGATCACTGCAAGTAGAGTCCATTATTAGGATGGTTAAGGTCCATTAAATTTGTGGTCATTTTCCACCACTTCCTGTAGAGACCTCAGATTCGATATGTTCACACATTCATACTATTCCTTGATAGGCAAGTCTGTCCTGTATCGAGCTGTTCCATTTAAATCCCCAAAGTACAAGAGCCGTTGACTGGCCTTCACTAGGGCTACTGGGCACTAGTTGACATGGACCGTGACAGATCTTGTGTAATTGGAAACCCCCTCAGTTTCTCTACTAGGGCACCAGTGATCATGATATTGTGGTAGCTCTATTCCTACAACATGCTGAAATCTACTATGAGCTCTTTGGCTTGCTTTAAGTGAAGGCTGTTCTCCTTGCACCAAATATCCAGGCTTTCATTCATTCCCAGGTAGTCTTTCCCAATTTTGTTTCAAGATCATTCTTCTTACAACAGCGTCACCCTCAAATCTGACAATAATGGTGTTATTAGAAGAGACTACAGAGCTGTGTGGGAATGCCTGGGTGGCTCAGAGGGTAAAATGTATATTTACACACATGTGCTGCTTGTGGTCTGTCTGTTGGGAAATTGGTTATGTATTCACAGTACAGTTATTGAACTAGGTTCTGTGGAAGGTACAGTCTTCATGCTATCCAACCATTTCATGTTTACCACAAAGGTCCTCCTAATACACCTAACCCTATAGTACTGTCTATACTGTAGACATGGAAGAACTCAGTCAGTTAAATAGCATACTTTGTATGGATATACTGTAGCTAGCCAGTCAATCTAAGGGAAGAAGGTTACCGTCCCTGATGACTTTGTTGAGTGTGGTCCTGGCCCTGATGAATCTAGACTAGTGTTTGGACCCTCTTCTTGTTACCCCCAGATGCAACCTTTTAAGTATCGTCCTTGTATTGCTGCAAATGGGCAGGGTCATAATCAATAAGACATAGGGGCTAAGACATAGAAAGTGCAGACCAGGAGGGACCAGCTGCATTATAGGTAAGGTTAGTATGATTTATTTACACTTTATCTACAGATGTCTATTCTGTAGGTTGGGAGAGCTGCTTCTTGTGCCCATGTGCGGTGTGATATGACCTTTCCTTGACTAATATTTTCATACTTCGAAAATATTCCTCAACTTCCAGTGCAAAAATTAAAGAAAAATAGACACAGAACCACATTCCCTTTAAATGCTCAGTACTACTGTAAACATTCAGTTCAAAAAGCCATGTGTTTTATTCCCATCTTTTTCAAAACCAAAGACATATGTATGATCTGGAGAAGACTGAAACCATAAGCAAGCTGACTATACTCAAACTCACCTTATAAATGTTATTTTATTAGTTTAACTGCTTAATTGATGCAACGCTTTTTGTGAGAGACTTTTTACTAAGCAGAAAAATATTTAATAATAAGGGATAATTTTCTGTCTATTTGCATGCTTAATAAAGTTTGCACAGGCACTCATTTCTCAGGGCACATTTTGCGCAACTTGTTTACCACCATATCGTGTTGGTACCTGCAGCATTGTATAATCTTAACAGCAAAGCTTTTTAGACAGCACGTGGGAAAGTACAGTTATCTTTTTCTGAATCATTAGAACACATGTGCAACAAACCACATCATTACTAATCTTGGAGATTTTGAGGACACCTTGCTGAGTTCATCTGGAGATGGTTATCAATGATTTAACAAATATGCTTGCTTTATAGTAGGTTCTGGTTGCCCCCCCCCCCCCCCCCCCACACACACACACACATATACATCTGAAGATTCATTTGAGATCTGTTCAAGTTATTGACTGTATGCTTTTAGTTAAGTATCTGTAGATGAGCAACATATATTATCTTGAAATGCATAAAATAAAGCTTTAAACCGGACCAACAGCCTAGCACAGTTGGCAAAGAAACACCCCAAAACTCACTTGCCCCATCTGCATGCATGATACTAAAGCTTTGTCAGCACTTATATTTGCTCTTGCATCTACTCAATGCTGAAGCACCACCTCATTGATTTTCTAGTGGTAGCAGCCATTTTGGAGCTTCCTTTCCCAGCCTCTCAGTCGTCCTGCTGCCTGGATTCAACTGACATATCTGACAATGCCGAAATAAAAGCAGACGTCATGGGATACTTGTACAAACCAGTTAATTATACAAAGTGGGGCCAAACTTAGAAATGCAAAAAGGTTTGCCCTGTCCTAATTAGCTCATGATAATTCTGTTTTACAGTAAAAAAGGTGAAAATAAAAATGAATGTCTGTCAGTCCATCCTCTATAGACTTCCAAATGACTGAGACGTTTGACCCCAAATTGGGCATGCAAGTACATTGGGTGCCCAGGAAGGTTAGAGCGAAGGTCCTGTCCTTGCCAGAAGTACAGGAGGGGGGAAGACCAGACCATAGAAATGAATGGAAGAATCTCCACACAAGCACAGAGGTGACTTAATTAGAGCTGCAGCTCTCCCCAGCAATGTACAGGTGAGGTAAGTAGCGCTCAGCCAGAGCTCTAAAGCCACAAATGTGCACATACAAAGAATCCAAATCAGAATCAGTTGATCCCCAAGTGTATACGTTACATACACACAAGGAATGTGTTGCCCGTATTCAAGCACGAGAGAACAAGAGGAAATATGACAGCCAGGCCGGTTGGTAGCTCACGAGGAGAGGGTTGGGAAAAACAGACCTATAAAAATAAATGGTAGAATGTTCTGGAAAACATTTTTACCTCACAAAAATGATGTCAGTGTCTGACCACACCCTCTCCTCACGCACACACACACTTATTTCATAAGATAATGCACCTCATGAGATAACTCATCGCATGAGATTTTTTTACCTCAAGGCATTATTTACCTGTAGCATCTCCAATGCTCTGGCACCTGCACTCTGTAGCCCACACAGCTACCCTGCTGAAGGCTCTCCTCAGCCTGACCATACACAGTGCACTCCAACACTCTGCAAGTCCAGCAGCAGCCCTCAGCTGTGGCTCCTCAGCACCTCACCTTGGGCCAGGAAGCTCCTTCCTTTATTGCGCTCCCTGGCCTGGTTCAGCGAGATTAACTTTTTCATCAGTCACATCTCTACAATATATCTAACAAATGTAGAAATAACACAGAGCAATATGCAGTTTAAAGAAAGTCTTTTTGACTATATCAAAATGAAAGTCCCACAGTGCATGCACTCAACATTGATTGTTCTCTAATATCCTCCACCATCCGAAAGGGATGCTTACCAGACAAAGCAAGATAAAACAAAACTGGGTTTCTACCGATGTGGTACGTGCATGGGCTGTAGGACATGTATGCAATTGACTAAGCAGACAAAGACCTTTTTGAATTTTAGAACTGGCATTGATGTAGAAATACCTACCTTTGTATCTTGTAATTCTTCCTACGTTGTATATTTGATCTGGCACCCATGTCATTTGTTTTATGTGGGAAGGACCACACGGGAGTTGAAGGTGAGGATAAGATAACACGTCTATAATATTAGACGTGGCCTCGAATCCCATAGCCTGTCTGCCCATTTTAAATCTAAGCATTCAAGCGATCCATCATTGATGACCTTCATTGGGATGGACAAAGTAGATAAGCATTGGCGGGGTTCCCATTTAACAAGAGAAATCTCTAAAAGAGAGGGTAAATGGATTTATGAACTAGACATTTTGTCACCTAATGGTCTTAACATAGATTTTGATATTAATTGTTTTATTGATAACTCTTAATGAATTTTAGCATTTGTAAGGATTTGCTTCTCTCAACCACTGCAGTATTCGCTTTTTTATTATTTTAATGTTTTCTATTCATTTTATGGACTTTATTAGTTATGAGGGTTTAACAGCTTTTTCCTTTTTAGCTATTTTACATAGTCTTTTTAATTGCGGCTACTGGCCCTTTAAGAGGCCAATATGCAGAGTTCTCTATATATATAAAAAATTGCTCTGCATGTTAAGTTGGCCGCAATCAAGAAACTGTGTTCCTTTCATCAGCAGAATTCATCGGCTGATGTGGTTCCTTTTTATGTGTCCCCTTTCAAAAACCAAACAGCGGGACTCAAGAGACGGCGCACGTAACCCCGCCCCTCTAACTGAGAGGCTCGAGAGATGGCGCTTAATCCCGCCTCTCTAAATGACGCGGCCTCACATCCCCGCCTCCCCCCGCATCGTAGAGAGAGCGAGCCCGATCGGTGACGCTCCCACTCTCACAGCCTTTGATAGGCGGGAAGACTGAGCTGCGTGTGGACGCACGTAGAGGACGGAAGTGAAGTCCGCACATTTAAGTATATATTTAGTTTCATTCAGCCATATCCCCAGCCTTCGTTAAAGTTGCGTTTGCAACGAAACGCGTCAGGCGGGATATGGCATTGCCCTAAGGAAGACATCCACTAGTTTTTATCATTGTGAAACATCGTTGGCTTTTATTGACAACTGCCTCTGAGAGAAGCAATTCCTCCGGGCAGTTTGACACTTTGGATTTTAAAACGCTGTGATTGAAGTTGGTTTGTAAGTACAATATTTTTAACCATTAAAATGTCAAAGCTTTCCATACAGAGTTGCACTAGGTCTGTGTTTATGTTTCCTTCCCCATTTCTATGCGATCTATTTCCTGAGGGACAAGTGATTTATGCTGCTCGCTATTCTAAGACTCTTTGCTCCAAAAAAGGATTTTGAGTAAGGAAGATTCTGGAAAGGACTGAGGATTGGAGATTTTTTGAGGCCTTTTTATCTTGCTTTGTTTGGTAAGCATCCCTTTCGGATGGTGGAGGATATTAGAGCACAATCAATGCTGAGTGCATGCACCGTGGGACTTTCATTTTGATATAGTCAAAAAGACTTTCTTTAAATTGCATATTGCTCTGTGTTATTTCTACATTTGTTGTATTGTTTTGCTGGTGGATTTGGACAGCTTGTGTACACATAAGAGCAAAATTAAGATTTATTGTGAGATAAGACATATTTGGATTAGTGCTGTGCCTTAACTGTCTCTACAAAATATATATTGAAAATGGATCTGGGGATCTCTTCTTTATTGATTTTCTTATCAACCTGCTTCTTGACAAGGTTAGAAGTATAAGTGTTGTCTGCAGAACCGCATACTCCACATTTAAATTGCATTTTAATCTTACAAGAGATGACGCACCAGTCAATATTCCTGCAGATTCAGGAGATGCTCATATCTTTAGTAAAAGTCAACTCATTAGGGTCGATTCAAAGAAACATGTAACAGCTTGGATTTGGGTGCCGATCATCCTATTTTTCACGTCCGCTCGTGCGTTCGTATGAACTTGCGAGTGATTCTATAAGCAAATACGTTTCTATCCTAAAATGTACGTCCGTTCGTATGGCAGTTCGGGAATCAGACCTATGTCAGTTTCCATCCTGAATTTTCCGTTTCATTTCTCAGGTTGCAACATTGGTTTTGCCCTTTTTCCTTTTTTGTCTGGACGTAAATCCTTCTGATCTTGCGCCTGCGCACTACAAACTTACCTCATTAAAGTGCATTCTAAATATTTGGTCTTATTTTTCTTTATTTCATTCATTTTGTAGTAACCAACCATTAATGAATGCATTTGCATAAGTAAATATTACTTTGTTTAATTTTTAGTTAACTTGCATTTTTTACTTGAGGATTTAATTTTAATATTTTGGCTTCAAATGGTACAACTTAAAATTTTGTGTGTGGTTACCCACACCCTCTACATACAGATTGCTCTCAAATATAAAAAAACACCCAGCAACTTCTGCATGCTATGAGCCTAGAAACAGCCAAGATGGCGGCTCAGGTATTATCGGGCAGCCTGCAAACAGAAAGGGCCTTGTGACTGTGTTGCTCTGCATTCTTTGATTTCTGACCTTTCCGTGCCCCCAGCTCTGCTGTGTCTGTGCAAAATACAGCAGTAACCCACATCCTGCACTTTATCCCGCTCTCCTCTCCTCAGTAAGTGTGATGCATCTGACCAAAGATGTGCTTACATAATTAAACAAAGCAAAGGTAAACAACTACACCAATAAATGCAATCTAAAAATATTATTCTAGTACATCAATTTAAAAATAAATACCAAAGGACATAAGTTTCTTTCATTAACGCAAATAGATTGCAAAATAAAGGTTTACATGCAAAGGACTAATTAAGGTCCACATTAAAATGCTTTTATAAGGCATACATGAATCAGGTATGCATTGCCATACAATTTATGGCCTCGGCCATGCTGATACATGCAGTTCATTGGAGCTCAAGACGCGCAGACTCCTCCACATAGCCAAAAAACCTGTTCAAGAACAGCAATACGACTGCTAAAAGGTGTCGCAAGTGGCTTTCTTTTAAAACGTATTTAGAGGTTTGAAAACTGTTCTCTGAATCACACCTAAACACATCCGATTATCCTAAGTTTTACGTTTTGATCCTAAGTTTTAGGATTTGATCCTAAGTTTTACGTTTTGATCCTAAAATTTACGAACGAACTTGCGATGATCGTAAGAGCATATACGCATTCGAACGTAGGCTCGTGCGAGTCGTAAATGGCCAAAAAAACAGGAAAAAATGACTAACACCCACCCAAACTTACGATTCTCGATCCGAAATCAATTAACTTTTGCTCTTTGAATCGAGGGGATTGTCTGGGATGAGTGCACCATAGCACATATGTGCTCTGGAGGCATTAGGTCAAACACTGAGAGACATAAGATATAAAACTCTTGCTTGCCGGTGACTTCAGGCAGACCTTGCCTATAATGCCAAAGGAAACCATGGCTAATGAACTGCATGCATGCCTTAAAGTGGACCAACACCTAGGGGGGGATCAGCCCGGGAATCTATTAGATTCCCGGGCCGATCAGATCCCTCCCCACGGGGTATCCGAAATCGGGATGCCCCGCTGTGTGAAACCCCGCAGGACGCCCTCGCGCTTCTCTCTAGCAGGGCGCGCACCTGCGCTGGCCGTTTGTGAATGGCGGGCGCGCTCCCTGTTAGAGGGAAGCGCGAGATGCGGCATCCAGCGTGCTCAGAGCCGCTGTGGTTGTCCGTCGCTTGTCCGTACATACCACAGCGGCTCTGAGCACTCTGATTGGAGGAGGGCTCGCGTAGGAGCAGGGTGAGGTGAGTTTTTTAGGGCGATCTGGGGGGTTTCACGCAGCGGGGCACCCCCGATCGGAGTGCCCCGCGGAAGTGGACCAAAACCCAGGATAGTGAAAATCCTGGGTGTTGGTCCACTTTAAGGCATTGTCACTGCTGCACCATGTTCAGAGGCTTACTCTCACAACCAACATGAGAGCAAATATATATAGCAATATATCACTCATTGCTGATTTATGCAGGGCTGAAGAGTCACTTGAGCATCTCAGAATAGCAGTGTTCCCTGACATTAGCTTTCAGTTTAACAAAGGAAGAACTCCTTATCATGACTGGATATGTCAAAGAGCTATTCTGGCTACAGGAAATGTGGTAAATGCAATAAACTTAAAAATTCTTGAGGAGTTGCTAGGATCCTACAATCCATTGACACCACAATAGATCCTGAACAGATCCTGCAGTACCCAGTTTTTAAACTCTTAAAAACCAACTGGAATGCCTTCTCATCACTTGGATCTAAAGGTTGGTGCTCCAGTTATTCTATGTGGAATTTAGATGCACCAAAACTGTGTAATGTAACCAGAATCTGCATTGGACCATGTCATTCCCTTGTGCTGGAAACAACCATCCTTACTGAATTTGCTGCTGGAGAAGAAGGTTTTATCCCATGAATTCCACTGATTAACTCAGTTTAAATGATTACCATTTTCCTTGTGTACAGCACGGCTTGCCTCAGTTCAATTCTTAACGATTGGGTATTCTGCCACAAGGTGGCGCAGTTGACTGCAGAAAGACTTGTGGCTCCTCCCAGCCCATATAAAGGGCAGGAATAACCCAGAGAACCCCAGTGTTTTTTCTGCAGTCACACTGCGAAGACAGAAGATGGCTCTATCTGGATCGCAGGAGAGCGGGGCATCCCGAGCCCGAGGCCCTGCAGGCCTATTTCCAGCTGTTCTGAACCCTTCTGCCTCCCAGCACTGCTGCAGGTTCAGGTGATGGTAGGGGAGCACCTGGGTCAGGTGCTCGCAGAGCGTTGCTCTAGGCTGCAGACCCTAACTGTGAAGGGTAGCCGGCCGAGGCTATGGTGAGCCTGGTGGAGGAGGGGAGAAACCACACTAGGTCCCTGTATGTGCTGTTTCAATGTGCATCTTTACTGTTATTGTCTTTCTTCTCACCTTTCCCTCTGTTACTCCCTCCGTTCTGGACTTATTCTTAGTATACAGTACGTCCTGCTCCAAATCTAATACTTACAGTTGGGATATACTCCACCAGATGGCGCTGGACTGCAGAGACATCGAAAATAGGCTCCTCCCGGCCCCTCAAATACCCAGGGACCTCCCACAAATCCCCAGAATTTCTCTGCAGTCTGGCTGCGAAGGACGAGAAATTGGCTCTCTACTCGCAGGTGAGTGGGGTTATTAACCTGCGGCCCTGTAGGACTATTCCCACCCGTTCCACTAGTAATATGCCTCCCAGCCTTGGCCTGCGCTGGATGGATGAAGGTAGGCAGCACCGCTGTCAGGTGCTTAGGAGCACTGCTCCACCGCAATCCCCCACCAAAAGGTAGGCGGTTCAGGCTTATTGTGAGCCTCTATGGGATGCCTCTCCCGCACTATTGCCCCTTGCCCCTGTCTATCGGTGGGCCCTATTTAAGTGGCCGCCGTCCTCCCTCATCCTCCTTATAGTCTTCGGGGGAAAAGGGGGGGGGGGGTGTATGTGTATAGATATGTAGGTTATGCAGTCTGTGCTTTCACATGTCGTTATTCTTGTGTCAGCCGCCGCTGCGACTTGTCTTTATTGCTTTTAAATTTACCGCTGCCGCGCGCTGACTTGGTTCCGCGCTTGGCGGCGGCATTACCTCAGGCGCTGGTGCGCCATCATTGGCTGTTGGCCTTCTGGCTTCGCTCTCTTCGGGGGGGGGGGGGCGGGGCCCGTCTTTGGCGCCTTCCGCGTCATCGCTGTTACTGGCCCGCCCCTCGAGGTATACCGACGCCATCTTTTCTGACTTGGTTGGCCTATGCGCGGCGGACTCCTACCTACCGCGGTCCGTAAGTGCCCTCGCGGGCGGCTTTATCTGCTTCACTTTTGTTACGATGCACTTAAGGTTTTGTCTGCTTATGTCTTTCAAGCGGGACGAACCCTTCTTGGCTTCTCCCGGCCCTGTTTTTAGTATATTGCTTGTAGGCCTTGTAAAAATTATACTCCCACATCCCTAGCTGGTTATTGGGGCATCCAGGGTTGCTACATAGCGTTATTCCCTATCGGCGTATAGCGCCGCTATAATCACCATATGGAGGCATGTTACCGGGGTCCCTTTGGGACAAGAACGGCTGTGTGTAGCGTGTGGGCAGCCTCATGCTGGCGCTGACAAGGCACGGGTCTGTGTACCCTGTGCTGAGCAGGTGCTGGCATTGCAATCTGGCCTGCCAGTGGCTGCACCTCGTTTCACTTCACCTACTCCCCCAAGCTTAAATCTCACTCCTACTGAGTTGCATACTAGTGGGGATTCTCAGCCTGACGTGTCTTCTAGAGTGGCTACTGTTGAACAGATTATTGCTAAGTCCTTAGCGCGTAAGGCCCCTGCTAAGAAGCGGCACTTGACGCCTAATGTCACTGTTTTCCCTATGGGAACTGAGGAGTTTATGTGTGGCTATACCCCGTCTGATTCAGGCTCATCTGATGAGAGACCAAGGGGTCATGACGATTTTGGCTCTGACCCCTGGGCCCCGGATGACACTGACAGATTATTGACCCAGATTTTTGAGGTTCTGTCTATCTCTTTCCCTGTTGAGGCTCCCAGGAAAAGAGGGGAGCTTTTCCGTACAGCAAAATCACGTTTGGAATTTCCAGAGCAGGCACATTTCCATAACCTTGTGCTCAAGGAATGGGAGTTCCCCAGTAAACTTCCCGGGGTTCCAAAGAGTTGGGATAGGAAGTATCCCTTTCCTTCTGAGGTGGTTAAATGTTGGACAAATGTTGGACGAGGTGGATGCCCCGATCCTAGGGCTGTCTAACACCTCTGTCATGCATTCCCCTGATTCTACTACCCTGCGGGATGCTGAGGACCGGCGCATTGACCAGCTGGCCTCCCACGCCTTTGCATGTGCAGGAATGGCACTGCGCCCGGTCTGTGCCTCTGCCATTACTGCTGTGGCCACTAGAACCCTTATCAGAAATATGCTTGATAGTGCCCCTGATGATTTGCCTTGTGAGGTGTTTAATGCACTCTCCAGTTGTGATGTTTTTGTAAATTTTGTCCTATCAGCATTGGATGACACCATCAGAATGTGTGCCAGAACTTCTGCCCTCGTGGTGGCTATACACCGCTCGGTTCGGCTGCGCCAGTGGGCTGCTGACAATGCTGCCAAGAAGGCCCTCACTGGGTTTCCCTTTAAAGGACTGCGTCTGCTTGGAGACCGCCTGGAACTTTCGGCCCTTTCGGGGTCAGGGTTCCTTTTCCTCCCCTTACCGTGGTGCAAGACAGGGAAGGGGGGTGTCTTTTCCTGGGGCCCGGGGAGATTTCTTGGGTAGAGGCAGAGGATGTGGACGTCCTGGCTCCTCCTGGGGTCCCAAAGCTAAATCCTCTCCCAAGCCCCCTCAGGCATGATGGGGCGCCCTCACCAATCCGGGTGGGGGGACTGCTGCAGCACTTCGCTCACGTCTGGAGGCTTCATGTCTCAGACAGGTGGATTCAGGAGGTAGTGTCCTCCGGTTACAAGTTGGAGTTTGCTGCCGATCCCACTCCAAGATTCATCAGATCCCGGATTCCTCAGGACCCTGTGTCAGCTCAGGAGCTAGTGCAAGCAGTGCAAGGCCTCCTGGAGCTGGGGGTCATCTGCCAGGTTCCTTTAAGAGAAAAAGGCAAGGGCTTTTATTCCAACCTATTCACAGTACCCAAAAAGGATGGTTCTGTCAGGCCCATCCTGGACTTAAAGATTCTCAACAAGTTTGTCAGGGGCAAGCGCTTTCGCATGGAGACTCTGCGCTCTGCCATCAGTTCCCTGCGCCAAGGGGATTTCATGACTTCTGTGGACATCAAAGATGCTTACCTTCATATTCCTGTGTTCCCAGGTCATCAAAGGTTCCTCAGTTTCGCTCTGATGGATCAACATTACCAATTTGTGGCCTTGCCCTTCGGCCTCACTTCAGCTCCCAGGGTGTTCACCAAGGTGCTGGCTGGCGTGATGTCTCTACTCAGATGTCAGGGGTCCGCGTGCTTCCCTATCTGGACGACATCCTCATCACTTCCCAGTCTCTACATCAGGCAGAGTTGGATACTCAGCTGGTGGTGTCCACTCTGGAGTCATTTGGATGGGTGATCAACCACCCCAAGTCCTCACTGTCCCCTTCCTTGGTAACTCCATTCCTAGGAATGAATCTGGATACAGTTCAGGCAAGGATCTTCCTTCCTCAGCAGAAGGTGGGCAGTCTGATTGCACAGTCCCTCCTAGCTTGTCCCCATCCCTCCATCAGGCAGGGGATGCAGCTGGTGGGCCTGATGGTGGCGTGCTTCGAAGCGGTCCCTTATGCTCAGTTCCACTTGAGGCCTCTGCAACTTCACCTATTGTCTGTATGGGACAAGGACCCAACGTCCCTGGACAGGGTCTGTGTGCTCTCCCCCCTGGTCAGGAGGTCCCTCTTGTGGTGGATGGACTCAAGGAACCTGTTGGGGGGCAGATCCTTTCTTGCCCCTTCCTGGGAGACGGTCACCACGGATGGCAGTCTGTCAGGTTGGGGGGGTTTCTGGAAGTCCCTGCAGTTCCAGGGGCGGTGGGGCCCTCAGGAGGCCCACACTCCTATCAATGTCTTGGAGCTGCGAGCGATCAGGTTAGTTCTGGCTCGCTTGACTACTCATCTTCATGGCCTGCCGGTTCAGGTGCGCTCGGACAACCAGACGGCAGTTGCCTACATCAATCATCAGGGAGGGACCCGGAGCAAGGGGGCCCTCCAGGAAGCGTCTCTGATCCTGACTTGGGCGGAGGCCAATGTCCCCTGCATTTCAGCTGTGTACATCCCGGGGTGGATAATCGCCTGGCGGACTCTCTGAGCAGGGGGACCTCTCGCCAAGGAGTATGGTCCCTATGCAGCAGGGTGTTTCAATCTCTGTGTCACCGTTGGGGCCAACCAGATGTGGATCTGTTTGCATCCCGCCACAATCACAAGCTTCCAGCTTTTGGCTCTCTGTCCAGGGATCCTCTAGCCCTGACCTCGGATGCGTTAGCAATGTCATGGAAGGACTTTCATTTCCTGTATGTCTTCCCCCCAATTCCCCTGCTGGGCAGGGTTCTGCGCAAGATTGCTCTGGAAGGGGTGCCGGCAATTCTGGTGGCCCGCAGGTGGCCAATAAGAGTGTGGTTTGCAGACGTGGTACAGCTGGCAGTAGATCAGTACGCTCTGCCCTTGGTGCCAGATCTGATCACTCAGTGCTCACTACGCCATCCCAATTTACAAACTCTGGCTTTGACGGCTTGGCTGCTGAAACCTCCATCTTGATGGAGAAGGGGCTGTCTTCCTCAGTTGTGGATACTTTGATTAAAGCTAGGAAGAAGTCTTCCTCTTCCATTTATTACAGGGTTTGGCGTGCCTACATTGACTTGTGTGAGTCGAAGTCTCTTCCCTGTCGTGTGTTCTCTATTCCCAGGATTCTGGAGTTCCTGCAGCATGGGTTGGAGATGGGGCTCCAACTCAGTACTCTGAAGGGTCAGGTTTCTGCCCTGGCTATTTTTTTCCAGAAGTCCTTTGCTCAGCACCCTCTGATCAGGACTTTTTTCCAGGGGGTCACTCATGTGCGTCCCCCACGTAAACCTATGGTGCCTGTTTGGGATTTGAACTTGGTTCTGTCAGCCTTGCAGGGTGCTCCCTTTGAACCTGTGCAGGATGCTGCCTTGGCCATTCTTACACTCAAGGTTGTTTTTCTGGTGGCTATCACTTCTGTCAGGCGTGTGTCTTAGTTTGCGGCGCTGTCCATTCAGCCCCCCTACTGAGAGGCACCATGACAAGGTGGTGTTTCGTTTCAAACCTGATTTTCTGCCTAAGGTAATGTCTGCCTTTCATTTGAATCAGGATATTGTTCTTCCTTCTTTGTGCCCTAATCCTAGCAATGCTAAGGAGAGGGTTTTGCACTCTTTGGATGTGGTTAGGTGTCTGAAGTACTATCTGGTGGCTACTGCACCTTTCAGGAAAACTGATGTTCTTTTTGTGGTCCCTTCTGGTCCTAGGAAGGGTTTGACTCCTGCCAATTCTACTATCAGCAAGTGGATTCGTCAGGCTGTGATTCAGGCCTACTCTGCTAAGGGAATCCTCCCTTCCGCCTTACTGCTCATTCCACTCGTGCTATTGGGACCTCTTGGGCTTTTCAGCACCAGGCTTCTGCTGAACAAGTTTGCAAGGCCGCTACTTGGTCTTCTGTTCATACCTTTACCATAAGTTTTACAAGGTTGATGTCAGCTGATGCTGTTTTTGGCCGAAAGGTTCTGCAGGCGGCAGTGGTTTAAACTGCCTGCTGCTGATTTTCTTGGGGATCCCACCCTTCTTTATGGACACTGCTATTGGATGTCCCAACTGTAAGTATTAGATTTGGAGCAGGACGTACTGTATAACAAGAATAATACAATTCTCTGATTACTCACCTGTAGAATTGGTATTATGAGTATACAGTACGTCCTGCTCCAACCCACCTTTGGTTTGCATTTTCTTGGATCCCCTGTATGGTGATTGTTATCATTGTTATAGTTGATAGTTTGGATTGTTTAATTCGCTTCTCCTTAACTGCTTTTCAATGCTGGGGATTTGTGGGAGGTCCCTGGGTATTTGAGGGGCCGGGAGGAGCCTGTTTTCGATGTCTCTGCAGTCCAGCGCCATCTGGCGGAGTATATCCCAACTGTAAGTATTAGATTTGGAGCAGGACGTACTGTATACTCATAATACCAATTCTACAGGTGAGTAATCACAGAATTGTATTTTTTCCCTGTCTCTCTCTCTCTCCCCTTCCCCTCCTCTCACGGCCAGTCTCCACTGGTCAGGGGAGGGATCGAGCGCGTCTTGCGTGCTGTGGGGGACAGGGCTTCATGGCTCCAGTCGGTGCGGCGGCGTCGCATGGCTGGAGCCCGGCTTGGGCCTTACTGGTGTCCTCCCTGGGCGCCATTACTTCTCTTGTGAGGCGCGGCGCCTCAGAGCTTCGCGCTTGCGGGGTGGGGCCGCGCAATGGCGCGTTACATGTCATTGCCGTGCGGCCCGCCCCCTCTAGGCTACGCTGTACCGGCGCCATTTTGCTGTGCGGGCGGACCGCCCCCCCGTCGCTGCGTGGGCTCCGTCTGCTTCTCCTCGGTGCACTGGCTAACGGCCCTGGTGGCTATCCGGATCTCCGGATGGGCAAGCCTTCGCCCACTCATGCTTCTGCGGTGCTCCATTGGATCCTGCCCATGCTGCTGCCTCTGTGGTGCATCTGCCTGTGCCTGATCGTGTGAGATCTTATACGGTCTGTGAGTCTGATCTTACTTCATGTATTTTATGGGTGCATGCTCTGTGGGATGCTCAATCCTTGTCTATGTTGTGTTTTTCAGGCGGGGACATTGTACTTGTGGTTTCTCCCGGTTCTCTTTCACCTCCCCCCTACGCCCTCCCGAGGCTGTGGGGTATCCCGGGTCTGGGGTCCAGCGTCTGTTATATTGGACGCACTCCTAATTAATCACCATATGGAGGCTTCTGGGGATGGCGAGCTTGGGGGTCCTTTGGGGACAGGCTTGGCTGTGTGTCATGTGCAGGACATCCCCTTTGAGTGGTCGCAGCGCGGTTTGTGTTACGTGCGCCCATAGCATCATTGCGGAACAGACTGAGCCGAGCGCCTCTTTACCCAGTCCTGTTCTCCCTGCATCTTCGCCTACTCCCCCACGCCTGCATTTAGCCCCCAGTGAAGGGGAAGCCAGCAGGGGATCCCAGTCTGACTTGGCTCTGCGTGTTGCCAGCATTGAGTGGCAAATGGCCCGTCCATCTGCCGGCAAGGCCTCTAGTAAAAAGAGGCACCTGGCTACGGGTTTGTCCCTCTTTGCCGATGATGATGATTATTTGTATGATTTCTATGGCGGCCGTGAGTCCTTGGAGGAGGGGGAATTGTTCCATGATTCCGATTCTTCTGGGGATCGTCATGGTGGGTACGATAGTGAACCAGGATCCTCCTCTGACGAGGATTCTGGGCTCCCGGATGATACCGACAGACTCTTGCCGGACGTTTTTGATGCTTTACACATCGATTCCCCTAAGGCGGTAAAGCCGAAGCAGGGGGAGCTCTTCCGCCTGGACAAGCAACGCCTAGAGTTCCCAGAGCAGGGACATTTCTCCAATATGGTCCTCAAGAAATGGGAACGCCCTAACAGGTTGCCCTCGGTGCCCAAGGGAATGCATAGAAGGTATCCGTTTTCGGCCGACTTGGTTCGCTGCTGGTCTTGTCCCCCCAAGGTGGACGCCCCCGTCCTGGGGCTCTCCAACACTTCTATTATGCCGTCTCCTGACACCACTACCTTGCGGGATAATGCCGACTGGCGTATGGATCAACTAGCCTGTCATGCCTTCAGCTTTGTGGGAACGGGCTTACGTCCAGTCTGTGCCGCGGCTATTGTTGCCATTGCACTTAAAAAGACGGTTAGGCGCTTTGCCGAGGCTGCCAGATCTCGCAAGCGAGAGGACGCCTACAAGGACCTTATGCTTTGCTCTGATTTTATTGCTTTTGTGCTTTCTGCTGTGGATGATGCCGTCCGGCTCGGTGGTAGGGCCTCTGCCCTGTTGGTTGCCATGCAAAGGTCCGTTTGGCTGCGCCAGTGGGCGGCTGACGCTGCTGCTAAGAAATCCCTCACTGGGCTACCTTTTACGGGACTACGTCTCTTTGGGGAACGTCTTGATGTTTTGACCAAGGATGGTCGGCTCCCTCAGCGTAGGAAGCATTCTTGGCCCTTTCAGGGGTCCTCCTCATTTTGTCCTTCCCATGGGGGGTGTGGAGCTGCCTTTGCAGGTAGCCGCAGGGACTCTTGGGGACGCGGCAGATCCCGTGGTCGCCCCGGTCTCTCCTGGGGTGCTAAACCCAAGCCCCCTGCCAAGACCCCTCCGGCATAAGGGGACACCCTCACCCATACGGGTGGGGGGACGGCTCCGGCTCTTTGCTCACGTCTGGAGACAACGCGTCTCGGATCGGTGGATCCAGAAGGTGGTGTCCTCCGGTTGCAAGATAGAGCTAGGAGCTTGGCCGCCCCCAAGATTCCTCCGGTCCCGAATCTCCCAAAATCCGTGATGGCGCAGGGCCTGAGGTTGGCCGTCCAACGTCTTCTATTGTCCAGAGTGGTTTGTCCTGTGCCTCTTCAGGAACAGGGTCGGGGGTTCTACTCCAATCTGTTCGCGGTGCCCAAGATGGACGGCTCCCTGAGACCCATCCTGGATCTAAAGGGGCTCAACCGTTTTGTCAGGTTCAAACACTTCCGCATGGAGACCTTACGGTCGGCGGTGAGCTCTCTTCGGCCAGGGGACTTTATGACCACTGTGGACATCAAGGATGCTTACCTGCACATTCCTATCTTCCCGGGGCATCAGAAGTTTCTGAGGTTTGCCCTGGAGGATCAGCACTACCAGTTTGTGGCCTTGCCTTTCGGTATCACTTCAGCCCCTTGGGTGTTCACCAAGGTGCTGGCGGGTGTCATGGCCCTCCTGAGGAGCCAGGGCATTCGCATTCTTCCTTACCTGGATGACCTGTTGATTGCTGCTCAATCTTTTCATCAGGCCGAGAGGGATACTCAGGTGGTTGTATCCACCCTCGAGTCCTTCGGTTGGGTGATCAATTATCCCAAGTCTTCGCTTGCTCCGTCAGTGGTGAGGTCCTACTTGGGCATGACACTGGATACTTCTCAGGTCAAGGTGTTTCTTCCTCAGCAGAAGGTGGAGGGCCTTCAGATGCAGGCGCGAGCTCTGCTGTCGTGTCCTCATCCCTCCATCCGTCTGGGGATTCAATTGGTGGGGCTCATGGTGTCCTGCTTCGAGGCTGTACCCTTCGCCCAGTTCCACATGAGACCTCTTCAGTTGAACCTCTTTTCCGTTTGGGATCGGAGACAAGAATCCCTGGAGCAGGAATTCGCTCTTTCCCCTCTGGCCAGACAGTCCCTCTCGTGGTGGTTGGACTCAAGGAATCTCCTAGCGAGCAAGTCCTTTCTGCCTCCGTGCTGGGAGATTGTCACCATGGACGCCAGTCTGACAGGTTGGGGAGGGTTTTGGCAATCGCTGAAGTTCCAGCACCAGTGGGGGCCTCAAGAGGCCCACACGCCCATCAATCTCCTGGAGCTGAGAGCGATCAGGTTGGTTCTCTTTCAAATGACTCCCCACCTTCTGGGTCGTGCGGTCCAGGTCTGCTTGGACAATCAGACGGCTGTCACTTACATCAATTATCAGGGCGGCACTCGGAGCAAACAAGCCCTCAAGGAGGTATCCCTGATATTGTCTTGGGCAGAGGAGAATGTTCCTTGCATCTCAGCGGTTTACATCCCGGGGGTGGAGAAGCAGGAGGCGGACTCCCTGAGCAGGGGGATGTCTCGGCTGGGGGAATGGTCCCTCAACAACAAGATCTCTCGCCGCTGGGGTCAGCCGGACTTGGACCTGTTTGCGTCCCGTCACAATCACAAGCTTCCAAGATTTGTCTCTCTGTCAAGAGACCCACTGGCCGTCGCCGCGGACGTTCTAGCCATTCCTTGGTCGGAATTCCGGCTCTTCTATGCGTTTCCTCCTTTTCCTCTCCTGGGGCGGGTGTTGCGCAAGATAGCCCAGGAGGGGGTACCGACCATTCTGGTGACCCCCCGCTTTGATGGCTGGCTTTGATGGCTTGGCTGCTGAAACCTCCATCCTGATGGATAAGGGACTGCAGGCTTCGGTAGTCAGTACTATGATTTGGGCGCAAAAGAAATCCTCTTCCATTATCTATTACAGGGTCTGGAATGCTTACATTGCTTGGTGCGAGTCTAAATCTTTTCCTTCTCGCACCTTCTCCATTTCCAGGATTTTGGAGTTTTTGCAACATAGTCTGGAGTCGGGTTTGCAACTGAGTACCCTCAAAGGCCAGGTTTCGGCCCTGGCAATCATAGACTGGTCAAGACTTTTTTCCAAGGAGTTACTCATGTACGTCCACCGCGTAAGCCTCTGCTGCCGGTGTGGGATTTGAAGTTGGTGCTGTCGGCTCTCCAGGGTTCCCCTTTTGAGCCATTGAACAATGCTGCACTGCCCATTATGACTCTTAAGGTAGTCTTTTTGGTGGCTATCACTTCCGTACGTTGTGTTTCTGAGCTGGCGGCGCTCTCTATTAAGTCTTCTTATTTTGAACGGCATCAGTCTCAAGCCTGATTTCTTATTTAAGGTCGTTTCTGCCTTTCATCTGAATGAGGACATTATCTTGCCGTCCTTATGTCCAGCGCCTTCTAATTCTAAGAAACGAAATTTTCATTCTCTGGATTTGGTCAGGCCCCTCAAATTCTATTTGACCGCCACTGCTTCTTTACGTAAGTCGGATTCTCTGTTTGTCCTTCCTACTGGACTTGGGGTTTGCCTCCGGTCAAGTCCACTATCAGCAAGTGGATCCAACAGGCGGTGTGGCAAGCGTATGCTGCCAAGGGGAAGGAGCCTCCTTTTCGTGTTACGGCTCATTCCACTAGAGCTATTGGTGCTTCTTGGGCTTTTCAGCTTTTTACAAGTTTTACAAGGTTGATGTTAGGGTCTCAGCTGATGCTGCTTTTGGTCGCAAGGTGCTTCAGGCGGTAGTGTCTTGAACTGCCTGCTGTCACTCACTGGAGATCCCACCCTTTTGTTCTTGGACACTGCTGTTGGATGTCCCAATCGTTAAGAATTGAACTGAGGCAAGCCGTGCTGTACACAAGGAAAAATACAATTCTGTGATTACTCACCTGTAAAATTGTTTTTACTGTGTACAGCACGGCTTGCCTCATCCCTCCCTTGTTATCGTCATTCTATTTGCCTTTTTATGGTGATGTTCTTGTGTGAGGGTTATATTAGTGGGCTGTGTTTTTGTTAACATGGTCTTGCCTCCTGGCTTCTTGTTTACTGCTTTCAAAAAAACTGGGGTTCTCTGGGTTATTCCTGCCCTTTATATGGGCCGGGAGGAGCCACAAGTCTTTGTGCAGTCAACTGCGCCACCTTGTGGTGGAATACCCAATCGTTAAGAATTGAACTGAGGCAAGCCGTGCTGTACACAGTAAAAACAATTCTACAGGTGAGTAATCACAGAATTGTATTTTCCTGTTAAGCTATCATTTGCAATGACAATAAACAAGGCCCAAGGCAAATCACTGCAGGTAGATGGCATAAATCTGGATGTTTTTTGCATGGACAATTGTATGTTGCCTGCTCCAGAGTTGGATCAGGTAAGAATCTTTTTATGCGCGTAGCAATGAAATTGCCAATGTTTAGATGCAGGCTCTGTCATGAATGACATGACATCTCAATTTGGCTAATAGGTATTTAGGATGCTAAAAGTTTTTTGTTTTTTTTTCAAATGTGCATTGACATTACCATTTAAATAAACAGTGCATAACTGTCGGGGTATAAATGGCTTCTGGCAATTTCCCTGTTAACAAAAAAACTAGGACATAGATTGCCCTCCCAGGTACCCTTGGAATAAATCTAATTAACACACTGACACTTTATACCCGTGCAGTGCCGGGTTCATTTTCTAGTAATCATAACATACGAAAAAATGCCGCTGGGATCTGCTCTCACCGAGCTGCATGAATAAGGAACTCGCAGGAGTTGCTAAAGCCTTGACCAGGATTGTGGAAAAAACGACGTGTGTCGTGACTGGCCCTGTAGGGTGGGATAAGTCTCAAGGCAGACCTGGATCATTTGCCCTGATGCCCCTGATTGAAATCGTTGGGCACGGGACGGCCGTGAGTTCACTTTATTTTATTTGCATCATCCATGCCATACTAGGGAACTTTTCTAATTGGAGAAAGGATTAGTAGTCCCAATAGTGATGGTGAAAGCAGGAAATATGCAGTGATTTTTTAGCGTGTTCCTAAACAAATTGACTTTGAATGAATTATAATATACAGTATATCATGTAAATGCTCAATATTTTTTATGAAAATATAAGGTAGACAAACCATTACCTGCACCCCATATGGCCAGAGGGGTATGGAAAAGCCTAATGCCCATTGTCGCAGGCCTAGTGTTCACCCGTGTGGGTTGGTGGGCTGGTGTTCCTGAATGGCCAGAGGCTGGCCATTTGGCCTCTGAGCCATGGGGGCCCCAGCCCCTATTTTATACTGTTTGGTTGGTGGTCTGTGAGATAGATGGGGGGTTATGCACCCTTCGTATGTGTAAGGTACGATCTGGTTTGGCTCCACCAAAAGTGCTTGGAAAGGATTCCTGAGATAAGTATTTTTGTTACACCTTTACTGTTATGAATATGATATACAGTATTTTCTGTAAATATTGTGTATACAAAAGCATATTGGACTCGCTATGAACTGGATATTTGAGTACAATTGAAAAACTCTGAGTTGTTAAAGGCCCGTCTTTTATCCTATAAACCCTTTCCAACCCCAGCCCCTGTTCCAGATGTGCTGGCTGGTAGCCTTGGGGAGGGGGGACCCCACATAATTTTTTTTCTATTAACAGATGCACAATCTGCATTTTTACATGTGTTTAAATTGCAGACAATAGACTATGCTGCTGGGGTTGTGTGCTAGACATAGCAAACAGGACTTTTTGCAGACACGTTTTCCTGCCCTCCGCCACAGCAGAGAGGCATGAAAGGGGCCAAAGAGGAGCTACTGAAGGATTTTTTGTTAGTACCATTGTGTCTGGTGTGAACGATACCTAGACATTGATCCTACTATAAATAGTACTGTTCTATCATTAAAGTGCTACAGCAGGCCAAGGCAAATTTTACACCATTGTGTCAGGCTACATTTGGCACTGTCCTAAAGTGTTTTCCATTTTTAAACTGAAGAATAAATGGAGATATCACGGTTTACAGGTTCACCTTATGATTTTTATTCTGAAGCAATTGGGCTTGGGCCTTGGCTCCCTGATGCTGCGTAATAATCAGCATAATGGGCGGGGGTTGTAGATTCCCAGAACTTGCTTCAGACACCTTGGCTGCTTCTCCCGTCTCCCCCTGGTGCTAGGTGGCAATGGAGCCTATACCAGCACTTTCAGACACATGGCCTCAATCCCAATCATCATTGCATGCACTCCCAAACACACAGGGCTGCCCCTGTAGTCTTATACGGCGAGTATATAACAAACTGTATTTTGAGTGGAAATGTTGGGGGGTCATCTTATACGCCGGAAAATACGGTAATACATCCTTACCACTCATATGTGGAAGCAGGCCACCACTTCAATAAACTACCTGGGGCATGGCAAGCATAAAGATTTTTTTCTTTCTTTTCTTTTTCTTTTTTTTGGCAAATCAAAAGTTTAAAAAAATATATATATATATATATATATTATATTCTATAGGGCTTTAGGGGCAACACTACATGTGAGGTGCAAAACAAGGAAAGATATTTTTTTTCAATTTCTAAAGGAAATAAAGCAAATAGTGCTCATTTTAATGTTTGATTACACCATAGTTTTCACTTTATTGTGTTTTGAATGAGACAGTCTCTCATAATGCCAAAAATGGCATATTTTGTCAATACAGAAATTGGCCATAAATGTTTTCATCATATCTTTTTAAATTCAAATATTCTTATTTGTATAAATGTAATATGTAAAAAACATTAATAATAATTTGGAGTTTTAGGTTTAGGTTTATGTGTTTTTCATGACTATTCTAGGATAATCAATATTATTCACCCATAGGGCAGTTATTTAAGTGGCCCTTAGGGGCCATATACATTGATATAGATACATTTGGCCATACTGGTTGTTTTTAAATTTGTCTTGTGGTGTATGTATTTTAATTCTTTGTTCTTTTGTACTAATAAAATCATTAATATATACTGTTGATTGTAGTGGTGCTTCCTTTGGGAGATTGGTGTGTTCTTTGCACGCCCACTCCAAATTATTGTGGATTGCATTTTTTATGGGTGAGCACACAGTTGTATACATTTTGTAGGAAGATTTGGGCGGTGCACCCTTTGTTAGTAAATTAAAAACATTAATAGTTAATATTTTAATATTAAAATAAAAACAACTTTCCCCAACCCTGTCCCTTGGTTGATCTTAATGGATTGGTCTTTTTTCAATTTTATCAACTATGTAACTATGGGTCTTATATAAGAAGTGCGTCATTAAGTGTCATTTTGCAGGCACTCTCCCAGTTTTTGACAATTTTGACAGAATGACACTGGAAGTCACGACGCCCGATGTTAACTAATTTGTTTTTAATTGACGCTGAGGTGAAAATATTAGCACTGAGTAGTACTGACTGGCGCTCAAGCTTGATAAATCCGGCTCCCAATATTAAATAAATTATCCTGCAAAGATATTGGTTTGCTGTGTACTTCTGTTTTCTATATTTGTGTTGGTTAATGTTTGTCTGCAATCATTTAAAGTTGTCAAGATGTGACTAATAAAGCAATCAGACTTCACTCCCTATAAACTTAGATGTGTCATCCTGTAATCATTTTTAAAGGTACATGTTATAACTATAGGAGCTTCGGCAGCAAATGTATTTTTGTTGAGTATAGTAGTTTTAAATCATCAGGTCTTCTTAAAATAGTTGTAAAAAATCTATACATGATAATTTTTTTTTATTTTTTTGTATTTGACCTGTAAATTATTATATTGATATCCAGAAAATGTGTTTACAGTGGAATTTGTAAATGAAATGTCTCTAGCAGAATCGAAGATATTTTAATTTAGGTGACATGTTAAAGGGAAACATAAAGGGAAAGAAAATGGGAAATACAACAGCAAATAAAGGATAAATACACGGAGAGGTCATACAATTATTAATTCTAGGTGGTGTTATACGGTAACATGCATTTAGTATATATACAGTGCAGGATTTAAAAAGACCTTGCTACAAGCTTGTGCAGACGACTGGGAATGCAAATTAGATGCGCAATGACTCATTGCAGTTTAGTACTCTATTGTTCCTTTGCCTATTTTAGGATGTTTTGAGCCCTGGTTTTAACTCTTAAAGTGGACCAAAAACCCACGTTTTTAACTAGAATCCCCAAAATTGCTCCACCTATGAAGATTACCATTTGCCAATTTTCACTGCTCCTGCTTTCACTGCTCTACTCTAATCCCAGATAATACTGTCTGTTTTAGCTGTAAAGCTCCGCCTCCTACATTCATTGCCACTGCTGCGTGTGGCAATGATATCATTGCCACACCTAAGCAATGACTGATCCCTTGCCATATTACAATGAGTGACAGCAAAATAAGAGTGTTCCAGGACGATTCAAATAGCGAAAATATCTATTTCTAGTTCTACAACAGAAAAAGGGAGTATAGGCAGGGGCTTTGGCAAAATTTATTTAACAAGTTCAGTGGGTTTTGGTCTGCGAGGTAAGAGGATGGAAGTTGGGATGGGACAACATGATGATTTTATCTGCCGTTCTGGTAATTCTTTGCAGATAAATTTTATTGGGTCACTCCCTGTGTACAGGGGGTTACACCCTTTACATGCTCGACCCTCCACTAAAACCAGTCAAATTATGTTTATTGTATGGTAGTAAAATGGATCCCTGATTTGGGAAAGAGAAATGTGGGCTGGTTGAACTGATGGCCCCTGTAGGGCAGTAGAAAAAATTAGACTAGGGTGTTATGGATCATACCCCTAGTCTATGGGAATTAGGGTGGGGCTCCTACAGTTTACAACAACCTCACCTCAATAAATATAAAATCACATTTTATTGACTCATCTCTAAAATTTACAATCTATAGTAGCAAAAATATTTTGACATTTCCATACATTGTCATCATACAAGTTAAAAATGGTATCTCACTTATGCTGCCATAGAAAATATATGATAGACAATTTCAAAATGAAGGCGGCGGCGCGCTGCGACTTACGCGCCCCCGTTTCCACACCACTGGAATCCTTTGATCCGGCCATCGCCGGCCTGGGACGCTCGGGTCACAGCACAAGGCAACCCGTACAAGGGTGGCGGGCGGATGACGATAGCCAGGACATCTCTCACTATTCAGCGATAAGGGCAATTTAGCAATCTGCCACAATGATCAAACCTCTTAGAACAAACTACTGATCCAGCTTATTTATTTGAATGCAATATGGACTGCCCAATAATAGAAAGCAGCTGCCTATCATATTCAGAAAATATTTTTGTCCTAGCAAGCACTGAGGAAGCTCACAATGAGAAGCAAAACTAGTCTGCGATACAGGAAATTTTTGAAATTGTATATCATATATTTTCTATGGCAGCATAAGTGAGATACCATTTTTAACTTGTATGATGACAATGTATGGAAATGTCAAAATATTTTTACTACTATAGATTGTAAATTTAAGGGATGATTTAATAAAATGTGATTTTATATTTATTGATCTGTTTATTGAGGCAAGGTTGTTGTAAACTGTAGGAGCCCCACCCTAATTCCCATAGACTAGGGGTATGGTCCATAACACCCTAGTCTAATTTTTTTCTACAATTCTTTGCAGATGTATTTTTTTCTATCCTGCTGCTTCCTCTGTACCAGGCTAGTAAGGATGCTGTAAGGATTTATTTCACACATCCTGTGTAATACATGGACATCAATTTCTGAAAATAGGCCAAAATTCCCAAGCTGTCTCAGGAGCTCTTTGTTGGGCCTTCTTTAGAACTGAATCAACATGAACACTTCATTTCAGATGTGAGAGGTGAATACCCAGGAATTTTGCTTCATCTACTTTCTTGACTTCGCACCTTCCCATACGACTTAAAGTCAACAATGGGAGTAATTTGCAAAAACTGACCACCATCTCTACAAATTTTTCAGTTTTTGACTATCCTGGGGGTGCCCCACTGTGTGAAACCCCCCCCAATCGCCGCAGCCAACTCACCTCACTGCGGTCCTACGGCGCATGCGCTCGCTTCTCCAATCAAAGCGCTCGGAGCCGCTGAGCTATGGGCGTCTAAGCGACGTCTAAGCTCAACGGCTTCGAGCGTGCTGGCGGGCGCATCTTACATTTCCCTCTAACAGGGAGTGCGCCCGCGCCGGGCATTCACAAGTGGTCGGCTCGGGCACGCACCCTGCTAGAGAGAAGCGCGAGGTGGTAGTGATGGTAGTGTTATCTGCATACCTCTCTCTGCTGATAGGAAGAACCTTTTGGGGGGGGGGCATCCAGAATGCTGGAGCCCCCTCGCACCTAACTGCACAGATCGCTCTTAATACTCACCTTCATGACTACGGCCCACGGGACAGCCTGGCGGCCAATCGCGGGACTCTTTTCCAGAACTGGCTCGTAATGAATGTAAGTATTACGAGCGATCTGTGCAGTTAGGTGGGGGGGGCTCCAGCATTCTTCCTATAAGCAGAGAGAGGGACCAAATCCCGTTAAAGTAATAACGGGTGTTGGTCCAGTTTAACAACTGTCTGTAGAGGAAGTGCATGAAATGCAAAGGGTGAAGCCGCACGGGAGCGGCGGGCGCGGATGTTCCTTGTCATTATCCCGCTCTTTGTATTTGTGCTATTGGAGGCTCTATAACTTGGGTTTGCATATAGTGTGCGGTGCTGGCACATATTGTGTTGTTGTGCTGAATTGGTATTGTATGATCACCTGTTCATATATATTTACTATTATTGGGGTGCATTATTGATTTGTTATAGGGATATGTCCTATAGTCATCAATTTTTACGGCATATCACTTTGCACTTGGTACTTTATATAGCTTGTTAAACATAGAAACATAGAAACATAGAAGGTTGACGGCAGAAGGAGACCATACGGTCCATCTAGTCTGCCCTTATGTGTATACTGTATATTCTCTTTATCTTAGGATAGATGTGTGCTTATCCCAGGCATGTTTAAATTCAGTGACTGTTGATGTTTCAACTACCTCTGCTGGAAGTTTGTTCCAAGCACCTACTACTCTTTCTGTAAAATAATATTTTCTAACATTGCTCCTGATCTTCCCCCCGACTAGCTTCAGGTTGTGCCCCCTTGTTCTATCGTTAAATTTCTTCTTAAAAACACTTCCCTCCTGAACCTTATTCAATCCTTTCACATATTTAAAGGTCTCAATCATGTCCCCCCTCTCCCTTCTTTCCTCCAGACTGTACAAATTAAGTTCTTTAAGTCTCTCCTGATAAGTTTTAAGTTTAAGTCCTTCCACCATTTTCGTTGCCCGCCTTTGGACACGTTCTATTTGAATAATGTCTTTTTGCAGGTAAGGTCTCCAGAACTGCACACAGTATTCTAGCTGTGGCCTTACCAGGGCTCTATACAGCGGCATCACAACCTCCCTCTTCCTACTGGTGATGCCTCGAGCTATGCAGCCGAGCATCCTGCTTGCTTTTCCCACTGCCTGGCTACACTGTCCACTCATCTTGCAGCTATCAGTAATCAGTACCCCTAAATCTCTCTCCTCCGAGGTCCTGGCTAACACAGTGCTGCCCATACGGTACTCAGAGCAGGGATTCCTTCTACCCAAGTGCATGATTTTACATTTAGAGACATTAAACTCTAGTTTCCACAGTTTTGACCATCTATCCAGTAAAGCTAAATCATTTTCCATGTTGCAGACACCTCCAGGAATATCCACCCTATTACTAACCTTTGTATCATCAGCAAACAGACAAACTTTTCCTACCAAGCCTTCTCCTATGTCACTTACAAATATATTAAAAAGAATGGGGCCCAGGACAGAGCCCTGCGGCACACCACTTGTAACTCGCCTTTGTTCAGATTGCACGCCATTTACAACAACGCTCTGATACCGATCCCTCAGCCAACTGGAAATCCACTGAACTATCCAGGGACTGAGTCCTACCTTCAATAACTTATCTATGAGCTCCTTATGTGGTACAGTGTCAAAGGCTTTGCTAAAATCCAGATAGGCGATATCCACAGCACCACCTTCATCTAACACTTTAGTGACATTGTCAAAGAAATCAATAAGATTGGTCTGACATGATCTGCCCTCAGTAAAGCCGTGCTGTTTTGGGTCCAATAGGTCATTAATTTTTAGATGGGAAATTATCTGTTTTTTTAAGAGTGTTTCCATTAATTTGACCACTATAGATGTTAAACTAACTGGCCTGTAATTACTGGCTTCTTCTCTACTCCCCTTTTTATGGATTGGTACGACATTGGCCATTCTCCAATCATATGGAACCTCACCAGTTGAAAGGGAATGGTTAAGTAAATCAGTTAGAGGGGCTGCAATCACAAACCTAAGTTCCCTTAGAACTCTGGGGTGGATTCCATCTGGACCCCAGGTATGTATTGTTGCATATATATTTTTCTTACTTTAGCACTTGGCACTTTATTTAGTTTATTGTTTAGGCATTTTCAGGCGATTTAGCACTGGGCACTTTATATAGTTTGTTGTTTAGGTATTTTAGGTGACCTTATCATTTACAGGGATTTATTAGAATAAGTATATTGTATATTACATAATCATGTTTTGTATTACAATTTTTGTGTATGCTCCCTTCAGTGTAGTGTAGCAGTGGTCGAGAGTTTTTTCTTCTCCTGTGGCTCATGTTACATGTTGCTTGTATTTAGTGTGCCAGCACCACTATATGTGTATCCAGTAATGGACACTCCCACTTCATTATCCTATTAGCCAAGGAATCCAGGGCCACTTCCACTGGGGCCGGTGTTCGAATGTACACAGCCACTTGGAGTGTTGAAGTGAACGCTCTAAGGGCATAGAATGGTCTGCAATTCAACACTAGCAATTCCAGATGTTGGGAGCATCCCTTATTCAGTAATTTAACATCACATCACTAGTTTGAGTTAACATAGAGCCACCACCGATCATTTTGCAGGATAGTTGTGCATCCTTATCTGCTCTGTAAATTGTGTAGCCTGGAATATTGATTGTGTTATCTGGAACACAAAGCAGAGGTCAGCTGAATTCTGTTGTAATGATTTTTTGTTGAAAATAAGATGAAGCTCCTCCGCCTTATTTGGAAGTGAGCACAGATTTGCTAAGTACAGAGGGGAGAGGAGCACGGAGACCCTTATTCCTAAGACTCACCAGAATGCCAGCTCTATTTCGCCCTTCTGCAGGTCCATCATGGTTTCCAAAGCACATTTTAATGTGGGTTGTTACCATGGTTCAGGTGCATCGCTGGGGTTCACATTGGTATACAGTGGGCATTTTGGTTGTTAAGTGCCAAGGGTAATGACTACTTTTCATGGAATGGAACTATAAATCTAAAACCAAAAATCTCAGTCCATTTTAATTCTGGTTGTAAGGGACCAAATGAAATCATAAAAAGGGGGTCAATTAAATTTGCATGTCACTGCAAGTCATTATCCAAATCAGGTAATGTGGTGCTTATATTGCGCTAAGGTGCTACATTTTATGCATGTACAGACCCAGTAGATTGTTGCCAAAGCAGCTGAGGCCAAAGCAACAGGTTGGCTTGTGAGGGCTGCATCAACAGATTAGTTAGGAAAGGCATATGGGCTGCAGAAGATCTGGCCAATTCTACAGTCTTACTAGCACTTGCTTTTGTGGAGAGATGGCATTTTATGTAGCAAACTAGGGTGTAAGCCTTGTAGAATAGAAGGTTTCATAGCAATTAACTAACCCCTGTTCTCTGCCTCTTGCTAGCAATCATCTTCTATTGTGGTATAGAGAACTTTCAGTAAGAAGTTACATTTTATATTTGCAAACAGGGGTAGAATGGCCGTAGCAAGATCCTAAAAAGTTCACAATGGATTGCAGTAATTTGGGGATGTCTGGGTTGGTCCTTGTAACATTTCTCCCTCCCTAATCCACACTAAGCCCCCCTTTACTCCTCTTGCAGCACACTAATTGACTGGAAGCAAATGGGTGCTGAGCAGGCTGGCACGGTTTGCAAGCAAGTTTGGCCCAAATGCACTTTTATAAATAGCAATGTTGGGTACATAAAATAATTGTAGAGTCAGTTGTGGCCTGTGGGGGCAGTTGTGACCTAGAGGTAACAGAGCCAATCTTGTGATCAGAGAGGTTCAATTCTTGAGCATGACTTGAGCAAGACACAAGTCATAATTCATTTTAAATTCTTTAAAAAAGCACCAGTCATGCACAATTCTTGAACATGACTCGAGCAAGGCACCTAAACCCACAACTGCTCCGTGATTTGGGCAGCCCACCACTCTGGGAATGTATGCTGCTTGTGTTTATCTCACTGTATGGATAGGTTAAATAGGAACAACACTATAATACTCTAGGGGGGTTCGGCTACCTCTTTATGGAGCAACCCGAATTGGGATGCCCCGCTGCCTGAAACCCCTTGGATGTCCGTTCAACTCACCTCTCTGTACCGCGGTAGCATCCTCAGCATACCTTTAGCTACCCCCCCCCCCCCCCCTTGCTAGGTCTTTCTGAACATCCAGATTCATTCAGATTTCCTTGCCGTATTGTGCAAGCATACAATAGCCATATATATGCAAATAAAATCCATTAAAATATAAAAAGATATGTTGTCCATTGTTTTCGATTAGAGCAACTCAAAAGAGGTCTAGCAATGGCCAATGAAAATCAGGTTTGGCCGTCTTTAATTCTAAACAGATATTTTTGTTTTTGAATTGCAACACTCTCATTTGTATACCTGCTCTGCATCTCACCCATTAGTGCCATGGATGTCTGTCAAACACATCCTCTCAAATAATAACTAACCTGCTTTGACATTTGGATTGGACACAGTTGAGTGCTTTTTACATACACACGTGTAAAAAATGTCAAATCCGTCATCAGATCTGTTTGGACTTCAAAAGACAAATCCATATTTGTATTTACAAAGCCTTGGCTTTCACACAATACTTGCTGCAGTATTGTAGGGTCTATGAGAGTTGACCGTCGCCATGCTACAGAGAGACTTTTTGAGCAATGTGATGCCCATATGCAATAAACAAGAATATAAAATTTTATGATTTTGGCATTGATTCTTTGTGGTGGAATTGTAAGAATTCCATGACCCGCATGTTAGTATCGTTTTGCATTATTTTATTTTTTAGTAGTATATTGTGTCAAAGAAAATGCTATCCATGGGGGTCTCCTAGGAATATCTCAAGCAAATCTCAGATCTTATCTAAAGATCAAATTAACAGCATGGATTATGTTTTATATCATTACAAATAGCAAAGGCTAAATGTTAACATTTAAGGAAATACAAGACTTATTTACTAAACATGTTTTCAATTAAACATAGGAAGGATATGAACATTTCCAAAGAATTTTCCTCAAGCCACAACAGAAGAAAAGAAACCTTTTGTGTAATTATAACCACATTTACATTCCACTTCCTTTCAAGGGCTGTTGTTGTCTGAGAAGACACCTATTAGATGCAGATCTAAAGGCAAACCTTGTATGCGTCTAGTGTTTATATCATGCTGGGAAACTCTCCGTTGGGCAGCACTGTAAACCAAAGCGGTGTGTTCTTTGAGCCATTCCATTACTCAGTATATTTCTGTTTTATCTTAACACCTTCAGTATGTTAAGTCAAATAATACTGTCAAGAAACATATATATATGCATTGTATAGAAATTGCTTTACATGCAAATCACTGTGTGTTATACCATGAGTGTGATATACTTAAGTGGGAAGAAGTTTTCTCCATTTGGTGGACAGATGGGCTTATTGCCAGTCATATGTCAAACATATATTGCATTTGCTAGGTCTGCACATATATGGCCACACATTAAACCATGCCTTGGGGTATGGAAAAAGATTAAGACCAAATGTAGCAAAAATAGTTTAATATCAGTTCCACTTAATATTCTTAACGCTTCCTTGCATGATACAAAAAATAAATGGGCAACTTTTTCTTTTTTTTATTGTTTTTACATTCCTGCCCTGTCTCTCCTCTCTGTTTCTCTATCTCACATGTTCTTTCTCTATTCTTCTGTTTCCTGTAGGTTCTTTTCTTATTGTTTCTCTTTATTCTTTCTTTCCTTCACTTTCTCTTCCTTCTATTCCTTCCACCTCTACTATCCTTAATTAGATTCATGTTGAAAAGAGAGCCTGCATTCAAGGTGCTACTAGCATTTAAATAGCAGATGTATATCTCAGGGATGCATGAAGTCCTTGTCAAGGCAAACACCAATTTCCTCCCACCGTATTCCTCTTGGGAGCATTGTAAAATAAGCCATTTCAAAGCACATCAACATCTCTGATTATATGTAAATATCTCATGTATTCTTAACAAATCTGCTTTCTTTTCTTCAATTTTGGGGTGAACTGTGAAGGGCATGTCATGGTGCAGCTTTGTGAGTCATTAGAATGCTCTGCTGTGGTCAGAGACAGCTGTGAAACCACTGAAGCTTGCCATGCTCGCTTGTGCTTAGAGTTCCAAGAGTCAGAGTTAGACCCCTTCTTTGTATGGTTCTGGATAAATTAAACTGGAAGAAGGGGTAAATGTTGGAGCCCTGCTTGGCTTTTACCGTGCATGGGTGGAAAATGAGGAGAGACACATAGGACAAGCATCAGTTGAGCTGCTTTCTGCCTCGTTATTGCCATTGGGTTTACCGTTTTTAGGAATTAAAATTTTCTTGTTGTACTCATCTATAAACAACAGGGACACATTTGGTAAAGTTTGTAGTCTATATCACTTTGTAGTCTATATCTTCTTTCACTTTTGTCATGAAAGATAAAGAAAAATGAAGGCACAATGGTTTAAACCGGACAAAATTATTTTCCTTATCTAAAAATTGGATAGTATTGGCAGTTTTAACCTCTTTGAATTAGTTGTTAACATTAATATGGTTTGGTAAAAAATGTATGCATGCTAAGACATAAGGCTCGATTCAGAGTGACAAAAAAAACTTCCGTTTTAGTTCCGATCTGTTTTTTTTTGGAAATGTTTCCGTTCTCGTATGAGTGTGCGAGTGATTCTATGCATGCATTGAAAACCTTCTGTAAAGTTTCCGTCCGTTCATACGGCAGATTACGAATACGAGGATGTCATTTTCCATCCAGACTTTTCCGTTTCATTTTCACATGTTACAACGTAGCCTTTCGTTTTTGGCCTTTTCCCATTGTATCCTCCAACGAATCCTTTACGTTTCCCTTTTTCAATAAATAATCATCCAGACGGAAATCCTTACGATCTTGCGCCTGCGCACTACAAACTTAACTCATTAAAGTGCTCGCCTACATATTTGCCACCCTCACTTCTACTACAATGTTTAGCTAAATCACTTAGCACTATCCTCCATCTTCCCTTTTGGACCCTTAAAGCTCACCCAAACCACTTAGCACTATCCTCCATCTTCCCTTTTGGACCCTTAAAGCTCACCCAAACCACTTCGCGGTTAGGTTCTGCTTCCATTTTAGCCCCCTAAAACTTACCCAAATCACTTCTCGGTCATGTGAATATTCATCTTTAAATATTTCTGGGCCCATTAGTTTTGTGTTAATGTATTTTGTAAATGAAATGACAATGTAACATTTTTTTTATTCCATCATAAAATATAAAATTTGTAAAAATTTTGAAAATTTCAAATTTTTACAACTATAAAAAACAAAATACATAGCAATGGCAGGCCACTGAACATTATTCTTCATCTGTGATCCCCAACGAGTCGCGCAGCTCCTGCATCTCGACCACCAACTGAAGGACCCTGACACTCAGTTGTGCCACTCTGGCACGTGTGGTCCCTGTTAAAAAGCGTAAATTAAAATATTGGTATAACCTTGTTGGGGTCATGTATGGTCTAAACACCTAAATCTGGACTTCTAAAGCCAGAGGGCCCTTGCCACAGGCCGGGTTTTGCATAGTGCCTGATTAGAGAACCCCTGGCCCGCATTCTGCAGGCAAAGAACGGGCATCAGGAGCAAGGGCGAGTGGCACATCTTGCAGTTCCTGCAACCAAATATAAAATAATTACACAAAGCAATGGTAACCAACTAAAACAATAACTCCTACAACAAATTAAGATTCAAGTTCAACAATCCAAATATAATTCACAAAGGACATAAGTCTAAAAAAATATAGCAATTATATGGATGTGTGGAAAAATAAATGTTTACATGATAAGGACTAATTTAGGTCAGCATTAAAATGCATCTATAAGGCATACATGAAATGTATTGATTCAGGTATGCATTGCTATACAATTTATGGCCTCGGCCATGCTGATACATGCAATGCCTTGGTGCTAAAGGCGTGCAGACTCCTCCACATAGCCGCAAAACATGTTCAACAATAGCAATCCGAGCCCTCAAAGGTCCCGTAAGGGGATTGGAAATGAAACGGATTTATAGGGTGGTGGCCCGCCGGAAATCAGCTCTCTGAATCAGACGGAAACCCATCCCAACAACGGAAGTTATCTGAACGAACGAAAAATTTCCGATTTTGTTTGGAAAATGATCCGAACTAACGGAAATGTTCCGATTTGCTTCCATTCATTGAAAGCGCATTCCCGAACGTTCGTACGAATGAAAAATGAACGAAAAAAAAGCAAAAAAATGACAAACACCCACCAAAACTTTCACAGACAGCTACGGAAGTCCGGACGAATGTGTCTCTGAATCGAGCCTATAGTACAAAAAGGGACTTTAGACTTACAGACTCACAACAGAATCTTTCTTCCTGCGGAGCACTACCTTGCCTTGTAATATTTTGGTGCTCTGTATTTTTCACAGGGTTAGGATTCCTAGTGCGGAGCCTGACTGCATTAGCATGCTTTGCTATTGCAGAGAGCTTGGCAGAACCTTGATCACCTACAATATTTGTTCATATTAAAAGGGCATTCCAGGTTAAGTCTTAAATTAACCTTTTGCTTGGAATGTCCCTTTAATGCATTGATGGGCATATGCAGTAGATGTATAGCACAGGATAGGCTGTGTGAATTCAGCTTTTTCGGCATAGAGGATTTCTTTAGTAATGTTAGCTTTTTAGCCTCCAATGCTTACCCTAAGCATAAACTGGTAGGTTGTTAGCCTGCATTGTTTCTGTAATTGTTTATTCTACATTAAATTAGATGAACCTTGGATGCCGCCATTGTAGCCAGGAAATAAGCCTCACTCACACCACAATGTTGTCAGTCTGAGAACATGTTTCTTACCCAGTGCCTACTTATCCACAACAACTAACATTTAAAACAGTGTGAAAACTGCTGAAAGTTTGGCAAAATAAGCCCTGACATAGGATTCTCACTTGGAGAGCTTTGTCACTGCAAACACCCAATTCAGCATTTGATTGGTTGTTTGAAGTTGGGAAACAGCATGGTTGTTTAGTTAAACGTGGTATCAACTTCTAAACCCCCACTTTCTTCATTAAAAAAAAGACAGAAGCTCTTTAAGGTCCCTTTCACACCTGCCAATTTGAGTTATTTTGGAGCAGAAATACTCCAACGCAACGAAAATTAGTTAATGAGAATTAATAGGCACTTGCACATTTGTGCATTGCATTGTGCTGTGATCTACACTAGCAATACTGTGCATGCCAATACTCTTCATTGGCACTGCAGATAATGCACAGTGTACCGCTTTATGTGTGGTGCACTGCTTTTTTTTATCTTGATTGCTCTGGGGGATAGGGTAGTGTCAGGGATGTCCTCAAGCACTGACAGGAAAATAAAGTACAGCAGAAATAGCAGCACAGTCATAGACAAGTATAAGGCCAGCAGGAGTCCTCCTGCTCTGCAATTCTGCTATACATTTTCCAACAGACAGTCCCTCAGAAGAGCCTTGATATTTAGGTTCAGCCAATGGCCCCACTCTACTTTCCCTCTATACTGCAATGTGCCTAGAGCACTGATATAAATGTAGCTCAAGAGACAAGTAGCTCTCTGAGGAATTTATTACTGCTTGCATCCATAGCTTCTGTCCGTTCACTGTTGGAGGTTTAGTAGTTGAACCCACAGACCACTACAGCAAAGGACACCATCTCATGCTATCAGATAAAAACTTCTTGCACAAACGCAGAACAAAGACGAGAACCGCAGAACAAAAACTATTTATTCTTAGTATACAGTACGTCCTGCTCCAAATCTAATACTTACAGTTGGGATTTACTCCGCCAGATGGCGCTGGACTGCAGAGACATCGAAAATAGGCTCCTCCCGGCCCCTCAAATACCCAGGGACCTCCCACAAATCCCCAGAATTTCTCTGCAGTCTGGCTGCGAAGGACGAGAAATTGGCTCTCTACTCGCAGGTGAGCGGGGTTATTAACCTGCGGCCCTGTAGGACTATTCCCACCCGTTCCATTAGTAATATGCCTCCCAGCCTTGGCTGCGCTGGTCGAGTGAAGGTAGACAGCACTGCCGTTGGTGCTTAGGAGCGCTGCTCCACCGCAATCCCCCACCAAAGGGTAGGCGGTTCAGGCTTATGGTGAGCCTTTATGGGATGCCCCTCCCGCACTATTGCCCCTTGCCCCTACCTATCGGTGGGCCCTCTTTAAGTGGCCGCCGTCCTCCCTCATCCTCCTTGTAGTCTTCGGGGGAAAAGAGGGGGGGGGGGGTGTATGTGTATAGATATGTATGTGCTTTCACTTTTCACATGTCTTTATTCTTGTGTCAGCCGCCGCACTGACTTGTCTTTTAAAATTACCACTGCCGCACGCTGACTTTGTTCCGCGCTTGGCGGCGGCATTACCTCAGGCGCTGGTGCGCCATCATTGGCTGTTGGCCTTTCTGGCTTTGCGCTCTTCGAGGGGGGCGGGGCCCATCTTTGGCGCGTTCCGCGTCATCGCTATTATTGGCCCGCCCCTCGAGGTATATCGACGCCATCTTTTCTGTCTTGGTTGGCCTATGCGTGACGGACTCCTACCTACCGCGGTCCGTAAGTGCCCTCGCGGGCGGCTTTATCTGCTTCACTTTTGTTACGATGTACTTAAGGTCTTGTCTGTTTATGTCTTTCAGGTGGGACGAACCCTTCTTGGCTTCTTCCGGCCCTGTTTTAGTATATTGCTTGTAGGCCTTGTAAAAATTATACTCCCACGTCCCTAGTGGGTTATTGGGACATCCAGGGTTGCTATATAGCGTTGTTCCCTATCGGCGTATAGCGCCGCTATAATCACCATATGGAGGCATCCCAGGATAATGTTACCGGGGTCCCTTTGGGACAAGACCGGCTGTGTGTAGCGTGTGGGCAGCCTCATGCTGACGCTGACAAGGCGCGGGTCTGTGTACCCTGTGCTGAGCAGGTGCTTGCATTGCAATCTGGCCTGCCAGTGGCTGCACCTCGTTTCACTTCACCTATTCCCCCAAGCTTAAATCTCACTTCTGTTGAGTTGCATACTAGTGGGGATTCTCAGCCTGATGTGTCTTCTAGACTGGCTACTGTTGAACAGATTATTGCGAAGTCTTTAGCGCGTAAGGCCCCTGCTAAGAAGCAGCACTTGACGCCTAATGTCACTGTTTTCCCTATGGAAACTGAGGAGTTTTGGAATCTGTGGGGCTATACCCCGTCTGATGAAGGGGAGCTCTTTTCTAATTCAGGCTCATCTGATGAGAGACCAAGGGGTCATGACAATTCTGGCTCTGACCCCTGGGCACCGACAGATTATTGACCCAGATTTTTGAGGTTCTGTCTCTCTCTCTCCCTGTTGAGGCTCCCAGGCAAAGAGGGGAGCTTTTCCATACAGCAAGATCACGTTTGGAATTTCCAGAGCAGGCACATTTCCATAACCTTGTGCTCAAGGAATGGGAGAGCCCCAGTAAACTTCCCGGGGTTCCAAAGAGTTGGGATAGGAAGTATCCCTTTCCTGCTGAGGTGGTTAAATGTTGGTCATCCCCCCCCCCCCCGAGGTGGATGCCCCGATCCTAGGGCTATCTAACACCTCTGTCATGCATTCTCCTGATTCTACTACCCTGCGGGATGCCGAAGACCGGCGTATTGATCAGCTGGCATCCCACGCCTTTGCATGTGCGGGGACGGCGCTGCACCTGGTCTGTGCCTCTGCCATTACTGCTGTGGCCACTAGAACCCTTATCAGAAATATGCTTGATAGTGCCCCTGATGATTTGCCTTGTGAGGTGTTTAATGCACTCTCCAGTTGTGATGTTTTTGTAAACTTTGTACTATAAGCATTGGATGACACCATCAGAATGTGTGCCAGAACTTCTGTCCTCATGGTGGCTATACGCCGCTCGGTTTGGCTGCGCCAGTGGGCTGCTGACAACGCTGCCAAGAAGGCCCTCACTGGTTTTCCCTTTAAAGGACTGCGTCTGTTTGGAGACCGCCTGGACCTTTTTGCTAAGGGAGGCAGGTTACCCCAGCGCAGGCGGCAACCTCGGCCCTTTCGGGGACAGGGTTCCTTCTCCTCCCCTTACCGTGGTGCAAGACAGGGAAGGGGGGTGTCTTTCCCTGGGGCCCGGGGAGATTTCTGGGGTAGAGGCAGAGGACGTGGACGTCCTGGCTCCTCCTGGGGTCCCAAAGCTAAATCCTCTCCCAAGCCCCCTCAGGCATGATGGGGCGCCCTCACCCATCCGGGTGGGGGGACGACTGCAGCACTTCGCTCCCGTCTAGAGGCTTCATGTCTCAGACCGGTGGATTCAGGAGGTAGTGTCCTCCAGTTACAAGTTGGAGTTTGCTGCCGATCCCCCTCCAAGATTCATCAGATCCCGGATTCCTCAGGACCCTGTGTCAGCTCAGGAGCTAGTGCAAGCAGTGCAAGGCCCCCTGGAGCTGGGGGTCATCTGCCAGGTCCCTTTAAGAGAAAATGGCAAGGGCTTTTATTCCAACCTATTCACAGTACCCAAAAAGGATGGTTCGGTCAGGCCCATCCTGGACTTAAAGATTATCGACAAGTTTGTCAGGGGCAGGCGCTTTCGCATGGAGACTCTGTGCTCTGCCATCAGTTCCCTGTGCCAAGGGGATTTCATGACTTCTGTGGACATCAAAGATGCTTACCTTCATATTCCTGTGTTCCCAGGTCATCAAAGGTTCCTCAGGTTCGCTCTGATGGATCAACACTACCAATTTGTGGCCTTGCCCTTCGGCCTCACTTCAGCTCCCAGGGTGTTCACCAAGGTGCTGGCTGGCGTGATGTCTCTACTCAGATGTCAGGGCGTCCGCGTACTTCCCTATCTGGATGATATCCTCATCACTTCCCAGTCTCTACATCAGGCAGAGTTGGATACTCAGCTGGTGGTGTCCACTCTGGAGTCATTTGGATGGGTGATTAACCACCCCAAGTCCTCACTGTCCCCTTCCTTGGTAACTCCATTCCTAGGAATGAATCTGGATACAGTTCAGGCAAGGATCTTCCTTCCTCAGCAGAAGGTGGGCAGTCTGATTGCACAGGCTCAGTCCCTCCTAGCTTGTCCCCATCCCTCCATCAGGCAGGGGATGCAGCTGGTGGGCCTGATGGTGGCGTGCTTCGAAGCGGTCCCTTATGCTCAGTTCCACTCAAAGCCTCTGCAACTTCACCTATTGTCTATATGGGACAAGGACCCAGCATCCCTGGACAGGTTCTGTGTGCTCTCCCCCCTGGTCAGGAGGTCCCCCTTGTGGTGGATGGACTCCAGGAACCTGTTGGGGGGCAGATCCTTTCTTGCCCCTTCCTGGGAGACAGTCACCACGGATGCCAGTCTTTCAGTTGTGTTTTTTTTTGGAAGTCCCTGCGGTTCCAGGGGAGGTGGGGCCCTCAGGAGGCCCACACACCTATCAATGTCTTGGAGCTGCGAGCGATCAGGTTAGTTCTGGCTCGCTTGACTACTCATCTTCAGGGCCTGCCTGTTCAGGTGCGCTCGGACAACCAGACGGCAGTTGCCTACATCAATCATCAGGGAGGGACCCGGAGCAAGGGGGCCCTCCAGGAAGCGTCTCTGATCCTGACTTGGGCGGAGGCCAATGTCCCCTGCATTTCAGCTGTGTACGTCCCGGGGGTGGAAAATCACCTGGCGGACTCTCTGAGCAGGGGGACCTCTCACCAGGGAGAATGGTCCCTATGCAGCAGGGTGTTTCAATCTCTGTGTCACCGTTGGGGCCAACCAGATGTGGATCTGTTTGCGTCCCGCCACAATCACAAGCTTCCAGCTTCTGTCTCTCTGTCCAGGGATCCTCTGGCCCTGACCTCGGATGCGCTAGCAATGTCATGGAAGGACTTTCAGTTCCTGTATGTCTTCCCCCCAATTCCCCTGCTGGGCAGGGTTCTGCGCAAGATTGCTCTGGAAGGGGTGCCAGCAATTCTGGTGGCCCCCAGGTGGCCAAGAAGAGTGTGGTTCGCACACGTGCTACAGCTGGCAGTAGATCAGTACGCTATGCCCTTGGTGCCAGATATGATCACTCAGTGCTCACTACGCCATCCCAATTTACAAACTCTGGCTTTGACGGCCTGGCTGCTGAAACCTCCATCTTGATGGAGAAGGGGCTGTCTTCCTCAGTTGTGGATACTTTGATTAAAGCTAGGAAGAAGTCTTCCTCTTCCATTTATTACAGGGTTTGACATGCCTACATTGACTGGTGTGAGTCTAAGTCTCTTCCCTGTCAGCACCCTCTGATCAGGACTTTTTTCCAGGGGGTCACTCATGTGCGTTCCCCACGTAAACCTATGGTGCCTGTTTGGGATTTGAACTTGGTTCTGTCAGCCTTGCAGGGTGCTCCCTTTGAACCTGTGCAGGATGCTGCCTTGGCCATTCTTACGCTCAAGGTTGTGTTTCTGGTGGCTATCACTTCTGTCAGGCGTGTGTCTGAGTTGGTGGCGCTGTCCATTCAGCCCCCCTACTATGAGAGACACCAGGACAAGGTGGTGTTTCGTTTCAAACCTGATTTTCTGCCTAAGGTAGTGTCTGCCTTTCATTTGAATCAGGATATTGGGCCTGATGCAGAGCCTCCTCTGAACTGCCCTTAAAACCTTCCGATTGTCCGGGTCTCCCGTTTGAATCGTGGCTCAAATGTGATGCAGAGCCTCCGTCGGAATGGCTCCCTAACTGATCCGTCAATTTCACTTCACTCGGAAAGCTTTTTTTGCTCTCTCGGGTGCCTTCAATTTGATCGGGGCTCCCGTTCACGTTCACACGGGCGGCCCGTTTTTCCCTGATTTTTCCTGGCTTTTTGAACGTACCTGCTTGGTTTCCGTCGTATTTGACCTTCCATTTTGTTGTTTTTAGCAAGTATACTTACATCTCCATGGCTCTTCAGTTGCCAATCTGGCTACACGCAAGCGCACATCCCTAAACCTCCATTGGAATATACATATGGCAACCACTGCCAATTTGACATATATATATATTCTTTTTAAAAATGTTGGTTGTTCCTTTTTCCTTGCCATTAATGCATACCTTAATTCATTCTGATTGTTTTTGATTTATTGTCCCATATCTAAACCTTTTGTGTCATGTAAATGTGTGATGATGTTGTGTGATTGTACATTTGCAGGAAAGACAACACACAAAATCTTTTTATTTGTTTTTAATTCAAACGTTGTTTTTATTTTTTTTTTTGGATTTGGATTTTTCATATTATTTTTTTTTTTTTGGCAAAACTAAAAAACAATTAAAATTTTAATGCAAAATAAAAAACATTAGGCCTTGGGGTCTTGTGCCTGTGGTTTTCTAGTATCTGTGAATGATAAACAACATTAGTTTAGCATTGTTTTTATGGTTTGGTTGGGCGTGTTTTTTTGGGGGCCCTTTATAAACCGGACCGGTTCCGCAGCATCATCTGTTAAAAAAAGACACAAGGACCCACCATTAATCCACAAAATACATTAACAAGTTTCCTGGCCTAACTAAAGTCACTTTATTAACCTCTTGCTGCCTCACATTGCCCTAGTTCTGCTATCTGCATGTAGCCTAGTTTGTAGCTGCGTACATGGGTTAAACTAAGGTGGGCTTGTATTTAACGTGACAAACTAAGTTGTTTCAGACTATTCTTGCACTTTGTTTTGTTTTTTTTTATAAGTAATGTGTGCGCGCACATAAACGCACGCTCGCATACTCACATCCATGATGATGTCGTCCTGCTCCTGTGTAAAGATGGCATAGTTCCTGGTATAGCTCTGACGTTCCCCCGCAGTGACGTGCAGGACATCCCAAATTGGAATGCCCCAGAGACATGATGCCTGTAACCCAGCCCTGGATTTCTTCACACTCCAAAGGGCTGGGTTACATGGGTTTTGGCCTGCTTTAAAACATCATGACCAAATCAGGTTAGGATGGATTAACCCATCTCCTTTACATTATTATTAAAGTAACACAGGTTCCCTCACATAAAGCAGAACAAAACCCAGAGCGGCCACTGGTCTTCCCCCTGGAAATCCCAGATCGGGATGCCCCACTGTGTGAAACCCTTTTTACTGAGACTTTACTCAGAAATGGCAGACTCCCTCTCTTAAAGCGGAACAAGCCATGATTAGTTTAATGACCTTTGCAGGCGTATATTGTAGTGCCCCACCAGTCTGATCAAGACAACGGAACCTCATCTTCAAGAGACCAAAGGCTCGCTCCACCACAGAGCGAGTCCTCCTGGGGGCAGTATTGTAGGGCTCCTCTGCCTGTGAAGATGGGTGCAGGATTGGGGTCAGCAGCCAGGGGAGCAAAGAATAGCCAGAGTCTCCCCCCCCCAAAAAAAAACAAAAATCCAACCTGTACACTCATTAAAAAAGTCTTGGGAATACTACTTACATAAGAGGGCAAGAACATGACGCAATAGGGTTCTATCACTTAACCCATCTAATTTAAAGTTCAAAATTAGGCAAAAAATATACTAACCAAAAAATTACTAAATAGTGTGTTAAGGGAAAAAAAAATAAAAGACAGGGTGGGCAACCAATACAAGTTTCATACACATACCCAGTAAGGCGGGTGAGCTCAAATAGGTGCAGCCTGGTTTCTGCCATACTCAGCAGGACAAGACCGCGGAGCTGGCACCGCTGATGTGCTCCAACAGAGGACTGCATATTATTGCCCGAGTGCAAATACGGCTGCTCTGACTTGCCGTAAGTGAAGGCTCGGCGGCCCCGTTTCATTAGGCTGATTTCAATCGGAAAACAAGGCTCTGCATCACTGAAAAAAACCGAACAATGAACGAGGCGTCCGTTTTGCCGGGAAACAGCCTTGTGCGAGCCGACAATCGGAAAGGCGGCTGAGCGCACACCTGAGCGCATAAGCGCACACTAAAATCAACGTAGCACCCTTTCCTGACCCGATCAAAGCCCAAAACCAATGGGAAAACGCACGGGATAAGTGAACGGGGAGGCTCTGCATCAAGCCAATCCTAGCAATGCTAAGGAGAAAGTTTTGCACTCTTTGGATGTGGTTAGGTGTCTGAAGTACTATCTGGTGGCTACTGCACCTTTCAGGAAAACTGGTGCTCTTTTTGTGGTCCCTTCTGGTCCTAGGAAGGGTTTGGCTCCTGCCAAGTCTACTATCAGCAAGTGGATTTGTCGGGCTGTGATTCAGGCCTACTCTGCTAAGGGGAAGAATCCTCCCTTCCGCCTTACTGCTCATTCCACTCGTGCTATTGGTGCCTCTTGGGCTTTTCAGCACAAGGCTTCTGTTGAACAAGTTTGCAAGGCCGCTACTTGGTCTTCTGTTCATACCTTTTCAAAGTTTTACAAGGTTGATATTAGGGTCTCAGCTGACGCTGTTTTGGGCCGAAAGGTTCTGCAGGCGGCAGTGGTTTAAACTGCCTGCTGCTGATTTTTCTTGGGGATCCCACCCTACTTTATGGACACTGCTTATTGGATGTCCCAACTGTAAGTATTAGATTTGGAGCAGGACGTACTGTATACTAAGAATAATACAATTCTGTGATTACTCACCTGTAGAATTGGTATTATGAGTATACAGTACGTCCTGCTCCAACCCACCCTTGGTTTGCATTTTCTCGGATCCCCTGTATGGTGATTGTTATCATTGTTATAGTTGATAGTTTGGATTGTTTAATTCTCCCGGCTTCTCCTTAACTGCTTTTCAATGCTGGGGATTTGTGGGCGGTCCCTGGGTATTTGAGGGGCCGGGAGGAGCCTATATTCTTAGTATACAGTACGTCCTGCTCCAGATATAGTACTTACACTTGGGTTACCCTCCGCCAGATGGTGCTGCACTGCAGAGACATACAAATCAGGCTCCTCCCGGCCCTCAGATACCTGGGGACCTCACAAAATCCCCAGATTTCTCTGCAGTGCTGACTGCGAAGACATGAAGTATCACTCTCTCGCAGGTGAGCGGGGCTATTAAAGCCTGCGGCCCTGTTGGACTATTCCCACCCGTCCTCGTTGTGTTGTGCCTCCCAGCCTGGGCTGCGCTGGTCGGGTGAAGGTAGGCAGCACCACGCGTGCTTATGGAGCGCTGCTTCTCCGCAGTCCCCCACCAAAGGGTAGGCGGTGTAGGCTGATGGTGAGCCTCTATGGGATGCCCCTCCCGCATTACTGCCCCTTGCCCCTTGTAGCGGTGGGTCCTGTACCAAGGACCGCCATCCTCCCTCGTTCCCCCCGTAGTCGGGGGGAAAGAAAGGGGGGTGTGCCTGTGTGGTTTGTATTGGATCCTTGCACGTATATGGCCTTTGTCTGTCTTTGGACCTTTATAGATATGGTGTCAGCCGCCGTGCCCTTTCTATGTATGGTCTGTATTGGACCCTTGCACTTATATGGCCTTGTCTGTCTTTGGACTTTTATAGATAAGGTGTCAGCCGACGCGCCTTTTCTATGTATTTTACTTAAGGACTGCCGCCGCTGCACGCGCTTATTCCTTAGTTGAAGGCTCCGCGCCGGGTGGCGGCGTTACCTCAGACACCTACGTGTCCTCATTGGCTGTTGTCGGACTTCGCGCTCTTCGGAAGTGTGGGGTCTGGTTTGGCGCGCTCCGTGTCATGGACCGCTGGCCCGCCCTTCGAGGTACACGGCGCCATTTTGCCTGTTCGCGCGTGACGTGTGGGACGCTCCTGATTACCGTGGTACTGTAAGTGTCCTTGTGGGCGGCTTATTCTCATTATAGTTTTCCTGGTTCTGACACCATTTTCTTCTCTTTGTGTCTTTCAGACCTTCTCGGATCCCCTGTATGGTGATTGTTATCATTGTTATAGTTGATAGTTTGGATTGTTTAATTCTCCCGGCTTCTCCTTAACTGCTTTTCAATGCTGGGGATTTGTGGGCGGTCCCTGGGTATTTGAGGGGCCGGGAGGAGCCTATATTCTTAGTATACAGTACGTCCTGCTCCAGATATAGTACTTACACTTGGGTTACCCTCCGCCAGATGGTGCTGCACTGCAGAGACATACAAATCAGGCTCCTCCCGGCCCTCAGATACCTGGGGACCTCACAAAATCCCCAGATTTCTATGGCCTTTGTCTGTCTTTGGACCTTTATAGATATGGTGTCAGCCGCCGTGCCCTTTCTATGTATGGTCTGTATTGGACCCTTGCACTTATATGGCCTTGTCTGTCTTTGGACTTTTATAGATAAGGTGTCAGCCGACGCGCCTTTTCTATGTATTTTACTTAAGGACTGCCGCCGCTGCACGCGCTTATTCCTTAGTTGAAGGCTCCGCGCCGGGTGGCGGCGTTACCTCAGACACCTACGTGTCCTCATTGGCTGTTGTCGGACTTCGCGCTCTTCGGAAGTGTGGGGTCTGGTTTGGCGCGCTCCGTGTCATGGACCGCTGGCCCGCCCTTCGAGGTACACGGCGCCATTTTGCCTGTTCGCGCGTGACGTGTGGGACGCTCCTGATTACCGTGGTACTGTAAGTGTCCTTGTGGGCGGCTTATTCTCATTATAGTTTTCCTGGTTCTGACACCATTTTCTTCTCTTTGTGTCTTTCAGATTTTCTCGGATCCCCTGTATGGTGATTGTTATCATTGTTATAGTTGATAGTTTGGATTGTTTAATTCTCCCGGCTTCTCCTTAACTGCTTTTCAATGCTGGGGATTTGTGGGCGGTCCCTGGGTATTTGAGGGGCCGGGAGGAGCCTATATTCTTAGTATAAAGTACGTCCTGCTCCAGATATAGTACTTACACTTGGGTTACCCTCCGCCAGATGGTGCTGCACTGCAGAGACATACAAATCAGGCTCCTCCCGGCCCTCAGATACCTGGGGACCTCACAAAATCCCCAGATTTCTCTGCAGTGCTGACTGCGAAGACATGAAGTATCACTCTCTCGCAGGTGAGCGGGGCTATTAAAGCCTGCGGCCCTGTTGGACTATTCCCACCCGTCCTCGTTGTGTTGTGCCTCCCAGCCTGGGCTGCGCTGGTCGGGTGAAGGTAGGCAGCACCACGCGTGCTTATGGAGCGCTGCTTCTCCGCAGTCCCCCACCAAAGGGTAGGCGGTGTAGGCTGATGGTGAGCCTCTATGGGATGCCCCTCCCGCATTACTGCCCCTTGCCCCTTGTAGCGGTGGGTCCTGTACCAAGGACCGCCATCCTCCCTCGTTCCCCCCGTAGTCGGGGGGAAAGAAAGGGGGGTGTGCCTGTGTGGTTTGTATTGGATCCTTGCACGTATATGGCCTTTGTCTGTCTTTGGACCTTTATAGATATGGTGTCAGCCGCCGTGCCCTTTCTATGTATGGTCTGTATTGGACCCTTGCACTTATATGGCCTTGTCTGTCTTTGGACTTTTATAGATAAGGTGTCAGCCGACGCGCCTTTTCTATGTATTTTACTTAAGGACTGCCGCCGCTGCACGCGCTTATTCCTTAGTTGAAGGCTCCGCGCCGGGTGGCGGCGTTACCTCAGACACCTACGTGTCCTCATTGGCTGTTGTCGGACTTCGCGCTCTTCGGAAGTGTGGGGTCTGGTTTGGCGCGCTCCGTGTCATGGACCGCTGGCCCGCTCTTCGAGGTACACGGCGCCATTTTGCCTGTTCGCGCGTGACGTGTGGGACGCTCCTGATTACCGTGGTACTGTAAGTGTCCTTGTGGGCGGCTTATTCTCATTATAGTTTTCCTGGTTCTGACACCATTTTCTTCTCTTTGTGTCTTTCAGACCGGTGAACACCATTGGCTTCTCCCGGCCTGGTGTAAAATTATAGCGGTCCTTATAATATTCTCTCACTTCCCTAGCGGGTCTTTGGGGTATCCAGGGTTGCTTATAGTGTAAATTCCTACTGGCATATTGTGCCTTGAATAATCACCTTATGGAGGCATCTCAGAATTATGTGACCGGGGTCCCTCTGGGACAAGACCGGCTGTGTGGACAACCCCATGCTGATGCTGACAGGGCACGGGTCTGCGGACCCTGTGCAGAGCAAGCACTGGCTCTGCAATCAGGCCTGCCAGTGGCTGCACCTCGCTTCATTTCACCTATTTCCCCATGCGTAAATCTCACTCCTGCTGAGTTGCATATAAAGGGGGAGTTGCAGCCAGTTGCGTCTTCCAGACTGCCCACGGCTGAACAGATCATTGCGAGGTTGTCAGAGCGCAAGGGCCCTGGTAAGAAGCGGCACTTGACGTCTCCTGTCTCTATTTTCCCTATAGGAACTGAGGAGTTCTCTACTCCGTATGACTATCCCCCTATTCTGATGAAGGAGAGCTATTTTCTGACTCAGGCTCATCTGATGAGAGGCCGAGGAGTCATGACGATTCTGGACCTGAATTCTGGGGCCAGTGTGACACTGACGATTTGTTGATCAAGGTCTTTAAGGCTCTGTCTATCTCTCTCCCTGGTGAAGCTTCCAAGCCGAGAGGGGAGCGTTTCCATACAGCAACAGCACGTTTGGAATTCCTAGAACAGGCTCACTTCCATGCTCTTGTTCTCAAGGAATGGGAATCCCCCAATAGACTTTCAGGGCTCCCAGGGGACTGGGATAGGAAATACCCCTTTCCCCCTGAGGTGGTTAATTGCTGGTCATCCCTCCCCCCCGTGGTGGATGCCCCAATCATTGGGGTTCCCAACCCCCCCCCTTTATTACAGCCCCTGCTCATAATACCCTTTGGGATGCTGAGGACCGGCGCATTGAGCTGCTGGCCTCCCACGCATTTTCTTGTGCAGGGACAGCGTTCCGCCCGGTCTGTGCCGCGGCTATTACTGCAGTGGCCACTAGAACCCTCGTCAGAAAGATGCTTGATCATCACTCTGATAATCTCCCCTGGGAGGTGTTTAATGCACTCTCCAACTGTGATGTGTTTGTAAGATTCATCCTATTAGCGTTGGACGACACCATTAGAATTTGTGCAAGAACTTCTGCCCTTGCGGTGGCTATACGTCGCTTGATTTGGCTGCGACAGTGGGGTACTGACGATGCTACTAAAAAGACTCTTACTGGGCTTCCCTTTAGAGGGCAACACTTGTTTCTAGACCTGTTTGGCCAAAAGGGTTAATCACCCCAACGCAGGCGGACATCTAGGCCCCCTCGGGGCAGGGGCACCCCTATTTCCCCCTTCCTTAGTGTTAAACAAGAACCAGGGGTGTCCTTCGTGGGGGCTCGCGCAGACTCCTGCCCCGGGAGCAGCAGACAACGCTCTGGCCCCTCCGGCGGGGCTAAGCCTAAATCTTCCACCAATCCCCCTCAAGCGTGATGGGGCGCCCTCGCCCATCTGGGTGAAGGGATGGCTGCAGCACGTTGCTCTTGTCAGGAGGCTTTACGCCTCATACTGGTGGATTCAGGAGGTTGTGTCCTCCGGATACAAGATAGAGTTTGCTGCGCGGCCTTCCCCAGTTTTATCAGGTCCCAGGTACTCCTGGTCCCTGCCGCTGTTCAGTTGCTGGCACAGGCCGTGCAAGGCCTGCGAAGTCTGAGGGACACTTGCAGATTGCCCTTAACAGGCAGAGGCAGGGGCCGCTACACCAACTTTTCCACAGTCCCCCAAAAGGATGGGTCAGACTGGCCCATTCTGGATTCACAGCAATTCACCAATTACAGGCAGTTTCTGCATGGAAACTCTGAGATGGGCCATCAGCACCTTGCGCCCAGGGGGCTTCTTGCCGTCTGTGGAGCTCTAAGATGCTTATGTTCACATCCCTGTGCCTTCAGGACACTGAGGCTCTTCAGGTTCGTGTTGGAAGTCCAAAACTGATAATGGTGGCCTTGTTATCTGGCCTCTCTTCAGCTCCCAGAGTGCTCACTCAGGTGCTGACGGCGGTGATGTCTCTGATGAGACTGATGACCTACCTGGACTTCCTTTCTCACTTCCCAGTCTCTCCGTCAGGCTAAGTTGGATACCCGGCTGGTGGTGTCCATTGGGAGTCATTTGGATGAGTGATCAATCACCCCAAGTCCTCATTGTCCCCTTAAATGGTAACTCCATTACTAGGAATGAATCTGGATTAGGTTCAAACCAGAATCTCCCCTTCTCAGCATTAAAGTGGGCAATCTGGTCACATGGGCTCAGTCCCTCATTGCTGTCCCGGTCCCTTCACCAGGCAGGGATGCAGCTGGTGGGCCCATTGGTGGCTTGCTCGGAAGAGGTCCCTTATGCTCAGTTCCCCTTGGGCCCTTCTGCGACTTCTATTGTTAATACAGGACAGGGATCCAGCATCCCTGGAGCAGGGTCTGTGGGCCTTCCCACCTGGTAAGAAGGTTTCTCTTGGAGTGGATAAACTCAAGGAACCTGTCTGGGGGCAGTTCCTTCTTGCCCCTTCCTGGAAACGGTCACCATGGATGCCAACCTATCAGGTTGAAGGGGGAGGGTTTCTTCTGAAACTCCCTGCGATTCTGGGGGTGGCGGGGCCCTTAGGAGGTCCTTACACCTATTGATGGTCGAAACAGTGAGCATTTTCAGTTGGTTCCATCTCGCTTGACTACTTCCCTTCTGGGCCTGCCAGTTTGGGGGCGCTCGGTCTGTCCGACGACAGTGTCCTACATTAATTATTGGAAGGGGCCTGGAGCTGGTGGTCCCTCCAGGGAGGGTCTATGTTCCTAATCTGGGTGGAGACAATGTTCCCTGCATATCAGTGATATTCGCTCCGGTGGAGCCCCTCTGCGACAGGATGTGCTAATCCCTGTGTCACTATGGAGGCCAACCAGTTGTGGATCTGTTTGTGTTCCGTCACTACCACAGGCTCTCGGCCTTTGTTTCCCTGTCCCAGGATCCTCTGGCAGTGGTCCGGATGCCTTAATAACGTCATGACAGGACGTTCGGTTTCGTATGGCTTTTCTCCATTCCCCCTGCTAGGCAGGGTTCTGCGTAAGATTGCTCTGGTAAGGGGACCGGTGATTCTGGTGACCCCCAGGTGCCATAGTAGAGTGTGGTTTTGCAGACATGGTACAGAGGACAGTAGTTTTTCTGTACCTTTTGCCAGGAGTGCCAGCTCTGATCACTCAGGGCCCCCTTTACGTCACTCCAATCTACAGTCTCTGGCCTAGTCGGCCTGACTTCTGAAACATCCATCTTGATGGAGACAGGCTTATCTGTCTCGGTGATTGAGACTATGAGGAGGCTAGGAGCAAGCTTCTTCCTCTTCTTCTTCTTCTATCTGTTATAGGGTATGGCAGGCATACCCATATTGATTGGTGTGAGTCTAGGTCTCTTCCCTGTTGGGCGTTCTCGGTTCTCAGGGTTCTAGAGTTGGTTCAGCATGATTTGGAGTTGGTTCTCCAACTCAGTACTCTGATGGGTCATGTTCTGCCCTGTCCACCTTGCCTTAGTGGTCTCTGGTTCAGTCTTCCTTGGTTAAGACTTCTTTCAGGGGGTACTCATGTGCGTCCCCCATGTAATCCTAGGGTCCCTGCTGGGATTGGAATTTGCTTTACCTTCTGTCTGCTTGCAGGGTTTTGTCCCTTTGGTCCTATTCAGGATGCCGTCTGGCTGTTCTTACCCTCAAGGTTGTCCTTCTGGTGACTGCTACCTTGGTCAGGCGTGTGTTAGCAGGCGGCTCTGTCTACCTAGCCCCAATTCTTTGAGATGCACCAGGATAAGGTGGTGTTTCACCTGATGATTGATTTGAGATATTGTTCTTCCTGCTGTGCCTTTTTCCTAGCAACGCTGAGGAAAGGGTTCTTCATTCCTTGAACAGGTGTTGGAAGTTTTTCCTTGGTAGTCTCTGTGTCCCTTAGGAGAACTGATGTTCCTTGGGGCCTATGGTCATTACATCCTGAATGTGCCCGATCTCGTCTGCTCTCGGGGAGTTGGGCGGCTTTGGCCCTGGTCATTTCTTTAATGGATGTTCCTTCTGGTACTTGGAAGGGTCTTTTGGCTTCTGCCAAGTCTTCTGTTAGCGATTGGATTCGTCAGGCTGTTACTCAGGCCTATTCCAAAAAGGGGAAGAATCTTCCTTTCGCCTTGATTCTTATTCTACTCGTGCCTTGATGCCTCTTGGGCTTTTCAGCACCAGGCTTCTGTTGAACTGGTTCCCTAGGCCACTACCTTGGCCTTCTGTTCATACCTTTGCAAACTTTTACAAGGTTGATGTTAGGGCCTCAGCTCATGCTGTCTTGGCCATATGGTTATGCAGGTGACAGTGGTTTTAAACTGTCTGCTGTTGTCGTTTTTGTTGGGGATCCCACCCTACTTTATGGACACTGCTATTGGATGTCCCAAGTGTAAGTACTATATCTGGAGCAGGACGTACTGTATACTAAGAATAATACAATTCTGTGAAATACTCACCTGTAGAATTTATATTATTTGTATACAGTACGTCCTGCTCCACCCCACCCTGGTTTTTGCATTATTCTGGATCCCCTGTATGGTGATTGTTACCATCGTTATAGTTACCAGTTTTTTGGTGGTTAACTCTCACGGCTTCTTGTTCACTGCTTTTCAATGCTGGGGATTTGTGGGAGGTCCCCGGGTATTTGAGGGCCGGGAGGAGCCTGTTTTGTATGTCTCTGCAGTGCAGCGCCATCTGGCGGAGGATAACCCAAGTGTAAGTACTATATCTGGAGCAGGACGTACTGTATACAAATAATATCAATTCTACAGGTGAGTATTTCACAGAATTGTATTTTTCGATGTCTCTGCAGTCCAACGCCATATGACGGAGTATATACCAACTGTAAGTATTAGATTTGGAGCAGGACGTACTGTATACTCATAATACCAATTCTACAGGTGAGTAATCACAGTATTGTATTACTTACCACCACCTCTCTCCTTATACATAGCACGGTATTTCCCTTTAACTGAGTAACGTGCATGCTTAAACACATTGACATTGCCATGCCATCTAATAATATGTATAAATTGGCAGACTTTTTTTAAATTGTTTTTCATTACTTTCCTGTGACTCAGCAACTCTACATAAAAATAGGCTTGTTTTACTGATACAGAACATATTGTATGAGTCAGTGGGCATATTGCATTACTGTGTTAAGTGTGCTTTGGGCTTTCTTTAGAAACCCATGTCTGCTATTACTGTCTGGTCGCTTGACGTTTCTTGTCTATTCAGACATTCGCTGAATCAGGCCAGAATGTAAATGTTTAAGACCTTACTCATCATCTTTATTTATTTACATCCACAAAACACTACCGGTAATTACTGATATGCAGCCTCTCTTTGCAGTAGCCATGAAAATACGTAATTATTTGTCTGCTGTTAAAGCCCTTGGTGACTTTATCTCAACAAGATAAGAGAGAACTAAGAAGACGAGTGCTTTGGGTTGCTGATCAGTTTGTATAACATGCATTTTGACTAAAGAACTTTTGTGGCACTTGGACCAACACTGAAAGAATACTACATAGAAAATCATCTACCCCCATCTATCTGAGGCACTGTTTATTAGTAGTAAGTAGTAACCATAATAAGTAGTAAAATAAGTAGTAACCATATCAAGCAACACATTCTAGGGCTTGCCAAAGATTTTTGAAATTTTATGCTAGTGCTGCCATCTTGGATAGATGCAGGAGCTGGGTTATTTCTCAGCTCTTCTGGGTGCACTGCAAATCTCCCTTCTCCTCCTGGCTGCTGTCAGATCACAGTGACGGGGCACAGGTTCAGATGACGGCAGGGCATGGCCCCGGATGACAGCAGTGAGGCATGATGGTGGGACATGGCACTGCCCTAGATGACAGCGGTGAGGCATGGTGGAAGAGCCTGGATGCACATGACAGGGGCGGGGCATAGCGACACATGGCAGCAGCGGTGCAGTGCCACTAATGGCAGTGGTGGGACCTGGAAGTCTCGCAATTGGCTGCAACAATCTGCTGTAACTTTGGATTCTATTGACCACAAATGTGGAAGTTCCAGGCATTGCTGCATTTTTATGAAAACTGAAGTTTTAGGAAAAATTTTATTAAATGTCTTTTTATTACACGGTTGGTCCACTTTAATATGCTTTATAGATAAAGCCTTCATAAATGATATACAGTCTAGCTGTACATAAGTTGATACCCTTAATCAATGTTAGTTGAAATCATTAAACCAAATGCAATGTCCATTAATCTTTAGGCAGCTATGTAAATGTTGCAAACCTACCCCAGGGGTTACCGGAGACTGGACTTAATTGTTGAGTTAATTTACAAGTTTTGCAGAACAACAATTCTGATGCAGTGCATCCCTGGAGTATAACCCAAGTGCACATCAGGCATCAGGTATACATTTCTATGTCACTCTTACTAGATATATTGTTATAACTAGACCTCTCTGGATAGCTTCAGGCTTGACGACCCAAGGATCCACAATTGTTAGGAAAGCACCAGTGTCTTTAAACCTATCAACCTTCTTCCATCTATCCATTAATTTCGTAGGCTGGAATGCTTGGTTTAGGGGATATATGTAGAAGAGGACAAACTTCAAATAATCCCGGTGGTCTGCGTGTCTAAGCGTTGGTTGCTCTTCACGAAGATGCACAACATAATCTTCAGGAGGTTTGCATGCTAAACTAGGTTCTGGAGAATCTCTTGATGACATGGAAGGAAGTGTTCTGTCCTCAATTTGTAAACTATGTACATAATGTATAGACCTGTTTTGAAATAGTCTCATCCTTTGATGCCTGGATTTTTGTATCTAATTTGTCCAAATCCATAGCATCTTTAGTGCAAGGCTGGGGTTTTTTATTTTGTGTCGATCATCAAACTCAGCTTAGAATTTGCTTGTTTTCTGTCTAAAGATCAACAGCAATGTTAATTTGCACATTTCTTATGCAAGAGCACAGTTTGCAGAGATGTTCATAATATGCATCCCATGGCATTAGTTTTAATGCACATGTGAAAACTTTTGTGCGCAATATGCGGATAAGTGCTCATGTGGGAAGAATAGGAAGTTGAGGTGCCAAGATGCAGCCAGAAGATCATTGTGGTTACTCCTGCTGTATTTCTGTGTTAACGTTTGCCTTAGATTCTAAATCAAGTTTGGAGCTTGATCTGCCACCTCGTTGGGCATTGTAACCTCACATGAGTCTATCCTGTGCTATCCGAGTTCCAACCAGCTGCAACATGAGAATCGTATACTATTCTGTGCTATTAAATGACTATAGATCTAAAATCTAATATATTCTACGTGGGAATTAATATATAAATTAATTTTAGTCACTAACTTATTATTCTTTCCCCCACTGGGCTGCAACTCTGTTCAGGAATTTAGGATACGGGCGCCGCCATCTTGACTCAGAAGCATCACACTTACTGAGGCGAGGAGAGTGGAATAAGGTACAGGGGGGCGGGTTATAGCTGTGCTTTGCTCAGACAGAGCAGAGCTGGGGCCAGGTAAAGGTCAGCAGTCCCAGAATGCAGAGCAGCACAGTCAGGAGGCACTTCCTGTTTGCAGGCTGCCTGATAAGATGGTGGCTTCCATAAGCCGCCATCTTGGATGTTTAAAGGCTCATAACATGCAGTAGATGCAGGTAGGATGATTTTTAATGTGGACAAACTGTATGCACAGGGTGTGGGAAACATATAAGATAGACTCTTATTCAGGATGAAGGTCCGCTTTAAATGTCCATTTCAATATCAGTTCAACACTTGAATAAATACAATAAATTCCTTAAGTGTCCATTTAAATAATCAATTCACCACCGGTGCTTGAAGAATCTTCAGTGTGGTGCAAAATCCAACCACCGTATATAATAAAATCACCTACCCGATCTCAAAGGGATTAGAGGCAATACATCAATAGATGAATTTAATTTCACTTTAATTGGAGGTTTTGCTCTCCCAAGTATTATTCAAAACAGCTTTGCCAATACATATGTCCTCTAGCTCCTAAATGCCCCCTTTTAATTTCGCTTACCAAATATAAAAGTTGAAGCACTTTGTAAAAAACACCATAGCCGCAATCACTTCTCTAGTATGAGGAAAGGTTAGGCTTCACTTAGAACCCTTTTTCTCCTCTGGATTACCGGCTACCTTCCTTATCGTCTCTCCGCTTGCTGTGCTCCGGTTTCCTGGCCACTGGTCCCAGCAGCGCTCGCTGTCAGGGGAGAGATTCAAAAGAAAAATATTCTGTGCTAGTTCCTAAAGGCTAATATAAGGCATTAGGTTGTTGTTTGTATGGTCTAGGGAAGGTTGTGGTTCCCACCTGCAACAGTGAGTGGCTAGGTCAGCAGTTTGCTCCTAGGGGCAAAATCTCCAGATTATATCATCTATAGCTTCTGCTGTTATAGGTATCACTCCAGGCTTGGCAGCATGAGAATACTTTTTTTATTTTCGCAAATCTACTAAATGTACCCCCCTGGGGTATATACTGCAGGTCACACTGGATTGATTTCAAAGCTCCCTAAAAAAGCCACAATATTTGCCCCATGAGCTTTCCACAGCTTCTAACTATAAACTTTCTACAGTCCTTGGTATAATGTCTGCTCTATGATCCAAGGAGGCACATCCATCCACATCTATCCACATTGTACACTCCACAATGTTGGCCACTTTGGACCCAAAAGAAAGCTCATGGTCTTGATATTTTAGTACTGTACATGTGCTGTAACAGTATGCTACCTAGATTCAAGAGAGGTTTCTGCCTTTAAAGTAGCACTTTTTACAATAATAATGATATCAAATAGTTCAAGAAGTCTAATTATTGGAAATGTTGAACCACATAAGTTAGAAACCTTGGTAAATACAGTAAGTAAATAAACTATTGAGCAGACAGTATAACAGCTGATTTTCTTGAGGCTAATGTGACTTGGCCAGATGTAATGGGAAGAGGTCGAGCTGTACTGCAGATAAAAGAAACTTACATTGCAGTCATTTTGTCCATCAGTCTAACATGCAGTGATCTGGACAGTGGAATAAAAATGGAATAAAACTCACATTTCTATGTAATCTTTTCTTAATCCTTTCAGTGCCAGCCTACCTCATCCTCTGTCCGTCAGGACATTTTCACCATATAGGTTTAACTATGATTTTTGTTAACATGATTTCTTATTTGTTTTTCCTTGTGTACAGCACAGCTTGTTTCATTTCAATCATTACATCTGGGTATTCCGCCACAAGGTGGCGCAGTTGACTGCAGAAGACTTGTGGCTCCTCCCGGCCCAATAAAAGGCCAGAAAAAAACCATAGACTCCCAGTGTTTATCTGCAGTCCTGACTGCGAAGACCGAAGATGGCTCTCTCTGGTTATTTGCAGGCGAGCGGGGCAACCAAGCCCGTCGGCCCTGTAAGCCTATTTCCACCCGTTTCCGGACCCTCCTCCCTCTGAGCCCTGGCTGACGGATCGGTTGACGTTAGGGGAACACCTGGGGTCGGGTGTTCGGGAGCTTTGCTCCGGGCCGCAGACCCTGTATCTGAAGGGTAGCCGGCCATAGACACATGGTGAGCCTATAGGGGGAATGGAGAAACCACTGTTCTGTGTTGTGTGTCACTGGTATGCTTTCTACTGGGGTGAGTTGCTTACTTTGTGAGGGGCGCTTCTTTATTTTGCATTGGCCACTGTTATTTTTGCTCTTGGGGTTTTTTTCTTTCCCCCCCCGGCCCGCTGTGCCCCTGCTCCCCTTCCCCCCGGTCCGCTGTGCCCCTTCCCCCCCTTCCCCTCTCCCCATCGAGGACGCTGCTGCGCACGCCGCCGCGAGTGCTGCGGCCTTCTCTCCCCTCCGCCACGAGCGCACTGCGCTCTGCGGTGGGAGACGCTGCGGAGGCTAGTCCGCCTCCCTCTGGGAGCTAGGCGTCATTTCCTGCCTTAGGCGCCGGTGCTTTCGCGCCTTTTCGCGGGGGGTCGGCGCTGCGGGATGACGTGTATTGCGTCATCTCCCCGCGGCCCGCCCCTCGAGAATCGCGGCGCCGCCATCTTGCCTTCTCCGCTCCTGTGTTGGCTGGGTGAACGGTTTCTTGGGGGACGCTGTCCTCTTCTGGCCAGCCGTGGGACATCGCTGAGGCTGCCTTCTGCCACTGGGTGCTGCAGACTCCAATTGCAGCTGGTCCGTGAGTCGATCCCTCCGGTTCTTTCTTATCTTGGTGCATGTGCTGTGGGATGCTCATTTATTTTTCATGCTTATGTCTTTCAGACGGGATAGCAGTGTTGTGGTTTCTCCCGGTTCCATATCCCCTCCCCCCCGTCCCTTCTCTGCGGGGCATCCCTTGGGAGCATCCCTGGTGGGCTTTTCATTAGCCTTTATACCGTGTTGGCTGACTGTGCCTTCTTTGATAATCACCATATGGAGGCTTCTGGGGATAGCGAGCTTGGGGGCCCCTCGGGGCAGGCTCAGCTGTGTGTCATGTGCAGGGCATCCCCTTTGAGTGGGGGCGGCACAGTTTGTGTCCCATGCGCCCAAAGTATCATCGCAGAACAGGTTGGGCTGAGCCTGTCTTCCCAGCCCTGTCCTCCCTACAGCATCACCTACTCCCCCGCGCCTGCATTTAGCTCCCAGCGAGGGGGAAGCCAGCAGGGGGTCTCACTCGGATCTGGCGCTGCACATGGCCAGCATTGAGCGACAACTGGCCCGGCCGGCCACGGGCAAGGCCTCTCACAAGAGGAGGCACCTTGACGCGGACCTGTCACTCTTTGCCGATGAGGACGAGGGCCTTGACGCCTATGGCGGCCGTGACTCCTCGGAGGAGGGGGAGTTGTTCCGTGACTCGGATTCCTCTGGGGATCGTCAGGGCGAGTATGATAGTGACCTGGGGGTCTTCCTCAGACAAGGATACTTGGCTCCCGGATGATACCGATAGGCTCCTGTCGGCTGTGTTTGATACCCTACACATTGCTCCCCCTAAGGTGGCGAAGAAGAAGCAGGGCGAGCTCTTCCGCCCTGACAAGCAACGCCTGGAGTTCCCGGAACAGGGCCATTTCTCCAATATGGTCCTCAAGGAGTGGGAACGCCCTAACAGGTTAACCTCGGTGCCCAAGGGTTTAGATAGAAGGTACCCCTTCTTGGCTGACTTGGTTCGCTGCTGGTCGTGCCCCCCTGAGGTGGACTCTTCGGTCCTGGAGCTGTCCAACACTTTGGTCATGCCGTCTTCCGACACCACTACTTTGTGCGATAGCGCTGACCAGTGTATGGATCAGCTGGCTTGTCATGCCTTCACTTTTGTAGGGGCTGGTTTGCGTCCAGTCTGCGGCGCGGCTATTGTGGCCATCGCTATTAAAAAGAATGTCAGGCGCCTTGCCAAGGCCGCCCGGTCTCGCAAGAAAACTATAAGGACTATAAGGACCTTTTGCTTTGTTCTGACTTTATTGCCTTTGTGCTATCTGCCATGGATGACGCCGTCAGGCTGGGCGGTAGGGCCTCGGCCCTGTTGGATGCTATGCGTAGCTCTGTCTGGTTGCGTCAGTGGGCGGCTGATACTGCCGCGAAGAAGTCTCTCACGGGGCTGCCCTTCTCTGGACTTCGTCTTTTTCGGTGAGCGTCTTGATGTGCTGACCAAGGATGGTAGGCTTCCTCAGCGTAGAAAACAGTCTCGGCCTTTTCGGGGATCTTCTTCCTTTCGCCCTTCAAGGGGAGGTCGTGGGTCCTCCTTCTCAGGTGGTCGCAGAGATTCTTGGGGTCGAGGCAAATCCTGTGGTCGCCCCGGTCTCTTTTGGGGAACCAAGCCCAAACCCCCCACCAAGGCCCCTCAGGCTTGAGGAGACGCCCTCACCTGACCAGGTAGGGGAACGGCTTCGGCTTTTTGCTCACGTCTGGAGACTGCGTGCCTCAGGTGGATTCAGGAGGTGGTTTCCTCCGGTTACAAGACAGAATTTGCAGCCTGGCCACCCCCAAGATTCCTACGGTCCCGGATCTCTCAAAATCCTGTGACGGCTCAGGGTCTACGGTTGGCCGTACAACGTCTTCTGGCATCCGGAGTGATTTGTCCGGTACCTCCTCAGGAACAGGGTTGGGGGTACTACTCCAATCTGTTCACGGTGCCCAAGAAGGACAGTTCCTTGAGGCCCATACTGGACTTAAAGGGTCTCAACAAATTTGTCAGGTTCAAGCACTTCCGCATGGTGACCTTACGCTCGGCTGTAAGCTCTTTTGGCCGGGTGATTTCATGACCACGGTGGACATCAAGGATGCCTACCTTCACGTTCCGATCTTCCCTGGTCACCAGACGTTCCTGAGGTTCGCTCTGGGGGATCAACACTACCAGTTTGTGGCCTTGCCGTTCGGTATCACCTCGGCTCCTCTGGTCTTCACCAAGGTGCTGGCGGGTTTCATGGCTCTACTGAGGAGTCAGGGCATTCGCATTCTTCCTTACCTGGACGACTTTCTGATTGCTGCTCAATCTCTTCATCAGGCCGAGAGGCTTTATCAGGTGGTGACGTCCACTCTCGAGTCTTTCGGCTGGGTGATCAATTATCCCAAGTCTTCACTATCTCTGTCTTTGGTGAGGTCATTCCTGGGCATGACACTGGATACTTCTCAGGTCAAGGTATTTTTCCCTCAGCAGAAGGTGGAGGGCAATCAGATGCCTGCTGTCGTGGCCTCATCCCTCCATCTGTCTGGGGATGCAGTTGGTAGGTCTCATGGTGTCTTGCTTCGAGGCGGTTCCCTTTGCTCAGTTCCACATGAGTCTTCTTCAGTTACATCTCCTGTCTGTTTGGGATCAGAATCAGGAGTCCCTGGATCAGGAGTTTGCCTTGTCCCCTCTGGCCAGGCAGTCCCTATCGTGGTGGCTGGACTCGAGGAATCTTCTAGTGGGCAGGTCTTTTCTGCCTCCGTGCTGGGAGATTGTCACCACAGACGCCAGTCTGACCGGTTGGGGGGGAGTTTGGCAATCGCTGAAGGTCCAGGGTCAGTGGGGTCCCCGGGAGGCCCATGTGCCCATCAACCTTCTGGAGTTGAGAGCGATCAGGTTGGTTCTCTTACAGTTGACTCCCCACCTACGGGGTTGGGCTGTACAGGTCCACTCGGACAATCAGACGGCGGTTGCCTACATCAGTCATCAGGGAGGGACTCGGAGCAAGTGAACCCTCAAGGAAGTGTCCCTGATCTTGGCTTGGGCGGAGGAGACTGTTCCCTGCATCTCGGCGGTCTACATTCCGGGGGTCGAGAACCAGGAGGCGGACTCCCTGAGCAGGGGGTCGGCTCGTCTGAGGGAATGGTCTCTCAGCAACAAGGTATTCCACGCTCTGTGTCACCGCTGGGGACAGCTGGACGTAGACCTGTTTGCGTCCCGTCACAATCACAAGCTCCCAAGATTCGTCTCCCTGTCAAAGGATCCTCTGGCTTTCACCACGGACGCCCTAGCAATTTACTGGTTGGAGTTTTGGCTCCTCTGTGCATTTCCTCCCTTTCCTCTGCTGGGTTGTGTGGGGGTACCGGTCATTCTAGTGGCCCCCCGCTGGCCGAGGAGGGTATGGTTCGCGGACGTCGTCCAGATGCCCGACGATCCAGAGCTTCTCACTCAGCTGCTCTATCCCAATTTACAAACGCTGGCTTTAATGGCTTGGCTGCTGAAACCTTCATCCTGATGGGCAAGGGATTGCAGGCTTCAGTTGTCAATACTTTAATTCAGGCTCGGAAGAAATCTTTGTCTATGATTTACTACAGGGTCTGGCATGCTTATATTGCTTGGTGTGAGTCTAAGTCTCTGTCTTGTCGTGACTTCTCCATTCCCAGGATTCTGGAGTTTTTACAGCATGGTCTGGATTTGGGTCTACAACTTAGTACCCTCAAAGGACAGGTTTCGGCGATTTTTTTTTCCAAAGATCTTTTGCCAATCATAGGCTTGTCAAGACTTTTTTCCAGGGAGTTACTCATGTGCGTCCACCGCAAGTCTCTGCTACCGGTGTAGGATTTGAACTTGGTTCTTTCTGCTCTGCAGGGTCCTCCCTTCGAGCCGCTACGTGATGCTGCTCTGCCCATTCTGACTCTTAAGGTACACTACACAAACATATAAACACGGTTACTTGCTGGAACTGGCCCAATAACATCAAACAGCCTCATGGCCATTACAAAGCAGAATTTATTATTAGCAAAAATTCATGGCACTGTTAACGGTACACTACATTAATAAAAACACATAAACAGTGAATCTAAAAAACGGGGGCCCCCCCAGTCATGCAGCCTCACCAGCCACACTCACTTCACATTTACTCCTCCTCCTCTCTAGCCCAACCTAAATCTAAGGGATATATTGAGACTTTCTATATAAGAAAAGTAAATTCAGTCCCGGCGCTGACTCCGTTGTGCATCCAGGAGTATTCACCGCCTGCACTGGCCACTCTGCATCAATAGGCCGGCATCTAAACGATAATGTTCCGCTGTAAAATTAGCCTCTGTGGCTGCCACCATGAGCAAGACACTGTGAAGGGTTAACTTTGTGCACTATCCACCGTTGCAGGCCTGTTTCACTAGAGGATCCCCTCTTGTTGCAGCATGGTGCCACCACTAATACTGTGTGGCTATATAGTCAGCCCGTTGCCAGCTCAGCTGTTAGCCACTGAGGGACACTTCAATGTAACCCACATCTGCCGCTCACTATGATAAACATATAGGTATGTGCGTTTTTTAGCAGCAAGTACTTAGCTGTACTGTGTAGTCCTGCGTTCAGCCGCTGGCGGTTACTTGTTCACAGCCGATCAAACCTCTGTGCTGCAGCCCTGGATGCGGGCGATGTCAGTCCTCAGCTGATAGACTTCCATTGTGCCACACACAGTAAACACATGTGTCTGCGGGCCGGCGCGCTCCTGGTGACGTCAGCGCATTCGGAGAGCAGAGGGTTGGAGGAGCTGGGAAGGTGGAGGGCCGGCCGTCCGCCGACACGTGTTTCGCTCCGCCCACCGGAGCTTCGTCAGGGTGGGGGGCGGGCATACACACAGGTTCTCTTGAATGCTGTATGGTCACGCCTCCTAATGTCCCTGGACCAATGGCCATTAACCATGACTAATTCAATCAGTCCTCATTTCCTAGCCACACAGGATGCCAGTCCCGGCGTTCTTTAACCCCATGAATGCCACACCACCCCTAATATGCGTAATTACCTACGGTAATTTAAACAAGCGCGCACGCTGGGTGGGACCTCCTAATACTTGGCCCTTCACAGAGCCATGCTGTGCTATTTAGTCACACATCTACTTTCTATTTACAATTTACATATGTACTATGGCAAGTATCCATACCCACAGTCTAGCATTCTTATACCTTAAAGACACACACACATCTGCACCGCCTCCCGCCTCCTGACTCTTAAGGTAGCCTTTTTGGTTGCTTTCCATGAAACCTCCTTATTTTGAGAGGCATCAGGATAAGGTGGTGTTTCGTCTTAAGTCTGATATTTTGCCCAAGTTTGTATTTGCCTTTCATCTCAATCAGGACATTTGGGTTGATTCAAAGAAACATGTAACAGCTTGGATTTTGGTGCCGATCATCCTATTTTTCACGTCCGCTCGTGCGTTCGTATGAACTTGCGAGTGATTCAATAAGCAAATACGCTTCTATCCTAAAATATACGTCCGTTCGTATGGCAGTTCGGGAATCAGACCTATGTCAGTTTCCATCCTGAATTTTCCGTTTCATTTCTCACATTGGTTTTGCCCTTTTTCCTTTTTTGTCTGGACGTAAATCCTTCTGATCTTGTGGCTGCGCACTACAAACTTAGCTCATTAAAGTGCATTCTAAATATTTGGTCTTATTTTTCTTTATTTCATTCATTTTGTTGAAACCAACCATTAATGAATGCATTTGCATAATAAAATCTTACTTTGTTTAATTTTTAGTTAACTTGCATTTTTTACTTGTGGATTTAATTTTAATATTTTGGCTTCAAATGGTACAACTTAAATTTTTGGTGTGTGGTTACCCACACCCTCTACATACAGATTGCTCTCAAATATTAAAAAACACCCAGCAACTTCTGCATGTTATGAGTCTAGAAACAGCCAAGATGGCGGCTCAGGTATTCTCGGGCAGCCTGCAAACAGAAAGGGCCTTGTGACTGTCCGTGCCCCCAGCTCTGGGGGCAAAATACAGCAGTAACCCACATCCTGCACTTTATCCCGCTCTCCTCTCCTCAGTAAGTGTGATGCATCTGACCAAAGATGTGCTTAACTAATTAAACAAAGCAAAGGTAAACAACTAAAACAATAAATGCTATCTAAAAATATTATTCTAGTACATCAATTTAACAATAAATAACAAAGGACATAAGTTTCTTTAATTAACGCAAATATATTGCAAAATAAAGGTTTACATGCAAAGGACTAATTAAGGTCCACATTAAAATGCTTTTATAAGGCATACATGGAAATGTATTAAATCAGGCATGCATTGCCATACAATTTATGGCCTCGGCCATGCTGATACATGCAGTTCATTGGAGCACAAGACGCGCAGACTCCTCCACATAGCCAAAAAACCTGTTCACGAACAGCAATCCGGCTGCTAAAAGGTGTCGGCTGTGGCTTTCTTTTAAAACGCGTTTAGAGGTTTCTCTGAATCACACCTAAACACATCCAATTATCCTAAGTTTTACGTTTTCATCGTAAGTTTTAGGATTTGATCCTAAGTTTTACGTTTTGATCCTAAAATTTACGAACGCACTGCCGCTGATCGTAAGAGCATATACGCATTCGTACGTAGGCTCGTGCGAGTCGGGAATGGCCAAAAAAACAGGAAAAAATGACTAACACCCACCCAAACTTACGATTCTCGATACGAAATCAATTAACTTTGGCTCTTTGAATCGAGGGGATTGTCTTACCTTCCTTGTGTCCTGCCCCTTCAAATTCTAAGGAACGGACCCTTCATTCTCTGGATGTGGTCAGGGCGCTCAAATTTTATTTGGTCACCACTGAGTCCTTTAGGAAATCTGATGCTCTGTTTGTTCTTCCTGTCGGGCCTAGGAAGGTGGTAAGTGGATCCGACAGGCGGTGGTGCAAGCTTATTCTGCTAAAGGGAAGGAGCCTCCCTTCCGTGTTACTGCTCACTCTACTAGAGCCATTGGTGCTTCTTGGGCTTTTCAGCACCAGGCTTCTGTTGAACAAGTTCGTAAGGCCGCTACTTGGTCTTCAGTTCATACTTAGTGGCTTAAACTGCCTGCCGTTACTCATTGGGGATCCCACCCTACTTTTTACGGACACTGCTATTGGATGTCCCAGACATAATTATTGAAATGAAACAATTCTGTGATTACTCACCTGTAGAATTGTTTTTACTGTTTACAGCACGGCTTGTTTCATCCCGCCCTTGTTATCCTTGTCCTTGGTTGCCTCTTTATGGTGATTCGTTAAGTTATTTGTTGTGGGCTGTGTATTATGTTATCGTCGTTGGTCTCCCGGCTTCTGGCATCACTGCTTTTCAACTCTGGGAGTCTATGGGTATTTTCTGCCCTTTTATTGGGCTGGGAGGAGCCACAAGTCTTCTGCAGTCAACTGCGCCATCTTGTGGCAGAATGCCCAGACGTAATGATTGAAATGAAACAAGCCGTGCTGTACGCAATTCTACAGGTGAGTAATCACAGAATTTTATTTTTCAGTGCTTTCTCAATATTTTTGGGTGAAATATGTGAAAAAAAATCTGTTGAAGCATTTTTTAAAAAATAAAAAAACACCCGTTCCTGCCCAGGAGACATCCTAAACTGAAAACTCTTTTTGAGAATTTCAAATAAAATAAAACTACTATGCGCACTGTCAAGGGTTAAATGGTGAGGAACCAACACTTTTTTTTTAATTTTACTGATCACTGACAGCCGAAAATGATTAATGGAAGCTGGTACCTGCTTCCAACAATCACTGCTGGCCTCTGCCTGCTTGCTGCCACTGCCATGACGTCATCTCACTCCCCGAATGAAAGGCAAACAAGCCTCTAGAAGCCGCCGCCTGGGGCAGAAGACCCTTAAGGGAAATTGGAGGCCCCCCTGGAGAAGAGCAGACCCCAGTACTGGACCCCAGAAGGAGGTGAGCATTTTGCTTTTTTGGCTGCAAATGCCAGCTAAAAATAATTCATGTAGCTGACATTTAACAGTCAGAGAGGAAACTGCTTGAATTCTATGTAGCTTGCACTTAGGGAGGTTAGCTTAAATTTTCAATAACCATAACAATACTTATGTGTGTGTTGAATATGCATGCAAACCAATTGACCAGACAAAACTAGAAAAAATGTGAACATATATATAACAGCAACTACATCTGTATTTATACTTGCCGCTCATCCAAAAGGAACCTTAATACAATTTTCAAACACAATTTATCTTTTTGAGTACATCTGTGGGCAAATAACATTATATTTCATGTCCATCCCTGATCTCTCTTTAACTAAAAATTTTTAGCCAAGAGCGTTGGTCATTGAGAAAGTTCTCAACCCCTCCACCAGAGAGCGGTGATCAAATCTACAGCATTCAAATAGGAACACATTTTTAATTAGGAGAGTGGGAGGGATTAAAGATACATGAAGAGTGAAGTATTTTCCGACAGAAGTCTTAAGTACTTGTTACCTTCTTAGTCTTGCGCACTGCAAAATGACATGGACACAACTGAAAGCGAACCAACACCTGTTTCCCCACTAACAGGCTTGGGTGTGGGTCCAGCCACATTTAGGCACGGGGAGGCCTGTCTGAATGTGGCAGGACCCACACCCCTTAGCGGGGGAAGTAGGTGTGGGTCCACTTTAACTTGTGTTGCTTTTTGGCTCAGGGAATTGTATTTCAGATTCTGCACACCTACAGTATGTGTGATAATGAGCACTATGGGGGCCAAGTCAGCAGTAACAGAATTCTTGGAAAGCATGAGCAAGCATAGTTCATCCAGTAGGATACTGGACACACATGTTGAATGTATAGAGCTGACCTACAGATTTATATCAATAAAATATTATTTGAACATGAAGTTCTATTCAAATCTAAATTAGTGCATGCATGGAGAGCCCCTGCCAGGGGTATTCAGACACAGCACCACCGTTAATAGTGTTTAAAGCAGAACAAAACCCACCGGCAGCCGGACTGGAATTTAAAAGATTCCAGAGCTGGCCACTAGCTTTTCTCTGGGGCATCCAAAATTGTGATGCCCTGCTGTGGTAAACCCCCCAGTTCACCCATAAAATCCTCCCTTGGTGATGTGCAGTTGTAAATGCAGAAAAAAACAAATCGGTCATGTGGATGCCGGTCTGTAATAATTTGGATAAAGGTCCCTGCAGAGGAAGCCATGCATCCACACGTTTCATGACCGGTTGTCACTTCACCAGGGTTACAGGCATGTGTGCCTCCATTCCTCTATTATTCATGGTTTTGAGTTTGTACTCCATAGTAGAGAGCATACAGACTATCTTTTTATTGTATAGTGCTTTTGGTGTTTTTGTTTATTCTAAACTAGAGCACGTCTAATACAAATTCAGCATGTGCCAGTAACATTGCAGTTTAATTCAGTTGTTAGTCACATAGAATAGGCTTGATTCAGAGAGACGAAAAAAAACTTCCGTTTTAGTGCCGATCTGTTTTTTTTGTGAAATGTTTCCGTTCTCGTATGAGTGTACGAGCGATTCTATGCATGCATTGAAAACCTTCTGTAAAGTTTCCGTCTGTTCGTACGGCAGATTACGAATACGAGGATGTCATTTTCCAGCGTGACTTTTCCGTTTCATTTTCAACGTAGGCTTTCGTTTTTGCCCTTTTCCCATCGTATCCTCCAACGAATCCTTTACGTTTCCTGTTCAATTCTGTTTCCCTTTTTCAATAAATATTCATCCAGACGGAAATCCTTGCGATCTAGCGCCTGCGCACTACAAACTTAACTCATTAAAGTGCTCGCCTACATATTTGCCACCCTCACTTCTACTACAATGTTTAGCTAAATCACTTAGCACTATCCTCCATCTTCCCTTTTGGACCCTTAAAGCTCACCCAAATCACTTCTCGGTCATGTGAATATTCATCTTTAAATATTTCTGGGCCCATTAGTTTTGTGTTAATGTATTTTATAAATGAAATGACACTGTAACATTTTTTTTTGGATTCCATCATAAAATATAAAATTTTAAAAAATTTAGAAAATTTCTAATTTTTACAACTATAAAAAACAAAATACATAGCAATGGCAGGCCACAGAACATTATTCTTCATCTGTGGTCCCCAACGAGTTGCGCAGCTCCTGCATCTCGCCCACCAACTGAAGGACCCTGACACACAGTTGTGCCACTCTGGCACGTGTGGTCCCTGTTAAAAAACTTAAATTAAAATATTGGTATAACCTTGTTGGGGTCATACTGCAGTGCCCCCCCTGTATGGTCCAAACACCTAAATCTGGACTTCAAAAGCCAGAGGGCCCTCGCCACCATGGCCCGGGTTTTGCATAGTGCCCGATTAGAGAACCCCTGGCCCGCATTCTGCAGGCAAAGTACAGGCATCAGGAGCAAGGGCAGGAGTGGATATCCAGAATCCCCTGAAAGAATTTAAAAATAATAACATAAAATAAACATTCTAAGCTACAATATTGTTTAACATGTCATCAAGGGCTCAAAACAGCAATAGGTTAAGTCATGAGTCATCAACTATATTCATTGCCATACAGTGAAAATAGATTGATGGAATGTGAGCAAACTTACCCAGGAGTCATCTACAAGATAATTCTCCTGACTCAAACTGACGAAATAAGCCGGAGCTCTGCAATATATAAGCATCATGGGACGACCCTGCATGCCCTGCAAGAACACTGAGGAATCGCATAGCTGGACCAAAGACTGCTTGTATGTTGTGTGAGTGGCACATCTTGCGGTTCCTGCAACCAAATATAAAATAATTACACAAAGCAAAGGTAACCGACTAAACAATAACTCCTACAACAAATTAAGATTCAAGTTCAACAATCCAAATATAATTCACAAAGGACATAAGTCTAAAAAAATATAGCAATTATATGGATATGTGAGAAAATAAATGTTTACATGCTAAGGACTAATTAAGGTCAGCATTAAAATGCATCTATAAGTCATACATGCAATGTATCGATTCAGGTATGCACTGCTATACAATTTATGGCCTCGCCCATGCTGATACATGCAATGCCTTGGTGCTAAAGGCGCGCAGACTCCTCCACATAGCCGCAAAACATGTTCAACAATAGCAATCCGAGCCCTCAAAGGTCCCGTAAGTGGATGGGAAATGAAACGGATTTATAGGGTGGTGGCCCGTCAGAAATCAGCTCTCTGAATCAGACGGAAACCCATCCCGACAACGGAAGTTATTTGAACGAACGAAAAATTTCCGATTTTGTTTGGAAAATGATCCGAACTAACGGAAATGTTCCGATTTGCTTCCGTTCATCGAAAGCGCATATACACATTTTCCCAAACGTTCGTACGAATGAAAATGAACGAAAAAAAGCAAAACAAGAAAATAACACCCACCCAAACTTTCACAGACTTTAGTACAAAAAGGAGACCCAGCACATACACCCTGCCAGCTAGAAACAGTCCTGTTTCTAAAATCCAATTTAAAAAAGAGATCTCAGTTGCATACAGTGGCAATTCATGTGAAAATGTCCAATTGCGGTACCCCTCTAAGTGTGGTCCCTTTTTTATTCTGAGAGAGCCCCACATTTGGGACATGAAGAGCAATGGACAAAAAGTGCTAGCTTACCTGAAGCTGCCCTTATACCTCTGGTGAAACATTCAGGTCAGCTCAGGTTTGATTCAGCAGCTGCCATATTGTTGATTAGTACTTTTTGCATGTGTGTTTGCAAATTGGTGATGGTCCTCAGCTGTATTGGGGCATTGTAAGCCCCCATGTCCAGCATCTGTCTAAGGCAGCCTCAGATAAGGCAGTTCTTAATTTACTGATTGCTTTATAAGTCCCATATGAGTCAGTCTCATGATAATAGCGCACTGAAACTTCGGTGGTACCCCAAAATAACATTACAACGGACATTATAATGTTAATTTGTAGCATTTCTGTGCACGCTTGTCATGATAATGCAGGCACACCTGTGAACTCTGCTGAAGTATGCTTCCAGGAGGGGACACATGTGGTGCACTGGGTTTTAGTTAAAGATAAGACCGTTCTCAAAATTGTGTTTTGTAAAATATAACCCCATGGCATTAACTGTCACTGAAGTGGCGCTATTCCACATACCTGTGATGCAGTGTTTAATTGAAAAAGGAGTATGAGGTATGTAATTGTAGCGACCACCAGTGAAGACTATTAATTCCTAAATAGTAGCCGTCCGATAAATTTAAATTAATTAAATTAAAATGTATAACTAGTGTACAAAGCCTAGCTTTGTGGCAGAGTTTCTCTTTATTTGAACTCTTTACTCCTCTGAAATGTACATGAACTTATACAAGCTAAGATGATTGGAATTTGGGCCCCTTCTTATCTTAGCTCTTAACTAACAAGTTAAGAGCTAAGCCAAGTTAAGAGCAGGGGCACGTGCCCCTGGGCTCGTGGAGCAAGGGGGCCTGGCACATGCCGTCTCTACTGCCTCTGTGATATGTACCTGCTGCGCATACTTACCAAACAATGTACATACCCCACACTCAAGTCTATCTGTGAACTTTCTTGCATTTGACTATATACAATAAAATTATAGTGTGATCTTTTGTTTTGTCAAGGTGGCTTGCTTGACTCAAATTGGCGCCAACTTCCTTAATAATGGAATTGAAGCAAAACGATGGGGGACTGCTCATGGAAGTCTTGTTCCATACCAGGTAGGAAAAAAGTTTGCTCAATAAATGATGTTGGTTAGCAGTAAATAGTGAAGTAAGGCTTGTGTAATCAGTCCCACCTATTTGTAGTTAATAATCATAGTAATAAAAAAGTCCTGGGCAATTAAATAAGCCTCAATTTATTTGGGGTGCAGTAGTATGGTACTGACAGTTGTGACAATCAATCAAAAGGCAAACAATTGCAGTTATGCAATAATTATTGCAGTTGTCTAAGGCCCTTATTTATCAAGGGATAGCGCCAGGTAGTGTCTCACTAGCGCCAGGTAGCGCCAACTATCGGCGGCTACTGACTCCAGAACGCCAGGCTGCGAACACAATCACGCATTTATCACGCTAAATGAGGCTAGCGCCGGCGAGAGCGTCAGCTAGCGCGGGGTTCATCATGTTGCAGACTTCAGCAAACAGCGCCGCTGCTAATCCCATCACAGCGGCAGGTATGACCTCTTGCTACCTGGCGCTCTCCAATGCATTTCAATGGAGAAATCTTTAAATATTCATAATTAATTGATATTCATGTTTTTTATTTTTTTTTAAATGTCAAAAATTCTGTGACCACTTCTGCAATGTTAGTTTTTTTTTTTAAGGTAATAAAATTAAAAAAAAAAAATGTGTGCAGAATTGATATTACAGGTCTGATATTAATGTATTCATATAGCAAAATGTTTATAAAAACATGTTTATTTTTTTTAAACAAAAATATGGTTGTTTGGGGGTTAAAAAACTACTTTTAACCCATCGCCGCCAGCGCTCTGGGGTTTAAACATGCATTTCACAGCGCGAGAATTTTTTGAGCGTGATTTGTTAATGAATATGCTGGGAGCCGTTCGCTATGGCCATTCGCTGTCATGCGCTCCCATACAGCGCGGACCCAGTCAAACAGTGACTTCTAACCCCGTATTCAACATTACCGCACACCGACTGAGTCGCTGTCAACAGCCGAACAACGGGCAAGCACAGCGAATACTAGCGGGCGCTGTGAAAATCACGCTACTGTCGCTCATCTGTCGCTACCTGGCGCTATTAATAAATCGGCCTGTAAGTCAGCATGATAAGCAGTATACATTGGTTTATTACATCATATGTTAGATGGGTGCGTCTGCCCTTTAAAGGTATGTCTTAGAGTTACTTTAATACAAGGTGTGTTTTGCCATTTGACTATTTTTTCTTCCCCCTGGTGAAATGGTTTAAATGGTGTATAGGTTATACATTTTTCTATAAACTTGTCCTCAATAATGGCAATAAAAAGAAGGTTTGATTAGGGGCACTATAGGAATAGATGTGAGTTAATAATAATAATAATAATAATAATCTTTATTTATATAGCATCAACATATTCCACAGTGCTTTACAATCAGTAGGTTCATGTGCAAACAGAGTAATAAACTGCATAACAAAAAAGGTAAACCAATTTAACAAAAAGGAATAAGGGCCCTGCTCGCAAGGTTGGGGGAGGCACAAAAGGTAGTAAATGCTTTGTACCATGGCTCTGCCATCTTAGCAGAAATAAAAATATATTGAAGCTGATTCCGTGCTTTTTTTTTTAAGCAAAATTTGTAGTGAATATTATCTGATAAAGGAAAAATTATGTAGAAGAGCTAGAGTTAGGTTAGCGGATGTGGTAGGCCACCCTAAAAAATAGCGTTTTTAGGTAGTGTCTACAACTCTTGATGTTGTGAGTTGATCTAATTGCTGGGGGTAGGGTATTCCAGATATTTGGTACAGCTTAGGAGAAGTCTTGTAAATGAGAGTAAGAGGTCCGGATTATGGTGGTTGTTAGCCGTAAGTAATTTGCCAAGCGTAGAAAATGGGTAGGGTGGTAAACTAAAATAAGAAAGGAGCTGTAGGAGGGTGCAGCACCATGGAGAGCTTTGTGGGTGAGAATAAGTAGTTTAAACTGAATGCTGTACTGAATGGACAGCCAGTGCAATGATTGGCAATGTAGCAATTAGACAAATAGATATGAGCCAGGTTGCTGCATTCAGGATGGATTGGAGAGGGGAGAGTTGAGTAAGTGGAAGATCAGTTCATAGTGAGTTAAAGTAATCAAGACAAGAATGGATCAGGGCATCGATGAGAGTTTTTTGGTTGTTTCTACTATAAGAAATGGGTGGGTGGACTCTGGAAATATTTTGGGATGCAGGTGGCATGAGCAGGAAAGTGATTGAGGACATCTGTCTTATGATGTGTGCCACACACTAAAGGGGCAGATAACATGATGTTAGAGACAGCAGGCAGACAGACACTCATTGATGTTCTGAAGTAAGGCCGGTGTGAGGTCATGCGATGATTTATTGACAGGGCCGGATTATGATTATGGCTCTAGCCCCAGGGCCTCCACCACTTGCCCTGCAGAGGGGGCCTCCACCAACCTTTGGGTTATGGTCTGGTCCAAGAAGCTTTTCAGTCTTTGGTCTGACGGGTCACGGGACCTGCAACAAAGTTATCGGCGGCAGTGGGGGCCCGCGCGTCTAGGCAAGCCATTTTTTGTTTTTGCAAACCCGCAACCAAAGCCACCACAGGGCAGGATGGAGATTCTAGAGCAGCAAAGCCGCCATCAGCAATGCTACATTGAAGGGTGCGTGCAGAGCTGCGAATCGATGGACCACTCAATGCACATAAGCCACCAAGCACAGCCACTCGCAGCTCAATGCAGGGAACTGTTTTCTTCTGGAACAGCTGGTTGACTTGACTACCCCCCACCCAGAATGGCAAAGCAAGAGTCCTGAGCAGCACGCAACTACACAAAGGTGGCACAAGGGACTTGATCTGATGTTCCAGTAAGTAGCCGGGTGGCAGACAAGCATCAATCAGCTACTTGGGGGGGATATTATATTAAAGGAAAAAAAATACTGTATCTGGGGCCTCCACCAGATTTTATGCCCAGGGGCCTCCACCACACTTAATCCGGCCCTGATTATAGAGTTGGGTGCCATCAGAGTTAGGTAGTACATTAAAAAGAATAATTAATAGATAACCATCTCTGATATAGCTCAGTTCACTTAGTAGAATTACATACAACTAGGGGAGGTAACAAGTGCTAGTACGGGTGGTAATCATTCTACTTCTGGAAACTATACCTTACTGAATAATTATATCCTAAATCACCTCAAACTTAAGCAAAACACTGTTTATACTACAGTAAATATATATTCCTTACTAATATATTCCCTTTATGATATAAATATTCCCTACTACTCTCTGATCACCATGTGTTTACTTTGTTCTCTTATATGCAAGCTGGTTGTTTACATATTTCAAGTGCATATCCTAGAAATGGCATTAGTATATATACAAAATACAGATAAAATAATTCCTAAGAAATGTGATATTTTTCTCCCTGGTGATAGCGTAGAGATACTTCCTCTGCGCTTCGCACACGCACTTCCTCAGGGAAGTCTCTCCACCAGACACGCTATTATTACACAAATTATAACCAAGGAGCCAGTATGTCAGTATATAAACCGCATTTTGCTTCTGAAGCAAAATCCTTACTTCAATGGAAAATGATGTACCCAACATGTAAAAATGCCTCATGGGGCAGTAAGTAAAGTTTGTTGGTGCAGGGTTAAATCTAATTTAATGTTTTTTTTAACTGTGTGTGACTACATTTGGAGGATTTAGATTAATTTCCTAATTGAATGCAAAAACTTCCCTTGGAATTTTAAGATGGTGATGAGCCCACAGAATTCCTGAGTCCTGTAGGTCTGGTTACAACTGTTGGCCTTCTATTACAGTATATTAACTCTATTTTAGATTGCAGTAGTGAAATTGATGTTTTATCTCCCCAGTGGGAATAATTTAACCCTATCTCTATAATTTAGCAAAAAGTTGTGGCTAAGGTTTACCTTTCGAGCCAAAATTTCTTGAAGCACCAAATTCTGCCAGCAACTACCTTAGTAATAGCAGGTCCATTGGTTCTTTCATGCCATGTTTCTGTTTAGTATTTCTGGAAATACCTAAATAAAATCTTTTGTTGTATCTCCGTCAAACTAAACAGACAAAGAGAAAGATTGGAACAGGTGGACTTCTCTGCATTTTAACATAGAAGTCCTCATGTAGTCCCCTCTGTCTCCTTTATTAATGCTTTAATTGTTCGAAAATCAAGAAAATATTGATTGTACTGACAATTCTGATTCAAAACAGAATATGAAAGTAATTCTAAGGTAAACCGGATCTTCACCCTGAAAAGGAGCCTATCTTATATGTTTCCCCCACCCTGTACATACAGATTGCCCACATTAAAAATCATCCTACCTGCATCTATTGCATTTTCTGAATTTTTAAACATCCAAGATAGTGGGACATGGAGAAGTGCCGCTCTGCTTTCTGGGATTGCTGTCCATTTCCTGACCCCAGCTCTGCTCTATGACCCGCCCTCCCCTGCATTTTGCCCCCTTTCCTCTCCTCAGTATGTAATGCTTCTGAAGCAAGGTGAGGCCCATATCCTACCTAGAGTTCTGAACAGAGTTGCAGCCCATTGAGTGAAAGAATAAAACGTAGGTGACTAAAAACGTAAAATATATTAATTTTAGAAGCTGGGGAATAGTTTTTTTAAAGTTTTAAGCTTTTCAATAAATGATGCTGAGGGTCCGGTTTAAATGTGTCTGTTGTGCATCAGCATGCTCAACAGGAGGTACCACACTTTGACTCCAAAAGGAACAACACTTGGTGCTTGGACCATTTCTTGGCTAGATAGTGTTCACTGTTCACTAGACAAGCTTTTAAAACATTCCAGCTTATGTCTTTGAGAACTTTTCTTAGCCCATGTGTTTCTAGCATAGAGCACACTTAAAGCAAAACATCTGCCATTTATTGGACTGTGCATACGTTATACTTGTTGATAGCACAAAGTGTTTAAAGTGTTCTTTTTACAAATGTATTTCTCATGCTTTTATCACAAATTAGCTTAAATGAAAAACATACAATTCTAAATGACTTCACTTTCTGTTGTATGATTTATTAGGAAATTTGTAGAGAATTACAAATGATACGCATATAGCTTTCTAGTGGCAAATAGCACACTGCAGCTTGAAGGAGGCGTGGCCTTTCCTGTCCATGATTTTTAGACTTATTGTATTCCTACCGGTCCCCATTGCACAGATGTTCAGGATTTGGTAAGCAGGAATGTAAATGATTTTGAACATCTGCATCTCGGTGCATGACAAATGCTGGACCACAGTCACACTAGAAGTATGGGCCAATTATTTTAGCATTTAATTAGATAAAAAAAAGCTAAATTGTGTGATTAAAGCTTCCAATTCACAGGCAACTTTCTCCTCAGGATGTGTAGGCTATATTTATTTAGCAGTAACCTAGGACTGAACTCCTTAAAGGATAACTATCACAAAACTGATCTAATTTTAAAAGGCAGAATAAACGTGCTGGATGGGTATAGTAGGATTTGCTTAAAAACGATGTATGAAATAAATCCTTTCAAGTTCCCTTTTTTCTTCTACTGGAAGAATAGATAGACGCTGACACTAAATGTACTATTGAGCCTTTAGAGGAAGTGCTCTTAAGCCATCCTATACAAAAATAATGTTTCCTGATGCATTTCTGTTCTTACCCTACCTTTCAATCCTTTTGGGGATACTAGAGCAATGTATCCCATTGTTTTTCTCTGGCTAGCTTAGGAGACAGACAGTTACAGTTTATTTATTCTCCCCTGTGAATGTGCAGTCATGCTGTCCACTAATGTCTCGTGTTGGCCTGACCCTAAAGGATCAATGTACTATGTCAACATTTTTAATCTATACTATAAGTAATTATGTTTATGACTGTTGTTACAAAATATACTGTTTGTGCTTACCATTTAAGTAACTGGTAAGGACCATGGTGCACAAAAGTTGGTGTATAAATGTTTTTTATAAGTCATTTTTGCAGAATGATATATTTTAAAAGCTAATGTAAAGTCATTTTTTCTTTATTGCATGGCACGGCCCGCTTCGGTATTCATAACAGTTGGGTTATTCCGCCACAAGGTGGCGCAGTGGTACTGCAGAAAAGCTGCGGCTCCCTATAAAAACGGGATTAACCATTAGTTCCCTAGTGTTTCCTCTGCAGTGGACTGCGAAGTTAGCAGATGTCTCTCTCTCTCTTGTGCAGGTGGGCGGGGCAACCAAGCCTGTGGCCCTGCAAGTCTATTCCCATCCGATTCTGGACTCCCACTGCCTCCCAGCCTTGGCTGACAGATCGGGTGAGGGTAGAAGAGTACTAGAGTCAAGTGCTCCAGGAGCGCTGCTCCAAGCCACAGACCCTGTAACACAAAGGGTAGCTGGCCATAGGCTTTATGGTGAGCCTATTAGGGATGCAGAGTTTTTGTCCTAGCTTCTGAGGGGGTAAGTAGTTTGAGGACTGTGTCCCCTCTTTTTCCTTTGGGTCCCCCCCGCGCCCCCCCCTCCCCCTTCCCTGACCATGGCTGCTCGCTGCTGCTTCTCTCTCTCTCTCTCCCCCCCCCCTCTAACTTGGTTGGGGGGGAAAAGGGGGGGTGGTAGCGGCGAGTAGTCATATTTGTTTTTTGGTGTGTTTTCTGGTGTTTTTAGCTGCCGCGCCGCTTTGTACTGCGTTCCGCGGCTGAGGGTGCTATAATCTGAGGTGATTTTACTTTGTGATGGCGCCGGCCGGGTCACTTGAGCGCAGTTTTTCGCGCTCTTCGGGGGGGGGGGGGGGGGCGCTGCCGGGTGATGACGCGTATTGGGCGGCCCGCCCTTTGAGGTACCTCTGCCTGCGCCATTTTGGACGAGCTGCACGTCTGGATTTCTCCCTTCCTGGATGCAGCGCTGCTTCCTCTGGCGGGTCGCCTTATTCAGGGGTCTGTGCCTGTGTGACCCCGTGGTGTCTTTGGTCCGTGAGTCCCCCTTGGGGGGTTTTTAATTGAATTGGGGTATTTTGCTGCAGGATGCTTATGTGTGATTTTACTTATGTCTTTCAGGCAGGATACCATTGGGTTGTGGTTTCTCCCCGCTCCACTCCTTTTCTCCCCCTCATCCCCTCTTTATTAACTTCTGGGGGCATCCCGTGGGAGGGCATCCCGGGTGGCTTCTGTATTAAGCCTGTACCCACTGCTGGCCTATTGTGCCTGTGCTAATCACCATATGGAGGCTTCTGGGGATAGCGCGCTTGGGGGCCCTTCGGGGCAAGCACGGCTGTGTTCCATGTGTGGGGTATCCCCTGTGAGTAACAGTGTCACGGTTTGCGTGCTGTGCGCTGAAAGTGTCCTTGTGCTTCAAGCTGGTTTGCCTGCTTCACTTCCCAGCTCTGCGCCTCACTCGGCTTCACCTACTCCCCCGCTCCTGCAATTGGGCCCCAGTGAGGGGGAATGTTGTCAGGGAGTCACATTCTGATTTGGCTCTGCGGGTGGCTAACATTGCAAAGCAGTTTGCCAGGGATGCTCCCAGGAAGGCCTCTGGCAAGAAGAGACACCTGGACCCCAGGCATGCTCCCCTTACTGAGATGTATGTGGGGATTGATGAGCTTGGTGACTGTCACCCCCTTGAGATGGGGGAGCTCTCCCAGGATTCTGACTCCTCTGGGAACCAGCAGGAGGGTTGCGATAGTGACCCTGGGTCTGCGTCCGGAGAGGAATCATGGTACCCTGAGGGCACTGATAATCTGCTGTCACATATTGGAACATTGCACATTGCTGCCCCTGAGGTAGCTAAAAGAAAGCAGGGGGAGCTTTTTCGCCCTGGTAAACAGCGTCTAGAGTTCACTGAGCAGGAACATTTTACCACCTTGGTGCTTGAAGAATAGGAACGTCCTAACAAGTTGCTTGCGGTGCCCAAGGGTTTGGATAAAAGGTATCCCTTTCCTGTTGATCTTGTTAAGAGGTGGTCATTTCCCCCTGAAGTGGACGCTCCCGTGCTAGGCTTGTCCAATACTTCGGTTATGCCTTCCCCTGACACTACCACTCTGAGGGTCGGAGAGGACCGGCGCATGGATCAAGTGGCCTGCCATGCTTTTACCTGTGTGGGGGCTGGCTTGCGCCCTGTTTGTGCTGTTGCCATTACTGCTATTGCCCTTAAGAAACTGCTTAAGCGTCTCATTGGTGGCACAACAGCTGGTAGTGTGGGGGAGGAATATAGGACTCTCTTACTTTGCACTGATTTTGTGGCCTTTATCCTTACTGCTATGGATGATGCTGTGCGGCTGTATGGAAGGACCTCTGCACTCTTGGTGGCTATGCGCCGCTCTGTCTGGTTGCGCCAGTGGGCAGCTGACTCTGCGGCTAAGAAAGCTCTCACTGGCCTGCCCTTCGTGGGGCTGCGGCTGTTTGGGGAATGTCTTGATGTTCTAGCCAAGGATGGGAGGCAGTCTTGGCCCTTTCGGGTGTCCTCTGCCCCCTCCCTTCCTTTGGCATTCCCAGAGGGGGCCGTGGCTCCCTCCTCTCCAGTGGTCGCAGAGATTCTTGGGGCCATGGCAGAACCCGTGGTCGTCCCGGTCTCTCTTGGAATCCTAAGTCCAAACCCTCTCCCAAGCCCCCTCAGGCATGAAGGGGTGCCCTCACCCATCCGGGTGGGGGGATGGCTTTGGGTCTTTGCTCACGTCTGGAGGCTTCATGTCTCAGACCGGTGGATTCAGGAGGTAATGTCCTCCGGTTACAAGATTTTCAGCCTGCCCCCCCCCAAGATTCATCAGATCCCATATGTCTTTAAACCCCCTGTCCGCTTAGGCGGTTCATTGCCTGTTATAGTCTGGAGTCATTTGTTTGGTGCCTCATCAAGAAAGTGGTCAGGGGTACTATTCCAATCTTTTCATGGTCCCCAAAAAGGACGGCTCTCTGAGGCCCATTCTAGAGCTGAAGGGCCTCAACAAATTTGTCAGATTCAAGCATTTTCACATGGAGACGCTGCGCTCTGCTGTCAGTACCCTTCGCCCGGGCAACTTCATGACCACTGTGGACATCAAGGATGCTTATCTTCATGTGCCTATCTTCCCAGGTCATCAGAGATTTCTAAGGTTCGAGCTGCAGGATCAACATTACCAGTTTGTGGCTCTACCCTTCGGTATCACCTCGGCATCTCGGGTGTTCACCAAGGTGCTGGCGGGAGTGATGGCTCTGCTAAGGAACCAGGGCATCCGTATCATTCCTTACCTGGACGACATACTGATTGTGGCCGAGTCTTTTCCTCAGGCCGAGCAGGACACTCAAATGGTGACATCCACTCTGGAGTCTTTTGGCTGGGTGATCAACTATCCCAAGTCTTTTCTGTCCCCGTCATTGGTGAGGACCTTTCTGGGCATGACTCTAGATGCCTCTCAGGTCAAGGTGTTCCTTCCTCAGCAGAAGGTGGAGGGTCTTCAGCTGCAGGCTCGGGCTCTGCTGTTGTGTCCTCATCCCTCCATCAGTCAGGGGATGCAGTTGGTGGGCCTGATGGTGTCCTGCTTCGAGGCAGTCCCCTTTGCTCAGTTTCACATGAGACCTCTTCAGTTGCACCAGTTTGGGATCGGGACCCTGTGTCCCTGGATCAGGAATTTGTTCTGTCTCCCCTGGCCAGACAGTCTCTCTCGTGGTGGCTGGACTCAAGGAACCTTCTCCCCCAGAAGGTCCTTCCTGCCCCCGTGCTGGGAAACGGTCACCACGGATGCCAGTCTGACCGGCTGGGGAGGCTTCTGGAAGTCCCTGAGGTTCCAGGGTAGGTGGGGCCCACAAGAGGCCTATGCTTCCATCAACGTCCTGGAACTGAGGGCGATCAGGTTGGTTCTTTCTCGCCTATCCACTCACCGCCGGGCCGGGCTGTTCAGATTCACTCAGACAACCAGACGGCGGTTGCCTACATCAGGGAGGGACTCGGAGCAAGCGAGCCTTCAAGGAAGTGTCCCTGATTCTGTCTTGGGCGGAACAGCATGTTCCCTGCATCTCAGCGGTCTACATCCCAGGGGTGGAGAACCAGGTGGCGGACTCCCTGAGCAGGGAGACGTCTCATCTGGGGGAGTGGTCTCTCAACAACCAGGTGTTTCTCTCCCTGTGTCACCACTGGGGTCAGCCGGACGTGGACCTGTACCGCGTCCCGTCACAATCACAAACTTCCCAGATTTGTCTCTCTGTCTCAGGATCCACTGGCCTTCGCCACGGATGCCTTGGCAATACCTTGGACGAAGTTTCAGCTTCTCTATGTGTTCCCTCCATTTCCTCTCCTGGGCAGGGTCATGCGCAAGATAGCCCAGGAGCAGGTACCAGCCATACTGGTGGACCCTTGTTGGCCAAGAAGAGTTTGGTTTGCAGATGTCATGCGGTTGGCAGTAGATCGGCACGTCTTGCCCAAGGATCCAGATCTTCTCACCCAGGGGCAGTTACGCCATCCCAATTTACAAACTCTGGCTTTAACGGCTTGGCTGCTGAAACCTCCATATCGATGGAAAAGGGGTTGCCTGCTTCTGTTGTTGATACAATGTTTCAGGCTAGGAAGAAGTCCTCGTTCTTTATCTGGCATGCTTACATTGCCTGGTGTGAGTCCAAGTCTCTTCCCTGTCGGGTGTTTTCTATTCCCAGGATTCTGGAAGTCTTGCAACATGGTTTGGATCAGGGCCTTCAACTTAGTACCCTAAAAGGCCATGTTTTAGCTATGGCAATTTTTTTCCAAAGATCTTTTGCCAATCACTGGTTGGTTAAAACCTTTTTTCAGGGTGTCTCTCATGTGCGTCCACCCCGTAAGCCTTTGCTACCAGTCTGGGATTTGAATCTGGTGTTGTCTGCTCTGCAAGGTCTCCCTTTGAGCCTATCCGTGAAGCTACCTTGTCTATTCTGACCCTTAAGGTAGCCTTTCTGGTGGCTATCACTTCTGTAAGGCGAGTTTCTGAGCTAGCGGCACTTTCCATCAAACCTCCTTATTTTGAGAGACATCAGGATAAGGTGGTGTTCCGGGTCAAGCCGGACTTCCTGCCTAAGGTTGTGTCTGTCTTTCATCTTAATCAGGACATTGTCTTGCCTTCATTGTGTCTTAATCCTGCTAATTCCAAGGAGCAGACTCTGCATTCCCTGGATGTGGTCAGGGCTCTGAAGTTTTATTTGGTCGCCACTGAGCCTTTCAGGAAGTCTGATGCTCTTTTTTTTCTCACTTCTGGACCTAGAAAGGGTTTGCCTCCGGCTAAATCCACTATCAGCAAGTGGATCCATCAGGCGGTGGTTCAAGCCTATTCTGCTAAGGGAAAGGAACCTCCCTTTAGGATTACTGCTCATTCCACTCGTGCTATTGATGCCTCTTGGGCTTTTCAGCACCAAGCTTCTGTTGAACAAGTTTGCAAGGCCGCTACTTGGTCTTCTGTTCATACTTTTTCAAAGTTTTACAAGGTTGATGTTAAGGCCTCAGCGGATGCTGCTTTTGGCCGCAAGGGGCTTCAGGGAGTAGTTACTTGAACTACTGGCCATTACTCTTTGGGGATCCCACCCTACTATGGACACTGCTTTTGGGTGTCCCAACTGTTATGAATACCGAAGCGGGCCGTGTCATGCAATAAAGAAAAAAGCAATTCTGTGAGTACACCTGTAGAATTGTTTTTGTTCTTGCATGGCACGGCCCGCTTCGCCCCACCCTTGTTATCGTTATTCTTTGTTGCCTCTTTATGGCGATTGGTCCAAGTCAATTGGGTTTTTTTACCTTTTTTCAAATTTTTTTACTTATTCTCTCCCGGGTTCTTGTCTCACTGCTTGTGCACACTGGGGAACTCTATGGTTAAGCCCGTTTTTATAGGGAGCCGGGACAAGCCACACCTTTTCTGCAGTACCACTGCGCCACCTTGTGGCAGAAAAAACCCAACTGTTATGAATACCGAAGCGGGCCGTGCCATACAAGAACAAAAACAATTCTTCAGGTGAGTACTCACAGAATTGCTTTTTTAAATACTGAGATAGGAGCAGCTGAATTATTTTAGTGATTTAGGTATTGTCTACCCAAAGCTGAGATGCAGCTTACCCTATGCTTCTTTTTCTGGGCCCAGGATGAGGGAGGTAATGTCCACCAATCCAATGATCAATTGAGGGTTGCGCAATGGCACCACAACCCCTCAGCACCAATCTAAATGAGCCTCTACCTGCCCCTTTGAGCCTGTCTCTCTGCTTGCACTAAATACTACATCCTATATGTTGGGTTTATCTAACCCCCCAGTAGTGAACAGCTTTTATTAATCTATGTAATCTACTGACAGGGGGAGTCTATAACCCAGATGTAATCAAGAGATGTGTACTGAAAAGGATTTCTTGCATGACAAAAATCAGCTGAGCTTTATGCACGCTAACCTACTGTTCCCCAACTCTCAAGAGCCACCAACATGTCATGTTTTGTTGATTTTCACATAGCTGGCTCTATAGCCCTGTCTGGCCACTAATTACTTTGTGCATCTGTGTGGAGATTTGGAAAACATGACCTGTTGGTGGCTCTTGAGGAGAGAGTGGGGGGAACACTGCTATGAGACCTTTTTATCCACATTTGAAATTGAATTTGCCTTGGGCATTCAGCATTTCTTATTTCTCTTTTGACTCTGTCTGGATCCACTGTCTTTAACTATTTTTTTCCCAAATTTACCAATTTTTATTCAAATTAATGGAAAGAGACGTAATTGGATTCCTCTACCCAGTTTTTACTTTATGCCCGAAAATAGATAAACAGCTTAAAGCTCGTCATTGTGGTACACTGCTGTAATAGAAAACTTTCAAATTGTGTCTGTGAGTCAAAAGCTTATTTCATATGCTCTTCCACATTATTACTGAAGTAATAGAAAAGTTGGACATGAAGGTCACCTGCAAAACAAATTGTCCTTCCAACTCCACTCCAAATACTTTTTTTCCCCTTTAGTTCCTTCTCATCTGCAGGAACTTGTTATCCTGGTCTGCTGTCCAGAAATGTGTTTTTCTGACAGCACTGGGTAGTGGGTCGGGGAAAAAGCCTCATAATAGGAGAGGACTTGCAAGATCAGGTAAGTATTTAGAATGAGAGGGCATTTTGTTTAGACCACAGATGGCATTAACGTCAACTCTTGCTACTCTTGAGTTTATTTTAATTGAATTATATGAACAAAGAGGAATGATTGAAAGATGTAACAGTTGGGAGCAATCTTTTGTTTTATGTTACAGAATCCTATTTATCTTACAACAGTTGTTTTTACTGATGCCTTTATAAGCTTGCATTCTTTTGGCAGTTTACAGAAACTCCACCTTTTCTTTGAAAGTGGAGACAAAAATGGCCAAAAATATAATGGGCAAATAAATCTACATGCAATAAAGCAGACACCTAATAGCTTAGATTACAAGTGATGCTGGCCAATAGCTCTGGGGGGAACATGCCATGGGACTAGAGTTTGTTGTACAAGTAGGCGAAAAAACTGAAGTTAAAGTAATTCCATTTATTGACTAACTCAATATATTGAACATGTACGCATTCAAAGCACCTTAGGCTTTTTCTTGCACATAAATAATGACAAACATAGTACAATTCGTGAGTTTTAGGAAAACGGTCAGGGGGCTTACAGACAAATAAAGTGTCAGTCCAGACAATGGCAATAATATGACAGCAAGGAGCTAACCTGAATCCCGTCCCTGTGCCTCTCCTCTATATCCTGCAACCTGCTGTAGCTGCTGTAATAGATCTCCAAAAGTCGCTCCTTCTCTCCCTTTCCATCTTTCATGACCACACTCATGACCACGCTGCCAACATGCACAAGCCCGGTGTTCTGGTTGTCTATGCCCATTATCTTTGTTTGACTTTATCTATTTTTAATTACACATTAGTAATACACTTTCTTGTAGTTTTACTACAAAATGAATCAGTTTGCATTGCTTCCCCTAAGTAGACATCATAGCATCACAGTTTGTACAGGCTGTACTTGTTCTTGTTTTCTCTTTATATGTGCATAGTGAAGCACTACTTGTAATCCTGGTATACATTCCTTATGTATACTTGTGTATTTTGTTCTAAAATTTAGTGTGTAGTTTGTGTACAGTAAGAGCTAGAACATTGGCAGGTTTCTTGCGCAGCTGTGAGTTAGTGTCACTTTTGTTTTTCTCATCCTAAAAGTGTTTGTGTCTCCAAAATGTCATTATCATTACACTTGGAATGTGAACAATTCATTCAATTGCAAAACCCCTTTTCTTTTAATCTTCAGATTATCAGTAGGTTTTTGCAAGAGTGTAAACTTTAAATTTAAATAACAACAAGTAGTGTAGTATTGTTTGGGAAAAAATTATTATGCAGGGAGGGACTTTTGAACTTGTTGGCCTTACCAGCAGGAGCTGTTTTTGGCAGCTCTTCAGTTTATTTTACCTGTCTGTCGACCTTTGAATAGTAGGCAGGCTTATTATTGGCCTTACCAGCATGAGCTCTTTTTGGTTGCTCTTCATTTCATTCAAGCTACAGTTGATCCATCCCCTATTTAACTTTTCCTGATTCATTTTGTTGTCCCTCTTCGCCACTTTCTTCGGCTTTTGTATTTCTACTTAGGACCTTGCTCAGGCTTTATGGCCCTCTCTTATTTTTCCACGTAGCCTTTTACTTAAACTCTCCAAGGCTCCACAGATAGCTCTATAGCAGGGGTTCCCAACCAGAGGGTCAAGTACCACTGGGGATGCCTGAGATCCTTCTCAGCCAGGCCACAGATTGATCTGTGCTCTAACCTCCATTTGCTCAATTTGTACAAAATTTCTCCAAAGATAATGAAAACTATGTGCATTTGATACCCATTTGATAATTGTTTGATAGAATCATGATGCCTGCCCCCCCCCCCCCCCCCCCCCAGTTCCAGGGTTAATTCTACATTGACTTCTAGGTACAAGCTAGTTTGAATAAAGGGCAAAGCCTGGTTGCCTTTGGACACTCAAATTTAAGATGGCACTACCCTTTGGGACCCATAATATGGTCTTGGGTGTCCTGTCGTGATGGAGGCCCTTGGCTGGTGGCTAAGAATCACTTAGGAGACTTCTGGCATATTCAAGATCTAGGTTCTATTACATTTTCCCAAATTCTGTAATGTTATATGGAGAATTGTTTAAAAATATGTATGGTCCTGACACGAAAAATGTAAATAGCTACACCTTTCAATCCCCTTTTGCCTTTCTGTTGCCTTTGTAATATTGTCTGCAACTCCGTTAAAGCAGTCATGTTTTTAAATAGACTTTTAGTTATCGTATTGCAATAAGGTACAATATATACCTAGTAAATTAAATTACAGTACGTAAATGAACAATAGTAAACTACACTTACTTTTAAAGAGGAACACATACTAGGATTCCCTCTCCCGGGCATTGTTCCTCTCCAGTGGTTTGAGATGCCCCACTGTGTGAAACAGCTAGAATTGCCATAAAAAAGCCTCTCTGGCGACCCCAAAGCACATGTGCCGGCCGCCAGCCAATAATCTGCTTGCACTCTATTCACTTTCACTAAGGTGTTTTCTAATAATCAGTGTCTCTTTGTAAAGCTGAGTGGGGTATGAGCTGCTCCTGTGTACCCACACCAGCCATTCAGAAATTATTAGAGCAGGTTAAATGCATAAGTTGAATGAAGCCAGGAATGTGGTCTGCGTATGAGCTATAGAATCTTGGCAATCGAGGGGATTTCACAATGTGGTGGTAAATCTACCTCTCTGGATTTAGACTCCAGGAAATGCCACAGCATCATGGAAGCCCACATCCCATGATAGTTATTTGGTACCCAACACTCATTTCTAAGCTATCACCACAACCCCACAATTAGGATTACACTATTCCAAGCTATGAGGCTTGTAGTGGCAGTAGGGGTTTGAGGTTTAGTGACAGGCTTCCTTTCTAAAGTATAGATACACTTTAAGAAGATTTAGTCTTACTTGACCTGTTTGGTCATAAAAGAGATCAATGGGGTCAGAAACCATGCAAAACATAGTAAATCATTTCAACCAGGAAAGGGTTCAACAATGAAACATATGTGATAAACATGAATACATTCATATTTTAAAGGATTAGTCCCCTTTCGAGTATTTGTCCCAACGACTCCAGGGCTGGAGGTACAGTAACTAGAAGATTGCCATACCTGTCCATCCGCTCCCACAACCAATGTTTTTGCTGTATAGAGGCACCCATTGCTTTCAGTGGGAGCTGGTACAGATACCACAACCAACTGGGGCGGGAGGAAGATCTGCAGTCAGATAAGTCTGGGATTGCCTTGCCTTGGAGTTTTTGGGAAAAGACTTTTCTTTTAACCCTTTAAGTGCCAGCCTACCTGGAGTTTTTGTCACCCTTTGTTGCCAGACCATTTTGTACTATTTTGCGCTCCCCATGTTCAAATGTGATTTTTGAAGGGATTTCCCAGAACAATTATATATTGTTTTTTTCAGCAGAGTCTGGGCTTTGACATGAAATGTCTTGTTTGTCATTTTTTAGGTGTATTCTCAATATTTTTGGGTGAAATGTGTGCAGAAAAATAAAAAAAAATATATTTTTTACAATTTGTAGTTTTTTTTGTAATAAAAATGTAAGTTTGTTAATAAAATCTTATTGCGTGTGAAATCCCAATTTCTCCCGGTTACAGCGATACCACATATGTATAGGTAGACACCCTTTCCTGCCCAGGAGACTCCCCCATACAACTATGCTATGCGCTATGCGCACCTTGCAGTTTTTCCAGAAAAACAGCCCTTTACATTTGAAATACCCCCAACAAACTATATATTCTCAGGAAGTAAACACCTCAAGCTTTCTAGGTGTACCAGGCTTGTTGATGTGGCCATAGTTGAGTAATCCCTCAATGGATTCTTTGGTTGCAAAGAGTTTCCCTAAAAAAAGGATTAAAAAGCTGAATCAAAGCCACATTTTCCTAAAAAAACTATATACAAACAAGAAAAAACAAGTTTAATCTGAAAAAGCAACATCCTCCGAACAGAACGATACCCAACATGCATTGCCAAACACCCCAAAGTAAAGCATGTGCGTAACGGTAATTTTGCTTGAAAATTTCAGCTCTGCAGACAAAGTGCGCACCTTGCGATTTTTCAACCAAAACAACCCTTTACATTTGGAATATCCCCCATAAACCATATATTCCCTGAAAGTACACATGTTAATCTTTCTAAGTGTTCTCAGCTTGTTCTAGTGGGCTCATCTTTCTGGAATTATTCCCTCAAAGAATTCTTTGGTTGCGCAGGGTTTCCCTAAAATATTTATAAAAAAGCTGAATAAAAAACACCTTTTCCTAAAATATAAATATGCAAACCAGAAAAAAACAAGCTAAATCTAAAAGCGCAAGGTCCCCCGAACAGAACAATACCCAACATGCATAGCTACTTTTAACCCTTTTAATTGCCAGCCTACTTGAGATTTTGTCACCCTCTGTTGACAGGTCATTTTTCCCCATTTTGCGCCATTTTTGCTGGAACTTTCAGGAAAATTATATATATATATATTTTTGCAGCAGCGTTTAGGCTTTAACATGAAATGTCTTGTTTGTAAATTTTATTTAGTTTTTTACAATATTATTAAGTAAAAATAAATAAATAAATAAAAATTTTAGACAATTGACTCCTTTATTTTAAATAAAAAATGTATTTTATTAAGGAAAACCATATTGCACGTGAAAGCCCCATTTCTACCGACTAGAACGGTACCACATATTTATCGGTAGCCCCCCCTGCCCAGGAGACCCCCCTAACTGAAACAAGTACTTTATAACATTTACAAATAAAATACAAATACCATCCACACTACAAAGGGTTAAATCGAGAAAAAAAATGACATAGAGTCTCCCCTCCGGGGGGGGGACCCCATTTTTGGGGGGATTTTTAAGGGTTAAAATTCCTTAAAAATCCAAAAAATATTGACATGGGGTCCCCCTTACCCAAAGTAACCAGCCTGGGACCAGCTATGCAAGGCTTGTAGAAACAGGGCACAGGGGCCAGCTCTTGTGGCCCTTGGCCCTGCAGGCTACAAGCCCACATAGCCCGTGGGCCCAGGCTCTTCTGCCCCCCCCCCCTGGGCATTGGGGAGGCAGGTAATGGGGGTGCCGGGGGTAAATGGCAAGTCACCCGCTAGTCGCAGGTGTCTTGCCATCCCCCCAGCCTTGTGAACTGGTATAGGGGTCATGGACCCCTTACCAGTTCACAAGGGGTTAAATGTAAAAAAAGCACAGACACACACAAAGAGAAAAAAATATTTTATTTTTTTTTTCTTTATACTTACCTCCCATCCATCCTGGAGCACTGTGTCCCTTGGCGATCACTGGCTTCTGCTCACCTGCTGGAAGCCTTTTATAGCTGCTGGATGACAGAACACAAAGGGTTAATTAAAAAAAAAATGACATAGGTCCCTATCGGAGCCTCCTCTCCTCTCATCCGCCCTGCACCGATCACCACCGGCATCTGACAGATCTGCTCGGGGTAGAATAGGAGGAGCGACGTCATCCCGCTCCTCCCACAATGGGCGGGGCTAGGGAGCTGCGGCCATCGCCGCCATTACAAGAGGTGAGGACCCGGAAGAGGGTCCTCACCTGAAGCCTGCGCAGCCCGGGGGGGGGGGGATCGGACCCCCCCCCCGATGAAGAGGAGACCCGGACAGAAGGCTCGGGCGCGGAGGTAAGCAAATTACATTTTTTTTTTACAACCGCAATGTGTCAGCGCTGGAAACGGGGGTGGGGCGGGTTCGGCCGGTTTCGGGCCCCCTCCTGAAGATGGAGGGGAGGGATCTGCCCCCCCCAGGAAGAGGGGCCCCAAGCTTCACAGGGATGCCAGAGGTAAGTGGTTTTTTTTTTCTATTTTTTAACTAGCGGGGGAAATGCCAGGCACGTAGTTTCTACGTGCTTGGCACTTAACGGTAGGAGAAGCAACCACGTAGAAACTACGTGCTTGGGATTTAAAGGGTTAAGGATAAGTCAAATAATACACAAAAAACTGTTCTTTAAGCATATAATCCATGAGTGTCAGCTGACCTAAAAGTTTTAATATCTGATTCCTTTGCAAGTGATACCCCTTTGATCTCAGTGCCCCTAACTTGCAAGTTCTTGATATACCGCATGGTATAGCATGAGGTATTTTAGTGAATTAGAATTCTGCTGTTCTTTTTTTTTTTTAATTCATGCTCTTGGCTTTTTGGGTTTGTATTTAGCATGATACCAGGTATCATCTGGATGTCTACAGATAATGCACAGTTTTAATAAGGCCCAAGTACTTTCAGATCATCAAGAATCAAGCATCTGGGTAGTTAATATGAGGCCATCGCATTAACATGTTTTTCAAAAAAGTGGTATATGATGCACTTGAAAATATTTGTGAATTTATTTAAATTTTGACCACTAGATGGCACCAATGTATTTTGTTATTATATCAGCAAAGTAGATTTTAAGCTGTTGGAAATTGTACCGGCAGTGAAGGAATGTTAAAAGATAAAGTTGCAATAAAGAAATGAATAAGTTTACAGTTTAACAAATAGGATATCTCTGTTTTTTACATTTATTTTTGTTTTGTTTAGTGTGTAATAGTCGATCATCTTTTATGATACATGCTACATTATGAATTATTGTACTTACCCTATCAAACAGTATGTTCCTGCTGGTCCTTAGGCTGAACTGTGTGAAATGTTTCCTTTTGTTTAATAGCCGACAGGCCCTGTTTTCAGTATTGCACATACATGAACAATGCCCGCCCAGTTTGGAATTAGAAATCACTGTACTATTACAATACACATGGAATTTTGATTATAATATACTATTGACACATGATGCACTTTACAATAGAAAGTGTCACACAGCCAAAAATTTGATGATGTAGTTTTATTATATATAGAGATGACCGAACTTTTGAAAAATTCAATTCGGCTAATTCGCCAAATTTTCCGACAAAATTCGTTTCGGTCCGAATTTATACGCAACGAATTGCTATTAAAAACGGCTATTTCTGAGCTTCCTAGAGCTTCAATAGGGTTGTAAACCATTCTGCCTTGCTGTAACACGCACATAATGCGTGCTGGGTTAGTGAAATAATACTGTAAATAATTATGACATGCAGATCAGAGGCATCGCTATTAGAATCGCAGAGCGGCACAATTGCAGAGAGTTGAGGTGGCATCACTATGAGGGGCCCCTATATTGCCTGAAAAACACACCCTGGAGCTGGCAGCAGCAGGAGCCCAAATATTGTCTGAAAGACATCCTGGAGTTGGCAGCAGGAGCAGCAGGAGCAGCAGGATCCCAAAAATTGGCTGAATGACACCCTGGAGTTGCAAGCAGCAGCAGGAGCCCAAACATAGCTTGAAAGAGACACTGGAGTTGGCAGCAGGAGCCCAAAAATTGGATGAATCACACCCTGGAGTTGCAAGCAGTAGCAGCAGCCCAAACATAGCTTGAAAGAGACACTGGAGTTGGCAGCAGGAGCCCAAAAATTGGATGAATCACACCCTGGCATTGCAAGCAGCAGCAGGAGCCCAAACATTGCTTTAAAGGGACACTGGAGTTGGCAGCAGGAGCCCAAAAATTGGATGAATCACACCCTGGAGTTGCAAGCAGCAGCAGGAGCCCAAACATAGCTTTAAAGAGACACTGGAGTTGGCAGCAGGAGCCCAAAAATTGGATGAATAACACCCTGGAGTTGCAAGCAGCAGCAGGAGCCCAAACATAGCTTTAAAGAGACACTGGAGTTGGCTTCAGGAGCCCAAAAATTGGAAGAATCACACCCTGGAGTTGCAAGCAGCAGCAGCAGCCCAAACATAGCTTGAAAGAGACACTGGAGTTGGCAGCAGGAGCCCAAAAATTGGATGAATCACACCCTGGAGTTGCAAGCAGCAGCAGCAGCCCAAACATAGCTTGAAAGAGACACTGGAGTTGGCAGCAGGAGCCCAAAAATTGGCTGAATGACACCCTGGAGTCGCAAGCAGCAGCAGCAGGAGCCCAAACATAGCTTGAAAGAGACACTGGAGTTGGCAGCAGGAGCCCAAAAATTGGATGAATCACACCCTGGAGTTGCAAGCAGCAGCAGGAGCCCAAACATTGCTTTAAAGAAACACTGGAGTTGACAGCAGCAGGAGCCCAAATATAGCGTGAAAGAGACACTGGAGTTTGCAGCAGAAGCCCAAACATAGCTTGAAAGAGACACTGGAGTTGGCAGCAGGAGCCCAAAAATTGGATGAATCACACCCTGGAGTTGCAAGCAGCAGCCCAAACATAGCTTGAAAGAGACACTTGAGTTGGCAGCAGGAACCCAAAAATTGGCTGAATGACACCCTGGAGTCGCAAGCAGCAGCAGCAGGAGCCCAAACATAGCTTGAAAGAGACACTGGAGTTGGCAGCAGGAGCCCAAAAATTGGATGAATCACACCCTGGAGTTGCAAGCAGCAGCAGGAGCCCAAACATTACTTTAAAGAGACACTGGAGTTGGCTTCAGGAGCCCAACAATTGGATGAATCACACCCTGGAGTTGCAAGCAGCAGCCCAAACATAGCTTGAAAGAGACACTGGAGTTGGCAGCAGGAGCCCAAAAATTGGATGAATCACACCCTGGAGTTGCAAGCAGCAGCAGCAGCAGCCCAAACATAGCTTGAAAGAGACACTGGAGTTGGCAGCAGGAGCCCAGAAATTGGATGAATCACACCCTGGAGTTGCAAGCAGCAGCAGCAGCCCAAACATAGCTTGAAAGAGACACTGGAGTTGGTAGCAGGAGCCCAAAAATTGGATGAATCACACCCTGGAATTGCAAGCAGCAGCCCAAACATAGCTTATAAGAGACACTGGAGTTGGCAGCAGGAGCCCAAAAATTAGATGAATCACACCCTGGAGTTGCAAGCAGCAACAGGAGCCCAAACATAGCTTGAAAGGGACACTGGAGTTGGCTTCAGGAGCCCAAAAATTGGATGAATCACACCCTGGAGTTGCAAGCAGCAGCAGCAGCCCAAACATAGCTTGAAAGAGACACTGGAGTTGGCAGCAGGAGCCCAAAAATTGGATGAATCACACCCTGGAGTTGCAAGCAGCAGCAGCCCAAACATAGCTTGAAAGAGACACTGGAGTTGGCAGCAGGAGCCCAAAAATTGGCTGAATGACACCCTGGAGTTGCAAGCAGCAGCAGCAGGAGCCCAAACATAGCTTGAAAGAGACACTGGAGTTGGCAGCAGGAGCCCAAACATTGGATGAATCACACCCTGGAGTTGCAAGCAGCAGCAGGAGCCCAAACATTGCTTTAAAGAAACACTGGAGTTGACAACAGCAGGAGCCCAAATATAGCTTGAAAGAGACACTGGAGTTGGCAGCAGAAGCCCAAACATAGCTTGAAAGAGACACTGGAGTTGGCAGCAGGAGCCCAAAAATTGGATGAATCACACCCTGGAGTTGCAAGCAGCAGCCCAAACATAGCTTGAAAGAGACACTGGAGTTGGCAGCAGGAGCCCAAAAATTGGATGAATCACACCCTGGAGTTGCAAGCAGCAGCAGCAGCAGCCCAAACATAGCTTGAAAGAGACACTGGAGTTGGCAGCAGGAACCCAAAAATTGGCTGAATGACACCCTGGAGTCGCAAGCAGCAGCAGGAGCCCAAACATTGCTTTAAAGGGACACTGGAGTTGGCAGCAGGAGCCCAAAAATTGGATGAATCACACCCTGGAGTTGCAAGCAGCAGCAGGAGCCCAAACATAGCTTTAAAGAGACACTGGAGTTGGCAGCAGGAGCCCAAAAATTGGATGAATCACACCCTGGAGTTGCAAGCAGCAGCAGGAGCCCAAACATAGCTTTAAAGAGACACTGGAGTTGGCTTCAGGAGCCCAAAAATTGGAAGAATCACACCCTGGAGTTGCAAGCAGCAGCAGCAGCCCAAACATAGCTTGAAAGAGACACTGGTGTTGGCAGCAGGAGCCCAAAAATTGGATGAATCACACCCTGGAGTTGCAAGCAGCAGCCCAAACATAGCTTGAAAGAGACACTGGAGTTGGCAGCAGGAGCCCAAAAATTGGCTGAATGACACCCTGGAGTCGCAAGCAGCAGCAGCAGGAGCCCAAACATAGCTTGAAAGAGACACTGGAGTTGGCAGCAGGAGCCCAAAAATTGGATGAATCACACCCTGGAGTTGCAAGCAGCAGCAGGAGCCCAAACATTGCTTTAAAGAAACACTGGAGTTGACAGCAGCAGGAGCCCAAATATAGCGTGAAAGAGACACTGGAGTTTGCAGCAGAAGCCCAAACATAGCTTGAAAGAGACACTGGAGTTGGCAGCAGGAGCCCAAAAATTGGATGAATCACACCCTGGAGTTGCAAGCAGCAGCCCAAACATAGCTTGAAAGAGACACTGGAGTTGGCAGCAGGAGCCCAAAAATTGGACGAATCACACCCTGGAGTTGCAAGCAGAAGCAGCAGCCCAAATGTAGCTTGAAAGAGACACTGGAGTTGGCAACAGGAACCCAAAAATTGGCTGAATGACACCCTGGAGTCGCAAGCAGCAGCAGCAGGAGCCCAAACATAGCTTGAAAGAGACACTGGAGTTGGCAGCAGGAGCCCAAAAATTGGATGAATCACACCCTGGAGTTGCAAGCAGCAGCAGGAGCCCAAACATAGCTTGAAAGAGACACTGGAGTTGGCAGCAGGAGCCCAAAAATTGGATGAATCACACCCTGGAGTTGCAAGCAGCAGCAGGAGCCCAAACATTACTTTAAACAGACACTGGAGTTGGCTTCAGGAGCCCAACAATTGGATGAATCACACCCTGGAGTTGCAAGCAGCAGCCCAAACATAGCTTGAAAGAGACACTGGAGTTGGCAGCAGGAGCCCAAAAATTGGATGAATCACACCCTGGAGTTGCAAGCAGCAGCAGCAGCAGCCCAAACATAGCTTGAAAGAGACACTGGAGTTGGCAGCAGGAGCCCAGAAATTGGATGAATCACACCCTGGAGTTGCAAGCAGCAGCAGCAGCCCAAACATAGCTTGAAAGAGACACTGGAGTTGGTAGCAGGAGCCCAAAAATTGGATGAATCACACCCTGGAATTGCAAGCAGCAGCCCAAACATAGCTTATAAGAGACACTGGAGTTGGCAGCAGGAGCCCAAAAATTAGATGAATCACACCCTGGAGTTGCAAGCAGCAACAGGAGCCCAAACATAGCTTGAAAGGGACACTGGAGTTGGCTTCAGGAGCCCAAAAATTGGATGAATCACACCCTGGAGTTGCAAGCAGCAGCAGCAGCCCAAACATAGCTTGAAAGAGACACTGGAGTTGGCAGCAGGAGCCCAAAAATTGGATGAATCACACCCTGGAGTTGCAAGCAGCAGCAGCCCAAACATAGCTTGAAAGAGACACTGGAGTTGGCAGCAGGAGCCCAAAAATTGGCTGAATGACACCCTGGAGTCGCAAGCAGCAGCAGCAGGAGCCCAAACATAGCTTGAAAGAGACACTGGAGTTGGCAGCAGGAGCCCAAACATTGGATGAATCACACCCTGGAGTTGCAAGCAGCAGCAGGAGCCCAAACATTGCTTTAAAGAAACACTGGAGTTGACAACAGCAGGAGCCCAAATATAGCTTGAAAGAGACACTGGAGTTGGCAGCAGAAGCCCAAACATAGCTTGAAAGAGACACTGGAGTTGGCAGCAGGAGCCCAAAAATTGGATGAATCACACCCTGGAGTTGCAAGCAGCAGCCCAAACATAGCTTGAAAGAGACACTGGAGTTGGCAGCAGGAGCCCAAAAATTGGATGAATCACACCCTGGAGTTGCAAGCAGCAGCAGCAGCAGCCCAAACATAGCTTGAAAGAGACACTGGAGTTGGCAGCAGGAACCCAAAAATTGGCTGAATGACACCCTGGAGTCGCAAGCAGCAGCAGCAGGAGCCCAAACATAGCTTGAAAGAGACACTGGAGTTGGCAGCAGGAGCCCAAAAATTGGATGAATCACACCCTGGAGTTGCAAGCAGCAGCAGGAGCCCAAACATAGCTTGAAAGAGACACTTGAGTTGGCAGCAGGAGTCCAAAAATTGGATGAATCACACCCTGGAGTTGCAAGCAGCAGCAGGAGCCCAAACATTGCTTGAAAGAGACACTGGAGTTGGCAGCAGGAGCCCAAAAATTGGATGAATCACACCCTGGAGTTGCAAACAGCAGCAGGAGCCCAAATATTGCTTGAAAGAGACGCTGGAGTTGGCAGCAGGAGCCCAAAAATTGGATGAATCACACCCTGGAGTTGCAAGCAGTAGCAGCAGCCCAAACATAGCTTGAAAGAGACACTGGAGTTGGCAGCAGGAGCCCAAAAATTGGATGAATCACACCCTGGCATTGCAAGCAGCAGCAGGAGCCCAAACATTGCTTTAGAGGGACACTGGAGTTGGCAGCAGGAGCCCAAAAATTGGATGGATCACACCCTGGAGTTGCAAGCAGCAGCAGGAGCCCAAACATAGCTTGAAAGAGACACTGGAGTTGGCAGCAGGAACCCAAAAATTGGCTGAATGACACCCTGGAGTCGCAATCAGCAGCAGCAGCAGGAGCCCAAACATAGCTTGAAAGAGACACTGGAGTTGGCAGCAGGAGCCCAAAAATTGGATGAATCACACCCTGGAGTTGCAAGCAGCAGCAGGAGCCCAAACATAGCTTGAAAGAGACACTTGAGTTGGCAGCAGGAGTCCAAAAATTGGATGAATCACACCCTGGAGTTGCAAGCAGCAGCAGGAGCCCAAACATTGCTTTAAAGAGACACTGGAGTTGGCAGCAGGAGCCCAAAAATTGGATGAATCACACCCTGGAGTTGCAAGCAGCAGCAGGAGCCCAAACATTACTTTAAAGAGACACTGGAGTTGGCTTCAGGAGCCCAACAATTGGATGAATCACACCCTGGAGTTGCAAGCAGGAGCCCAAACATAGCTTGAAAGAGACACTGGAGTTGGCAGCAGGAGCCCAAAAATTGGATGAATCACACCCTGGAGTTGCAAGCAGCAGCAGCAGCAGCCCAAACATAGCTTGAAAAAGACACTGGAGTTGGCAGCAGGAGCCCAAAAATTGGATGAATCACACCCTGGAGTTGCAAGCAGCAGCAGCCCAAACATAGCTTGAAAGAGACACTGGAGTTGGCAGCAGGAGCCCAGAAATTGGATGAATCACACCCTGGAGTTGCAAGCAGCAGCAGCAGCCCAAACATAGCTTGAAAGAGACACTGGAGTTGGCAGCAGGAGCCCAAAAATTGGATGAATCACACCCTGGAATTGCAAGCAGCAGCCCAAACATAGCTTGAAAGAGACACTGGAGTTGGCAGCAGGAGCCCAAAAATTGGATGAATCACACCCTGGAGTTGCAAGCAGCAGCAGCAGCAGGAGCCCAAACATTGCTTTAAAGAGACACTGGAGTTGGCAGCAGCCGCAGCAGGAACCTAGAAATTGGCTGGAAGGCACCCTGAAGTTGGCAGCAGCAGGAGCACATACATTAGCTGGAAGGCACACCCTCGAGTTTGCAGCAGCATAAGCAGGAGGCCAAAAATTGGCTGAAAGGCACACCCTGAAGTTGGCATCAGCAGGAGACCAAAAATTGGCTGGAAGGCACACCCTGAAGTTGGCATCAGCAGAAGCCCAAAAATTGGCCTAAAGACATAAATATGTTTTGCACCATTTTGAAAGTGTAAAACGTGGCACCATGCTGTATCTAGTCGCATGCATGAGGCATTGGTGGTTGGAAATCCTGGCTGATCCATCCCTGATTCATTTTGACAAAGGTGAGTCGCTCCACATTTTTAGTTGACAGACAAGTTCTCCTCGCCGTAACTATGGCCCCCGCCGCACTAAACACCCGCTCAGATGGCACGCTACTTGCCGGGCAGGACAGCTTTTCCAAGGCAAACTCTGCTAGTTGCGGCCACAAGCCAAGTTTGGCTGCCCAGAAGTCCAGCGGATCCTCAAGGTGTGTTGGCTTGGTCATGTCGAGGTATGACATGACCTGCTGGTTGAGGTCCTGCTCCAGGTCTTCCTGCAGCTCATGAGTAGCCTCACTATGCGGGTATAGAGAGCTACTCATTAGCGACTGAAGACTGAGGCTTCTGCTGATGGAGCTGCTGCTGCTGCTCCTGCCAACCCCCCCAGCAGCCATGGCAGTGGAAGGTGAGTGCAGAGGTCCCCCCGAGTCAGACCTGCGAGAGTATGGACCATGGCGCAGATAGGCATCGGCCAACTGCCTACGTAGAATGCCTTTGTAGTAGTTCAGTTTGTCCTCCCTCTCGGCGGGTTTAAAAAAATGCCCCCATTCTGTGCCGGAAGTGAGGGTCCAATTAGGTGGACAGCCAGAAGTCATCCCGGTGACAAATGGAAACAATTCTGGGGTCACTACGCAAGCACGTGAGCATGCTTCCTGCCATTTGCGCAAGTGACTCGGAGGGACTACCTGCCTCCATCTCCACTGCATACTGCCACGGTTTGTCCAGGTCCTCTGTCTCGCCTTCCTCAAAACCCTCTAGCTCCTCTGGCTGCTCCTGCTCCTCCTCTCCTGTCCCCTGACTAGATAAACCAGCCATTTCGCCAAGACTAAACTGTGCTTCACTGGGCCACTCCTCCTCCTCTTCCTCCTCCTCTTCCAGTTCAGCTCCAACGGGGTTCATGTGGCCGTAAGATGTAGAGGCCATGTCTCCAGTGCCCTGACCAGCCATGATTTCCAACATGTGCTGTAGTACATGAAGCAGTGGAATCACATCGTTCATCCCGTAATCCTGCCGACTGACAAATAAAGTGGCTTCCTCAAAGGGCCTGAGCAAACGGCAGGTGTCACGTATGAGCTGCCACTGGTTGACATTGAAGTTACACAGGGGAGTCCCCCTATCCGCTTGGCTCATCAGGAAATCCGTGATGGCTTTTCTCTGTTCATATAATCGGTCCAACATGTGAAGGGTGGAATTCCAATGGGTGGAAACATCGCAAATCAGACTATGTTGAGGGCTACCGTTCTGACGCTGTAGCTCAAGAAGGGTGTGTTTGGCGGTGTATGAGTGGCTGAAGTGCATGCAAAGTTTCCTTGAAGTTGTTAGGATGTCTTGCAGATGGGGGGAACACTTCAGAAACTGCTTGACAACCAGATTGAAGACGTGAGCCATGCAGGGGGCATGGGTCAGGCTTCCTTGGTGCAGCGCAGACAAGATGTTCTTCCCATTGTCGGTAACCATGATTCCCATTTTACGTTTTCTTGAAGTAAGCCATGTTTGGATTTCGCGATGAATAAATGTAAGCAGTTCCTCCCCTGTGTGACTCCCTTCGCCAAGACAAACCATGTGAAGCACAGCGTGACACCTCCGTGCCCTGCACACATGGTAGACTGGAGGGGCACTGAGACTTGAGCCTACAGTGGAGGGTGAGGAGATGGTGGAGGATGAGGAGGCCGAATCGCATGGTGTCACAGGCCCAACGGGCAGGGAGCACGGAGGCCGAAGTGGCGTGACCTGTCCAAGTTGCTGCTGCTGCTTCAAAGGGACCACATTCACCCAGTGGGCCGTAAACGACATGTACTGTCCCTGACCGTAGTTACAGCTTCAGACGTCGGCGCTGCCATGCACTTTGCTACACATGGACAGGCTCAAGGACTGGCCCACCTTCTGTTCAACAAAAGTGTGCAGCGCTGGTACTGCTTTCTTGGCAAAGAAATGACGGCTTGGGACTCTCCACCTCGGCTCGGCACAAGCCATCAGTTCTCTGAAAGGTGCAGAGTCCACCACCTGAAAAGGGAGCAACTGCAGCACCAGCAACTTGGGCAGGAGCACATTTAGCTTCTGCGCCATAGGATGAGTGGGCGCATACTGCTGTCTCTTGGACATGGCTTCGCTGATGGATTGCTGGCGGGATGCATGACTTGGAGGAGGAGCAGGAGTGACAGAGGATGGGTATGACGCACAGCTGCCTTTGGCTGAGGTGCTGGAGCCTTGGCTGGCAGAAATTGGGAGCGGCGTGCCACTTGGTGAGGAAGCAGGCTGGACCACCTCTTCGGAGCCTCGGTTCTCCCAGGCCGCTTTATGGTGATGCATCATATGTTGACGCAGGGCCGTGGTACCAACATTTGGGCCCTGGCCACGTTTCACCTTCTGCCTACATATCTTACATGTGGCCATGTTACCCTCCTGCGGATGCTTGAGGAAAAACTGCCACGCTGCCGAGTAGCTACTTTTCCCACCAACAGGCCGCACTGATTCACTGCTACTGTCGCCAACTCCAGGAACCCCTGCTCCACTACCTCCCGATAAGGTAGCCTGCTTCACAGCAGGTGCTCTGCCCCGGCCCCGTTTGGCTCCAGGCTTTACAATTGTGCCCCCATGCTGACTGCCAACTTCATGCTGCTAACTTCTTGCTGCCTCAGATACTATAAAAATTGGCAATATGAGATACCCTGCGGCCTAGTGTTTTGGCAGCAGACCAAAAACCAATTCAAAATGCAATACTTTGATTAATCTGAGGAAGGATGAACAAGCGTATTAAGTATAACAGATAGGCTGCTAAGTGCAGGTTTGGGATGCCCTGCGGCCTGTTTTTTTTTTGTTAAAGGCAGACCAAAAACCAATTCAAAATGCAATACTTTGATTAAGCTGAGGAGGATGAACAAGCGTATTTAGTATAACAGATAGGCTGCTAAGTGCAGGTTTGGGATGCCCTGTGGCCTGTTTTTTTTTTTGTTAAAGGCTGACCAAAAACCAATTCAAAATGCAATACTTTGATTTAGCTGAGGAGGATGAACTAGCGTATTTAGTATAACAGATAGGCTGCTAAGTGCAGGTTTGGGATGCACTGCGGCCTGGTTTTTTTTTTTGTTAAAGGCAGACCAAAAACCAATTCAAAATGAAATACTTTGATTAATCTGAGGAAGGATCAACAAGCGTATTTAGTATAACAGATAGGCTGCTAAGTGCAGGTTTGGGATGCCCTGCGGCCTGGTGTTTTTTTGTTAAAGGCAGACCAAAATCCAATTCAAAATGAAATACTTTGATTAATCTGAGTAAGGATCAACAAGCGTATTTAGTATAACAGATAGGCTGCTAAGTGCAGGTTTGGGATGCCCTGCGTCCTGGTGTTTTTTTGTTAAAGGCAGACCAAAAACCAATTCAAAATGCAATACTTTGATTAAGCTGAGGAGGATGAACAAGCGTATTTAGTATAACAGATAGGCTGCTAAGTGCAGGTTTGGGATGCACTGCGGCCTGGTTTTTTTTTTTTGTTAAAGGCAGACCAAAAACCAATTCAAAATGAAATACTTTGATTAATCTGAGGAAGGATCAACAAGCGTATTTAGTATAACAGATAGGCTGCTAAGTGCAGGTTTGGGATGCCCTGCGGCCTGGTGTTTTTTTGTTAAAGGCAGACCAAAATCCAATTCAAAATGAAATACTTTGATTAATCTGAGTAAGGATCAACAAGCGTATTTAGTATAACAGATAGGCTGCTAAGTGCAGGTTTGGGATGCCCTGCGTCCTGGTGTTTTTTTGTTAAAGGCAGACCAAAAACCAATTCAAAATGCAATACTTTGATTAACCTGAGGAGGATGAACAAGCGTATTTAGTATAACAGATAGGCTGCTAAGTGCAGGTTTGGGATGCCCTGCGGCCTGGTTTTTTTTTGTTAAAGGCGGACCAAAAAACAATTCAAAATGAAATACTTTGATTAATCTGAGGAAGGATCAACAAGCATATTTAGTATAACAGATAGGCTGCTAAGTGCAGGTTTGGGATGCCCTGCAGCCTGGTGTTTTTTTTTAAAGGCAGACCAAAAACCAATTCAAAATGCAATACTTTGATTCAGCTGAGGACAATCAACAAGCGTATTTAGTATATCAGATAGGCTGCTAAGTGCAGGTTTGGGATGCCCTGCGGCCTGGTGTTTTTTTGAATCTAAGCTGTCCCTGGCTGGATGGTTCCGGTTTTTCCCTATCTTTCCCTGGCTCTGTCTACCTCTCTGTCTGCCTCTCTGACTCTCCCTGCCTGTCTGTAAGTCTCTCCCTGTCTGCAGCAACCTCCGTTCTGTCTCCAATGCACGGCTGAAATGCGCAAAAGGAAAATGGCCACCGGTTTATATAGCACGGTGACGTCCCCGGGCTTCCTGGCTGCTGATAGGCTGCATGTGACTTACCCATGATACCTTGCCCCAGGGGATATGTCTGGACATGTTCATCCACCATTTTAGAATGCCTGTAATTGAAATAAATCGAGTTTAAAGGAAAACTGCGATCGATCGAATCGCGGGGAAATTCGGATTCGTTCAGAATCGAATTTTCCATGAAATTCGGAACGAATCCGGGTTCGTCCGGATCGATTCGCTCATCCCTAATTATATACAATAATATTTGGTGAATTTGTTGACATTCTGTGTGACACTTTCTGGTGTAAAATTAAATCCTCAGTCATTACAGTTTATAGTATTATACTAATATCCTTCGGTCTTAATGCAATATTTATCTACCTATGATACACAGGATCACTAACTTGCAAGTCAATATCTATAGTACATATATCAACAGTATCTACATGTAAGCAACTCAAAGTAGACTAAAACCCAGGATTTTTGCTATACGAGTGTTTTAGTCCGTCCCCCTGGGACATCCCAATTTGCCCTGCTGCGTGACACCCCACCGATCAGCTGTAATACACATTTTGTGGGCGTCCCCACAGTGCAGGGGTTGCTCTCCTCCAATCAGCTTCTTCAGCCACTCATATTATTGTGCGGCTGAAGAAACTGAATGGTATCCGAGCAGCACTCACTATCAGCGTGACACCCTCTGCATCTCTAGGTAGTGGAATGGTTGGGGTGGATTTCTTATAGATGCTAGATATGGTTTGGTCTCCTTCATTAAGGTGCAATGGGCAACTCCCTAACCCAATACCTGTTTAGTAGACCTATGGCAGTTGGCATGTAACTTCTTGAGCCTGGAGGTCCTACACTGGGGAAGCTTAAGAGCTTTCCAAATTTCAATAGAAAGTTCACTATTCTTGGTGTGCCACACACCCCGCTTCATTTTTAAATATTCTTCACTTATTGGGTTAACTCACCGCCAGGTGACGCTGTGCAGAGAGGAAGTCTTGTAACGAGCCCCCTTCCGGCCTATATATACCTGGTACCTCCCTTCAATCACCAGTATTTTTCTCTCTGCTTGACGACAATACAGAAGATTGAAGTCTCCTGCTTACAGGTAGCCGGGGTCTTACCCCGGCACCCCCCTTTTGGTCTATTTCTGCCCGGTTTGAGTGTTTATACCTTGATGGTGGAATGGAAGCCTCCCAGCCTAGGCTGCTCACTGGGCAAATGGTAGATGGCACTATAGGTGCCTAGGAGCTTATCTCCTCCGCTCGACCCCCTCTTTTGGGGGCAATGCGGCTATCCGGCATGGTGATCCGGAAATGGGATGCCCCTGTCCCGAGGGTCCCCGTAGCCCCTTACTCTCCCGTTATGGTCCCTTCGTCCTTCACTATGGGGGGGGGGTTAGAGGGTTGTGTATTTTGTGTGTGTGTTTTTCACAGTATAACTTTATGATAACATGTGTGTTTTACTTTATGCATTGAGCAGACTGCACAGCATGTGTGCACTCTTTTCCCTTTCGGCCAGGTCTGTTTTTTATAGTCCTGGCCGGTTTGTGTGTCTAGGTCAGCTTTGGGGGCGGTTGGGCGGACCGCGCTGGGCAGGTTGGCTTGCCGCCTGAGTTTCCACAGCCCCCTCCCGCCTCTCCCCTTCCCCACTGGTCTCCTTGCGGCCACTGTATGGCAGGTCTTCTGTCGGTATGGCTGCGCTATGCTGTTTTCCTCTCCTCCTCCCCCCTCCTTCGTCTCCCCCTTCCGCCGCCTCCTGCTTTGTTGTGCGCGTGTAGCGGCTCATCTGGTTTCAATTCCTAGATGATTTGGCCGCACTGATCGAGCTTAGGGGGCGGGTCCCGGTGACGCGGTGACGGGGGCGTGGCGCCGGTGGTAGCGGCATGCGGCCGGCCCCAGCTTCACTTCCTTCCTTTCAAGTTTAAAAGGAAGTCACGTGGGGGGGGGGGGCGCGCGGCCGCACATGGTTGTATTTACCTGTGCTGCTGCTGGCTGCTGCTTCGTCCCTCCGGTTGCTGCTCTCGGTCCTTTCAGGTAAGCGCCCCCACCCTGGTGGGGCCATTGAGTGGGAGTTAAATATCTATAATATGTAGATATGGGGGCGAGTGTTTTTAAGGAGGCATCATGTTTTGAATTTATTAAGGGGCAGGGTTGTGGTCTTTTCTTGCTCATTTAAAGGCAATTTGGTGCCATGCATACATAGGTTTTTTGGCCTGTTACACGCATGTGGGGATCTGATTGTGGTTTTTCTTTTCCTTACAGATCCCGGGATCCCTGTTTATGGTGGCCCTCCGGCTCTATGTTACTTGGCTAGTCTTTCTTTAAAAAAAAAAAAAGAATATTGGGATATTTTTATATTTAAGAATATACATATATAATCTATATATATATATATAGATTATTAAGGGGGACCTTCCTTTTTAAAAAGAAAAAAAAAAATCCTCCCTTCCGGGACATTTACAAATAAGGGGGCATCCCGGGTTGGCTTATGCCTTAAAGCCCCAAAAATTGCGAATACCATAAATCACCATATGGAGGCTTCCGTTATTGCCGGAAACGGTTCTTCTGAGCCATTTGGGGGGTGCATAAGTTGTGGGGCTCTGCTCCCAGCTGATGATGTCTTTATTTGCATCCCTTGTGCAAAGCAGAGCATTGCGCGTCAGTCTGTTGCTTCGGCTGCTGGCCCGTCGCAACCTTCATCATCTCCTACCTCTCCCTCCCTGTTCCGGACCCCGCATGACACTGTCAAAAGTGGGGATTCGCAATCCGAGGTGGCGGCTCCACAGGACGAGTTATGTGAGCCTGTGGAATGGTCCGATGGATCCCCGGATGAGGAAGAATTCCTGTTGGAGTCAGATGAGCCTGCAGATCAGCTTGAGGCTGATGCGATTGGAGATTGGTCAGGGGGGGGGTTGCTTTTGACACCCCCTCCATTCTGGCTCAAATGTTTAAAATTTTGAATTTAGATCCGCCTGAGGCTGTCACCCTGCCAAAGGGTCAGTTGTTTAAAGAGCCTCAGCCGCGTTGGGTTTTTCCCAGACAGCACCACTTTGAGAGGGTGGTCCTTAAGGAATGGGAACATCCCACGCGGTTATCTGGAATCCCTTCCAGTTGGGAAAAGCGTTATCCTTTTCCGCCAGAGTTGGTGAAGCTTTGGTCTGTCCCTCCTGACGTCGATACCCCTGTGCTAGGGCTCTCCAGCACGGCTATGGTACAGTCTGCTGAGACCACTGTCCCTAAAGATGGGGAAGATCGTCGGATTGACCAGTACGCTCGCCATGGTTTTTCTTATGCCGGGTCAGCGATGCGCCCGGTGTGTGCTTCAGCCCTTCTTCTATTGGCGATTAGGTCTGTAATTCAGGGGCTATATGAGGATCTCAATCCCGCTTGTAAAGAGTTTACTGCGCTTAAGCAGTGTGAATCTTTTGTGTCCTATGTCCTTTCCGCTCAGGATGATGCGCTGGCTATGAGTAGCAAGGCAGCGGTTATGCTGGTGGCTATTCGCCGGTCAGTATGGCTGCGTCAGTGGTCGGCGGACGCAGTTTCTAAAAAGGTGCTCACAGCTCTCCCCTTTTTGGGGTTGCGTCTGTTTGGGGAGAAAATTGATTCAGTCGCAAAGGGTGGTACGATGCCACAACGCAAGAGGCCTCGTGGTCCCTTTAGGGGGGCAAGTTCTGGTAGGCCTTCCTTTCGAGGATTCAGAGCGAGTAAGGGGGCTTCCTTTCCCGCTACCAGAGGTGCAGGTTGGACTCGGGGGAGGGGCCGTGGCCGGCCCACTCAGTCCTGGGGCACCAAGCCCAAGCCTGCTGATAAGCCCGCTCAGCAATGAGGGGCTGCCCTCACCCGTGCGGGTGGGGGGACTATTGCGACACTTCTCCCAGGTTTGGAACCAAGAGGTTCCAGACAGATGGATCCAGGAAGTGGTGTCGTCCGGTTACAAGCTGGAATTCGAGTCTCGCCCTCCTTCACGGTTCTTTCTGTCTCGGGTGCCCATCGATCCTTTGGCCGCGCAGGGGCTCCTGGCGTCGGTAAAGAATCTGTTAGAGATGGCGGTCATCCGGCCGGTACCGCGCTTAGAGATGGGCCTCGGTTTCTACTCCAATCTTTTCGCAGTCCCCAAGAAAGATGGGTCAGTTCGTCCCGGCCTGGACTCTCATCAACACAGAGTGTTTCTTCCTTTTGCTCAAATTCACACGAGAACGCTTCAGCTTTTTCTGTCGGCGTCTTGGGACCAGCAGCCTCGGTCGCTGGATCAGTCCTTCCAGTTGTCCTCCCGGGTCCGGCAGTCCCTCCTGTGGTGGTTGGTCTCGACCAATCTTGTGTATGGCAGGTCCTTCCTGACCCCCCTTTGGGAAATTGTCATCACGGACGCCAGTCTGTCGGGATGGGGCGGATTCTGGAAGGAGCTGCAGTGTCAGGGGCAGTGGGTACCTCAAGAGGCCCACTTACCCATCAATATTCTGGAACTGAGAACCATCCGTCGGGTGCTTGCTCTCCTGACTCAGCACGTTCTGGGCCTTCCGGTCCAGGTGCGTTCAGACAATCAAACAGCGGTTGCTTACATCATTCTACAGGAAGGGACTCGCAGTCTGAGTGCTCTCAGAGAAGTGTCCCTGATCCTGACCTGGGCGGAGGCCCATGTTCCTTGTCTCTCGGCGGTATACATTCCAGGAGTGGAGAACCAGGTAGCGGACCGGTTGAGCAGGGGCTTTCCCCGTCTGGGAGAATGGGCTCTCCATCCTCGGGTGTTTTGCTCACTGTGTCTCCGATGGGGGACCCCGGAGGTGGACCTGTTTGCCTCTCGTCACAATCACAGGCTCCCGAACTTCGTGTCGCTCTCCCAGGATCCTCTGGCTCTGGCAGTGGACGCCATGTCTCTGAGCTGGGGAGTTCTGGGATTTCTATACCTGTTTCCTCCAATACCCATGCTGGGCAGGGTGCTTCAGAAGTTGGCTCTGGGAAAGGTGTCCGCCGTTCTCGTGGCCCCAAGGTGGCCAAGGCGAGTGTGGTTCGCAGACATCGGTCGGCTGGCAGTGGACCAGTTCGTTCTGCCTCTTCTGCTCACTCAGGGGCGATTGTGTTACCCCAATTTACCAGCACTGGGTTTGACGGCCTGGCTGCTGAAACCTCCATCCTGAAGGAGGAGGGTCTTTCTGATTCAGTCGTTAAGACTCTGATCAGAGGTCTTCTTCTATCATCTACTATAGGACTTGGAAAGCCTATATCGCTTGGTGTGAGAGAAGATCTTTTCCTTGTAGGGTCTTTTCGGTCTCCCGGATTCTGGAGTTTTTACAATCAGGGCTGGACTCTGGTCTTCAGCTTAGGAGGTTGAAAGGGCAAGTTTCTGCCTTATCTATCTTTTTTCAGAAGCGTGTTGCGCTTCAGTCTTTAGTTAAAACTTTTTTCCAGGGGGTTACGCATGTGCGGCCTCCCAGGAAACTATTACTCCCGGTTTGGGATTTGAATTTGGTTCTTTCTGCTCTTCAGGCTCCTCCTTTTGAGCCTTTGCAAGATATTGCTTTGTCTACCCTGACTCAGAAGATTGTCTTCTTGGTAGCTATCACTTCGGTCTCAGAGTTGGCGGCCTTGTCTATCCAGGCGCCTTACTTTGAGAGGCATCAGGATAAAGTGGTCTTTCGTTTCAAGCCAGACTTTCTTCCCAAGGTTGCTTTTCATTTGAACCAAGACATTGTTCTTCCCTCCTTATGTCCTAATCCTAAGAATGACAAAGAGAGGGTTTTGCATGTAGGGTTTGGATGTAGTACGCTGTGTTAAGTACTACTTGATTATCACGTCTCCTTTTCGTAGGACGGATTCCTTTTTTGTTGTGCCCCATGGGCCTAGGAAGGGTTTGGCACCAGCCAAATCTGCCATTAGCAAGTGGATACGTCAGGCCGTTACTGCGGCCTATTCTGCTAAGGGGAAAGTTCCCCCTTTTCGTATCACTGCTCATTCTACTCGCGCCATTGGGGCGTCTTGGGCTTTTCAGCACCAAGCTTCTGTTGAACAAGTTTGTAAGGCCGCCACTTGGTCTTCTGTTCATACTTTTTCTAAGTTTTACAAAGTTGATGTGCGAGCCTCAGCGGATGCTGTTTTTGGCCGCAAAGTTCTGCAGACTGCAGTCATTTAAGTTATGCTTCACCTGGCCTTGAGTTGCCCATCCCTTGTGGACACTGCTTTTGGATGTCCCAATAAGTGAAGAATATTTAAAAGTGAAGCGGGGTGTGTGGCACACCAAGAATAATACCATTTTGTGAGTACTCACCTGAAAAATGGATATTGTTGGTGTGCCACACACCCCGCTTCACTCCCACCCTTTTCGGTATTTCCGAAGCCTTTATATGGTGAAGCTTTTATTTATATCAAATTGATTTTGAGGTTACCGGTAAAATACTGGTACCTTGTCTTTCTGCTTTTTAATATACTGGTGATTGAAGGGAGGTACCAGGTATATATAGGCCGGAAGGGGGCTCGTTACAAGACTTCCTCTCTGCACAGCGTCACCTGGCGGTGAGTTAACCCAATAAGTGAAGAATATTTAAAAGTGAAGCGGGGTGTGTGGCACACCAACAATATCCATTTTTCAGGTGAGTACTCACAAAATGGTATTTTTGACGCAATTTTTGAAAGTCTATATTTTTTGTGCCAAATACATGTCTGCAAGGTGCTGAGATTATTTAGTTTTTTTACTTTTCCATTGTTCGCAAATGTGTGTATTATGGAAGCAGTTTTCATTACCTCCAGTGTGTTGCTATTGGCAGCTAGACACCAATATCTACAAGAGGGATGTAAGCTCTGTACACACAGAACACTGCTGCTGGACATGTGTAAGGGTGAGTGAGCTCCAAAACCTCAGCAACGGACACAGTAACAGTGTTCTGTGTGTAAACATATTTGTTAAAAGGAGAAAAAGGAGTGCCCAAGATTATTGGGGCCAGAGAGGATTTTCCTTGTCCTCAATAGTGCACGTCTGTGCAATGATGGGAGTGGAGTCTCCACTGATAGGATAGTCCTCCAAATATTTTCCATTGTCTGTGTACTACTTAAAAAAGATGTATTGTGAAATTGATTGTATAATATTATAAATCCATATAAACACATGAGCTAATGATAGGAGGGGTCACTTATATAGCCGAACTGAATAAAACTCCTGCCAAGATTGTGTTTTTTTATCCTGGTAGGAAAAAAATCCAGATCCTGTCCTCCCCTGATTTCCTGTTAAAAAGAAAACTGGATATTTCTTGAAGACAGCTGTATAAGTGACCCCTCCTCCCACCATCCAGCATATTTATATCGATTTATAGCATTGGGACATTTTTTGTGACAGTGAGGGAGAGCTAGTCATTTGTTCAAAAGGTAAATGGCCAGAGGGTAAAAACTGTTTTTGTTAGGATGTCTAAAATAGCGGAACTCTGAACCATCGGCCTGAAAGTAGATGGTTGAAGTAGCAGTGACCGGGATAGGCAGGGTTTCTGATGATTTTTCCCACTCTTGACATGAGTCTAGGTTTGAATAGGTCCTCCAGAGCTGGAAGTTTGCTGTTGTAATTCTCTGCCAGTGAAGCTTGTCTTTCACGGAGGTTCAGCCATACCATACTGGGAAGGAAGCACACATGACTGTCTATGATTTCAGTGAATAATGTTGTGAGCACTTTCCCTGGCAGCCCATATTTCCTCTCTCTCTCTCTCTCTCTCTATTACAACTCATAGTCACTTAGGTATTAAAGTGGACCAACACCCACCCCTGATCGGCCCAGGAATCTATAAGATTCCCGGGCCGATCAGCTCCCTCCCCGCGGGGCATCCGAAATCGGGATGCCCCGCTGTGTGAAACCCCCCAGAAAGCCACTAAAAACGTACCTTATCGGTGACGGACAAGCGACGGATAAGCCACCGCCGCCTCCCGCGCGTCCCTCTAGCAGGGCGCGCACCCACGCCGGCCGTTTGTGAATGGCCAGCGCGGGTGCGCGCCCTGTAAGAGGGACGCGTGAGAGGCGGCGGCGGCTTATCCGTCGCAGATAAGGTAAGATTTTAGGGGCTTTCTGGAGGGTTTCACACAGCGGGGCACCCCCGATCGGGGTACCCCGCGGAAGTGAACCAACACCCAGGATAGTGAAAATCCTGGGTGTTGGTCCACTTTAAGGTCAGCCCCAGCTCTGACATTGAAACAGTATTAGTCATCAAATAAATCCCTGGCACTTGAGATAGATAAGTAGCTAGTGGTGGCTACTTTTTTCGCATATATTTGAAAGCTGCAATTTTAAGACAGGTTTAATTAAATTTACTGTACATCAACAAATCTTAACCAGTTGTGTGATCTACTTGAATGTAGCATGGGCACTTTATTCCAGCTGTTTTGCCCGGGCTGTTTATGGGCTGATCAGTGGAAGCTTGTGTGTGTGTCCAGAGATGCCATGTGGGATAGCAAGCAGCGCAACATGTTTGGTTGGGGGGGGGGGCTGCACTGGGAATCCGCTAGCCACTCCACATATTATGCGTGGGAGGGAACTGCTTGCCACTCGGTAAATTATTTGGCAGTGGGAACTGAATAGTCGCTCAACCTATTATTCGATGTATGAAGTGAGGGAGTGTATAATCTCATCAACAACCTATGCTTAATTGCGAAATGGTTAATGTACCCTCACATCATACATCATACGTGATTTTGTAAGAGCCATTTTCTTGTATTATTTGGCATAACCCATCTTTACCCAATGCAAGAGTTAAATAGGTTAACATTTCACAAATATCCCCAACTTCCAAAAGGTTACAAAAATGTATTAACTTACACTTTTTTTTCTAGTTGTTGGTTCACAGTTTCCATAAGGGGAATCTCAGAAAGTATTTTGCTGTTTTTCCACAGCTGTGTTTACATTATGCTTAGTATCATGATATCCCTCTATCACATTACACAACAAACTAAGGATTTTTGTGTCTTTTAAAAAGTGAAACTGTTAACAACAGTATATATGTATGCATCTCCTACATTCTCGTTGAAAACTGGTAAAACAAGAAGAATATCAGATCCCCTTTAACTGTAGATTTTATCCCTCTTGAATGCAAATAGAGGAACTAATCTCTGTAACACAGCGCCAGAAATAGTCAATGACTTTGTTGGTTTGCTCGCAGTATGAATGTTACATAATACACCTGCTAGGATTAGGACAATATAAAGGCTTCAAAAAGCCTAGGATTAAATCTATGGCATACAGTGTACTGTGACACAAAGCGACCAAGTCTGATAAGAACAAATAGGTGGATAGTAGGTGTAGATTGTTAGATGTCAAAATAAAAGAGCTACCATTGGCAAAATATATTTTTATTTTTCGGGAAATGTTAGATGATTTGAATGTAATAATAGCATGGTGTGTAGTAATCCCAGTGATTCCTATATTGTTTCACCTGTTCTATTCTTTCATCATATCTACAAACCAGTCCACTAGGCTTAAGATGTTTCTCTTTGAGGACTCCTTTGAGTAAAGTCATCAGTATAAACCTGAAGACTGTGGGAAATTGGGAATAAAAGAGTCTATTGAACAATGAAGCGGTTAATCTCCTAAATATCCTTGTTAGACCTTTACGTTTAGATTCCAATGTTTTAACATTGATTAAGGCCATGCTGTTTTTTTTAAGAAACATGATTAGATTTGTTGATATTTCCTTTAAACCTTTAACTGCCAACCTACCTAGAGATTTCGTCACCCTCTGTTGTTTTTACCATTTTTTACTATTTTGTGCTACACATGTTCAACTGTGAATTTTTAAAGGATTTCCCAAGAATATTATGTATTGTTTTGTTCAGCAGTGTCTGGGCTTTAATATAAAATGTCTTGTTTGTTATTTTTATAGTGTATTCTCAATATTTTTGGGTGAAACATGCAAAAAATACAAATAAATCTATGTTTTACAACTTGTACAGTTTATCATAAAAAATGTACGTTTCCCAATAAAATCATATTGTGTGAAAAAGCACCATTTCTCCCAGTTACAGCGGTACCACATATGTGTTGGTAGACACCCTTTCCTGCCCAGGACACCCCCAAACTGAAACAGTGCTTTGGTTGCTATGTGTAACTTACAGTTTTTCAAGAAAAACAACCTTTTACATTTGAAATACCCCTCATAAACTATTCTCCGGAATAACACACCTCAAGCTTTCTAGCTGTACACAGCTTGTTTGTGTGGGAACAGTTTTCTGGAAGTAATCCCTTGATGAATTCTTTGCACAGGGTTTCCCTAAAAACAGAATAAAAATCAGAATCAAAGCCACATTTTCCTAAGAAAGCATTATGCAAGCAAGAAAAAACAATTTAAATCTGAAAAAGCAAGGTCCCCTGAACAGAACAATACCCAACATGCATAGGTACTGTCAAGGGAAGATTTGCCAAACACCCCAAAATAAATCATGTGCGTAAGGGTAATTTTACTTGAAAATGTTAGCTTTGCAGACACAGTGTGCACTTTTTCAACCAAAACAAGCTTTTACATTTGAAGTACCCCCCCACAAACTATATATTCCCTGAAAGTACATACATTAAGATTTCTATGTGTACCCATCTTTCAATGAATATAAAAAAATGTATACAAATGCAGAATATAAAGCACATTTTCCTAAAATTTAAATATGCAAACAAGAAAAAACAAGTTAAATCTGAAAGTGCAAGGTCCCCTGAACAGAACATTACCAAATATGCATAGCTACTTTTAACCCTTTTAACTGCCAGCCTATTGGAGATGTTGTAACCCTCTGTTGACAGGTCATGTTTACCTGTGATTTTTGCAGGAATTTTTCAGGAGAATTATATATGTTTTTTGCAGCAAAGTTTATACTTTAACATTAAATATCTTGTTTGTAATTTTCCCAGTGTTTTTTTTTTTATATTTTTGAGTTAAACAAGTAAAAAATAAATAATAGGGATTTTTTAAAAAATCGTATTGTTTATTTTAAATAAAACATTGATTTTATTAAGGAAAACTATTTTGCATGTGAAAGCCCCATTTCTCACGATTACAGTACCACATCTGTATTGGTAGCCCTCTGTTCCTGCCCAGGAGACCCCCCAAACTGAAAAGATTGCTTTATAATATTTACAAATATAATACAACTACTAACCACACTAAAACTTAATTTTTAAGAAATTGACGTGGGGTCCCCCTGTTTTTCTTGTGTTTTTAAGGTTTAAAAACCCTTTATGCCCCGGGCTTTGGGGAGGCAGGTAATGGGGCTAGCCACAGGTGACTTGCCAGCCCCCAAGTTTTGTGAACTGGGGTCTCATGGATCCTTTACCAGTTCACAAAAGGTTAAGTGTAAAAAAAAACACACTGACACAGAGAAAAAATATTTTATTTTATTTTTTTTTTTTCAATACTTACCTCCCATCCATCCCCTAACACGGTGTCCCATGCCTACCACTCTGGCTTCTGATCACCTGCTGGAAGACTTTTATACCTGCTGAGTGAAAGGAGACAAAGGGTTAATTGAAAAAATGACATGGGATCCTATTTAAATCCTTAAAGATAAAAAAAATTATGTTGGGTCCTTCCTACCCAGCATAACCAGCTATGGGGGCTTGTAGAAGAGGGTGCAGGGGCCAGCCTGGCTCTTCTGCCCCCCTGGGCTTTCGGAAAGCAGGTCATTGGGGGAAGCTAAGCCTTCTGAGGTGGTTTAGGGGTCTCATGGATCCTTTATCAGTTCACAAATGGTTAACTGTAAAAAAAGACTCTGACACAGAAAAAAAAATCCTGCGGCGATCCTGTCCCATGGCAATCTGATGACAGCTGCCAGGGGTGATCGCAGGAGGGGAGCTGGGGAGGCAGGAGATTGCAGCCACCTACCCCTCCAACTTCCCTCCAGAAATCAGCCCTGGCCTCTGACAGCTCAGCCCCTGACATAATAACATTGATTCCAATAAAGTTATATTGTTCTTTAAATTGCACAGTAGAATGAAGGCATTCATAGTGTCGGAAATAATTTTATTTCATGGGGTTTGGCCACACATTCGTATAAAGTAGTTACCATGCTTTCTAAAACCCCATGTTTCTTTGCAACCCTTGTTTCCCGCTGCATGTTTTTACTGCTTTTATTGCTTGGTCATGGAATGTAGCCCACCTTTGTTATGCAAATTTCAATCTAATATACTTGCGTCATTACGCCAAAAATACTTGAGCCCCAGCTTTTTATTGTAGAGATAATGTAAGCTGTAAAAGGTTGTTACGGTCATTTTTCTTTTCCAAGTAAATAAAAGTTACCGTAAAAACAGACCTTATTTAGAGTAAGATTTGTTCCATCTGCATAAGAAATTATCCCATCTATCTTTCATCTAGGCAAAAATATGTTTTGCTTAAAATATAGCCCTGCCAAACAAATTTTTAGCCATCAGCATTACATCAGCCCTAACAGGTGCAAAGGCTTTGACGTGATGTCACAGGAGAACCAATTTCTTGTTATGTATCTTTTTTTTTAACTCTTTTTATTGAAAATTTTCCATAAATAAAAAAATTTAGCAGGACATTGGCACTTTTGCATATAATCCTGGGCATTACGGGGGCACCATGAATGGCATTAATGGGGTAGATGTACTCATTTATTTTCCAGCATTATAGTGTGTACTGTTTTCCACCTAGAAGACTCCAACAAAAGAACAAACAAAAAGACCAATGTACAGGCATGCTAAATTGACTTGTCCAAATTTTCAGGACTAGGGTCTTCAACTGCTTTAATTTAAAGGCCAATGCTAAATATTACCAATTACCAATATTACCAGGCCTAGCATTTGTTTGAAAACATGGCTCCACCTGGCCCAGGGGTTATACTTGTGGTTCTGAAGACCTATTATTTCCTCTTGTTGGCAAATGTTTATTGTGCAGCAAGTGTTCCTCTAGCCAGAGATACACAAATTATTAAGTAGATTTATGACCATTTATGGGTTTGGAATTTCAGACATTCCTTGTATAATAATTGGTTGATCTTTCTCAGCTGCTGGGATGGTAAACCGAATGAATATGTTTTTAATTGGATCAAACTGTCTCTGGCCTACCCTAACAAGTTGTATACATTCTCTAGCCTGTATAGACTGAATATTTCACGGCCACATCTCCCCAACCATCAACTCAATACATAAGCTTCAGTACTGATGACCTCATCTTGCCTTTATGCCTGCCATGGAATCCAGACTCCAAGTCTTCTTATTAAAATCATTGTTTATTAGTCCTAAATCTGTGGAAATTGTTGATATGTTTGTATCTCTGCTTGTTTCGATCACAGCTATTGCTGCATTAGTTGCTATCCGCCGCCAAAGCTTGTGGAGAATTTCTGATCCCCTTGCTTATTAAATTGGCACCCTTCCTTTCAAGTGTCCTCTTTTGGAGAAGTCTTCTGCTCACAAGGGTCATGGACTTTAAACTGTACTGTTAAAATGTCGTTTTAGACCACATACTGCCAGTTCAGTTATGGCAGTGAGGAGGATGACAGTACTATCATCTAGCAATTTACTTGACATTATTAGATTAGTAGCCTGCATTATGGGTGATGAATGATCGTGAGTGTGGTGGGACCATTTTTGGCCTATTTTTAATGAGCACCTTGTTCTTTTAATATTTATTGGATCATGATAGAGATGATACTGTGATGTGGGGTAATTGTTTATTTGTGATATTTGAAAAAGCATTTTTGCACAATATTAACTGCGGTAGCTATAGCCATTTTTTATGTTTTATTTTGGTTCCTGGTAGTATTTATGTCAATGATCAATTCTTAGTTAAAAAGAGTGCCTAATGTTATTATGCACTTAGGCTTGCCTGGGTTTTAGTTTTTTTGTACCTCAGGACTATCCCTGAGACCAATACCATGCACACACTAGCCAGGCCCAAGTTCCAGTCCTCATTTTTCTCATCCCCCAAAAGCCCAGACCCCTAAGGGAAAGGAGTGGACCCATCCCACATGTGACATCCATTTCCACCTCCCCTTCTTCTAGGGGGAACCTCTTGACCCTGCCTCGAATTGGCTCCAGTGGACATCTTACCCGCCTCATAAATGTGCCTCCTATGTATTGATTATTAATAATATTAAAATTTAATTTTGCAGACTAAATATTTGGAATCCTTGACCACCCTTAATCGTGGTTCCAATGCTAAATCCTCCATCATTTGACCAATCCCTTCGGCAAAAGTTGTGCTCCCTCCCACTATTGAATGAGGTACCCCACCAACTGGTTTCTTAGAATTCATCAGCTGCCTTGGAAGGCTCCTAGTTCAGGGTGAGCCCCTTCTAGTTCTGACTTTGAATATCCCACACCCGTTTTCGAGTATGAGCAGCATCGTGACAGGCTTGGGGGTACATCCAGGTTGCTGGAGTCCCCCACACAATGACCCTTTTCAACCCCCAAATGCCTTACCTTATCCTCGATCCTTGGCCGAAATGAGGGCCCGCTATTGGCCGCTGGCGGTCACGTTTTTTTGGTCTTGACTGGCGGCGGGAGAGAAAGTGTTGCTGGATCATATGGCTTTCAGCGGGCAATCGAAGGGCCGCATTGTGGCCGAGATTCGAGGTTAAGGTGAGGATTTTAGGGGTTATTGCGCAGGGGGTCTCCAGCAATCTGGATGCCCACCGAGCCTGTCACAATGCCACCCCACACCCATTAGTTTGAAAACAGATGTGGGACAGCTTTAACATGGTTCATACTACCATTAGCTTCTCTTCTCTTCATTCCTTCAATTGAAACTTGTATATGTGGCACCTTGAAATTGAAACAGCTGCCTGTAGTAGACCATGCTTTCTCTACAGTTTCTTGGACTGGGACCCCTTTCGTGTGGTGCCTTTGAATTGGATGCCTGTGCCAAGGTACCTAGGACTGGAAACGTCCTTCCTCTACCCTCTTTCTGTGATAGCCTGTTCTGCCAATGTTGGCACGTTGTTATTCCCCTACATCAGGGGTACTCAACCACTTCTTGTAAAGGTCCATTTAAAGGCATCCAGTGAAAGGTGAAGGTCTGGGCGGAGGGCTGTTGCAGGGGTGGGGGGGATAGTTAGAAATCAGCACACTGAGGGAGGGGCTATAAATTCCCCAGGCTTCTTGTACCTTGCAATGCCACTTCCCGCCCGTGCAGTACTTCATATTGCAATGCTAGGGGCAAAAAACCATAGCACTGGTAGGGAGGCTAAGCACATCATCGCCGATCAAGGCGGTAGCTCTGAGCATGGCAACACAGAGGCAACTGAGTGCAGGGGTCCGGAAATCTGGCACCAAACCGCACTTGGACCTCGGTCTGCCAGTTGCGTACCGCTGCCCTACATGATGTACTTAGTCTCCCTGCCACAACAAATTCCTAGAATGTACTGTATATAACATATATACAAGGCAAAATACATTGGGATTAAAATAATACTAGTACAGTGGCACCTTTGTGCTATCTTTTAGCAGCATTTTTATATCTACCCATCTACTCATGCTGGCCACGCCCACTTGTTATACATCCTTTACTTACTTACTATTTACTAATATAACAATTAACTAATTGACTGATGTTTTTGTTTAATGCAGTTTGTAGGTATTTATTTTGCAACTATTGCAGCATTCTATTAATAGTGGCAAAGGTGAATATTTATAGTAAGTCAATAGTTTACAATTTATATTTAAATGTTAATAAAAGACACACCTGATATTGGCCGTGTACTGTTTTATATTATTGCATGCAATAAAATATGAAATCTGTTCATAACAAAGAAAGGTAATATTTTATTTTTAAATTATTTAATATAAAAGTCCAAACATTTAAAATCTGCCATATGTAAAAAGTCCAGTAATTGCATTTCCCCACAGCAAGTGTTTCACATGAGCTTACTAAAACTCTTTTACAGCACATAAGCAGGTGCTTGTGGCAAGTCATATTTTCTCTTGTTAACAACCCAAAGAGAGAAATTGTTAGTTTTGTTCGCCATTCAATGTAGAATTTTCTAAAAACATTTTTGTCTTAAGAGACAGGATTTGGGAAGGGGTGATTCATACAGGATATCTGTTATATATTTTAAAGCAAACGCATAATATTATTCCCCCTATTTTACACAAAAAGCTGTCATTTAAATACTGTTATCTTGAACAAAATAATACAAATACAAAATGTATATGTTCACTTATGTATAATAACAAGTAATTGTCATAGTTTATGGGCCTTTCAAACCATAGTGCCTGGGGAGTGTCAGATACAATTTGGGGTCAGCCTCTGAGGCACAGAGTGCAGTGTATTTCATTCTTGGGTTGAGAGCACATAGGGCCCTACAGGGTGGCAGCACCACCCTATACCCTGCTCATCATCTGTGTGTATTAGGCACCTAGTATCTAAAAGAGCATTCCTATTCAGTAAACCACGAGCTAGATGAGTCGCTGTTTACCCTTTCAGACAACAAATCTAGACAGTATGTCGTCTCTACCTCAAGTCTGGAGGGTAAAAGGAAGAAAGCCCTGGAACGCCCATTGCAGCTGAAAAAAAGATTAAGCCCCTCACCTTCTCCTCTCAAACCACATTGACACAGATCTCCAACTGTCTTCCCCTTAGAGGGAAGTTGAAGAAACTGTTGGACTGTGAATTGAGAGCGCCTTAAGGGTAGGTTTGAGGGTTGCCCTTGTGGAAGAATCAAGAGACATTACAACATGGTGCCTCACTGGTATAGATAGGTCTCCAGAATCCTTCCATGAGCGGTTAATCCAGTTTCAATTTCACACCAACTTAGAAAACAGAAGTCGACTAAATAACCTCAAACTTAGGGGTATCCCTGAAAATGTCACTGGCATCTCAACATGAAGCATCTTGCTTATTAAGTATTCAAACCCCTGCAGGAGAGAGAATCTAGCAACGGCATTGAGATTGGCAATATCTCAGCACCCAGTTGCCAATCCACAGGCACCCAGAAATATCTAATGCAGCGTGTCTTCCCACACTCTAAAATAGAAGAGCATCTGGAGGGTCTGGGAACAGAGGTAATTCCAGTGGCGTGAGTCAGTGGTTACTATTCTTCCAGGGTTGTGAAGTATCCAATTCCCTGCAGGGAAGAGATACTAACACTGAGATTGACAGAGTCAACAGAATATCTGGGTTCCCAGCTGCCAACCCCCAGGCACCCAGAAATGTCTTCAGCAGCGTGACATACTACACCCTAAATAAAGAGATAAAGTCTCTGAAGGCATGATTCAACAATTACTATTCTTCTAGGCTTATCTAGACTTAACCCCCAAGAGGCATTCTCTATCCATTCTTTGGCAATATTAAAGTGCACCTATTCTCAGATGGAAATATATGTAGTCACCCTCTATCCCTAGCCCAGTGCCCCAAATCAGCCCGTGTTTCTTTTTTTACCTCAGCATTTACCCAATATTCATAACAACAAGGACTGAATGCAGTCGGCCATATTGCTCCCTGGCTGAGAAGCCCCACCCCCAGTCATGATGCAATCAGTTAGCAAACAGCTCAGCAATGGGGATCACTTCAACCTAACTGCCATTATGTGACAGTTTGGTTGTAACTGAATTAATTAGCGGGTAATTCACCATAATACTACCTGTTATTTCCTGGTGTTTTTATGGACATTGGGCAAAGGCTCAGGTTAAAAAAGGAACACAGGCTGTTTTGGGGCACAGGGATGGGGATGGAAGGTGACCACATAAACTTCCATTCTGAGTATAGGTGCAGAATTCACTTGCTAGTATGAAAGACCAATGTCCTACATTGTCCATTCCACTAGAGATCTCCCAAACCTCTTTAAATTACTGAGTATTGCTCCCATAGCTCTTTTGGATTGGCTTTGCCCCCAGACGCTCCCACTCCCTCAGAGGCCACGACATAGAAGGCAATCTGTGTCAAATAGAAGACAGAAACTAATAATAGTCTATATGGACTGCCCCACTTGATGCTGACTTTATGTCACCTGTGTCTGACACGCTCACCATTCTATCTTCTCCTGCTTTCTCAAAAGATGAACTTTGCCCACAACCCAGACTTAAAACCTTTTCTTTTTTCATCTCATTTACTTACTGGACACTACAGCTCTTTTTTCACAATTTTTTCACCATTTCTGCTTTTGATGAATGGTGAGCCCCATCCACCCATTAGTAAAGATATGAGCAGATCTCAGACAATGTAAAATAATATACAGGCCTAGCCATGGTCAGTGCTGACAGGTGCAACCTTTGACGTACCTCAAAGGGCTCTTATGGTAACCATGAGATGTGACTTTAATTGTATTGTTTGAAAGGTGGTCTGCACCATTTAAGAAGCAACTCATTACACATCCTAGATGCCATACAGGGGACTACACATAGATTACCTGATATGAGAAGAAAATAATTTATACTCAATGCATATGTTAATTTGGTCAGCAATAGCAATACCATCTGTGTACACTTCTGCAAACAATTGATGGGCAAATAAAGATCCAACGTGACATTTGATTTCACACGCCCAAAGTAGGTACCTGTTACCCCTGTAACTGTTCGTGAGGTAGCTGACAGGCTTTTCTCAATTTTTCTAGTTCAAACTTTCAGAGAAAAGGTATTGAGATAATATCTTAAATGGGGCTTGTTTTCCTCTTTTTACTTTTTCCTCTTGTTACTTTTTTCTCTCAGAGTGACATTTTTTATATGTACATATTGTATAAAGTGATATATTACAAACACAATGACCTGAAGTCCAGGCAGATCTGTCACCCAATCGCGTGAAGCAGTGTGAATGTACTAGTCATTCGCTCAAGTCGACCTGTCACTCAGGCATACAGCTGCCATTCAGGGTACTGCACCCCCCCCCCCCGCCAGAATCTGGGGATTATTGTGGTTATTAGGTGAAGAGTTTTATTAATTTAAAGCCCAAATTGGGCTTAGTGCCAGCGATGGCTACTGGCTTACAAAAATGTGATTTTACTGGTTTCCCATGATGGATGGATGGATGGGGGGGGTTCTCCCACTTTGCTTGGTATAATTCTTTTGCTGGAAGACCAGCTTTTTCAAGGGAAAACTCAATGGTTTTCAGTTCATCCATATTTTGTCCATAAATGATTCAAAATAGGGACAGATAATTTTTACTGATTTAACATTGCTTTTGGTACAATAGGGCTGATTCAGAGCCTCCTCTAAACCGTGTCGTATTAGGCTCGTTCTGTGTATTTTTCACTTTTTTTACGTATGCGTAGGTGCTTACGCATGATTCAGAGCCTTCATTGGGAGCCTTCCGTTTACTGTTCGTAGCTGCGTACGCCAACAAGAATGTCATTTTCTGGCTCGCGTTGCGTCCTCGACAGAACAAGGTTTCCGTTTACGTGACTTAGTAAACCTCGTATACTACCGTTTTTCAGCATTTTCTTTTTTTTTTGTTTCAATATTTTTTATTGAAAATTTTCAACGATACAGTTTTGCAAAGCATACAGCATCATACTGCCATCCCGCGCAGGGGAGGTATAAAGAAAGAGAAAAAAAACTAGCGACATACGTTTTCATAGTATTGCAAGCTAACCAAACTAGTTTTTAACAATCTACAGTATGATTGCAAATATGGTGAGGCACAAGACATGTGCTTGTTACCATTAGCGCAACTTATATTACGCCATGGTCTTTTCCGGGTCCGCGCGGGCCGCGGAGCTTCACGGTGTCTGCGATCAGCACCAGCGCCCGTATGCCCATTATCTCGTGCCTATTACACTAGGTCCACTAGGACATGCCAGTGGGCAGTCAGACACTGCCATGCGCTTATACAGAGGGGAATCATTACAAAAAAACATTAAAACCATTGTATTGCGGAAGGGAAAAGAAAGTGGCCCAAAACGATGGGCAGAGAGTAAAGAGGGGAGGAAGAGAAAGGGGGCGGTTGTTGCTCCCGCGCTCCACCACATATGATTATTATAGTGCCTGCATAGATTCGCCAGGCCAGGCAAATCTTATCCAGGGTTACCATTAAGAGAGGAATTTGTCATGGGAGTCGGTCAGAATACTAGACAACCTCTCATTGATGAGGAAACTGTTCATCCTGGCCGACACCCCTGAGATTGGGGTAAACTGCTTCTTCCAGGCCTTAGCTATGGCCTGTTTGGCCGCCAGGAGAAGGTAGACAAAAAGTCTATGTTGCTTACTAGACAGCTCCCGGGGCTTGCAGTGCAGGAGGGCCACCCAGGGATCCTTTTTCATGCTAGATCCGAAGATTTCATTGGCCATCCTGAACACCTGGTTCCAAAAGCGAGCCAGCTTAGGGCAGGTCCACCAAGTATGCATAAAGTCCCCATCTGCATTGCAGCCCCTAAAGCATGTCCTAGCCTGCCCCGGAAACATCCTACTCAGTCGGCTCAGCACCAGGTACCAGCGTAGCATTACCTTATATGCTGTTTCGACTGTCAGGACGTTGATGGAGCATTTTGAGATGCAAGACCATATCTCTGTCCACCCCCTGTCTCCCACAGGTGGACCTAGATCCCTTTCCCAGCTACTCACGTATGCGTGAGACTCTGGCTTAGTTACGCTTAGCGCTGAATAAATTAGGGAGATTATTCCCCTTTGAAAGGTGTTATTAGCACATAGGTCATCACCTGGAAGGAAGGACACAATTTTGTCAGGGGCAAAATCCAATGCCTTAATTGAATATAACGGAAATATTCCTTGTGGGGGACACCATATTTCTCCTGCAAGGTGCTGAAGGACCCAAGGCCCTCCCCTATGAGTAGGTCAGATATTTTGTATATACCCCAATCCTGCCACCACGGGGGGGAAGCTTGGGTTGTCCCACAAATGAGCCAGGGGGGTATGGGGGGACATCAGGGAGGCGGAGTACCTGACCGAGTCCCATACTGCGAGTGAATGTCTCGTTAGGGGGCTAAGCGTTTTGGGGCTAAGTCCGGGGTCTGTCCAAAGTAGACTATCGATAGGTATCGGTGCGCAATTGGGAAGCTCGAGAAAAACCCACAATGGGGGTTTGAGGGGGGAATGCATGGGGACCAGCTGGGCGATCTGCGAGGCTTTATAGTATTTAAATATGTCAGGCACCCCCAGCCCCCCTTGTGCTCTGTGGGCTAGCATAGTGCGCTTGGATACCCTTGGGCGACCCGCGGACCATATGAAAGCCAGGATCCTCCTCTGCATCACCCGGAGCATGTACAGTGGGATTTTAGTTGGCAATGCTCTGAAAAAGTAAAGTAACTTTGGGAGGATCGTCATTTTAACCGCATTAATGCGGCCTATCCAAGAGATCGGGTATGACTTCCAGACCTCCATTAAGCGGGTTAAAGACTTAAACAGAGGGGGATAATTGGCTTCATACAGGTTAGTGAACTTGGCCGAGATGCGCACTCCCAGGTATGGAAGCGGCTCCGTTGTCCAGTGGAAAGGGAAGTTAGCCTTAATCTGGTCCACCACGTCCACCAACAAAGACACATTCAATGCCCACGATTTTTCATTGTTAATTGTTAAGCCCGAGATCTGGGCGAATTGGTCAAGGACCTTGTACAGGTTCGGGAGCGAGGTAACCGGCTGACTGATGGCAAGCAATGCGTCATCCACAAAGAACAGAACTTGTGGTGGACTCCCGCCACCTCCAGGCCCTTAATGCTAGGAGAACCCAACGGCTCCATGGCCAGGATGAAGAGGAACAGGGATAAAGGGCATCCCTGCTGAGTTCCCCTAGCAATATTGAATGTCCCTGAGGTAAAGCCCAGGTACCGCACTCGGGCTGCAGGTGACTTGTAGAGAGCTCCCACCCAATCCAGGAACCGTTGTCCAAAGCCCCATTTCCTGAGCACCCACAGCAAGTAGTCCCAAGATAGGGAATCGAACGCCTTCTGGATGTCCAAGGAAAGTAGAAAGGCCGGGATGTCCCTGGAATGGGCGTGGTGGACCAGATGAGCAGCCCTCCTGATGTTATCCCCGGATTGTTGGACAAACCCCATTTGGTCTCCATGCATGAGGTCGGCCACGAATGTGTTCAACCTCGCCGCCAAAACTTTGGCCAGCAGCTTCACATCAATATTTATCAAAGATATTGGCCTATAGTTCTGAGTGAGCAGCCCGTCTTTTTCTGGCTTGGGGATCATACAGATGTCCGCCAATAGCGAACTAGGGTTGAGTGAGGTTTCTGCACACAGGGCATTAAAGAGGTTTGAAAGATGTGGAGCCAGAATGGGGGCAAACTTTTTATAGTACAGGCCACTGAACCCGTCCGGACCCGGGGTCTTGGCGGTCTTTAAGGATTTAATGGCGAGAAGCACTTCGCTTTGTGAAATGGGAGCCTCCATCCTGTCCACATATCTCTGCTCAATGTGGGGTAATTCAATCTGGTCGAAAAACTCATCCCGTACAGCCGAACACGTGCTTGCTGGGGCTGAGTAGAGAGCTGAAAGAAACTCCCCAAAGGTCGATACGACTTTGTTGGGGTCGGCCGTGACAGCGCCCGAGCTGAGCTTCAGTTTTATGGGTTGCCGCCTATCAAGGTCAGCTGCCCTCAGCTTCCGAGCCAACATCGTGTCCGGCTTGTTGCCTCTCGAATAAAATTTTTGCTTCGACCACCTGAGTCTTTTCTCGGCCTGGTCATCTTGGAGTGCATTAAGCTCCAACCGCAGTTTTTCCACAACCTTCTTCTTTCTGGCATTTGGGGCTCCCTTCCACTGTATTTCAGCCCGCTCAAAGCTCAGGGTCAACTCCCTCAATCCCCTTTGTCTTTCACGCTTCTCAGCAGAGGCTATAGAAATAATGTTTCCTCTCATGGTGGCCTTATGGGCCTCCCACAAGGAGATTGGGGAAGAAACCGAGCTAGAGATGAGCGAGAAATATTCCTGAAGGGCCTCCTGGATTTTAAGGCAGGTGGGTTGTTTTGACAGAAGGGAGTCGTTGAGCCGCCAGCTAGAGTGTTTGGTTGAGACCAAGAGGTCCAGGACCACCATTACTGGACTGTGATCAGACCAGGCTGTAGTGTAAATAGTAGCAGGTAGCACTGATTGAGGGACTAATATATGATCTATCCTACAAAACGTGCCGTGGGGACTAGAATAGAATGTGAAATCACGGACTCTGGGATTCTTTTCCCTCCAGACATCACACAGGCTGTGGCAATTAAGGAGGTCACGAAAGGCCACAGACTGGGCATCCGGGGCTGGAAGGGTCGGCTCAGGTCCTGTGCGCCGCCTGTCCAATCCGGGGTTTATTACCAGGTTTGAATCTCCTCCCATTATCAGGACCCCCCCTGGTATTATTCTGGACAACCGTCAGCAGGTGTTTGAAAAAACAGGTCTGGAAGGTGTTGGGGGCGTAATAAGTGACCAGGGTGCCCTGTAGTATGAGATATCTGCCGGTGGGATCTGAGATCTCCTTAGAGCAGATAAACGGGAGATTCTTACGGAGGACGATCAGGACTCCCCTTCTCTTCTCTCTGGCACAAGCGAGATAAGCTAAGGGGAAGTGGCCACTAAGGTACTTTGGCTTGGACTGGGTGGAGAATCTGGTTTCTTGCAAGAAAATCACATCAGCTTTACAGGACATAGTAATGAAAGGCCTTATTACGCTTAGCAGGGACATTAAAGCCCTGAACATTGTGCGACACAACCTTAATGTTCAGCCCAACCATGACGGACCTGATGGTGCAGGATGTCAATGTCCAGTCTAGTGGAACGCGGGAGATCCAGATGAGGAGGGGACAGAAGTAGGGGCGGGAACGGGTTATAGAGAGGGCGGAAGTAGAGATAGGGAAAAAAGGGACACATAAAAACAAAGAACCTGGGGCCAATGCACGGTGCAATACCGTCAGAGACCCACCCAGAGTCTGCAGTAGCAGAAATAGGACCGTTAGTCGGGGCCAAACATGGCCCCGACTGAACCATTTGACAACTTGTCGGTCAGGGGGCTTACTCCGGGGACATAGGGCAAACTTGTAGAGTAAACGTTACCAAATTCAGGCAAAAACAGCTAAACATAATATAGCAAATTAACCCAGCATATAGCGCGCTATAGGATTCAGTGTTAAGCAACAGAGGTCAGCACGGAATAATGCATTTCAAATTTAACTGTCGGCATGCATTAAAAGTTACGGACAAATATTCAAAACTTCCTGAGCAGCATAACCATCGGTGAGCTCGCACGGCCAGCGGCCTAAGCCGCCACCCGACATGAAACCCAGGGCGGCAACATGTAATAGGAGCTTGACCCTGAGCCCGGGCCCCACCGGTGGGCCAACCCAGTTCACACACGGTGGACCGCTACCACGGGGCCCAGTCTGGGCCATCGTGGCAGGGGCCCCCCCACCAGGAAGCCGACAAAGCGGGACCCACTCATCAAAAGCAGCAAACAACTCCAGAACAACGAACCTTTAACTATATTAAAATTCAAAATTTAAAACTTTCGCTCCTGGAAGAGGAGTCACCGAAGCTATTCATATTACCAGTCAGACAAGTCCAAGTCCTCATCCCGGGTCCAAGCCGGACCTCATGGGGCGCTCAGCAACTCAGTCTCTCCTCCTGTGGGGACGCAGCTTCTCCCACAGGGGCTGGAGCGTCGGCCGCCTGGAAGCCCGTTGTGCGGTCAGGTCAGGCATGCGGGTCGGGGAGTCGGCAGTGGTTAGGCCTAGATCCTTCTGCATAGCTCGCAGATCCTCTGGGGAGCTGACTGCATACTGGCGGCCTGCATACGTGAACGTAAGCTTAAAGGGAAATCCCCATCGGTATTTGATGTTGTGGCTCCGTAGAATCTCTAGGCCGGGTTTCATAGCTCTCCTCCGCTGCAAGGTTTGGGGTGCAACGTCTGGGAAAATGTGGTAGCGGTGATTCTGGAAGCACAAGTCCCCTTTTTCTCTGGCGGCCATCAGGATCGTTTCCTTGGTACGATAGAAGGTCGGCTTGACAACAATGTCCCTGGGGAGACCATCAGATCTTTTGGGGCCCAGGGCCCTGTGGGCGCGATCCAGCTCCAAACGTTCAATAGGCATAGAGGTGAACAGCTCCTGTAGGAGGGCTGTAACGGTAGCTGGCATGTCCTCTATCGATTCCGGAAGGCCTCGAATACGAATTTTGACCCTCCTGGATCGGTTCTCTAGGTCCTCTAGTTTTTGTTTTAGCAAGTCCATGTCGTCCCTGAGGGCTGCGGACTCAGACCCCTTGTTCTCCATGGCCACCACAATGTCATCCATTTTCTCCTCTAGCGTGTTGGTCCTATCACCCAGATCTGATTTCCTTAGAGTAGCTGGATGAGAGTTGGGTCACGGCCGCCGCCAGCTCCTGTTGCAACAAGATCTTAAATTTGGCCAATAGGTTAGCATCCCGCACTATCGGGTCGGAGAACTCGGACCCAGGGCCTCCCCGTCCAGACAGCGCCCCATCTTCGGCTGCATCATCAATCAATAGCTGGGAAAAATCACTGCCTTTCGGCGAGAGTTGAACCCCAGAAAGTGGCAGGTCACCATTAGAGAGTGACAGGGGTGAGCTGTCTTGCAGACATTGAAAACGACCAGTGGGCACAGGGGGAGAGGGTGTCCGTCTTCATCAGGCGCCATGCCTGAGACGCTATCCACATGGTAAGTGTTAACCTCAGGAGCTGCGCGCCCCCGCTGTTTATGGAGCAATGGGCCTCTGCCAGGGGCAGCCCCTTCTTCCAGGGGGGAGAATGGTGGGGGTGATATGGATGTCAGTGATGGAAGGGGGGGGGGAACCCCCCCCCCCACTATTGTAGCCCAAGGCAGGACCTGACACAGATGATGTGGAGTGCTGGGAGCACTGAGAAGCAGGCACCATTATGCTGGGGGTCGTTTGTGAGGGGTGGGGGTTGAACTCTGCTGGGGTCTACAGCTGTCCTCCCTTTACACTGCAGGGGGTCACCATCTCTCCCACCTCCTCCCTGCAATTCATAGTCTGCCTCATTGGGCATGACCTGCCATATTGTGTGCTGAGGGAGGGCCCCTCCCCCCTCTCATCCTCCGCCGCCATAGTGTGTAGCTGTTGCTTCGCTGCCCCTGAGCTGTGGGCCGCTTGCGAAGGGAGTGGGGTGGGTCCCTCGGGAATCTGCCATTCCCCCTGCGAGTTGTTGTAAGGGATCATTAACTCTCCTACCTCTCCTGTGCCTCCGCCGCTGCAGTCCGCTGAGCGCTGCTGTCCATGCTGCGTGCGGGGAGCGGGCCCCTCCCCCCTCTCCCTCAGCTCAGCCATGCTGCGAGCCTGTTGTTGAGAGCGCGCTGGAGTCCCGACGCTCTTTCCAGGGCCCTGACCCCTCATTTTGCCACCAAACTTGCCCATAGCAGGGCAAGTGGATGATGGGATCGCTGGTGGAAGCTAGCTGGTAAGTGTTGCGTGCCTGTAATAGGTAATTTAGCAGCCTCTATGTCCCCGGGAAGCAGAGCTGCCTTAGCAAGCGACCATCTTCCTCGGCAGCCGGCCGCGCCTCTTTCAGCATTTTCCAACGTAGCATCCAACGAAGATATTCCGTGTCCCGTTAGATTCAGCATGCATCTTTCTCTAAATATACGTCCAAACGGAATTCTCTCGGAAAGCTGCTATGTTTCCATGCATGTACGCATGTGCGCAGCTATTTCACTCATTCATGTCCCCCGTCTCAACTATTCTCTCACTCACTTCTGCTCCAACGCTTACCTTAACTCACTAGCGGTTCCTGTTTTAATGTTCTTCCGCCATTCATGCTTGCCTTAACTCACTAGCGGTTCCTGTTTTGATGTTCTCCCGCCATTCATGCTTACCTTAACTCACTAGCGGTTCCTGTTTTGATGTTCTCCCGACATTCATGCTTACCTTAACTCACTAGCGGCTCCTGTTTTGATGTTTTTCCGCCATTCATGCTTACCCTAACTCACTAGCAGTTCCTGTTTTGATGTTCTCCCACCATTCATGCCTACCTTAACTCACTAGCGGTTCCTGTTTTGATGTTCTCCCGCCATTCATGCTAACCTTAACTCACTAGCGGTTCCTGTTTTGATGTTTTTCCGCTATTCATGCTTACCCTTACTCAATGGCGGTTCCTGTTTGGATGTTCTCCCGCCATTCATGCTTACCTTAACTCACTAGCGGTTCCTGTTTTGATGTTCTCCCGACATTCATGCTTACCTTAACTTACTAGCGGTTCCTGTTTTGATGTTCTCCCGACATTCATGCTTACCTTAACTCAATGGCGGTTCCTGTTTTGATGTTCTCCCGCCATCCATGCTTACCTTAACTCACTAGTGGTTCCTGTTTTGATGTTTTTCTGCCATTCATGCTTACCCTAACTCACTAGCGGTTCCTGTTTTGATGTTCTTCCGCCATTCATGCTTACCTTAACTCACTAGCGGTTCCTGTTTTGATGTTTTCCCACCACTCATGCTTACCTTAATGTTCTGCATTCTGTAGTTATTTTTCTATTCCTTCTTGATGTCTTCAGATTTATGTTCTTTAGTGGATGTGTTCATGCATTACATTTTTGGTTGTTTACAGAAATGAAACACGAAACATGGTTAAGTTTAAATATATTTATTATGATGTTTTTAGTTTTTGGGTTTTAAAAAACACGTTTTTTTTTATTTATTTCAAAAGTCAAAAAATTTTTTAAACATTTTAAAATTTTTGGGGGTTAAAATTTTAAAACAGTAAAACTTTTTTTTTTTTTAAACATCTAAGATTTCAAATGTTATATAATTTAATATGAACATATTTACACATTTTGGCAGGCCCCAGGATTTTATTCTTCGCTGGTCCCTAATGAAGCTGCAAGCTCCTGGATGTCGCCCACCAGCCTATACACAGTTGCCATCAAGACTTCTAACCTCTGTTGTGGTGTTGCTATGAAAAGAAATCAGAAATTACATTTTCGTATATACATTTTTAACACCTGTTGAATGAAATATTAATTATTTTCTAGGGTAGGGATTAGGCCATAAATGAAGCTAAGTTTATAGGCTAGGGATTAGGCCATGAATGAAGCTAAGTTTATAGGCTAGGGATTAGGCCATAAATAAAGCTAAGTTTATAGGCTAGGGATTAGGCCATAAATGAAGCTAAGTTTAAGGCTAGGGAATTTGAATACCTGTTGATAAAGCCATGTTATTGAAAATCAACTAAGTAGACTACAAACTACAAGGATGGTGGACGACATGATCCTGGGGGACCAGCCTCCTCGCTGGGGTCTGCCACTCCTCCTGGTCTGAGTCTGTTGAGAAAGCAAAAATATGGTTACTTATAATGTCAGATTTTTGAATGAAGAGATTTTAATTAGAATGTGTGTGACATCACCCACCTTCTCCATGCACCTCAGGGGCTTGTTGTTCTGCCATCTGTAATCCCGCCTCTTCACCCGCTACATCATCATCTAAAATAATATATAAGCAGGAAATGAGTGTGTGTTTACAGTGCATGTACCTGTGTGTGCTACTGTCTGATAATCATACCGGAGTGGTGCTGCTCTGCCATATGTTGTGACTCCCTGGCGAGCCCCTCCTCTGTAGACAGGTCCAGTGGCTGATCGTCGCCACCTACAGAAGGGGGGAAGACCTTGGCACTGGAGAGGCACCACCTTCACTTGGCCCAGATCTATCCCGCACTGGCCGGACTGCTCGCCTCCGGGTGGGTTGAATACGGTAATCCCATTCGCTCACTAGAATAGAATAGCATTCATAAACAGAGGCCTGCCTAAGGGCTTTTGTAGTTATAACATGTAATAGTAATGTACTTACTTGGGAAATCGCCTCACCCGGGGCCTCTTCCTTCACTTCAGGTCCGACCAGTGTTGAATAATCTGGGTGTAAGTGAAGGTGGTGTCACTGTCTTCTGCTATTTTGACCACTATTTCCAGTGCCAAAGTCTTCTTTTGGAATTCCCTCACCAGGAAGTCATACCTGTTGGACATCATCATCTAAAAGGTAAAAGAAAAACAGATTTGCTTAATTCAAACATCATACAAATCACAATGTAAATGATAGCAGCTTCATAAGTTACATTCTCCATAAGATTTCAATCCTTCAGCTATCCTTCTAATTTTGGGGTTGCGTACATGTGCGCACTAACTTTCTCTTGGCGCTGTGTTTTAAATCAAATTTCGTCCCCAACTGTTTTGGGCTGCGCTGCCTAATCACACATGCATGCATGTTGTGTGCAAATCAACGGCCTGCGCAAACACTTACTAGCATGATAGTCTCCTGTTGCTCGCGGGTGAAGAGCGTAGGTGCCATATTGTATTTCAGTATCAGCAGATGTGTTGCAGTCGTACGTACGCGTGTCATACACAGTGATAACTATTTAAAAGGTACTTGGACACACAGCTGAGTGTCTTTACAGATATCGCTATGCCTGCCAAGAAAGGTAGCCGCCAGACCCCTAAGACCCATGAACGGCATGAGCGTCGTGCTGAATGGCATGAAAAAATTCAGCCAGGCCTGCAACTAGGTCCCACAAAACCAGTGGTCACTCGCATCCGCCAAGGACATCCACTCGCCACATGAAGGATCCATTGGGCCACACTCCAGCCCCCCCCCCCCAAATCTGGGACATCACGGAAGGCGAAGGAGACTTCCTCCAGGAAGAATGCTCCCCGGCCCACAACATCCAAAACCCAAGGGAGCACTACTACTAAGGGCAAGGGTAAGACTAGGCCTAGAAGCCCTAGCCCCCCAACAACACCCTCTCCTGCTTATGTCCAATTTCACCATTCCAACGTGGAGAGCCCTGAGTCACTGGGCAGCTCAATGGCTGTAACTTCTTTGGCCAGCCAGCCTATGACAGCCAGCCCCCATACAAGTCCAGCACAATCATTTGTGAGCGAAAGGTCTGGCTATTCCACGACTGAAAGTCAGTCAAGAATGTCACCAACTATTCTACCGTCCCAGGAAAAGCCGGGCAGGACATCATTAGCCAGAACCCTGCGGCGTGGGACCTTGAGCGGACGCTGAGTGGGGTATCTGACCACTATGATGAGCTGTATGGGAGAAATTCTAAAGCCACAAGTAAAGTGTGCAAGATACAAATCTGGGAGGACATCACCAGACAGATGAATTGTGCTGGGACTGAGAGGAAAGATGTTGAGCAAATCCAGTGCAAATTTTCTGACCTAAAATATGCCATCGGCCAGAAGCGAAATAAACGCAGGCAGCACGGGTACAGATGGGTGTTTGAGTAGGGCAGGTTGTTGTTGAGCATGACCTTATAAGTAATGTTTTTTCTTTGTTTTAAAGGTTGCAAACAGGAGGTGTATTTCCATCTAAACTCTAGTACAGCGCAGCTGAGGAGCTTGTTCTGGGCCTAATACACCCGTCTTTACTACAGGGCTTGTCCAGGGCCATAGACACTGACAGCAATGTCATGCCAGAAGGTTAGTATTTAAAGGAATGGTTCTTTTGCTTTGCCTTTAAAAAATGTAGATTAAAAGCCTAGTTACAAACAGGGCCATAGGTAGGGGGGAGCGGGGGGGGGCAACACTCCCCGGGTGCAGCAGTTCAGGGGGGCGCAAAAGGGGGGCCTGAAAACAGGTGGGGGAGTCCATTTCGAATCTTTGCCCCGGGTGCCAGAAAGCCTAGCTACTCCTTTGTGTACACAAGGTATGTTTATGTGTTGACTTGCCTTTACTTTTACATTCAAGCACCTCAAACTACTCAAGCTACTGTGCAACCCTCCACCTCTTTGCCCACTGGCAGTACGTCCTTGCCAGCCTGTAACAACATCTCCTACACAGGAACAGCTCGATCTGGTAAGTGTACTCTTCACTAACTTGTGATGCATGTGGAGCAAGATGACTACTTGCCACAACATATATTTGAGCAACTAACTCACACATTTTATTTGCTGTCCCTACAGACACCACCCATAGTGGAAGCTATACACCATATGGAGGAGGAGGAGGAGGAGGACATTTCCATGCCCCCCCAAATGCTAACCCAGCATTATCATCTGCCACTGCACCAGCAGCATCCGCCCACAAATCCTCTACAGCAGAGTCAATCACGCCCTCTGCTGGCAGACCAGCATGGCCAGCAGCAAGAGACAGAACCAACTGTCCCATGTGCTAGCTCTGCTGCAGAGGATTTGCCTACACCATCTGCTGCTGTTGCTAGGCCTAGACCTCCATCAGCTGCACGCGACCAAACATGGGGAAGAGGAGGACGTCCTCATCCACGTCGCCATGTAACCCAGGTGAGGCGTGTGCAGATCCTGGAGACTGCATGGAGAAATAACAGCCGCTACTTCAGGAAAACAAGCCAAAGATTAAATGTAGAGCTGGCTGCACAGTTACAAAACTTCCACACCCTGCTGGATGAAATTAGGACTAGCAACAGGCAGATGCTGGAGCAGAGGCAGATGATGAATGCCACCCATGCACAGGCTAACGATGGCCGCAGCTCACTATACAAGTTATGGAGGGAAACGCGGTTAAGTCGGGTGAGCTCGAACAGCTCAACGCCATGTATGCGATCGATGTCCATATGTGCGCGGTGCAATCTGGATTCGGCCATGCTGATGCAGAGCATGCCGTATAGCTGCAAGCGCTCGTATTCCTCCACGTACTCAGAAAACATCATCTCCGATCTCAACAGCTAACTTTCTCCTACAAAACAACCCTGTAAGTTAAACGAAAACAAAGACGTTTTATTGGCTTGGTTGTAATCAACGGAAATGCATATATGCATGAAAACAGTAACGAGAAATCCGAAAGCCGAAAAAAGTGCTTTATAGTAGAACCACCAGGCACCCTAATCTGGACAATACAGCTATAAACAAACAGGATGATTGGATAATTGGATAATTGATTAAAAATTCCTTATGACTATATTTCTACAATGGATTCTGTGTTAAAATTTGCTGATTTAACCAGGCTTTTCTGGGTTGATTCTTGCAGGGTAGTCAGATGGGTTGGTGGTGTAATAATGCAGAAAGGACTCTGGAAATGGTGATGGACTTTAGGAAATCCCCCTAACACTCCCTCACATACCCTTCCAAAAGTTAGATGCACATGGTCTCTTAGAAAATTGTCTCTATATCGTTATTGTGATTACACCGTTTCTTTTTTTCCTGCTCTCATATACAGACTGTAACTGTGAATGCTCCACTACAGCCCAATTTTCCATTTAGTTTGTAACAAAGTTTGAATAGGTTAGTTTCTGTTCAATGTTTTTTTAATGTGAAGTATTAGTCTTTTTCACCACCCCCTTCCTCCAGTCAACAACTGCTGTCAAGGCAATCAGAAAGCTTACATAATATATTTGAAAAGATTGAATCATCTACATTGTTTACATGTGGACCCGCAATAAAATTCATTTCATTTTGTCATTTTAGTAGAAATTTGCTTTGTGCCTTTTAATAGATCTGTTTTATATAAACAAATGTCTAAGGCTTACACGCTACCATGGAAAGCTTAGGACCATGAGTAAACGCACCCTGTGCTAATTGTCTTGTAAACAGCATATGAATTTTCAAATTTGCACAGGTGTATCGGCTGTAAACCTGACACATAGTTATCCCTCTGTATGGCTGAATTGTCTTTTCAGGTCACCATTCTTAAATGTCTTTTAGGGTAAGCCAGGAAATTTAGCTCCCTAAGTAACACACAATTGCTTTACTTTCACCCTCTTCCGCACAGCTGTTGCACACATGCACTAACATAGTATTGTAGATATATACATTAGAATCCCATTCAATACACTAAGCCTGTAAAATGTAGCAGCTTGTTAGAAATAAGTAAAGCATGACTTCCTGAATATTTGAGGTTCCTGTCTAAGCGCAAACACACAAAAAATCCAGAAATATATGTGTTTTTTAAATATTTTTTCCTGCTAATCGAGCTTCTTTGGTTGCATGCCAGCATGTTACATATTGCTTATGAAGAATGCATAAGAAAGTCACAGAAAAGCACCAGAGGATAGTTTAATGTAATGTTTTAAAAGGTGTTTTCATCAACTTAAGACTTGTTTTAAAACTGTTTCCTCTGTGTAAATCCAGTTTTAGAGTTCCCATGACTTATTAATTTCTCCATTATCCATATCTTCCCATATGCTTGGTTTGGACAGATTTATTCATAGTAAATCCAGCCTATTTATTTTAATTTTTTTCCTTATAACTAAATTGTTATATAAAGGAACTATTGCATACCTTGCATATATGTGTTTGTGTCCTTTATTCAGTTTTAACAAAACAATTAAAGTGGACTATTACCGGCACTGAAGTCTGCGCGGGAGCTGCACGCACCGCCAGGCCTGGAAACACAGCCTTTGTCAGTGTTCGGCATGTATGATGAGGTTTCTGTGGCACTGAGGGGGACCTTTTGTGTCATATATACAAACATAAAATGTGGCAACCTTGCTATCTAAAACTACATGTCAACCTATCTATTGCCTACTAGAATACCATAACGTTTTTTGAAACAAAGATACAGTGAAGCAATAAACATATATCAATAGGATGCTAGAAGTCAGAACCACGTTATATGCTGTTGCAAGCTGCCATGTGGCTCCACAATAAGTCCTATATACTGTGCCATTGGTCAAGATCCTATTATGTCTTGCTGCTGTTTATTAATACAGGCTGTGGCAATATAAAGCCCAGAATATGATTCCCATAAAGGTGGTGAATAATGATTAAAATATTGCCAGCCAGTTGTGGAGTAATATAATATAATAATATGTAGATGTGCAATGGATACTGGCGAGAGAGGCATCCTTAAACAGAAAATGTGGATGGAACAACATAACAATCTCTAAGGGCTGTCCAAAATACAGGGGCCAATAATTATGGTCTCTGCAATATGAAACTAGCAGAGGTATGCATGGATCAGGATTCATGATTATCAGCACTGTGTTAGGCCTTGGATTGATGGTTTCCATAACACCAGGCTCGAGCACTCTTCAAACAATTCAGGGGTCCCCAATCCAAGCATGTGCATTTAAATTCACAACCTAGAAAAAAACAAAGCTATCGATAAACACACCAAAACAAGTAACCAAACTTCAACAAATCAGTGTCAGTATAGAAAACGATATTCCCTATGTAAAAAGAGTAAGATTAATTTCGACCAAAAAAAGGGGTAAAAGTTACATCCACAATGATGCTGAATGGCACCCTGGTGTTAAGTTTAAAGATCCACTGCAGTCCACGCTGTTGTAGTCTTCTTTTGAGATTAACCCCCCCCCCCCCCCCTGTACACCAACGCTTACCTTATCCAAGAACCAGATCTGCATTCCATCTGGATACCCTCCATGATGATCCAAGAAATGTGCTGCCAGTGGTGTGATGGTTTTCTGGCCTCCCCATCCCTTCTTGCTAGTTTTATGTTGAACATGTGTTTATATGTTTGTCCCTTTATGCTTGATTTACATGTCTCTCAAGTTGGGTGCTTGTCTGGCAGTCAGCAGGCGCGCTTTTTTCACCCATCTTGTCAAATATGGCTCTGATTTCAAAATTGGCCAAAGTGTTTGAAGTATTTTCCTTTATAGACCCCCAATCATTTTTGTATTGGGCAAATCTCATAATTTGAAGTGCGTTTATTGTAACAAAGGAGTTTGTCCCTTGTGGTTTGCGCTGCCCTCTGGCAGAGAGTGAGAAGGAATTTGCTCTTCGGACGATGACATCAAGTAGGATGAAGGAATGAATCAAGAAACAATGGTACCCATTGGGTGTTGTCAACAAGGCCTGGCAGAGGGCAGCGCATGGTGCCACCTCCCACACTTCTTCATTTTTCCCCCCACATTGCGGTTAAAGCGGACCTTCACTCTGAATAAGAGCCTATCTTATATGTTTCCCCCACCCTGTACATACAGATTGCTCACATTTAAAATCATCCTACCTCCATCTACTGCATGTTATGAGCCTTTAAACATCCAAGATGGCTGCTCATGTAACATCAGGCAGCCTGCAAACAGGAAGTGCCTTCTGACTGTGCTGCTCTGCATTCTGGGATTGCTGTCCTTTCCCTGACCCCAGCTTTGCTCTGTCTGAGCAAAGCACAGCTATAACCCGCCCCCTATACTTTATCCTGCTCTCCTCTCCTCAGTAAGTGTGATGCTTCTGAGTCAAGATGGCGGCGCCCGTATCCTAAAGTCCTTAACAGAGTTGCAGCCCAGTGGGGGAAAGAATAATAAGTAAGTGACTAAAAACTTAAAATATATTAATTTTAGATGCTGGGGAATCATTTTTTAAGGGTTTGGGCTTTTCAATAAATCATAGTGAAGGTCCAGTTTAATGTTTTTTCATGATTGATAGGCATTGTTTAAATTCATCACTTGCACTTTATACAATTTTGGCATTTTTTTGCAGCTTTGGATTTATTGTTGATTGTGGTTTATGTATTCAAGTGCACTGTTAGTTTTTTGGCATTAACAACAGAGGCCTGTTATATATTTTTAAATAATTTCTGGTGTGTCCCTGTTTAATCTATTGTTATAGCAAGGAGACTTGTAGCTATAAAATCTATTTATATTACAATTTAAATGTGGCACTTTTTTCAGTGAGGTGACTTTGGGCTGTTCCGGGGCCCATCTCCTCTTTCTTTCCCCCCAGAACTACTTTTTAATATATTTTAATATTTTTATACTTTCTGGAAAAAGAAAGACTGGTATGCCCACATACAATAAGGGGAGCAATGTAACCTTGCGTGCAAACAAAATGCTTTACTATCCACTTGAGCACAAATGTATCACCGAACTAATTTTTTCTGTCAGCAAAGTTGTAATTATCGACATGGTTTGGTGAAATGACAATAATTGGTCTTACATTTCCTTTGAATGTAATCCCAAACTATCCAAGCTATACATTACAGGAAGACGTGTGACCTTTATCATTAATCTTTTATGTGTCAACTCAGCTTTTATGGAAATATTTAACAGTAGGATAGGTACTAGACTGCTTGGAGTAATTTTTGCAGCTAAATTATTATCAATAGAAATCCTACTCATGCTATTCTGTGTAAGGGCTTCTGCATATCGACAACTGAAACATAGCACAGATGCACATAGGCATATTTATAAATGAAAATTCTTGCATGCTTATTTTTTGCCACTTTTTATGCTTTTTATGTTTTAGTGTTTCTACTTTTTTAACACTGTTTTTTTAAACAGAAGAAAGAAAAGGCAAGTTTATACCTAAACGATTGCATAGGTCTACAACCTATTTTATATAAATAAAACATTACAACTGAGTGGAGAACGAGAATCCAAATGGTCTTCTCCATTAAAAGTTGGCGACCGTGGATGTGACTGCTTAACACCCTTTCTCTTAAAGTGGACCAAAACCCTGGATTTTGACTATGCCCTATTTGGGATGCCCCGCTATGTGACCGCCCCATGCACTTAGCCCTTTTGGCTAAGAATCATCCCCACTAGCCTCTAGCAGGGGGTGTGCCTGCACTGACCATTAACAAATGCCTGGCTAAAAAAATAATGTGACCCTGGCCTGCTGATGCAGCGTTGGATCATGTAGGCTTTACTCTGTATTTGAGGGGTTTCACAAAGCGGAGCATCCCAAATTGAGTTGCCCCGAGATAGGGAATCAGGTGGCCCTGGTGAATTATAGACTAGGACTGCCAGAGATGGGTTTTGTTCCACAGACATGGAAGTGCAAAAAGTTAACAAAAAACTTCTCTGGTCGGCCTGTCCAACACTTGGCAAAAGTATTGAAAGTGAAAACATTTTATATGGCTGATGTTACAAATGACATATTAGTTGCCACCAGTACCAGGGTAAAATGGTCAATGTTTTTCCAATGTTCCAAAGGCTCCTGAATGTATCATGTTTCAGATAACCAATTCATTACAACACCATTGTCATCCTGCTAAGATTGTGACCACACCTGGATTATTTTCGAGGCACTTTCTTAATTTTAAGCCTCTATGTGTTAAACAAGCATTATGGCAATCTTTATTGACATGTCTTTGATTTCTCATAGAGCTTGATGCACTCCAAAATCTAGTGGTGCAAAATATATGCAGTATTTATGCATTAAAGCAGAACAAAACCTGGGAATCTCGGGTATTGTTCCTTGCTGGTTTCCCTTTAGATGTGGGTGCGCTCCCGCCCCCTGCGTATCTTGAGTGGCTGTGCACTGAAGCGCGTCTCAGCATAGAGATGTTGGGGATGTGGCCGGCGTTACATTGCTGTGGGAGCCAGGGCATAGCTTATTTTTCAGCGACCTGATGAAGCATAACATACTGAAGGGAGGAGAGCGGAGGAAAAGTACAGGGGGTGGGGTCATAGCTGTGCTTTGCACAGACAGAGCGGAGCCGGGGTCAGGAAACAGGCAGCAATCCCAGAATGCAGGGCAGCACAGTCAGAAAACACTTCCTGTGTGCAGGTAGCCTGAGACTCCATGGGCTGCCATCTTGGATGTTTAAAGGCTCATAAAATACAGTAGATGCATTTGTATGCAATCTGTATGTAAAGAATGGGGAAATATATAAGGCTCGTATTCAGGGTGAAGGTGCGGTTTAAGTCTCAGCAGGCCCCTTGCTTGTCTTCTAGGCATATGTCTTTGTGGGAATTTGTGGAATTGATAGTTCTTCTTCAGTACACCCACTACACCTGGTATATCTGAAGAGGTCCAGCCTTTTTTAAGGTCTCTGTCCTCTGGCTGGAGCTGCCTAAAGCACAGTGGATATGAATTTTCAATAAACCAGGACTCCCTGCGAACCAAAAGGAAAAGGATATAAGCTTATTTTGATTATTCGATTTGATTAGAGTACTAATATAATATCTTCGACTTTTTATCCTGGATCTCCCAACTTTAAAATAATTTCTCAAATTAGGCTTGGGGATTTGTTTATCGAGGGAATAGTTTGTTAGTGATTGTTCTAGTTATACCACTTTCTCTTTTGTGACCATGGGGTGACTCTACTCAATATGCTGTTGTGTTTTTATTTCAATTATACTTATTATTACATTTCTTTTCCATTTAGTAATGATATATATATATATATATACAGCCTCTACATCATACGATTTCACATACAACAAGCTAAACATACAGCTTAACCATATCCAATTTGTTATAAATCTATCTATGCAACATAAACTAACATTCTTTGTATTAAACAACCATTAATAACTCGCTCAAACTCCAAAACTAAACTTAGACTTTGCTAATAAATGAATTAATTAATTTAATAAAACACGACCCCAATGCACCTCATCTATATAGAGGGAAAATCTCGTTCTTTAAGACCGTCTAACCTGGTATACAGTATTCAGTGATAGAGAAATTTAAAAAATGATATTCCTATCTCTAACACTCCCCCCTCTTCTCCCAGCCCCCTTTCTCATGTCCATTAATTAAATACCCCAGGTCTCTCCCATTCCATATTTCTCTATAACTTTCTTGTTTTCCATTAACACCAGCTGTTAATTCCTCCATTTTGCTGAACTCATAAACTTCTTTTAACCACATATCATTTGTAGGGGATATTTCTTGCTTCCACAGCCTTGGTATCACTCTTCAACCTGCATTCACTAACCAAAACGAGTTCTTATATTTTTTGATGCTTAACATATTCGGATGCAATAGAAACCCCTGCTGGTTCAGGGTCCAAATTTACCTCCCCTAATTCTTTGATAATTTTGTGGGTCTCTTCCCAATATTATTTAAAATTTTTACACTCTCAGAATATGTTAGAAGGTACCATCTTCTTCACCAAATCCCCAACATTTTTTGGTGGTTTTAGGGTATAACCTATTCAATTTTGCAGGGATATAATACCATTGTGACAAATATTTATATCCTGACTCTTGGATTTTCGCAGCTAAAGGTGCTTTATTATTCAAAATAAATATTTTTTTCCACTTGCTATCTTTAATCGTTCTTCCAAGAGACCTCTCCTATTGTTTACAAAAGTAAATATTGTTACTGCTTTCAAGCATTAGAGGTTTATATAAATTAGATATTACTTTATTTGGGGCTTTAACTCCATCTAGAATCTTCTCAAATGAAGATTGTCCTGGCCTTGGAATACTTTTCATTAAAAAAAATATTGCATAACTAAAAGGTTCCAATAGTCACGTTTCCTTTTTTCGTATCTAGCTCTATGTTGTTCTATAGGTTTCAGATTCAGGAGTCCTTCGCTCATAATGATTTTAATTTATTCCACTCATTTAATGTGTTAGAATTACTCTCTTTTCAGAAATCAGGGGTTTCCTTCATTGAGATCATTGGGGAAGGCTAGGGAGCGAATCCATCCTGATGTCGCACTTTTTGATATACTCCTAATGTAGTCTAAACTGAGGGGAGACCATTTGATTCTTAACTAGTAATTTTTTCATCCAAATTCTCTCTTTTAAGGGAGAGCTGTAGTAACTTTTATCAATGGAGACCAATTTTTTCTGTCCTCTATCGACTGTCCAATCTATCACTCTTTAAATTTGTGCTGCTTGGCAATATAGCGCAATATTGGGAAAAGTCTTAATCTAGATTTCTTATTTTGCGGATCTAACTTGCGGAAATAACTTTGTGGTATCTTACATGGTATCGCCTGAAACAAAAATAATAATCTAGAGAGGATTACCATTTTGATAATATTGACCCTTTCAACCAATGAATATGTCAAAAATCCCATTCCTTTAATTTAATTTTTAATTTATCTCTTATTTAATTGGAAGAAAATTCAGTCAATAACTTTTTTCCAGTCAACATCATTATATCCAGATATTTTCACCTCAATACCGTAATAGAGGTACTTGCCATTTAAATGGGAAGGATCTCTCACATATTTCCTTTTCTTCTGTCTTAAAGCCGACCATAAGGGCATCTGTCTTTTCCAAAGTTATTGCAAAATGTATTGTCTGCCAAATTTTTCTAATTCCTTCAGAATAGTTCAAATACCTATCTCTGGATTTTTCAAGTAGAGCACAAGGTCATCCACATATACAGATGCCTTGTGTTCCTCTACTTGAATCCCCATTACTTTAAAGTCTAAGTTTCCTCTGATTGTTCTGAAAAAAGGCTCCATAATAAGAGCCAAGATCAGTGGGTATAAGGTACATCCTTGTCTCGTGCCGTTTTTAATAATAATAATAGTAATAATAATAATAATAAAAATACTGCATGTTTTCTATCCCAGGAAGAGTGCTGATGGCAGGTAGTCCTAATTTCCACTGCCAAGGTTGGCACACGGAGACTACTGACAGTACCCAAGCTTGACCCTAGGACAACCCAAGCAGCAAACCCTCCCCTCCCTCTCTTGCGGGGACCACTAGAGAACTATGATTCTGTTCCACCCCAGTCTTCTTTAGTGCTCCCCGCAAGGGAGGGAGGGGAGGGTTTGCTGCTTGGGTTGTCCTAGGTCACTCCCCTGGGAGACAAGGGGCAGTGGTTGCAGGTCCAGGGAAAGAGACAGGCGAGGAGAAAGTCGGAGGTCATATGCATTGAAAACAGGCAGACATGGGTTTAATCCAAGAGATCAAAGTCAAGCCGGGTCGTACACATGGAAAGCGTCTCTGATAGTATGTGATACTTGGATACATCCCCATTATTCTTAACCCTAGCTGTAGGATTTCTATAAAAGCTCATAATCAAGTTCAGGATTCCAACACCAGTTCCGATATATCTCAGAATAGCTTCCTTGAACCCCAACTCTATCCTGTCGAAGGACTTTTCAGCATCCATCGACAGGATAGCGAGGGGGCACAGTGCAGTTTCACCTCGGCAACAATGTTAAACACCCTAACCTGATCATAATCTATCAATCCATGTCAGAGATGATTTAATCTATTTGCTATAATGTTTCCAATTATCTTATTATCCATATTTAATAAAGAGATCTGTCTATATCCACTACATGATAGCGGGTCTTTTCCTTTCTTATATTTAACCCCAATGTCTGCCGCTAATGCTTCTTCTGGCATTTTATTTCTCTTAGCTTGATCTCTTAGCTGGTTAACCATTTCCAAAAGGTGGAATTTTAATGCTGGGAAAATTTTCTGGTAATACTCTGCCCCATAGCCTTTTTTTAAAGAGGAAACTCGGAGGCCCTGGAGTCTAAAAGACTTTTGGGCCGTCTGAGTTCCTGTCCTTTGGGCTTCCTGAATTGGGATGCCCCACAGTGTGAAACACCCTGGATGCCCAGATCCACTCACCTTCTCCTGAGCCTTTATCGCATCTCTGCGCTGCAGCCGCACCCCGCACACCTCTAGTCGTGCCCACGCCCGGCCTTTCTGAAAGAAGCTAGATTTCCTTCCCCCTGTGTGAAACTCCCCAGGTCGCCTGGAAACTCATTTTCTTCCTCGGTCCAACGGCGCATGCCTGAGCAGCGGCCGCATCTCCACTATCCCCTTAGCACAGCGTGTGCCCGCACCAGGCATTTGTGAGTTGCTGGCGTGGGCTTGCTCCCTGTTAGAGGGTAGGGGGCATGTGGCCACCAGTGTGCTTGCTTCTGCTCCCTTCAACAACGCGTATATGCCATAGGACCAGGAAAGAGGCACCAGATATTCCTCAATAATCAATCATCCAAAATCAAAAATCCAAAATTTTGAGGTCTCCTCCTCTGGGTCCCAACATTACTTTCTCTAAAGCCGCCACCTGTTATCCCTCCCATCATGTACATCCAATATATGAGCAGCCACTGGGGGTATTGTTTTTCCCATATCTCTGTTCCTTTTGGCCAGGCGTATGGAGGACAAATGTGCTAGTATGCGCGCTTTTAGCGCATTCTTAGTCTCCCCCACATAATATAGCGGGCATCCACAAGTGATAAGATATATCACACCCACCGTTCTGCAATTTATAAATTGCTTGATGTGGTGTCTCCTGCCAGTTCTTTTATTTTTGACCTCCCTGGTGGGTTGCATGAGTGGGCAGACAGAGCAGCCTCCACACGGATAACTGCCTACTGCTCTAGTCTCCCCACGCAACCAAGTCTGCCTTGAGAAAGAGACCATCCGGTCTGAAAATGCTAGGCTTGTTGCGGGGGGCGCTGCCATCTCTGGAGTATGCACAGTAAGATTGGTTAGTGACTTATATGTTGTATGTCTACTTTTACCTCATCCAATTCCTGTATTGGGTCAAATAATACTTTTTGCACATGTTGGATTTGAAATGGATACACTTTTGGGTTGATTCAAAGAAACATGTAACAGCTTGGATTTGGGTGCCGATCATCCTATTTTTCACGTCCGCTCGTGCGTTCGTATGAACTTGCGAGTGATTCTATAAGCAAATACGTTTCTATCCTAAAATTTAGGTCCGTTCGTATGGCAGTTCGGGAATCAGACCTATGTCAGTTTCCATCCTGAATTTTCCGTTTCATTTCTCAGGTTGCAACATTGGTTTTGCCCTTTTTCCTTTTTTGTCTGGACGTAAATCCTTCTGATCTTGCGGCTGCGCACTACAAACTTAGCTCATTAAAGTGCATTCTAAATATTTGGTCTTATTTTTCTTTATTTCATTCATTTTGTAGAAACCAACCATTAATGAATGCATTTGCATAATAAAATCTTACTTTGTTTAATTTTTAGTTAACTTGCATTTTTTACTTGTGGATTTAATTTTAATATTTTGGCTTCAAATGGTACAACTTAAATTTTTTGTGTGTGGTTACCCACACCCTCTACATACAGATTGCTCTCAAATATTAAAAAACACCCAGCAACTTCTGCATGTTATGAGTCTAGAAACAGCCAAGATGGCGACTCAGGTATTCTCGGGCAGCCTGCAAACAGAAAGGGCCTTGTGACTGTCCGTGCCCCCAGCTCTGGGGGCAAAATACAGCAGTAACCCACATTATCCCGCTCTCCTCTCCTCAGTAAGTGTGATGCATCTGACCAAAGATGTGCTTAAATAATTAAACAAAGCAAAGGTAAACAACTACACCAATAAATGCTATCTAAAAATATTATTCTAGTACATCAATTTTAAAATAAATAACAAAGGACATAAGTTTCTTTAATTAACGCAAATATATTGCAAAATAAAGGTTTACATGCAAAGGACTAATTAAGGTCCCCATTAAAATGCTTTTATAAGGCATACATGAAATGTATTAAATCAGGCATGCATTGCCATACAATTAATGGCCTCGGCCATGCTGATACATGCAGTTCATTGGAGCACAAGACGCGCAGACTCCTCCACATAGCCAAAAAACCTGTTCCAGAACAGCAATCCGACTGCTAAAAGGTGTCGGCTGTGGCTTTCTTTTAAAACGCGTTTAGAGGTTTCTCTGAATCACACCTAAACACATCCAATTATCCTAAGTTTTACGTTTTGATCGTAAGTTTTAGGATTTGATCCTAAGTTTTACGTTTTGATCCTAAAATTTACGAACGCACTGCCGCTGATCGTAAGAGCATATACGCATTCGTACGTAGGCTCGTGCGAGTCGGGAATGGCCAAAAAAACAGGAAAAAATGACTAACACCCACCCAAACTTACGATTCTCGATACGAAATCAATTAACTTTTGCTCTTTGAATCGAGGGGTTTGTTTAGCACTTTGCACTTTATGGAATGATTTTGTTAGTTGTATAAAAAGATAGAAATAATTGATTGTTTATGATACCAATATATGCACTTATGAGAGAGACAGCTCCCCCTATAGACAATAAATGCTTATGGCATGGATTTTATTTTTAAATGGGTTTTAATATGATGACAATAAAAAAATGTTGTTTTGATACCGAGTGAGTGCAATTGTTAGACCCTGTGGGCTTTTTTGTTGGGGTGTAAGAGGTAACCCCTATATTGTTTATATCTTGGTTTGGGTAATGCTCCACAGGGCAGTGCACCACAGATAGGATTATTGTTGTTGGTGCCACCTACTTCTCCCTTTTCCCTTATTTTAAGACAATAAAACTTTTTTGTTTTGATACCGAGTGAGTGCAATTGTTAGACCCTGTGGGCTTTTTTGTTGGGGTGTAAGAGGTAACCCCTATATTGTTTATATCTTGGTTTGGGTAATGCTCCACAGGGCAGTGCACCACAGATAGGACTATTGTTGTTGGTGCCACCTACTTCTCCCTTTTCCCTTATTTTAAGTGTGCCATACACTCCACTTCGGTCTTCATGACATCTGGGTAATCTCCAGTAGAGGGCAGACTTCTGCAGAGATGAATATGCAAAAAAGAAAGCCCCTCCCGGTCCATATATACCTGGGACCTCCCACCAATTCCCCAGTTCCTTCTCTGCAGGGAAGACGACAAGACAGAAGATGAAGACTTCTTTACTTACAGGTAAGCCGGGCTCGCGCTCGGCCTTCTATTGTCCCTATTAATGCCAGGACCCTTCTAAATTGTCCCTATATTGAGCCTCCCAGCTTAGGCTGCGGGTCCTGGTGAAGGTAGGAGCACCCTATGGGTGCAGCAGGAGCACTGCTCCACCGTGAGACCTCACTATGGGGTAGGTGGTTATCCAGGTTTCTTGGTGATCCTGGTATGGGATGCCCCGTCCCTCTAGGCTATGGCTGGCTTCTGGCAGGGTTCCCCCCCTTCCGGGTCCCTTATTCCCCTCCGGGGGGGGGGGGGTTGCCTGGCCTGGCCGATATTTCATTTTCCCCAGCTTATGTCCCTGTGTGGTTAGTGTGTTTTTACTGTGTGTGAGTGACAGAGTGCCTTTACTGGCATAACAGGGCTAGTGGCAGCCTGGGGGAGCTGCGCTCGGGAAGGGGGCGGGGCCGGGCTCTCGGCGCGGCCGCGGTAGCCCCGCCCCCTTCTTTGGCGAGATTGCTGTGCTCGTTTCTAGGGGTCTGCATTGCTGGGAGGGGGGCGTGACCTCGGCAAACGCGCGTTCTGCCCTGGCCCGCCCTCCCCCCTGCCCTCTCTCCTCATGCATGAGGCTTCGTGGGGGCCATCTTCTATGAGCAGGCCGCAGAGCAGATCGGTGTGGTAAGGGCCCGATGGCCACTTCCTTAGCTTGTGTGTGGGGGCTCCTCTTTAGCGAGGGCCCCCACTGGTCTAGAGCATGTGTGTGTGTGTGTGTGTGTGTTATTTACACTGTCTGGCTGGGATATAGTTAACATATATATATATATGTATATATATATATATTGTGTGGCTGCAAGATCAAATGCTGTGGTCTTTTATACTGTAAGGTTATGGCCATTTTTACTCAGCACTGCACTTATGTTGCCTGTTTTGTGTGTTACAGGTTGCCCTGTATATGTCCATATTAAGGGGTCCCTCCTGGTCCTGGGGTCCCTAGTGTAAAATTGTCCACCTAAAATCCTCCCACCGGGACTTTTAAGGGGCATCCCAGGTTGCTTATGCGTAATTCCCTGCGGTCTTGCGACTGACCACAAAAATTCACCATATGGAGGCTCCGCAGGATACTGGGCTCGGGCTCCCTCTGGGACAATCCGGGCCATGTGTGGGGTGCGGGGTATGCCTTACGGGGGAGAATGTGCTGATCTGTATACCATGCGCACAAAAGGCCATAACGCGGCAGTCTGGTGCCCAGCCTTCTGGGTCGGCTCCTCCCGCTTCATCGCCTTCCCCTCCCCACCTTATCCGTACCCAAGTGACATTGGTACCAGTGGGGAGTCGCTTTCTGATGTTTGGGCTAGGTTGGCCAGCATCGAGAAAATTATTGCTAGCAAGGTGGGCAAGAAGGCCCAGGCTAAAAAGAGACATTTGTAGTCGGCCCAGCCCTTGTGGGATGTTGACGACGATTCCGCTGATTTGTCAGATTATTCCCCGTTAGAGGAGGGGGAATTGTATCAGGAAACAGAGGCTGACTATGTTCAGTCTGGGAATTCCAATGTCGGGCAGGCGCTGGGGGATGCCGTAGATACGGCCACTGTTTTGTCACATTTATTGGAGGTGTTGGATATTGAACCGCCTGAGGCGCCCCCTCTTAAGAAGGGGGAATTTTTTGGGGCCTGCAAGCCCCGTCTGGAATTCCCTACCCAGGGTCATTTTGATGCGCTGATCCTTAGGGAATGGGAGAGGCCCAGTCGGCTTCCTGGTGTGCCTCAGAGATGGGATAAGAAATATCCTTTTCCGGTGGAGGCGGTTAAGCGCTGGTCTTCTCCTTCCGAGGTCGACGCGCCAGTTTTAGGTTTGACCAACTCTTCTGTGCTGAACACCCCTGACGCCACTTCCCTTAAGGATGGCAAGGATAAGCGCCTTGATCAGATGGCGTGCCACGCCAACATGGACTCAGCCCTGCGGCCTGTTAGTGCATCTGCCCTGGTGTCGCTTGCTACCAGATCTCTTATCAGGCACTGGCTGAATAACGCTCAGTTTGATCCAGCTGGCGCGGAGTTCGCCATCCAGAAATGCGAATTGTTCATGGATTTTGTCATGGCTGTGATGGAAGATTCTATTGTCGTGTGTAGTAGGACTTCAGCCTTACTGGTGGCTATGCGCAGATTGGTCTGGCTCCGCCAGTGGACAGCGGCCGTTGGGGCCAAGAAGCCGCTCACAGCTCTTCCCTTCTTGGGTTCGCGGCTGTTTGGAGATAAATTGGATGCTGTTGCTAAAGGAGGTAAGTTACCTCAGCGGAGGAAACAGCGCCGCCCCTTTTGGGGGGCGGGCTCGTTCACTCCTTCCTTTTGAGGGGCCAGAGCGACTAGGGGTTTGGCCTTCTCGGGTGTCGTCCTGGAACAGAGGCAGAGGTCGGGCACGTTTCACATGAGATCTCTTCAACTTCACCTATTGACGTATTGGGACAGGTGCCCACAGTCATTGGATCAACCTTTCAGGATGTCTCCCAGGGTTCGGCAGTCCTTTCGGTGGTGGCTGGACTCGAGCAATCTGGTGAAGGGCAGAGCCTTTCTGATCCCTTGTTGGGAGACGGTTACCACGGATGCCAGCCTGGCGGGCTGGGGAGGTTATTGGAAGAGTCATCAGTTCAGCGGGGTCCGGGGTCCCCAGGAGGCTCACACCCCCATCAATGTCTTGGAGCTCAGAGCCATTCGACTGGTTCTGGCTCGGCTGACCCCACATTTACGGGGTCTTCAGGTTCGTTCGGACAACCGAACGGCAGTAGCTTACACCAAGGAGGGACTCGCAGCAGGAGTGCCCTCAGGGAAGTCTCTCTGATCCTGCACTGGGCGGAGAGCAATGTTCCTTGCCTTTCGGCAGTCTACATTCCGGGAGTGGAGAACACGGAGGCGGATTCCCTGAGCAGGGGATCCTCTCGCCATGGAGAGTGGTCTCTCAATCCCGAGGTTTCTCTGGATCTTTGCCGCAAGTGGGGGACTCTGGAGGTGGATCTCAGATGGCGTGCCACGCATTTGCCAATGTGGGCACAAACTTCCGGCCTTTGTGTCTCTTTCTCAGGATCCTCTGTCTCTGGCAGTGGATGCCTTGTCACTGGCTTGGAAGGAGTTGGGGTTTCTGTACCTGTTTCCACCCGTCTCCATGCTGGGCAAGGTAGTTCGCAAACTGGTTCTAGAAGGGGCACCAGCGATTCTGGTGGCTCCAAGGTGGCCAAGAAGGGTTTATTACGCAGACGTCGTAAGGATGGCCGTAGACCAGTACCGGCTTCCCTTGTTGCCGGACCTGCTATCTCAGGGTCATCTACTTTACCCCAATTTCAAACGCTGGCTTTGACGGCTTGGCTGCTGAAACCCTCATCTTGAAGGAGGAAGGTTTGTCTGAGGCTGTTGTTCAGACCCTGATTAGGGCTAGGAAGCGGTCCTCTTCTGGCATTTACTATAGGACTTGGAGGTCCTATATTGATTGGTGTGAGGCTAGGGCCTTGCCTTACAGGATTTTTTCTATACCCAGGATTTTGGAGTTTCTTCAGCATAATCTGGATCTTGGGTTCCAGCTTAGTACTTTGAAAGGACAGGTTTCTGCTCTGTCGGTTTTCTTCCGGAGGTCTTTTGCTTTACACCCGCTGGTTAAGACCTTTTTCCAAGGGGTGGCGCATGTGCGCCCCCCTCGGAAGGCTGTAGTTCCAGTTTGGGATTTGAATTTGGTTCTTTCGGCTCTGCAGGGTCCTCCTTTTGAGCTGCTACAGGATATTGCTCTTTCGGTTCTCACTCATTAGGTTGCTTTCTTGGTGGCTATTAATTCTGTTCGGCGTGTCTCTGAGTTGGCGGCTCTGACGATTCAGGCCCCTTACTTTGAGAGACACCAGGATAAGGTGGTTTTTCGTTTTAAGCCGGATTTCCTTCCTAAGGTGGTGTCTGCTTTCCACCTCAATCAGGATATTGTTCTTCCTTCCTTGTGTCCTAAGCCTAACAATGACAAGGAGAGGGTTCTGCACAACTTGGACGTTGTTCGCTATGTGAAGTACTATTTGGTGACTACTTCTTCCTTCCGCAGGACGGATGCTTTTTTCGTGGTGCCCTGCGGGCCCAGGAAAAGTTTGGCACCTGCTATGTCTATGATTAGCAAATGGATTCGTCAGGCCATTGTTGGGGCCTATTCTGCTAAGGGGAGGACTCCTCCTTTTAGGGTCACTTCGCACTCTACTTGTGCGATCGGTGCGTCCTGGGCTTTTCAGCACCAGGCTTCTGTTGAACAAGTTTGTAAGGCTGCTACTTGGTCTTCCGTTCATACGTTTTCAAAGTTTTACAAGGTTGATGTGCGTTCTTCAGCGGATGCTGTTTTTGGCCGCAAGGTTCTGCAAGCTGCAGTGGTTTGAGTTGGTACATTCTTTACTGTTTCTGGTTCCCACCCATGACGAACACTGCTATTGAATGTCCCAGATGTCATGAAGACCAAAGTGGAGTGTATGGCACACTTAGAATAATACCGTTTTGTCAGTACTCGCCTTTAAAACGGGTATTATGAGTGTGCCATACACTCCACTTCGCCCCACCCCCTTTTTTTCAGGTATTCTGGGGCTTTTATATGGTGAACCATTGGTTTTGATTGTTAAGGTTATATTTGGTTCTTCCTGGTCCCTTTACTGCTTTTATACACTGGGGAATTGGTGGGAGGTCCCAGGTATATATGGACCGGGAGGGGCTTTCTTTGTTGCATATTCATCTCTGCAGAAGTTTGCCCTCTACTGGAGATTACCCAGATGTCATGAAGACCGAAGTGGAGTGTATGGCACACTCATAATACCCGTTTTAAAGGTGAGTACTCACAAAACGGTATTTTCCCTGACCCAAGAATTGAATATATAATTTAAAAAAGTTACGTTTTGCAGATGACCTCGAGAGGCTCATACAGCAGGGCATTGCATTTTGGGATAGTTTCCAGGTCCGGACCACATGGGTTTTGCTCTGCTTTAATGTTATCCAATACATGCTTTCAGATGTCATCATTCAATACAGAAATTATTCCAATAACTTACATGTTCTCTATTATGACCAGTGTTTTACTTCAAATAAAAATGAAGGCAAATATAAACATAAGGTGCTGAAAGTTTTAGCTAAGTGGAAGTGCATATAGTTTTCTGGAAGACAGCAGTGAGGAAAGCAGCTGGAATACATCTCTTTGTCTTTGTCTTTCCTTGGTAGGTAGCTAATACAAGTATCTAATTTGGCTTGAATACGCCATTGTTCATGGGAAAATGGATGGAAATGTTAAGTGCTTTATTGAAAGAGCAGTCATAGTACATTCATTTATTAGTTCAGTATTAAAGCAAGACGCTTTTATTACATATAAATATTTGAGCCATATTTGCCATCCATACTTCCCTGCCATGAAGAGCAACTCAGTGACAACACTGATTAAGCCTACTTTTTGTGCATCACCGGGGGTCGTGCTATTTATTTTGCAAATCAAGATCAACTTTGGGTGTGAGCTGAAACTTACATCTAAGTGAGCTTTTTTTATCTTAACACACAAAAAGTACAATAAAAATGTATGTACATGTTTTTCTAAAAAAAATCACTTGTACCTTTGGTGGGACATTTTTACAGACAAGGCACAAAATAAAAAAATAATCCTTACCCCATTGGAAAAATTATGTACCTCGTCTGTAAAAAATGCCCCATTGCAGATGGTAATTTTTTTTGTGTCAAAATAAGATGTAAGTTTTATTTCGCACCCAAAGGTAATCTTCAAGAAATATAAAGCAAGCTGAATGAAACCTGCAGCCCTCACAGTTATGATGGGGAAAGCAGAAAGCGGGCTAAGTTGACCTTTTGCCTGGAATGCCTTTTAATAATAAAAAGAGCCACTACAATATCTAAGAAATTAGACTGGTTTCTTTATTTCTAATACATTAATGTATTTTGTATCTAAAATGTGAATAGACACCTATAGTGATGGGTATTTTTTTTTCTTAACGAAGGTCTTGGGGTGACAGAAAGTTCAGGTTTTAAATATATTGGCCTCTCCCTTAAAGCATCTGCCAACAGTATGATGTGTGCTTTTAGTGATGAGGCCTAAAGACTGTGAGGGACCGAGGTGAGAACAGCACGGAGCTCCCATGTGAGACCACCATTTGGATGACGTTCCCAGAGACAGGTCAATGTGAGCTAAATTCATTTAACTCGAGCCACAGAGAATTAGTCTGCTTGGAACAAAGATACTTGTTTTGTAGGCTTCTGTGGTAAACTATCTATTTTCATATTATTTTAAAGTGTTTCAAGACTAATTTACTTTGGCAAGACAAATGTATAAAGTACATTTAAAGTACATTAATTCACTCTGTTGTCATTTTCCATATTTTGTACACAAGTGTAAGTCCTTTTTCTGCTGACCTGGCAAAAAACATTGAACTGAAGATCAGCCAAACTATATTAAACTTGCTCTTACTCAAATTAAAAAGTCCCAGGCAAATTTTCATAAATGATATAGGGCTTGTCAGTTTAAAAGATGTTTTAGTGCATGTGTCTATGGCATCATATAGTAAAAGAAAAGATTTAGCAGCTTTTACAATAAAGGTATTTTCCTGGGTTTAGATCCAAAACATCTGAATAGAAATTATAGGGGAAAAGAGGCACCCATTTTGCTATCCAGGTAAGTATGTGATCTTGCAGTAGTTTTCTAAAGCACAGAGAGAGAGTAAAAACAGAAAATTAAAAGAAAAAAAAACGTGCCCAAAGTCCCATACTTATGCACCTTTCTTCGCAGGATTATAGCACACCCTTTGCTAGAAATATTGGTTTTTGTGTTTGGTGGAAACATATGTGGACCGTCTAGTGTCCCCCATTAACTTTGGCCGAATTCATTTTACATAAATAATAGAACTTGCCCGTTGTACCTATGGCAATGATCTCCCTTCCTGCAAGTGGAAGTGATGCAAGATTGCTAGTTACCCACACAATAAGCCCAAAAGATTGCCTTGAAGTCGCCCAGACAATCCCACAAAAATCAATACATTACCGTTTAGGTAAAATCGAATAATTTTTATGACATATAAAGAGAAACAAGAGTCTAAACTGTATCCTAAAATACTTATTGCAGCCAGGAAGTTTTGGGGTTGACATTTGTAGGTTTCCCTCTTTGTATTGTCTTGTTACATGTTGTTGTTTGTCTTTATATGTCATAATAAATTATACAGTATATTGGTTTTAGTTGTATTACTTATCTTACCCATTGTGCACACTAGTTTTACTTTTTTTGGCTCTGCAATTCTAGGCTTTTCCTTTTGCTGGTCTATCATACAATAAGCCCAGAAATCCAAAAACACATGCTAATTTTAACTCACCGCCATAGCCCGAGTCATATGCACTGTGTAGCACAACATATGGTCTGATAATACCACAAAGATGAAAGTCGTTTCATCACTTGTTTCTCAAGCCACCATGACAATCAACGTTTCAACTTTGCTCGGTTGCTCGTTCCCCCAGGGAATCACCAGTTTATCTCCTGCCTTTACCAATGACAATCCGCTTAGTGCTGTAAACCCATATTCTTTATTAATTTAAAACTAATAAATGTATATACTGCTTAGACTGCCCCCTCACAAACTAACGCACATTTTGTCCTCCTCCAGGGGATGTCATTAGATGATGCATAGTATGTGCTTTTATTCCTTTTTGTTTTTTTTTACAAACAAATTGTTGTCATTTTTAAAATAATTTACTGACATTCTGAAGTAACATCTAGAGCACATACACTTGTTACAATGTTGCCCTCTCTGAATGTTGTGCGCTGTTCTCATTTTCATTTTCTGTAGTAACAGTAAGCTTTAGAGTAGAGAACCTTGCTAGCTTTTCAAGGGTACATGGTAATTCATTCATTCTTAAAAAAAAAGTACAGTATATACATGGCACATATAGACAATGATCCTGTGCATTTTTCATCTAAATAAGGTCTGAGAAATGTCTGAAAAGCATTGACATAGAAGGGATCATTTAATATGACCATTAGTATGTTTGAACCAGAGGTCCCAAAGTGTGTTTCCAAGATTCTGGAAGTGGTCCTGGTGGTGTTTGCAGTTTTATAATCCCATTGATCCCACTGTTCATGAACAGGCTCTGCTCCAATCAGTAGCCTGTGCCCCATTCAGCTTTACTTAGCCACTCTGATTCTTCTTATCCTTGAATTACCAAGGGCGGAGGGGCATAAGGTCACTGGGCCACCAAAGCGGTGGTTCCCTCCTCACAGCTTCTCTACAGATCCTCCTTGTCCCTGGATCTAAGCTTCTCTCTTATGGGATCTGGTCAAGTAATGTATGCTCTAGCTGGTAGTCTCATCTATTCCTACACATTTGCTGGAGAGTGGTAACAGTTGACATCAACTTTGTGGCTAAAGAGGCTTCCTGGATCAACAGTCTGTTAGGGACAATGGTCCAAGGAGAAGTAGAAACTTATAAAACGTATCAGAAAGTTTAGAGCAGTCAGCTGTCCCTGTTTCTATTCTATTTTTATAGTGGACTTTCTGAGCAGATTACATAAAAACATAGAAGGTTGACGGCAGTAGGACACCATACTGTCCATCTCGTCTGCCCTTATGTGTATATTGTATGTTCTCTTTATCTTAGGATAGATGTGATTGTGTGATTACAGATTCATTTGGGTTGTTTTGGTGCATTTGTCGCACACAGTCTCTCTGAAAAGGGGATTACAAGGCAACAGCATCTGTTGTCATCTCCGTTTTTTATTTTTTAGAGTCAGGGAAGCAAATGTAATTAAAAAAAGAACGGAAATGCAATGGGGCAACTTGAAAGACATGACACAGCCAAATCACTTTGCAGCGCAACACAAAAGTGCCTAAACTGCATACAAGAACAATCCCAAACAGCCCTGGGATCCTGGGGCATATGCACTATTGAACGGCACTCATTTCATTGCCGGCGCTGATGATAGATAGGACACTACCTGGTGTGCTCTGAGGTGCTCTGGATTTTTGACTTGATAACTGCACCATTTGCACTGGGACCTGACGTTCATCTGGCACTATGTGGCGTTAGCGTTTCTTAAATATACCCCATAGTTACAACTAGGCTGCTATGTTTTCTAAACGGAAAATAAGCTTAAATTAGATTCAATAAGATTTTGTTGCTTTCCACAAATTCTTAGTTGTGTGTCCTATTAACAGTCATCCTGATAATAATAATTAATATTTTTTTGGGGGCCAGGAAAAAAAATTACAATATTTTGCCTCTGCACCTTTTAAATACCTTTTTTTGTCAGGAGTTAAACGTTAACTACATAAAACAGAAACACATCAAATAAAACTTTACGTCACTTTTCTATGCCAAAAGCTCAGTATAATAGCACCCCAGACTAAAGGTCGGCCTTGTTTGCTTAATATGATTTTGTTAATGTCATATTAGGACAGTTGAATGTTTCCATGCCAAAATCATAACAGAGAAAGGAAAACAGACTGATAGCTTTACCATTTAGAAAATTATATTCATGTCTGAGACTTTATTGTTTTTTAAAGCCTCAAAGGGGAATCAATGAAAATACCACCAAAAAGGATGAATTCTTTAACAAGCAGTTGACCTTAACATTCGGGAGGATGGAACATGGAGAATTACATAGCTGCGGCTGCTGAGTGCATCATCTCTGTTGTTAACTTTCATCAGGTTCTCATTTCCCACCAAGTGTCATCACCAAGACATATGAATCCCTTGACATAAGCTCCTCTGTAGTACCCTCCTCTACTTATTTTTAACTGTGCAGCAGTAAATGAATTAAGTAATTTTTCATTTTTCCTTTCTTTTTATTTTGCATTAGACCTAAAGTCTAAAAAACATTAGATTTACCAGGCCTCTATTTAGGGCATTTTGATTTGGGGATTAATACTATATACTTACCAATTCCTTGTTCCGGCACTGAAGATGAGTTGCAGAGAAAAGCAGCCCTCATACCTCTGTCTCTGCCCATGAGCACCAGCAACCAGTTAAAGGGAAAAGGCACTTTTGCTGGAATTTTTGAATATTTTTGTGCCAATATTATGCCCTGGAGCTGCTGAACTTAGTATTTTTTTAAATGTATTCTTATGTTAGCAAATGTGATTCCCTACCTGCAATCTGTTGCTATTGGCAACTGTACACCAAGTCTGTACACCAAGATCTACAAGAAGAGAAGAGAAAAGTGATCCCAGAGTCCTATGAAAAAATCCAGACACCGAAGGAATATTGAAAGTAACAGTTTGTACTCCAAAACTAAAAGATCCAAATGGTATTCAATAAGTCAATGTTTCGGGGACTTGCAAGACCCTTATTCAAGACAGGAAACAAAGGGATTGTGCCCAGAGCATGCAATAAAAAAGCCCTACTGGCCAATCTACAGGTGCCACAACAGCCCAAATTCGTGCCTGATGTCATGAATGACCCACTGCTTGCCCACCACTTGCTGGCCGGGGCAGCGGTGGGGGAAAAAATCCCGTGGGGGGCAAAGCACGTCGGGCATCAGGGGACGGGACCTCTCCTATGCACATAAGCCTACAATGAGGCTAAATGGAAACGCCACTATTCAGAGGCCCGATCAAGAGCCTATGTGCATAGGCGGGGTCGTGCCCTTTGGTGCCTGACCTGGTTTGTCCCAACTAAAAGTAATTCAGTTCTGTTTTATATTTTTCGTTTATCTATACAGTATTGGTGACGTCATTCATGACTCCCACAATGTTGGGCACTCAGCCAATAAGCATGTTCGGCTCTATACAGCTCAACTGTTGTGATGTCACAGTAGCTGGAGAGCTGAATGGAGCCCAGTACACTACTGGGCACACACTGAGCAGAGACCCACAAATACTTGGCATAGGAAAACAGCAATCTAAAGCGATGTCGGGGCCGTGGCCCAGGCATGCACCGTTAAAACACAGCTACGTTGTAGCTTCACACAAGGGAGTGGGGACGTAGTTATAGCTTTTGATTTGGGCCTTGCATGGTCTATTGCATGCTTTATTGCACGCTTTATTGCTCTGGGCGCAATCTGTTGTTGTTTTTTGTCTTGACGAAGGGGTTTTTCAAGTCCCCGAAAAAGACCGTCTACTTATATTAATTGGATCTTTGCATTTTGGATTACAAACAGTGACTTTCATTAGACTTTTGGTGTGCTGGTTCTTTCCTTTGACTTTTGGACTTGTGGTGTGAACCAATGCGCCCATCCCTTTAAGGATTATAATTACAGGGTAAGGGTATCATGATTTCCCTGTACATCCAGAACACAGCTGCTATGGTTGCAGATGAGGGAGCTCACTCAACCTTACACATGCCCAACAACAGTGTTCTGTGTGTACAGGGCTCAGCACCTTTAGGACACAATTTTGGCACACAAATATAAACACTTTTAAAAATGCCAATGAAAGTAGACTTTCCCTTTAATATCAGTAGAAGCAACCCTCGGCCGGCTGACTGGACTATTCCCACTCCCTGTGTGAAGCTCCATGGAATGGCCGCACTAACTCACCTAGCTGTGTTCTAATGGTGCATGCCTGGACTACGGCCCCGCTATAACTTTAGCTAGGTGTATTCCTATGCCAGGTATTTGTGGATCTCTACTCTAAAGCATGTGCCCAGTGACGTGCTCAGCCCCATTCAGGTTTCTAGCCACTGTGACATCACAACAATTAATAGAGCTGTATAGAGCCAAGCATGCTTATTGGCTGAGCATCCAATATTGTGGGAGCACCAGAGTTTTCTCAGAGATCCCTGGGGTCAGGTCTGTGCGATTCAGCAATGAGCGTTTTCAATGTTATTGTAATAAAAAAGCCATGTGGTAGTTAAATATTATTATTTTTTTTAAATAAGCCTTTCCCCTGAGGCTATGGACCCAGGCTCAAAGCGGCCCAAAACCCACTGAACTTGCTAAATACATTTGGCCAAAATCCCTGCCAATACTCCATTCTTAGGGTGTAGAACTAGAAATGGATATTTTCACTATATCCAGTCCAGGTCATCCCAGAAGTGATGACAATTGGGTATTCAGCCCCCAGGGGGCGCTCGACTGCAAGATCAAAAGCTGTCGCTCCTCCTGGCCCCCTATAAAAGCAGGTGTATTGCTATGATTTCCCAGTGTTCATCTTGCAGTCTGGCTGCTGAACATTGTTTGGATACTCTCTCCTGGATATTGCAGCTGATCAGGGGCTCCTAGCCTGTCGGCCGCTGCGACCTCATTACCACTGATCCCGTGGACCCACTACTGCCTCCCAGCCTTGGGTGATCGGGAGGGTGACAGTAGGGAGAACGCCGGGGTCAGGCGTTTGACAGAGCTAGGCTCTGGGCCGCAGACCCTGTCTAAAGGGTAGCCGGCCATAGGCTGATGGTGAGCCTATAGGGGGGGAGGAACCACTTGATGCCCTCTGTTATTCCCTCTGCTCCACAAGCTTTATTATTGCGTGTGTGTTGTGTGCTTTGTCACTTTACTTATGCCTTGGCTTGCGCTGGTCATACTTAGCTCCCTCGAGTTGTCTCTTACTGCTCCCCTCTCCCCTCCATCTTGGGCCATCACGCTGTGAGGGGGGGGGGGGGCGGACGGTGCTCGGCAGCCCTCTGAGGCCGCAGGCCTTGTCTCCGGCGCGGTGCGAGTGCGCGCGGTGCGCGCTGTGTGGGGACCCCGCCATGGGCTGCCCTGCGGCATGTCTTGACTTCTTGGAGGACGTCCTCCATCTTGGCCTCCAGCACTGTGAGGGGGCAGGAGGCGGGCACTGTCGTTCGCGCCATTGGGGGGGCGCAGTATGATGCTTCCCCGTCACCGCCATGTGGCCCGCCCCTCGAGGAACGCGTGGAGCTGCTGCTCGGCGCCATTTTGCTGCTATTCTCCTGCCTTGCTTCTGGGACCCCTCCTGTGAAGAGCCATCACTGTTGATGTCGTGAGTCCCTTTGTTATTATTGCTATTACTTTTACTGTTATGCACATGTGCTGTGGGATGCTTACAGCCCCCCTCTGCTTGTGTCTTTCAGGTCGGGCCTTTGATAGATTGGGTTGTGGTTCCTCCCGGTCCCCCGCCCCCTTTTTTTTATTAAGAGGGATCACAAAAAGAGGGAATATATCAGAGGGCTTTATAGGTTTGGGCCATTAGTGCCTTGTAACCTGCATAGAGCTTTTTTGTCTACTAATCACCATAATGGAGGTTTCTGGGGATATTGAGCTAGGGGCCCCATCTGGGCGGGTGAAGCTCTGCCCCATGTGCGGTGCCAGTCCTCTGAGCGGACTCAGCACTGTTTGTGTCACTTGCGCCAGGAGCGTCTTTTTGGAGCATGATCGGGTGGGCGTATCTGCCCCTAGCCTGTTATTGCCTGCAACCTCTCCAGAGCCCCTGCTGCTGCACTCGGCCCCCAGCAAGGGGGAAGCCAGCAGGGGGTCCCATGTTGATTTGGCATGCCGGGTGGCCAGCCTTGAGAGACATATCTCGCAAACGGCTCCTAGGAAGGCCATGAGTAAGAAGTGGCACATCGAGCCCGTTTACGCGGATAATGATGAGGACGATGATCTTTTTGGAGGTCTGGGCTCTGTGGAGGAAGACGAGTTGCATGAGGACTCCATTTTCACAGTGGATTATTCTTCCGTCTATGACAGCGGGCCTGGCTCTTCCTCGGATGAGGATACGTGGCTCCCTGATCATACGGAGAGGTTGCTTGCTTCAGTGTTTGAGACATTGCATATTGTCCCCCCTAGAGCGGCTAAGAGGAAGCAGGGTGATTTGTTTTGGCCTGAGAGACAAGTTTTTCCTGAGCAGGCCCATTTTTCATGATTTTCAAGGAGTGGGAAAGGCCTAACAAGCTACCGTCGGTACCCAAGGGCCTGGACAGGCGGTATCCCTTTCCTGAGGAGCTGGTCCACTTTGGTCCCGTCCCCCTGAGGTGGATGCCCCCGTGTCGGGCCTGTCCAACACTGCGGTCATGCCTTCACCCGATACTGCTTCCCTACGTGATCCGGCTGACAAGCACATGGATCAGCTGGTCTGTCATGCCTTCACCTTTGTGGGTGCTTGGTTTCGGCCTGTGTGTGCTGCGGCTATTGTCTCCCTAGCCATCAGAAAGAAGATGAGACGTCTTGTGGATATTGCTAAGTCTCGCAAGCAGGCGGAGGAGTATAATGACCTCAATACTTGCGTGGATTTTATTGCCTTTGTTGTCTCTGCCATGGATGATGGTGTCCGTCCCGGTGTCAGGGTCTCTGCCCTGCTTGTTGCGCTTTGCTGCTTGCTTTGGTTGTGGCAATGGTCAGCTGATGCCGCGCCAAAAAGTCGCTCACCAGTATCTCCTTTGTGGGCCACAGGTTGTTCGGGGAGCGTCTGGACCTCCTGGTGAAGGACGGAAGGCTCCCTCGACGACGGAAGCCTGCGCGGCCCTTTCGGGGCTCATCTGCCTATCGCTCCTTTCGAGGAGGAAGAGGTTCTTCATTTTCAGGTGCTTGCAGAGATTTCTGGGACGAGGTAGGTCCCGCGGCCGACCCAATACCGCTTGGGGATCCAAATTCAAGCCCCCTGCCAAGGCCACTCAGGCATGAGGAGGCACCCTCACCCATCCGGGTGGGGGGACGGCTTCTGCTATTTGCTCATATCTGGAAACAGCACGTCTTGGATCGGTGGATTCAGGAGGTGGTGTCCTCTGGTTACAAAATGGAGCTGGCAGTCTGGCCGCCCTCAAGATTTCTTCAGTCTCGGTTATCCCAGAACCCATTGAAGGCACAGGGCCTGCGAATGGCTATGCAACAACTTCTGCTGATAGGTGTGATTTTTCCCGTACCTCGTCAGGAACAGGGTCAGGGCTTCTACTCCAATCTGTTCAAGGTGCCCAAGAAGGACGGAACACTGAGACCTATCCTGGACCTGAAGGGTCTCAACAGGTTTGTCAGAATCAGACATTTCCGCATGGAGACATTACGCTTCGCGGTGAGCTCGCTTTGGCCCGGGGCATTCCAGGGCATTCGCGTGCTTCCTTATCTGGATGATTTGCTGATTACGGCTCAGTCCCTGCAGCAGGCCGAGAGCAGCACCCGGACGGTGTTATCCACTCTCGAGGATTTTGGATGGGTAGTCAATTACCCCAAGTCTTCTATCACTCCCTCAATGGTGAGGTCCTTTCTGGGCATGACGTTGGACACCTCTCAGGTCAAGGTATTCCTGCCCCAGCAGAAGGTGGTGGGCCTCCAGACGCAGGTGCAGGCCTTGCTGTCTTGTCATCGGTTATCGATCCGTCTGGGGATGAAATTAGTGGGCCTAATGGTGTCATGCTTCTAAGCAGTGCCCTTTGCCCAATTCAACATGAGACCTCTTCAGTTGAATCTGTTGACCGGCTGGGACCAGACGCAGGAGTCCCTGAAACAGGAATTTTCACTGTTTCCCCTGGCCAGACAGTCCCTCTTGTGGTGGCTGGACCCCAGAAATCTGTTGGCGGGCAAGTCCTTTCTGACTCCCCGGTGGGAGATTGTTAGCACGGACGCCAGCCTGGGGAGGCTTTTAGCAGAAGCAGAAGATTTAGGGTCAGTGGGAGCCGCAAGAGGCCCACTTGCCCATAAATCTCCTGGAGCTGAGAGCGATCCGGTTGGTGCTTCTTCGCTTGACTCCCCATTTAAGGGGTCGTGCGATCCAGGTTCGCTCGGACAATAAGACGGCTGTCGCCTACATCAATCACCAGGGCTGGACTTGGAGCAAGCAAACCCTCAAGGAGGTGACCCAGATTCTGACTTGGGCAGAGGAGAATGTTCCCTGCATTTCAGCGGTTTACATCCCCTGGGTAGAATACCAGGAGGCAGATGCCCTGAGCAGGAGTGCCTCACATCTGGGGGAATGGTCTCTCAACAACATGGTCTTTCACGCCCTGTGTCTCCACTTGGGTCAGCCGGATGTGGACCTGTTTGCGTCCAGGCTCAGTCACAAACTCCCGAGGTTCATCTCCCTGTCAAGAGATCCTCTGGCGTTTGCCACGGACGCTCTGGCAATTCCTTGGGTGGAGTTCAGGCTCCTTTATGCATTCCCTCTGTTTCCAATCCTGGGCCGAGTGCTGCGCAAGATAGCCCAGGAGGGGGTACCAACCATCCTGGTGGCTCCTCGCTGGCCGAGACAGAGTTGGTTCAGATGTCAGTCGATCGCTACCTCATGCCCGATGACCCAGGGCTTCTCACTCAGGGGTCGCTGTGGCACCCCAATTTACAGACGCTGGCTTTGACGGCCTGGCTATTGAGACCTTAATCCTGATGGAGAAGGGGCTGTCGGCCACGGTTGTGCAGACCATGATTCAGGCTCGGAAGAAGTCTTCTTCCATGATATATTACAGAGTGTGGCATGCCTACATTGCTTGGTGTGAATCCAAGAGTCTCCCTTGTCACACATTCTTTATCTCTAGGATATTAGAGTTTTTACAACATGGCTTAGACTTGGGTCTCCATCTGAGCACCCTCAAGGGCCAGGTCTCGGCCTTGGCCATCTTTTTCCAAAGATCCTTCACCAATCATAGACTGATCAAGAATTTTTTCCAAGGAGTCACCCATGTATGTCCACTGCGTAAGCCTGTGTTACCAGTGTGGGACTTGAATTTGGTGCTTTCTGCTCTCCAGGGTCCTCCCTTTGAGTCTTTGTGCGATGCTGCATTGTCTATTTTGACCCTAAAGGTGGTCTTTCTGGTAGAGATCACCTCGATGCGTCGCGTATCAGACCTGCCGCGCTTTGTATGAAGCCTCCTTACTTTGAGCGGCATAAGGATAAGGTGGTTTTTCGTTTTAAACCTGATTTTTCGCATAAGGTCGTTTCTCCCTTTCACCTTAATGAGGAAGTTGTCTTTCCATCTTTGTGTCCTGCACCAACTAATTCTAAGGAACGGACCCTCCATGCCTTGGATGTGGTCAGAGCCATTAAGTATTACCTGGTTGCGACTGAATCCTTCAGGAAATCGGATATGCTCTTTGTCCTAACAGAGAGTTCAAGGAAGGGTTTGCCACCAGCCAAGTCCATTCTCAGTATGTGGATCAGACAGGCGGTGGTGCAGGCATATTCTGCCAAGGGGAAGGAACCCCCTTTTCGTATTACAGCTCATTCTACTAGAGCTATTGGTGCTTCCTGGGCCTTTCAGCACCAGGCATCTGTTGAACAAGTTTGTAAGGCCGCCACTTGGTCTTCTGTTCATACCTTTACAAAATTTTACAAGGTTGATGTTAGGGCCTCAGCTGATGCTGTCTTTGGCCAAAAGGTGCTTCAGACGGTAGTGAAATGAACTACATGCTGTTCCGCACTGGGGATCCCGCCCTAATGGACACTGCTTTTGGATGTCCCAATTGTCATCACTTCTGGGACGACCTGGACTGGATATAGTGAAAAATACAATTCTGTGAAACTCACCTGTAGAATGTTTTTTGAATATATCCAGTCCAGGTCGTCCTACCTCACCCTTGTTTTCATTATCTCTTGTTTGCCTGTTATGGTGATTACCTTTTTTATATTGGACCGTTGTCCTTAAGGTTTTTTGTGGAGAGAGTACATGCTGATGCTATGTGAAGTAAAATGGTTCTTGGCCTCTCGGCCTGTCTCTTTTCTTACTGCTGTTTAACCACTGGGAAATCATAGTGAGACACCTGCTTTTATAGGGGGCTGGGAGGAGCGCCCCCTGGGGGATGAATACCCAATTGTCATCACTTCTAGGACGACCTGGACTGGATATATTCAAAAACAATTCTACAGGTGAGTTTCAAAGAATTGTAATTTTCACTTTTCGAGTTGTTGTGGAGCACTTTATTTTTTGCTGTCCCTCTCTGTAAGATGGTAGGCGATCAGTCATTGCATAGTTGTGGCCATGACATAATTGCCACACACAACAGTGACAGTGAATGTAGGAGGTGGAGCTGTACAGCTAACACAGGCAGCATTATCTGAGATTAGAGTGAAGCAGGAGCAGTGAGAATTAGCAAAAGGTACTTAACATGGGGGGGGGGGGGAGCAATTCAGGAATGCTAGTTAAAAATGTGAGTTTTGGTCTGCTATAGGAGAAGTGGCACAACTACAATCCTATGGTCCCCTGAACATACTTTGGACTGGGGCCCTCCCGCCAAGCAGCCCCCGTTCTGATTTGGGATTCCTCACTATGTGAACATCCCGGGATCGCCAGTAAGAACTCACCTTCCACTGATCCCCAACACATGCACAGGCTGCTGGTCAGCCAGCAGTAGTGCTCGATTCATTTCTTGTTTACCTGATCTGATGTCCCCAGCAGCTTAGTCGGTTAGTAGGTGGGTGAATGGAAAGTGAGTAAGTTTGTTGGTAGTAGGTAGGTAGAGGGGTGATGAGATAAGTAGGTGGGCAGATTAGTGGAAGGCTAGGTAGGTTGGTGTATAGGGGGTTGGACTGAAAGGAAGGGAAGAGAAGGGCTGCCAAAAGAATTCAGCAGAGAAAAACCACACACCTTCAAACTTCATCTCATGCCTCCTGTTGTATTCACCCCATCTACCTTTTCCCTCTGATGCCTCTTCCCCTTCCTAATCTCTCCTTTCTCTCCCTTTGTAGCTTCTCCAGTCTCCCCTGTATCTTTTCCCTTCCATTCCTTCTTGCCTTCATCCTGGCTTCTGGGCTGAGCACATTCTGATGCTTCTTCTCAAAACGTCTCTGGGGCAGCATTGTTTCACGCATACAGAATGTGAATTACGTCATTCCCAGCATACTGGAAGCAGCCAGGTGGCAACCGAGAGGGGTAAGCAGTAACCATTTACAAAAAAAAGCAACAGATGGGCACCAGGGGCTCCAATCAGCCCAGTTCTCATCAAACATTTAAACAAGGCACAACTGAACTGCCTGTGAGTATAAAGAAAGGCTTCTGGCTACATACGCAACATGCTGAAACTGGTGCCCCAAAGTACTAGTACTAGGATCTCCAAGTACTAGGATTCACCATAAGGCTACAGTAGGCTTACAAGATAACAGAGAAATACTGATCATTTATGGCAATACTGATCCACATTAGAGAACCAACAGTCAAAAATCACTATTGGTCCTGCAACGGGGGAGGGGGGGCGAATTTTTGGATGCCTACTCCACATACTGGTGAGGGAAGCCAGGCTAAGGGAGAGGATAGTGTGCATGGATGCTGCAGCAATGCAGTCTTTATGGGACCCCAAGACTAGGTCACTCTCCAGGGGCCTACAAATTGGGCCTCCCTATTCAGAACACCCCTAAGAAAAGGTTTTACCCATCCCTAGAGTTTTTTGGACTCTAGGGCTGGGTAATGGGAAAGTTTTTTTTGGTATGGTCCTCATATTGTGGTATCCTTTTATTAGGTGACAAAGCCCCCATATTCTTTGGGGGGGGGGGACTCCTGGAATTAACTTTGTATTTATTTATTTTATTTATTATTATAAATTATATTTATTATTTATTATTTTTTATCATTTAATTCCATTAAAATGAAAACAAACCATGGTCCCTCTATCACTAGCCCCTTTAGCCTTTTGCCCAGGTTTAGTGCTCTGCCTGGGGTGTCGGCAGTCATTTTTTAAACAAAAAAGTCTTTAAAATGTAAAAAGTTAATTCTTTTACACTAATAAAAAAATGCTGACAGTTGCTGACTTTGATTTTTAGGTAAAAAAAATATAAAGGAATGTGCTGAGTATTGTTTACACCTGCTCGGGGCAGCTGTAAATAATTTGTTCAAAAGAGTAGGAAAAACATTGCTGAATCATACTTTTTTTTACAATGGTAAATTTCAGTTCTATTCTTTTCACTTAATATTCTGGTCTTAATAATGTTTTTTAGGGTTAGAATACATTAGTAGAAAAAAAATAGTGTAGAAAATGGGGAATGATTTTTGCTTTGTGTGTTGTATCACAAGAATTTGAAAAAGCTGAAAATTTTGTATTTTTTTCTAAAAAAAAAACTAATTTTTGTTACAAACTTCATTGAATCGAGGTCCTAGTCTTAATATTCTGGTCATAGTAATGTTTTTTATGATTCAAATATATTAGTACAGTAAATATCATGTTCCTATTCATTTTTTTTCCGAAATCTTCTTTATAATGTCATTTTGAGCGTACAGTACCACAGAAATAAAAAAGTTGTTTGTTTAAAATCAGTGCTGCATGAGTATATCTGAAAATAAAATAAACCATAAATTGATATTTTCAATCTATAAGGTATGTTTATTTTATTTTATTACTTTCATTTAGTTAGGCTTACTTGAGCCTAGTGTGTTTTTAAGCTGAATCCATCTCATGTTTTTTATTAGAGCCTTCAAATAATGTAAGAATTCCTTGAAGCTTGGCATATATTTCTTTTTTTTTTTTTGTTCTTACTTGGGTGGTAGGAAGGTTCTAGTAAGCTTATGTTTTACTTTCCGTTACTCCTTTCCTTTCTTTTCATTGTATGACCCCTGAGGAAAAATAAATGAGAATTGCAGAGGTGATAAGATCAGCGCTTAGCTGGACAGATGTAGGGAACAGAGACTATGGAAACTAAGACTGAGTTTTGTCTTGAGATAGATGGCTAAATATGTAAACAAAATGACCTCATTATAAATGCTGGTGTGGTTTCAAAATAATTATACAGTAGAGTTTTGAAAGCCATTCATCATTTTAAACAAGTATAGTATTTAGCTGTTGATTTAAGCCCTAAATACAGTCAAAACCTTTTGACAAAGTTCATTATGCTGTGAATAGAGTTGTACATAAATCATATGCATTGTATTTAGTTCCAGTGCTAAAATGTGGCTTAATATAATAGCAAAAGAAATGTAAATGGGCCCCACACCTTTCCTTTAGGGTGCAATTTGCTAAAGAAGTTCATCATACAGGCTAAACTAACCTATATTCTTAAAGCCCAGCTTCTGCTTGTGTGAAATGTTGTCTCAGTTTTAAAAAAACAAGGCTGTAAATGCCTCAGAAATCAGTTGTGTCATATAGCTAGCCATTCCTTTTTCTCCTGCTGGTTGCGCCAGGCTTGTCATCTTCGAATATAAATAGGGATGGCCTGTTAAGCTCCTCCCGTGCAAAATATAGGCACTATCACGTGATCATGGCTGTATAGCCGGCCAGTGTCTGAGGTGGTATGCAAAAGACAGGCGCAATCACCGGATTGCGTCTGTATCCTGTATTGGAATAGAGAAAGGAGGAGGAGGCGGAGGAGATGAGATGAGATGGGAGAAGTGGGGCAATTATTATTATTATTATTGTAATGGGGACCAGATATTCTGGCCCTGTTGAGCAAAGCTGATTGGGGTGCTGTTTCCCCAGGATATAGGTGGGGATAGCCAGTCTGCTGTGATGTTTACTAGATCAGACACAGCACTGTGACAAAGGGCCAGAGGTGTGTGCTGCATTCCAAATTCCAAATAAAATAAAAATGATCCACTTGCTCAAGCAGACAGGCAGCTATTGAAGTTCAAATTCAGTTTATTTGCCAAGTATATACATCCAATGTTTAAAATTTTTAGATACTTAAGAAAATTGGCCTTGGACATGAGGGTAATAGAGGACATTGGCTCCTTCATCTATTTTGAGTCAGTTAGCGTGACTCACACAGGGCCAGTCATATGACGTGGTATTGTGGACCTCAGGACTCGATGGGGTACCCAGTAGGTTTTTTTCAACTGAACAATAATGGAAAGGCTGTGGATGGGAAAAGGTGAGTATGAAATGTTTTTTATTATTTGTCTGGACTGTTTAGCCACTAAAAAAGCGATTTCCTGGTTTGGGTGTTTTTTACTGGTTTTCAAGTTCCAAACCAAAATATGATTACAGCATTGTTTAGGTCAATCTCTTGGGGACATTTTAAGGTAAACCTTTGCGGTGCAGCCGGATAAAGATCACACTCCTACCTCTATACTATTTTTATGTAGAAAATAAGTTATGGTACAGCATCCTTATTAACCCACCCTTAATAACCTAACCAGCTGAGGATTAAGTAAATGGTTACCAGTGCAGAATATTTAAGCCCCTTTCTGCAGGACAATTACCATAAGTTTTTACTGGAGCTGTTCAAAAAATGGCTTCTCAGTGAGTTTTAGATTATTCTATTATTGGTTACATGGGTATATGTTTCTGTTCTGCTATTCTATAAGCGGTCTATGAGGTCTTTAACTGAAATGAAACATAAAATGCTCTTCACTGGCAGTGTGCGTACTGAATACTGTAGATGTAATGAAAAAGAATAGTGTCTTGGACAATGCACCACTCATGCAACAGTGGCAATACAAACATTCTCACATATGTATTCACCGGATACCGTAAAGCAAATAATCCTTAGGTGTTTTTTTGTTAGCGCTTCAGAGCCATATGTTTCAAAAAGAGGGTAATACTTTAGAGCTTATTGTGAATGTTGCCTCACAGATGGCAGACTCAGTTTTCTATGCTCTTCTTACTTCAGTTGTTTACGTTTGCTATATTTAGGCATGTAATATTTATTTTAATTTGCTATATGTATATATATAACATCTGATTAACATCCTGTGGATCATTTAACCAAATACATTATTAGCTCCCAACCATCTACCTACAATTGTAACATTTACTTTGCCTACCCTAATTTTATAAAATAATTAAATTATTTAAAAAATATTCCCTATTGGTTGGCTAAAATGTAGATTAAAGCAATTCAACACCTGTTTTCTACAAAACTGGTGTTGATCACCATCCAGCATAGTGAGATTCCTGAGCCGATCGATTCCCTCCCCCCAGGGCATTCAAAATCCTGGGGCATTTGTGAATTGCCAGGGCCGCTGGCCTTAGACGAAGGCTTAGACAACCTGGCATCAGCTACTCCGAGCGTGCTCATTGGATGAGTGGATGGGGATGCGCTGTAGGACCGGAGGTGAGTTGCGCTCGGTGATCTGGGGGGTTTCACACAGCAAGGAACCCCCGATCGGGGTGACCCGGGGGAAAGGACCAGAACCCAGGATAGTTAAAATTGTTATATTGTAAAAAGCCATCGAGCACCCTGCTGTTTTACACTCTGAACATCCAGAAGTGTGGCTGGGGTTACAAAGTAACAAGTGCTGCTCCCTTCAGTGTTACATAGTATAACATCCAGACGCCCTGATGTTACAATGTAAACAGCTTCACAACTGTATCACAGCTGACTGCAACATGTGAGTGGTCTCTCCACCACTCTACTGTGATTTAAAGCTTTAAAGTGGACCAACACCCTCCGCAGCAAGGGTGTTGGTGGCCACCGATGCTGCCGCTATATGACAGGCTGGAGGGGGCATCCAAAATGCTGCCCCCACACATAACCCCCAGGATGCTCGTAATGCTTACATTAACCACGCCCCCCACCAGGAATGCAGAACCATGATTGGCTGCCCAGTGCTCACATGGGCAGTGGCTGGAACGTCACTGCCCTCCTGAGTGCCGGGCAGCCAATCGCTATGCTGGATTCCTGGTGGGAGAGCATAGTTAAGGTAAGATTTATAGGCGTCCTGGAGGGGTTATGTGCGAGGTGGGCTTCAGCATAAGACAGGGCTCCCCCCAGCCTGTCATATAGTGGTGGCCATGGAGGGTGTTGGTCCACTTTGAAATGCTGTAGCAGGCAACATACTGGCCATGGACATTTCAGACCTTACCTCAGTATTATGAAATACTGCAGACCCTATACATCTTGGCTACTAGTAGACTTATTGGCATCCCTTGTTTCTGCTACTTCTTCTAGTTTCTGGTTTCCTATTTCTGTTATCTTCAGTGCCCCAGTCATAATAATATTCCGCTCCCTACTATAGTCCTCCTCTGGGTCATGGGACAGGGGCTTGCTGATTGAAAGGAGAAATGGACCAGTTTATGCCATTTTCTGATATGTTCTATAATTTCCCTCAAAGATGCATATAACCAGCAGGTGTTTCCGCATATTTTTGCCAACCTGGGCATACCAAACATGAATTTGAAATATTTCCTTATATAGGCAATTCATTGGGCTTCCCAAGGCCAAACATTTTGGATTTTGAGATGTGTGAAGCATCTACAAACCCTGATAAGATTTATAGTAGTAGATTATTAAAATACAGATTATGGCCAGGCTATCCTTGGTTTGCCTGTTTACTGTGCTCATTTGATAAACCTATTAAACTAAGCTGTGTCTGTGCATCTTAAACCGGACCTTCACCATGATTTAATGAAAAGCCCAAACTCTTAAAAAACGGTTCCCCAGCATCTAAAATTAATATATTTTACGTTTTTAGTCACTAACTTATTATTCTTTCCCCCACTGGGCTGCAACTCTGTTCAGGAATTTAGGATACGGGCGCCGCCATCTTGACTCAGAAGCATCACACTTACTGAGGAGACGAGAGCAGGATAAAGTACAGGGGGCGGGTTATAGCTGTGCTTTGCTCAGACAGAGCAGAGCTGGGGTCAGGTAACGGTCAGCAATCCCAGAATGCAGAGCAGCACAGTCAGGAGGCGCTTCTTGTTTGCAGGCTGCCTGATAAGATGGCGGCTTCCATAAGCCGCCATTTTGGATGTTTAAAGACTCATAACATGCAGTAGATGCAGGTAGGATGATTTTTAATGTGGACAATCTGTATGTACAGGGTGTGGGAAACATATAACATAGACTCTTATTCAGAGTGAAAGTCCACTTTAACTCTGATCCATCCTACATCTAGGCCGCACGTGTGAGAAACACTAACCAGTTATGTAGAAAGCGGTGCCCATGATGCTTGTACTGAGGTTGTCCACTGAGGCAGTGCTTCACATGTCCCTTCTTCAAGAGTCAGTAGAGTGGTGCACTCCTGTCATGGTGACAGGGGTGGAGTGCCACCCACCTGTTTGTTTTCAAATAGCCTACAGAGCCGCAGGACTCCCTATTTAATTTGGGGAATATGAGGCAGCTACTGTGAGGGGCTTAAATGTCTTTTTTTGTTTTTATCAGAATGTCCCTTTAACTTGTTAAATATATTAATTTGGTTTTATGCCACAGCAGATTTTTCCAATTCTCTGCACAAGTGACCTAGCCTAGTGAGAACCTTCCCAATAATTCAGGGCAAGGGTGAAAAATAAAGTGTTCTTTTTAATAAATATAACAATGGGAAAGGTAAAAGAATGAACTGAAACTTCTTACAATTTATCCCCATTGAGAACAACTTGGCAAAAACTTTCTGCTCTAAAATAAGTTCTAAATTATGACTATCTGTTACTGATTTTATTAAACCAAATCTGCAGTTGCTTGTGTTACCAAATTTGTTTCCAACATTTATTATCAACAGCCAGCACAATGTAAACAGATTTCTTGGCATTTGCCATAGGGTACTGCACTCAGCACACCTTCCTCAAATTAAATTATTAGCTCCTTGTACGTCAGGTTAGAAGTGCTTACATTAAAGTATGACAAGCTAACCATTGATTCTAAGCCATGCAGACATTTTTGCATACATCATACTTTAAAAATTCTGTATGACGTCTCTGCCCCAGGTGCAAAGATTGATTTTAATGCATTCCAATTTCAAATTCCAGGTCTTGTCAAAATTGATAATGTGTATGAGGCTGGCTGTATAAAAAATATCTAGGTAATTGTTTTCAAACATGCTGTTTGGATGAACAAATGGTTGGAGGCCTGTAAACAATATCTGCAAGAGAATATGGTGTTCTAGATGTAAACCAGCCATTACACAATTCACTTCCATTCTAACTTGCAAGTGTTGGTCCTCTTATTTAAATCATTTTAATCCCCTTGATAATCATTGGTTCCTGTCTTGAAGACCCTGGCAGTACTGAAATCTGTGCTTTCTTGGTGCAAAATCTGTGCTCTTCACCACAGGACAGCTGCATAATTACTTAGTTGGCTGCACAGAGGCACTGAACAGTTGCAAACACTACTCTCTTCTCCTTACAGAACATTACAAATACATGCACCAGCCACTTTCATAGGCACAATGTCTTGGCACAGTGGTGTACTGCCAATGTCAGAAGCCTTGGAGTGACCTGACCAGGTATAGGTGGTGCTGGACAGAGGTCGCCATCTGGCACCTGTCAGAGGGCCACATTAAAAGGCTTGGAAGGCCACATTCAGCCCCCAAGCCTTGAGTTTGACACATGTGCTCTAAATAATAAAGAGGGTTAGGATAAGAGGGGCCAGGCAGGGCCAGGCATATTTTTGGAATTTAGGAAACCTTTACAATTAAATACCAGAATTAAAGTGTGATCTGTCATTCTTCATACATTTTTTGACTAGGGGGACCTCTGACTTTTTTTTAATTTGCATAATGTTTGGTGGCCTTTTTATGTAATGTAGTGTTACCTGCATTCGAACCAAACAGAGGCAAATCCGGGCAACACTAATCTTTAATGCCAGCCATTGGGACAGATAAGCACAGCTTTCTGAGAGAAAATGTGATAAGGCAACTGTAGTTATTTTATTTGAAATGAACATTGCAAATAGAAAATCTTTCATTACCTCTTTCCTGTGCCATCAGACGATCACTGCCACTTTTTCTATGGGCTAATGATGATTATTATACCATCTGAACCTTCTGATCATATGAGGCCTCCGCAACCAATATGCAGTTCAAATGGTCAGTGTATTTGGCTATTAACCTGCATCACTGGATTGAGGTTTGGTATCTAAATGGGCACCCGTCAGTCTAACAGTCTAACTTTAAAGGACAACTATTATTTGCAAGATGGTCTGGCTACGGTAAGTATCTTAGTCAAATACACTTCTCTGCCTCTAAGCTGAGAGGCAGAGAAGTGTCTTTGATGAAAATACATACAACCCGTCGCCAGAGCAGCTGACAATTGATAGTTGTTCTTTAAATTTGAATTGATTAGAAGACATATACTGATCATTTAATCATTTTAGAATCTCTGTGGAGTATTATGGAGCAGACAACTTCACATTCAAAAGATATAGATGACCTAAAGCATATTGTGAAATTGCCAGCACAACCTAGACAATGTTCCTATCACTTTTTTTACAATGGATCCTACTTTCGTGTTAAACATTCTAGTAGTATAATAATAAACCTGCATAGAAAAAAATACTTCACCTTTGTTGCATAACATAAATACAGATCTTAAATTACAAGTAATTATTAATGTTATCAATACAAGATATCTTCAAAAGTTTTTGTGGCATTAACCCAGGCTTTTAAGTAGTTTTGAAAATACATAGTAACATGTTATGTATGACTAGCTTTGAGTAATATATTGCATTATAGTGAGGGCCTTACGGTTTTAGTGATAAATGCCTTGCTATTGATGTCGGAGATGTTTCTGCTTTATCAGCGGTCCCAAAGCTCTGTTTTTAAAGTGAAACCTTAAAATAGCCTTCAAAGGTTCTTGAGCAAAGCTACACAGTAAGCAGAAACCACTACATTTATCATGAAACAGCTTTGTTTAGCAAATATGACTTAATCCTTTTTGGTGTTTTAAATTTACAACGCCATTAGGAATGACCTGTTTTCCCACATATAACAAAGACCACAAAAATGAAAAAATGAAGGAATTGCCACTACATATGGTTAGTGATGCCTTTCTCTAAGATCCTGCTCACTAGGACATTTTTTATTGAGGCAAGAAAGAGCTTTGTCTGTTTATTTTCTTAACCGTGGGAGAAACCCATTTAACATCATTGATGTCCTGTAATCATTGGCTTACTGCTATAAAAGCTCATAAGTAATCTTCAAACAGTAAATAAGGTTATTAAAAGGCCACTATTGAATATTTAGGTCACCCAAATCTGAATGTCCTATTATGCCTAGCTCTGGAGTGGCATATGCGTCTGCCTTGGAGCGCCTGCATCTGTCTACATTTTAGCGCTGTTGTTCTTACAGAATGGCTCTGCAATTCCTGATGTGAAATAATCAGCTTGGATTGATGCACTAGATATTGGCCATCCTATGTCAACACCTGTTGGAGCCTTATGCTGATTATAAAAGCACCAGTGAATGCCACTCTGTACTGCCAAATTTGATGCACTGCATGCAGTATTTGACAATGGTTGACACACTGAAAAAATGGCGGTGTATTTAACAGGCGCTGGTCAGTGTTTCATAATTACAGTCGCAGAATAAAAAATTACTGCATGTTTAGGCTGCATTTTAGTTTTTGTACTCCAAGAAAGCTGTCAAAAAAATAATTGACAAGAAAATAATAAAATGACATTCGGTTAAATTATGTCTGACTTTTACATTATTGACAAGTCACCATAGCAAGTTCTGGACAAATAATTGTGCTTAACATTATTTAAAAGCAAAAAACACTTCAGTACAATTCTGTCCATTGTGGTCTATGGGATCTTAGATCACTGAGTGATCACAAATTGTGCACTGAGTGTCGCTACATAGAAACATAGAAGGTTGACGGCAGAAGGAGACCATACGGTCCATCTAGTCTGCCCTTATGTGTATACTGTATGTACTCTTTATCTTAGGATAAAGCTAAGGCTAAGGTGAAAATATCGGAACTGAGTGATATTAACAGGTGATAACGCTTAATAAATGAGGCTCACATTATCAAACAAAAGCCCATCTCAATTGGTTAGGCTTGGCCTGTCAGGCTACACTGGCACAGGATGTCCAACCTTGAATAGGTTGGTCATCTTTTTGTTTGAGCTCCTCGCTCCAGCTTCCTTTTTGTAGACTGCCCGCGATTCAGACATTAATGCCCTCCAGCCACACAAGACCCTCCACCTTCCCACTAACACTTGGCTGCAGTGCTTAGTCCATAGTTTGGCTGCCTGTGCCATCTGCACCTCATCAACATGCTCCATCTGAGGCTCATCAACCCCTTTGTAGTCTTTTGTAGACTGTCATAAACAAGTACTGGACTGAGTTTCTTGGCCAGCAGGACCCAGCCAGCTTCCTTTACTGGACAGATTCTGGGGCACCTTACTGGTATCTTCTTAAACGGCTGGTAACACAACACCTGGAACTCCTGAAGTCTTTGTGTAGCGTAATCCAGCACTTTGCCACCCAGAAGTTCCTATGATATGATATACATGGTTTTAATAATATTACAATGACAGATTTATGTTTTTTTACTGTGACTATTAAAATTTGTTTTGCAAGCTAAATATTTTTGTGGCTTGATATGTTGAAAATGCAATTTGTAATCTGACCTTATATTTATGTCTTTTTTTTTCAGTCATTCAAAACAAAAGATGGATACTTTGTAGTTGGGGCAGGTAACGATCAACAGTTCTCCACTGTTTGCAAGGTAAGCAGGACATGTAATGCTAGTGTTTCCCCCAATACCCAGTCTTCATGTTTCTCTTGTAATAAACATTTTAAGTTGTAAAAACACGAGTCATAGAAGGGACTGTTTGATGATAGGCTAATTGTTATTTTTCTTGGCAAGGGTAAACTTTACTGGGAAGCATGGTCCTCTTTATGAACTGCTTGACAACCTGCAGAACCATAGTTCACTATTACCTTTTTAAAGTATATATAAGGCTTTTATATGGGAACACCTTCTTTCTTTGCACATGGAAAATATCAATTTTGTAAGCAGAGGTATTATGCAATACTGAGGGATATTTCATTTTTTTTACACCAAAAACACACATATATATATATATATATATATATATATATATATATATATATATATAGACACACAAGAGAACAATTAGACTTTTACTAACGTGTCTGAATACTTTTTGTTCCTCTGGGGTTGCAGCTTAGCTTACAAACATGATATTGTTTCCTGATTTTGTAAAAAAAAGGTTTTAGCCTTACTCCATAATTTCTGTTAGACCCGGGGTTCCCAACAATTTTCCATCAAGTACCACTTTCCATTTGCTAAATGGGATTGTCAACAACTAAAACGGTGTTAAAAGCACAAAACAACCATATAGATTGTATGATATTGTAATGCATGTATATAGTTCTCATTATGTTTTGTAGCAGTTTATTACTTATGAAGTAAATTTACAATGTTATTAATTAAGATTATTATTGAATAATATACCATATTTCTAAAGAATCTATTGTATCTACAATACAACTAAGTAATGTAAAGTATTATTGCTTATGCTATCATATCACAGAGTAATCTAGAGCAGGTGCTCCCAACCTTATTTAAGCAAGTGCCACTTTCCATTTTCTGATTATATCAAGTACCACCTTTAAACAGCCATTTAAAGTGAATAAATTACAAAAAATGGCCAGTTTTTTTATTTATGGTTCAAGTCAGGCATGGGTGTAGCATAAATGGCAGCAGATCAGGTTGGGGTACAGGTCAGTCTGCAGCCTTGTCAAGTACCACCTGAAAGAATCTCAAGTACCACCAGTGGTAGAATTACCACCTTTTGAGATCCCCTGCTTTAGATGATTAAATGTAAAATGTCACTCCAGATACTACTGGATATGTATTAAAAAAATTAAAAAACTCATATGTCTGGTTAAAACTAAATTGTTCCTTAATGGTAAAACTGTGGAACTACAAAGTGATCCTATCCCCATATGTTAACTATTTCATCATATACGAGGCTAGCAATCACGTGACTGCAGGTGACCAATCTGGATTTTCCAGTGGGTTTGCACATCAAACCTGAATGGTTTCTGTTGGTCATCTTTCCTAAAGAACAAGTATTGTTTGCCATTAGCTTTGGATATGGGCTGTATTTATTTTCATTAGTGACACTTTTTTGCCTCTCTGATAAGCTGATAAATCCGCCTGTGGTCTACTTTTATGGACTTTAACGGAGCACTATCGCGAAATTGTGTAATATTAAAAATCCAAATAAACACATCGGCTAATGAGAGAAAGGGTCACTTATATACCCTCTCTCATGGTAGGAGTAAAATCCAGGGGTGAAAGGTTTAGTCTATCAGTTTTTTTAATGGAAGGAAGAGTAAATCAGTCACCCCTGATTTCCTCTTCCTTCCATTAAAAAAAACAAGCCTGCCTGTCAGTTTTATAATTGACCTCTCCTCCCACCATCTAGCATATTTATATGGATTTTTATAATCGGGCCATATTTTCCCGATAGTGCTCCTTTAAATTTAAAGAATGAAACAATATATTCAAATAAATCAGCAACAAACTTTCTTGTTACTAACGTAACAAAATTATTATGGTCAGTAAAAAATATATATATTTTTTTATTCTCTTGACCTAGAAATGTAATGAGGTACAAGTGTAATGATATATTCTGAAAATGGCAAAGAAGCCAGAGACATATCAAAATGGCTTTGATTTAATTATGTAATATATGTAGTATATCTCGCAGCTCGTAATTCAATGTATGTTTTTAAGTTTTGTTAGGTTTATCACCTTTTAGTCATACCTTACTATATATAACCACACACATCTAAACCCTTAGCACTCTGGCTGGTCCATGTGAAAACCAGACCCTTTCCATACATGCTTAAAGGCTTTTAGAGCACTCCATACTAATCATAATTGATATCACAGTTAAAATATTCAGTCTTGGCGTCAAGGGAAGTTGTAAAATAGATTTTAAATATGTGCGTAAAAAATTAATTAAGTCTTTCATCTTTGATTAAAGAAATACTTCATAGGAAGGGTCAGTGCTACAAATACCAATCTCAAAAAGAGTTGCCTATGAAGTTGTTTACATTGCCTTAGAGATGTATTTGCTGGATAACTGCGCTAAGTGGTTACAGACAGTACAGTTTAGTGTAGAATGGTGTTTCAGATCATGAAAGTGAAAAAGCTATATGGCTGCCCTTAGGTGTAATTATTTCTTCTGGATGACTGGCATTGATGCTTTCATGTTTAAACCTTATAAATAGTAATATTATGTTTCAGTATCATTACAATGGTTGTTGCACGGGCAACTAGTTCAGAGAAATGTATAGATTTCCATGCATATGTAATGGATAATCAAGCATACTTTATGATCAGTTTCTTCTGGCAGCACTGATGTTTTTACAGTAACTGTAAAATATACCTAAACTGCTTATGGTGGCTTTAAAATGACTTTAGGTTTTAGTATATCAGGGATGCATAAACCTGTGGCCTTGAGGCATGTGGTCTGTACTCCCCTCAGTTGCGGGCCCCAGGACCCCTCATTTTAAATATTAAAGCCGAACAAAACCCACCAGCCGCCATCCTGAAATCTAAAAGGCCATCTGCTGGCTTTCACTGGGGATCTTCCGAATCGGGATGCCCCCTATGTAAAACCCCCCAGGGCGCTGGTAATTGCTTACCTTTCCCTGGTCCAATAGCACATGCACAGGCTCTCGTCCAATGAGAGGTGTTCTGCTGTGACTATTCAGCATTCAGCAAAAGGCTCTCATTGTTTTCAATGGGGGGCATGTGCTGCCACATCGCCTGCATCCAAGGTGGCGTGCACATTCTCCGGGCGTGCGCACACTGTGGGGGATGCAGCAGCTCTTTCTCCCTATTAAAGTCGATGAGAGTTGTTTGTTGAAGGATGTAAACATGGCAAATAGCTTTGCTGCGCTCCCGTGCATGCACTGTAGGAACAAGGAAGGGTATTCTGGGGGTTTTCACACAGTAGGGCACTCCAATTCAAAATGCCTCCGGGGAATGAACCAAATTTGTTCTGCTTTAAGTAGTTGGGAAGCTGAGCTTGGCTTGCCTGAAGTGCACACGGCTAGCCAGTGGAGAGCATTGCCGCACTGATTCCTGAAGCAGGAAGTGAAACACCATGAAAATGGGTGATGCTGTTAGATATGGGGGTATACAATTGCTTTGGATATTAAGTGTTCATAGATTTTGTTGCACACACAGCATCTAAACAATTTGGGGAAAGGTTGCAAGTATTGTGTCAAAAAGTCATAGCTAACTGATGGCTTGAGTTAGTTACAGTTAACCCTTTTGAGCTGGTGAGAGACCCCATGAAAACCCTATACCAGTTCACAAGGCTTGAGGGGCTGGTAAGTCATATTGTGAGAATATGTAGTTAGTGGGGGTATTTCACATGTAAATTGTAATTTTTCTTTCGCATAGTAGTTGTATTTTCTTTGAAAATCTCCTCCTCTTTTTAGTTTGGGGTGCGTCCTGGGCCGGAATGAGTCTCTACTGATACATATGTTGTACAGTTGTAACCGGGAGGAGTGGGGCTTTTATACGCAATATCATTTTATTGAGAAACTTGCATTTTTTATTTAAAAAAAAAAGCTACAACATTTAAAAAGTTGCATTTTTTCCATGTATTTCACCCAAAAATATTGAGAAAGCACTGAAGAAATTACAAACTAGACATTTCATGTTAAAGCCCAAAATCTGCTGAAAAAACAATAGATAATTTCTCTGGTACATTCCCCAAAAACCACAGGTAAACGTTTATAACCCAAAATAGTGAAACATGGTCTGGCAACAGAGGGTGACAAAATCTCTAGGTAGGCTGGCACTTAAAGAATTAATAATAATATTGTTTATTTATAGAGCATCATCATCTTCTGTGGTGCTGTACGAGGTAGATATTACCGCCAGCATAAAACCAAGTAATATACTTATAAAACACAGGTGCCATCAGTAGGAAGTAAGAGACATGCACAAATACACATTGATACTGGAATAAAAATAGAATGAGGATCCCGCTCACAATCTTAAGAATAAGGGTGTGGAGATGAAAAGTAGGTCACACATAGTATGTACTAGGCATGGTGGCAAGTGCTAAACTTGTCAAGACTGAGAAGTGGATTGCTTGGCCAGATGATAGGCCTTCAAGGCTCAATTGGTGAGTTTTGAAGACACACTTAAAGTGGCCCCGCTGTGTGAAACCCCCCCAAACACCCGGAAAACTCACCTCTCCCCGCTCCCACGTGGCCGCGCCGTCCAATCAGCGCGGCCGGACAAGCGGTCTGACAGGACCGGACAAGCGGCTCCTCCGCCGCCACCTCCCGCGCGTCACTCTTGACGTGCGCGCGCCCACGCCGGCCATTCACGGACAAGGTAGGTGGATTTGGGGTGTTTGGGGGGGTTTCACCCCACGGGACATCCCGATCTTGGATGTCCCGCGGGGAGGGAGGTGATCGGCCCGGGAATCTTATAGATTCCCGGGCCAATCACGCGAGGGTGGTGGTCCACTTTAAAGGCTTGAAGGGTTAGGGAGAAATGACATAGAGCAGGGCTGGATGGGCACATGTGAAGTTCTGAAGGCAGTAGTGCAGGAAGGTCATCAGGGATGAGAACAGGACATTGATGTCCTTCTCTCTGAGCACTGCTACTTTAAAGGGACTGTAAACCAAAATTAATAAGGCTGCAAGCAGCTTAACTGATGCCTTTCTCATTCACCTTTCCTCCATTTTTTGAAACGCTGGGTAGGAATGGTAGCAGGGCTCCAGATTTTACCTTCTTCCTTCTCTTGGCCCATGCAAAAAGTGGTCCAACAGCCACTCAGTTGCATATTTGTTCTAGCATGAGCGAATATGTCAAGCCACAATGGTCTCTGACCACAGCAGAGCTGCACCATAACACCTTTCCCAGCTCAGCCATGATCTAAAAATTGAAGCAAAGAAAACTACAGACCCCCATTAGATATTTACTTGTAATCAGAGATTTTGAGATGCTTTGAAATGACTCATTTTACACCGTTGTCACTGAGAATAGGGTGGGAGGAATGAGTATGTACCCGGACAGGGACCTTTGTAATCTATTAAATGTGTGCAGATTTTTAATATTAGACCATTTTTCACAAGAAAGCTTCTTTAATCAGAATTGCAAAACTTTTCAGGAATGTACTTTTTAATTTGTATTGTTTGACGGCCTATACTTACTTTGAAACCAACATCAATATAAATGTACCCATAGCCAGCATGTAATTGTGATCAATGCTAACTCTTACATTTAACCCAACAGTGTCACAAAAATTCAGGTTATATTTTCCAGTCCTAAATTAATAAATATATATATATATATATATATATATATATATATATATATTTTTTTTTTTTTTTCTTCAAGTAAAATAACCCCTTTATTATGTACTGCAAAGCAAAGAGTCCCTGTCCCCCTCCAAGTTTAGCTCCCCAGGCCCTATATTTTAACAAATATTTTTTGGCTGTGATTCGCCTTTTATTGGCATTGGCAATAAAAGTAAACACCATGTTAATGCTTCTCGCCTGGCACAAAACCCACCCGGTACCAGTGGATCAGATCAGGGATGAGAAGCTGAAACCTGACTAATAATAATTAAAAATGAAGAAATTTAAAGTAGATGCATTCTAGTGTACATAAGTTTAATTGCTTATGAAATCTCAAATAAAACATCACATAAATTATGAATAACAGATAATCTTAATTTGTCAGGATCACAACTTCAATAAAGTAAATAATACACCATTATTAGTTAAAATGATAACTTGCTAAAAGAGTTTTTAGAAAACGTATAAACAATAATTCTTGCAAAAGTAACCTACATTATATTGCACTATTGTATATTTTTGATGGGCATTTTGAAACAGTACAGTGTTACATTGTTGGGTACCAGTTGATTGGCAGGCTGTCAAGTAGACAGAAGCCCTGTGTTATTTAGTAAATTACATGAAGGGAATGCATTCAGTCTGTGCTAACTTTTCCACTGAGATTACACAGATGGCAGATTGCATACTGTTGTCAGAATAGAAGAATGCCGTTTTTTTCTTGAAGTAAAATAACAAACCCATATACATTGCTGCCACAGGATGTCACCATTGCTCCAGTAGTCATAGTCTTACTGTTGTACTGTTCAGTTCAAAAATGTAGTAAACGCCTCATTGATTTATAATAGCACACATAAATCTTATAAAGTACAATTTAAAACTAGCAATAAATTTGTATGTTTTTACAAAATTCTTGAGTGGTTTCGGGACACTTGTTTCAAATCTAGGATATGCTATAAACAAAGGGGAGTGAAAAGAATGCATAGATTTATTTTGGAGACTTGACTTTATCACGTTGTCCTAGAAATGTATTTTATTTTTTGTAGAAATTTATTGTCCACCTGTTGGAATATTAGAAGATTTTTTAAGGGTAAGTTTAGCTCAGTGGCCCAGTGACAAAACAGATTTAATGTACACTGCACATTTTGTTCAGTGATGGGGGAACACTGTATTTAAAATGCAACATAGCTTTGTATACACAAGCATTTTTGTTTGACACAGGCAGATAATGTGTCCGACTAGCTACCAATCCCTATAGTTAGGGTGTGGGGGGCTTTTCAAATAATTTTGACAGGCTTGGGAGAGGAGTGACAGTGAGAGCCTCTTTTCAATTCAGAAATTAAAATCCCCTGGGCCAGAGATTGGGCGTTCTACTGGTGAGGTGCATTTTTATTGGGGGGTAGATAGATGCCTGGGTCAAAAACCATTCAGAAAGTATATGCAGGTATTTATTACCATTACTTCTAAGACAAAAAAACGTCATAGCAATATTTAATTTTAGGCCATGGAGTTCTGTAATTTATATTAAAATGAGAAGGGTCTCACACTTAAAAGGGCAAATAAACAAAAATAGTGTACAGCTCCATATTTGCGAGTACCACAGTTTCAGTTACTCGTGAATGCCTTAAAGGGGGAGTTTACAAAGAAAAAACACAGACAGTGTATTGGCATTCACCACACTCTGCCTGCTCCTGTCCGCCAGTTTAAGAAAATGGCCAGACAGACGAGGCCAAGCTCAGTGCTGGAAATGCCACATTGTGCGTTCCCCTCAAGATGATGGCGTCCAGGACCTGAACTGCAGAGGGACCAGCAAGGTTTTTTTTCTAAACCCCCTCCCTGCCCTGCCCTGCATCCGTCCTGCCCTGCAATGTGTGCCCCCGGCCCTATGTTTTCTTGGGGGTTATTCGTGAATTCACTGTATTCAAATGTATCCTATTCACCTAACCCCTGCAAAAACAGAGGGCCGGCTGTACTCAACTTCTCTCCCCTGCAGCTTGTGAAGTCACAGTATAGGGATTCATGCCACTCATATTTTGCTACCAATTGCTATTTTGTTTTATCTGTATTATGTGTGTTAAAGTGATCCTATACCCAGAATGGAAGATTATGTTGTCACCTTCTATCCCCAGCCCAGTGCACCAAAACAGCCTGTGTTTTACTAAAGCCTTGTGCCTAATATTCATAAACATGAGCTGGATGCACTCTGATGTTGCAATAGCAGCCCTTGTGCTTTCCAGCATTTATACATTCAGTTACATACAGCTCAGCATTGAGGAGCAGACTTATCAGTTATAATAACTGCAATAAATCTAAAAAGCACTCCAAGCTAAACTGTCATATACACCTTGTGTGGCAGTTTATCTTTTTACTGAATGAATCATCACTGGTGATTCCCAGGTGGCTATGAGAATAGAGGGTGATGACATGAACTTCCTTTCTGGCTATAGGATCACTTTAAGTATTGTACTTGATAATGCTTTGCACTCTAATCCTGGTAAAGTAAATTTAAACATGCCTTAGATAAGCATACATCTATCCTTAAAGAGAAAACATGCAATTTAAGTGGACCAATACTCATGTGGTGCAGGTGTTGGATTGCTGAAGCCCCCCCACACATAACCCTCCTGAACACCCGTAAAATGTACCTTTTCCTCTGTCTGCCAGCACAGCAATTGCTGTCCTGGGCCCATGTGGGTACACAGAGCGGCGCCATTGTTTCAGCTGCCGGAATGTACTGCTTGCGTGGGTGCCAGTGGCCAATAGCTATGCTGAATTCCTGGCAGGGGACTGACGTAAAGGTAAGATATGCTGGCGTTCAGAGGGGGGTTATGTGCGGGGGGGGGGCTCCAGCATTCTGGATGCCTGCTCCCTGTCTGTCATACAGCAGCAGAGACCAGCACCCATGTCGCACAAAGGTTGGTCCACATTAAGGGCAGACTGCCGTCAACCTATGTGTCTATGTGAGGGCAACAGTCACTAGTCACCCAACTTCTTTTCTGAATTCAGAATTACTTGTACACAAATATTTGATCAAGAAGGGCGCCGGCCCTTTTAGGGCTGGCAGCCCCATGACTGGCCTGCGCTTCCTGTTGGAAGCTGACCAGCCATGGGATTGGGGGAAGAGATCAGGGGAAGTGACCTCAGGGGAGGGGGGGGGGGGGAGTATATAGGGTCAGGTCCCCCCTTCCTCTTCCTCTTTGGCCCCTGATCTCTTCGCTGGAACGTGCGGTCAGTACTGACGCCCGTCCAGCCCCCTAGCATGGAACCCATCATGGAGATGCTGCGTCGGGAGGTGGAGCGGCGAGGCGAGGGCTGGGTGAGGAGTCTGTTGGCCCCGGCCCCCGCCCCGCCGCCCCCTCCTCCCGGGCGGTCCCGTCGGGTGAGGCGGGCAGTCGCCCGCCTCAGCCCCTCACCCCCTCGCCGCACCAGGCGGCGGGGGAGCCCCCCTTTAATCGCGGGCTCGCCTGCTGGCCCCTCCGGGCAGGCGAGCGCGGCCCCCTCCCGCTCCCGGCGGGCTGCGGGGGCCCGAGTTCCCCCCCCTCCTCCCGCCGCGGTGCCCCCCTCCCCCAGGGACCCGAGCATACCTGTGGCGGCGGCGCGGCCACGGTCCCGTAGTGGCCGCGCGCGCCGGGATCCTGGGCCCCCATCTGAAGCCCTGTCCTCGGCCGGGCTGCGGGGAGAGGCTCCGCCCCCTCCATTGCAGCGAGAGGGAGGCGGGGGGCGGAGCTCTGCCCCGGCCGGGACAGAGAAGCGAGCAGGCGGCCGGCGCGGTGCCGCCTGCTCTAGTGCTGGAGCCCCGGGCGTCTGTGCTGACGCCTCCGGGGCTCGGAGGAAAGGCAGGCGGGGGGGACACGGTGGGGGAGCCTCTGGCGTCCTTGCGGACGCTGGCGGGGCTCCCCCGCATGTATGTACAGGAGCCCCAGGCGTCTGGTGTGACGCCTATGGGGCTCCTAAATCAACACACTCCAGGGGCCAAAGATGGGGAGCCCCCAGTGTCCTCCCGGACGCTGGGCAGGCCCCCCTTACGGCAGGTCCGGGAGCCCTGGGCATCTCTTTTGATGCCACAGGGCCCCCGAATATTCCCGGGTGGGGACAAAACGGGGGGGGCCCCAGCGTCCTTGCAGACGCTGGCCGGGCCCCCTCAAGGGAAAGTACAGGGGCCCCCAGCGCCGGTTTCGAGGCATGGGGGACCCCTCAAGCAGCACACCCCCTGGCCCCTGCGGGTATCCCGGTTCGGGATGCCCGGCGCACTTCTCCTCCACCACCCCCCACGCCCCCCCCATTCCTGGCGTCCCGCTCGCGGCCACCCCATATCCTTTCAGGGCCGCGGGGGGGGTCAGCAACCCCTCCCCCCGACCAGCTCCGGGCCTGGCCTTTCGAGCTGGCATCCCCGCTCCCGGGCCTGGCTCGGCTGGCGTCCACTCCTTTTGGCGCACCCCGCGCCACGGACGATCCAGCGCTGCGTCCCAGCTCACGGGGGGGGGGGTTGCATGGAACGGACAGGCTCCTCTCCTCTTCTTTTTTCTCAGCAGGCGATGTCCGATCAGGAAGGGATCCGGAGTGGAACGGCGGTCGGAGCATCAGGACAATGGGCCGGAGAAGCTCGCGCTGAGTCGGCCAGGCTTGCGGCGTCCAGCGCGGGTCAGACGAGATCTTCGTTCGGAGCTCCAGCGGCGGCACCGGGGTCGAGGAGCGCGCCAGGACATTCGGCAGGAGGCGGGATCCGGGGTCAGTCGGGCTCCGGATCTCTGGACGATGGTCGTGGGGAGGGCACCCCGAGCGGCGGGGCCATTCATCAAGGTGAGCCTTTACAGATCGGCGCATCCAACAATGTGTCGCACTCGGGGTTTGAGGGGCTCGCCGGGTGGGGTGGTTCCGGCGGGTTAGGGGGTTTTATAACAGGTATGCGGGAGTTATTGGATCGATGGGAGGCTACGGGTTTGGAGTCGGCGGTGGACCCGCGGGGGGTGTGGGACCCAGCTCCGGCGAGGGGGGGAGTGCCCCGGGAGATGGTTGGAGATGTCAGGCCGGCGGGGGTGCAGACAGGGGCAGTGCCGGCGGATCGGGGAGTAGGGGTGGATAAGGGACCTGGTCCAGAGGTTGAAAAAAGGGGGGCATCAGTTTCGGATCAGGCTAAGGGGCACTCGTACATCTGTTTCGAGGGCCCGTTGGGGGGCCACCTGAAGCCGGAGGTTAAGGAGCGGATTTGGAGGCGGGAGTACGTAGATATTTTTACACTGCTCCCTCTTGAACGTTTTGGAGCTGATAGATGGGGGAGGGGAAGGGAGCACTTTAAAGAGGAGGATGAGGACAGAAGGGCCTTTAGGTTGATACCGAGGACGTTCGGGAACTGGCTACAGGCTTTTGCGATCTTGGCGAGTGTAGTGGGAGAAAGGAACCCGGAGAATTGCTCTCCGCTGTTCTGCTACCTAGATAATATATGGGAAGCACATCGGGTCTATGGGGGGATGGCATGGCTGAGGTATGACGAGCAATTCCGGCAGCGGATGTCGGTGTGTGCCGAGTTGGGCTGGGATCATAGGGACATTGGGCTGTGGTTGCGGGTTATGAACTCCCGGGGGGGGGTTTATTCTGCTGCGGCCAGCTCGTCGCCCTTTCAGGGGGGCGCCACCTCGTCCACTCCAGGGGTGGCGGAAGCAACAAGGAAAGGAGTGTGCTGGGCGTTTAATGATTCCCAGTGTAAGTTCGGTGCTGGGTGTAAATTTCGGCACGAATGCTCAGCCTGCGGGGGTAGTCACTCCGTTGGGCGCTGTTTCAGAAAAGGACGGGGGGGGTTCAAGAGGTTCCCGGAAGGCCCTGCCAAGAGGGATAACGCCAGTGAAAGGAGAGGTGATGCTCCCGTGGCTAAATAACTATCCGGATCGGCGGGCCGCGCAATTGCTGGCAGAGGGTTTTAGGGAGGGTTTTAGGATCCCATGTCAGGCACCCCCCGGGAAAAGGGGGGAGGTAAAAAATTTAAAGTCAGCCAGGCTACACCCGGAGGTGGTGAGGCAGAAGCTGGAAAAAGAAGTAACTTTGGGGCGGATGGCGGGGCCGTTTATCGATCCACCAGTGGAGGGTTTGGTGGTGTCCCCATTGGGCGTAGTGCCAAAAAAGGAAAAGGGGAAGTTTCGCCTGATTCACCACTTATCCTTTCCAAAAGGGGGATCGGTCAACGATGGCATCGACCGGGAGTTGTCGTCAGTGGCGTACACGTCATTCGACTTTGCATTGGCAATGGTGCGGGAAGCGGGCCCGGGGGCGCTCATGGCCAAAACAGATATTGAAGCGGCGTTTAGGCTGTTGCCAGTTCACCCGGAGAGTGTGTATTTATTGGGGTGCTTCTTTGAGGGGGGGTATTACGTGGACCGCTGTCTGCCGATGGGATGTTCAATCTCATGTTCATACTTCGAGGCATTCAGCTCGTTCCTGGAATGGGTGGTGAAGGAGAAGGTCGGGGGGGCGTCCATAACGCATTACTTGGACGATTTTCTTTGTGTCGGGCCGGCAGAGTCAAGGGAGTGCGAGCTCGTCCTGGCAAGCATGCTGGAGGTGTTTCGGGGGTTTGGGGTGCCGGTGGCGCACGAGAAAACGGAGGGCCCGGCGTCATCCATCAAGTTTCTCGGGATCGAGATCGACACGGTGGAGGGGGTTTGCAGGTTGCCGGCGGACAAGGTGCGGGATTTGGAAACAGGGCTGGAGGGGATTCTCGGGCTTAGAAAGATTCGGCTGAAGCAGCTACAGTCAGTACTGGGCAGGCTGAATTTCGCCTGCAGGGTGTTGCCGATGGGGCGGGTGTTTATGCGCCGGTTGTCGTTGGCGACAGTTGGGATTAAGGAGCCGCATCACTTTATTCGTCTAACGGCGGAGCTAAAGGAGGATGTGAGGATGTGGGTTTCCTTCCTGAAATCGTTCAATGGCCTGGGGTACTGGTTGGATCCCATGAGATCGAACGATGAGGTGGAATTATTTACGGATGCGGCAGGTTCGGCAGGTTTTGGAGCTTATTTGAAGGGGAGGTGGTGTGCTGGATCGTGGCCAAGGAGGTGGGCGGAGTCGGAGCTGATCAGGAACCTGGCTTTTTTGGAGTTGTTCCCGTTGGTGGTGGCGATGGTCCTATGGGGGGAGTCCTTAAGGAACAAGGCGGTGTGTTTCCGCTCAGACAACACGGCGGTAGTGGCGGCGGTTAATTCTCAAACGTCATCATCCCCCCCGGTCGTCGTATTGTTGCGCCAGCTGGTACTGGCATGTCTGCGGTGTAACATATGGTTCAGGGCGGTTCATGTGCCGGGGGTTGAGAACGGGGTGGCTGATGCTCTTTCTCGTTTGCAGTGGGATCGGTTTCGGAGCTTGGCGCCCAAGGCGAACGCGGTCGGCGAAGTGTGCCCGGAGTGGTTGAGGGAGATCGTTTGAGCCGGTGGTTCGAGCTAATTCAGAGGTCGGTTGCGCCTTCTACGTGGGGGGGTTACTCGAAGGTGTGGAGACGATGGTTCGAGCTGGAGAGGGAGTTTGGTGTTCCGCTCGTGGAAGGAGAGAGGCAGGACCTGTTTGTCTGGTATGTGGGGGAACTATTAGCAGGGGGGGAGTCCCCGTCGGTAATAGACAAAAAACTGGCGGCCCTTGCTTTTTTGTGTAAGTTGGCGGGATGGAAAGATTTTACAAAAATGTTTTGGGTAAGGCAGGCTCTGAAGGGGTGGCGCAGGGAGCAAAGGACAGTGGATATGAGGCGTCCGGTTTCCTGGGAGATTTTACAAGGGGTCATGGGTCGGCTTACTCAGGTGTGTTCGTCGGGATTTGAGGTACGGCTTTTTCAAGCAGCATTTTCAGTGGCGTTTTTCGGGGCGTTACGGGTGGGGGAACTAGTTAGCCGGAACAAGCGGGAGCCAGGTGGCCTCCAGGTGGATGATGTGTTTTTTTCGGGGGAAGGGGTTTGGATTCGGATTCGCGTGTCGAAGACGGACCAGGAAGGTAGAGGGGTGAGTATATTTTTGGGTCAGCTGGGGCCGAATGTGTCATGTCCGGTTCTCGCGCTAAGGGGGTTTCTGGGCATTAGGCCACTTACCGGGGGGCCATTGTTCATGCACGAGGATGGGACCTTTTTGTCGCGCTTCCAGTTTTTGGCCGTGTTTCGGAAATGCTTAGCGGCAATGGGGTTGTCTAGCAGGGAGTATGGCACTCATTCTTTTCGCATAGGAGCGGCGACGGAGGCGGCGAGATTGGGGTTGCCGGTGGACCTCGTTAAAAAGCTGGGGAGATGGGAGTCAAAAAGGTTTATGTCCTACATTCGTCCAGGGAGAATTGAGCGGGTATAACAGCATGGTGGGGGGGGGGAAGTGTCGGTACCGTTACTAATGTTATTTTCTTTTAGACTCGGCGTGCTCGGTGTTGGTGGTCGGCCACTCATTTGTTTTTTGGGCGGCGCAGAGAGCGGCGGTGAGAAGGAGCGGCGAACAGCTCGGCATTTCGGGGGATCGAGCGAAGCTGGTGTGGGCCGGCATCAGGGGGTTGAAGTGGCGGGACATGAGAGAGCATGTCTTGAAGTCGGCAACGAAGTGGGGTCCTCCAGGGGTGTTGGTGTGCCACGCGGGGGGGAATGATTTGGGCCAGGTGCCGATGAGGCAGCTGATCAAATCGATCACTAGGGACCTCTTGTTTTTTCTAGGGGAATTTCCCGGGGTAGTGTTGGTTTGGTCTGAGATAGTTCCTCGGTACGAGTGGAGGCATGCGCGGGATCCAGGAGCGATAGAACGGGTGCGTATCAAGGTGAATAGGGCAATTGCCCGGTTCGTTAGGTTGAATGGAGGGCTGAGTGCACGCCACGTGGAGGTGGAAGGAATCCGGGGTTTCTACAGGGCTGATGGGGTGCATCTAAACGGGTTGGGGTTAGATTTATTTAATCTCCTCCTTAAGGAGCGAATTGAATTGGCAGTGGAGAGGTGGCGGGCTGGGCGGCGCTAAGGCTTCAGCGCCGTCCAGCTTTGGCGGTCTCCTCTGCTCGGTTCAGGTCTGAGATGGCACAGAAAGTGGGGGTAGGTTACAAGGAAGCGGCTGTTTCGGCGGAAACGGGCCAGGAGGATAGGTGACTGAGTTTAAGGGGAGGGGAGGGACTAAGGGAAGGGGTTAAGGTGGATCTTGGCAGTTAGCCCCGTTGAGCTACCAGGCCTAGGAGGGATGCGGCCAGGCTCACGAATTGGCTTCTGTTTCAGATTCCGGGAGGTTGGTGAGCCTTCGGGCCGCCTCCCCTCCCCTTCTGTTGGTAGGTAGGGTGTTGGAATCTCAGACCTGGATCGGGGAGATCGGGAGTGCAATGTTAATTGTTATTTGCTATGTTTTATGTTGAGGCTGTGGCCAATTAAAATTCCATCAATTCCGAAGAAGTGGTTGTTTGGCTCCTTTATTTTGGGAGTGTGGGTGGGTTTGTGTTAGCTGAAGACGTATGGAACGCTAGCACAGTCAAGAAGGGCGCCGGCCCTTTTAGGGCTGGCAGCCCCATGACTGGCCTGCGCTTCCTGTTGGAAGCTGACCAGCCATGGGATTGGGGGAAGAGATCAGGGGAAGTGACCTCAGGGGAGGGGGGGGGGGGGGAGTATATAGGGTCAGGTCCCCCCTTCCTCTTCCTCTTTGGCCCCTGATCTCTTCGCTGGAACGTGCTTTCCCACCCGCCCGCCCTTTATTGGGGGTGATGGAATGGTCGATTGGTCACAGCAGTAGCGGGTTGGTTTTGGGGCAGTTGGGTTGGGACAGGTTGTATTACGTTGTATGTATGGACATATATTTATATATATATTTAAAAAAAAAAAAAAAAAAATTTTATACACTTTAATATATATGATTAAAAAAAAAAAAAAAAAAAAAAAAAAAACAAAAAAAAAAAAAAAAAAAATGAACGAAGATAAGAATAAAGAAGATTTATATATATTTATTGATATTGTTCAGTTAACGGGGTACGAGTAGTGGGATTGTATGTATAATTTGTGGGGAATTATTGGGCATATTGTGTCAATGCGTTTGTATCGGGGGATTGTTGTAAATTCATTGTTACTGTTTTATTTATTTGTCACAGCTTTGGCGGTCTCCTCTGCTCGGTTCAGGTCTGAGATGGCACAGAAAGTGGGGGTAGGTTACAAGGAAGCGGCTGTTTCGGCGGAAACGGGCCAGGAGGATAGGTGACTGAGTTTAAGGGGAGGGGAGGGACTAAGGGAAGGGGTTAAGGTGGATCTTGGCAGTTAGCCCCGTTGAGCTACCAGGCCTAGGAGGGATGCGGCCAGGCTCACGAATTGGCTTCTGTTTCAGATTCCGGGAGGTTGGTGAGCCTTCGGGCCGCCTCCCCTCCCCTTCTGTTGGTAGGTAGGGTGTTGGAATCTCAGACCTGGATCGGGGAGATCGGGAGTGCAATGTTAATTGTTATTTGCTATGTTTTATGTTGAGGCTGTGGCCAATTAAAATTCCATCAATTCCGAAGAAGTGGTTGTTTGGCTCCTTTATTTTGGGAGTGTGGGTGGGTTTGTGTTAGCTGAAGACGTATGGAACGCTAGCACAGTCAAGGATTTAATGGAGGTAAAGCATTGGCGTAGAAGAGGCCGCTCTTCTGGTCAAGATTCAGCAGTGTACCCACATCGAAGAACATATCAAAAGAGGTTTGAAAGAAACCATTTATGTTCAAATTTAACCTCTCTGCTCAACTGAGAAAGCCAGTTACATGACTAGTAAAAAGTGCGCTAAAGCAGGACAGCTACCATCTTTGCTTCACCCGCTCCTGCCCCCAAGAGAGCGTTCCCTGCACTTTGCTTGCTTCTGTCTGCCCATTAAAGGGAACAGAAAGGCAGGAGTGTGCACAGCATGAGGAACTCACTCGGCAGCAGGATCGCCAAAGCAAAGATGGTGGCACCCAGCACTGGAAATGCCCAATGATCGGCGATGAATTGCAGGCAAGGTAAGTGTTTTTTTTTTTTTATGTAACCCCCCTGCCCCCTGCTTTAGTGCTACTGGAGGGTGTCATGGCAGTTTTATTTTTTCTGCAATCCAGCTAGTGAGGCTATGCAATGCAGATGCAGCAGTTTTATTTTGGGTGTTATTCTGGTTTAAGAACATTATGGCCACATTTAGGTTGAGTCTATATCCACAGAGATTTAAGCTAGTTTATACTTTGGTTGAGACTAGGTGAGGAGTATAGTTATTCTTTTCAATGAGGAGCGGGAGTGGTCGCATACCCTCCATCTTTTGGGCGGTGCGTGCGTGCACTTCTGCCCCAGCCATTCAGGTAGGCTGGTGCCAGAGTGTGCGTGCTGCTCCCCTTTGAAATTATTCAGAGCCTTTTGCCGAAAGATGTAAACATGGTAAAGGGCTCTGGATGAGAGTGAGAGCATGCACAAGCGCTGCTGGACTGAAGAGAGGTGAGTTTTTCTGGGCGAACTGGTGGGTTTCACAATTCAGGATGCCCCGGGTGCACAGAACAAAACCTGGGAAAGTAAAAATCCTGGGTTTTATTCTGCTTTAAGTTTGTGTCTGTAACATTTAAAATGTGGACAGGTTCAAGGGTTATAAAAACTTTGTCGAGGCGGTGTATGTGTACAACTCTACCAGAGCTCAATTAACTGGTCCTATCCCAAAACAGGCCCAGAAATTCAGGCCCAAAATTATTTCTTATTTCATACCCCAGTCCGAGTATGGAAAAGGTAACATCCTTATGGAGAAACAGATTCAAGTCTTCTCCCAAGACTGAGTCCTAAAGGAGTAACTGCAGAGGTCTGGGTGCTGTGGTAGGTTACACACCTTGGAGCCCTGGGTCAGGGGGGTTCATTTTGTTGCAAAAAAGCCTTATCCTTTTGCCTTAGCCGGAGTCTTAAGCAGCTAAGAGTTTTTGACAAAGCACTCATTTCAAAATAGAATCTTTGAGGTTTGCCCTGTGATCTCTCACCTAGGCAAGCTTATGGCAGTGCTGGGCTTTAAAGAATCTTATGTCTAGAGATGAGCCTCAGATTCAAATCAGGGTTAAACTTGACCCGAATTTTGCCAATTCAGTTGGTCTGGCCAGATATCAATATTCAGGTCAAATTGTTCAACCCTTTTTTAAAAAAAAAATGTTTACATTAAAAAGCTGTTTAACCATGCTCACCCTAGGCTACTAGCCTGGCACACCAGACACAGGGGCTAGTAACCCAGGGCTCAAAGGCTGAGCGGCCTGCACAGGTCTGGTGTGTATACAGAGGCACTGGGCTCATCTGCTCCCTCATTCACACATCACAGGCAGGTAGCAGGTGGGGGATATATCACAGGGAATGCCCCGTGCCCTAGGGTAAAAATGCCCCTCCTGGTGGCTGCCAGTGTTCAGTGTCTGGGGGAATGCCAGGATGTAAACACATGGGACCTTTGTCAACCTGTAGCTCAAATTCTGGCAGGGTTGGCACTTTGGCTGCTGGAAAATATGGAGGAGGTTAATATCATTAAAGGGATTGTCCAGGCTTAACAACAAAGAAGCTACAGTATACTCACCTTTAATCCCCCTCAGCCAATAACTCCTATCCTCTTGGCACTTGGCAGCTCACCTGATTGCTTAATACAGTCCAGCACTGTCAGACATCAACCCATCCTTGTCAGACACACAGCCAGCCAGCCAGCCTCCAGTCACAGTGATGCAGCCACACCTGCTTCATTCATGGAAACGTATGGGGCATTCCTAGGACTGACCTGGTTGACCTGAGGCCTGACACAACCCCTCTATTGCAGTGAATGTAGCAGACATGACTGCATCACTGTAACTCAAGGCTGGGGGGGGGGGGGCTGTGTCCGACACAGAAGAGGGGTTATATAAAACTAAAGCCGCACCAACCCCCACAATCCAACACACTTTCTGGTGTGCCTGGGCAGGCTATATATTATATACTCAAAGAGATTGTGGGATCCCACACCATGCAACCTGCTCTAAATTATGGCACCACCACATTTATTTATAATACAAATGTATAAATTTTATTGTTATCTGTCCAATACAAAAAGTATTAAAAGCAATTAAAAACAATGTACATACGGGGGCGCTATGGTTAGAGGGTGGTCTCCTACAAATTATATATAACACGTGCTCTTATATACATATTATATACACATATGAAACAATTCTAAGTGTTCTATATATAAGCTATCACTCAATTTCATAAGACAGTGACAATTACTCCTAAGGACACTCCAAGGAGGAAACAAGTAACCCAATAATCAAAAACAATATAAATGTGCAATATACATCACCATGGGAACACCCTATAGCCATACGCTGTACCCCGCCCCAGCCCTAAGTGTCCTTAGGAGTAATTGTCACTGTCTTATGAAATTGAGTGATAGCTTATATATAGAACACTTAGAATTAATTGTTTCATATGTGTATATAATGTGTATATAAGAGCACGTGTTGTATAATTAATTGTCACGATTTATGGTATATATATAATTTGTAGGAGACCACCCTCTAACCATAGCGCCCCCCTATGTACATTGTTTTTAATTGCTTTTAATACTTTTTGTATTGGACAGATAACAATAAAATTTATACATTTGTATTATAAATAAATGTGGTGGTGCCATAATTTAGAGCAGGTTGCATGGTGTGGGGTATGTGGGATCCCACAATCTCTTTGAGTACAGAAGTGGGGTTAAATCACAACAGCACTGGACTGGATAGAGCAATCGGGTTCCCAAGAACTGGAATAAGAGCAATTGGCTGCAAGGGATAAAAGGTATAGCTTTTTTGATGTTATGCCGGGACAATCCCTTTATTGTACAATGGATTTGTTGAAATATTATTTTCTTACTGCCATATACCTGAAGGGGATAGTCATCGGAAGGGCATGGGGAAGGCGACATGCCTGGGCCCTGGAACAAGCTGCTTGGCCTCCAAGCCCTGGGTCGCCCGCCTCTATGCCCAGTGAACCAGGCTAAAATCCCAGGGGGAGGGGGGGCATGTTTCTTTTTTTTTAAATAATAAATAAGAGGTCAAATAATTTGGCAAATTCTTCCCCCCAATGTGTTCAGCTTCTGGTTTATTAAAAATCTAAAAAGAATGACCTCCAAACCAAATAGGGTGCTGTTCAGCTCGTCACTTCTTATCTCTATGTTTTATCCTCTCTGGTCATCAAAAGTTTTGCAACATCAGTGCATAACAAACACATCCAGTTTTGGGCTCTCCTGTTCCCACCACTGTAGAGTGTGCCTTACCTCGATGACTATATTAAAATGAGTAACTATGGGCCTTAACACAACTGTCCTAACACAACCGTGGTTCTTCTCTTATCTCTTATCTTCTGGTGGAACATTTTTTGGGAGGGCCATGTCAGAGGGCTCCTGGTCATTAAATTACAACCCTTCAGCAAGGCATAAGAGTGATGAACCTAACTGTGGCATTATTGCTGTAACAATAATTACTTCTTATCAGAATGTCTCTTCTTTGATGGTTGAGGTTCCCTGCTATATCCATAGTTTGCTCCCTCTTTACCCCTCCCTTATGTGGGAGCGTTATCCTCAACCAGCACACAGTCCAAGAACAGTATCCTCCTATCATACATTGGATGAGACTTTCAGTATCATTGCAGACTCATGCTGTCAGAAAATGTTGAAGTATATATTAATAATCAAGGCCTAACTTTGAGCTTAGTGTTCATAGTAGTGGAATTTAGCCCTTGGAAAAGAAGCATGTTTCAAATCTATTGGTAATATAGCAATCTACATTCTGAGGGTATAGTACTTCAAGGAGGATTTCCGAGGTAGATGTACATACAAAGGTGTACATATGTACATACAAAGGTGGGTAGAGGTGAGACAGGAAGATGTGGGGTGAACAGAAGTGGAAAGAGGGGAGGGGCAGAGGTTATGCTGTAAGAGTTGAGCAGAGGTGGGTAGAGGTGAGAAAGGAAGAGGTAAGGTGAGCAGAGGTGAGTTGGACAGAGCAAAGGTGGGCAGAGGTAGAAAGAGGGGAGCCAAGGTAAGGTGGACAGAGGGGAGATATGAAGATGTGAAGTGGGCATGGTTGAGGCTAGCAGAGGTGACTAGACATATGACGAGTGGAGGTGAGCAGTTTGGGGGCCTGAAACTGGTGGCAGTGTGGGCTGCATTTGGCCCCTGGATCACAGGTTGTGCATTCCCGGTGTATTCTAATCCATTTAACGGAAGGGGCATATCAAGTACTGCCTGAGCAGGCCCCCTCTGTACAAGGCAGGACAGGACAGGACAATGGGACCCTTAACTTCTAAATGAGTAAGTATAGAAGTATACATGATCCAAACCAAGCACCATCTACAGCATATGTGCTCAGTCCTCCTTCTCAAGAGCCACCAACAAGCCAGGTATTTTAGATCTCCACACAGATACACAGGTGATTTCTCTAATGCTAAGTCTATATATCTGTCTTAGCACTAATTACTCTGCACCTGTGCATCAGTGTGGAGATCTACAAAACCTGACCTGTTGGTGGCCCTTGAGGAGGAGGGTTGACCACATGTGATCTAAATGGTAGTAAAAGTTTAGTATTTTTTTCTTTTGTATTTTGCACAGAGATGGGCCTCAGTTGCCAAGATCTACCCACATTTTTATTTTGGGCAAAATAAAATATACTCTTGTCTCTAACACACACTCTTTCTTTTCCTGTAGCTCTTGGATTTACCTGAACTCCTTATTGATACAAGATTCAAGACCAACAAACACAGAGTTCAAAACCGAAAAAAACTCATTGATATTCTAGTTTCACGGTATGTTGTAATGATGAAATCTGTGCTGAGTTTTGGTGTAAATGTATTCTAAGTATGTCACACACCCCGCCTCAAGAAATTCATAACGTGTGGGTAATACTGACCTGTAGAGGGCGATATGCAGAGATGCCAGGAAAAAAGAGAGCCCCTCCCGGTCCATAAATACCTGGGACCTCCCACTCATTACCCAGTCTCCATCTTTGCAGACGGCGAGCAAGTCAGAAGATGTACACTTAATATATGACGGAAATACTCCCATCAAACACCGCGCTCAAAGTATTACAGTGATCAATTAACACAGAATCTCGCTGGAGTATAGCAGACCGTGTTGGATCAGTCCGCATACATATACACACTTTCTCTGTCTTTATTGGTGCTCTATGACACCAAGAACTCCGCGGAAAAATTTACATGTATCTTTCTTCAGTGTGCAAATAAACCAATTAAACCTTATTCTTGAAAAAAAGTCCACCTCTTATGTGAAACTCCAATAGAACATGAATTTGTGTGATTTCCCACCACCACAATCGATGTAACGTACCAGATGCACAATAGGATATTAGCAATATCGATTTGGGTCCTCTTTAGGGTATTTATTTTTTTATATATATATATTTTCTCCTTTCAATATTGATCAAATTTCCAAATCCTCCTTTCTCCTTGATGACACTCCTTAACAATCCTCCACTCCAAGATTATGACATAAAAGTAAACAAACAAAGGCACATAGCGTGATACCCTTAAATATTCAGAGCGCCTGCCCGCATTTATTTACGCTTACCAGCAATCATTTAAGAACAAGCATTTATGTTTAAAACATCCAGGCTTTAAAACGAATAAAACAAAGGAGGGCGCGCTGTAAGGAACTTTTGTGCTCACATACAAGCTGCTTCCAGGCAGTGCAGCAATGTGTTTTTACTCCGTCTCCCCGGCCGCCGGACACAGGAGCGCTCGCTGCCTTCCTCCTCTCCTCCACACGTGAAGACGCCTCACAATCCTAACCCCGCCCAACGCGTTTCGTCGTCAGCTGACAACTCATGAGAGCTCATGAATAAGTTGTCAGCTGACGACGAAACGCGTTGGGCGGGGTTAGGATTGTGAGGCGTCTTCACGTGTGGAGGAGAGGAGGAAGGCAGCGAGCGCTCCTGTGTCCGGCGGCCGGGGAGACGGAGTAAAAACACATTGCTGCACTGCCTGGAAGCAGCTTGTATGTGAGCACAAAAGTTCCTTACAGCGCGCCCTCCTTTGTTTTATTCGTTTTAAAGCCTGGATGTTTTAAACATAAATGCTTGTTCTTAAATGATTGCTGGTAAGCGTAAATAAATGCGGGCAGGCGCTCTGAATATTTAAGGGTATCACGCTATGTGCCTTTGTTTGTTTACTTTTATGTCATAATCTTGGAGTGGAGGATTGTTAAGGAGTGTCATCAAGGAGAAAGGAGGATTTGGAAATTTGATCAATATTGAAAGGAGAAAATATATATATATAAAAAAATAAATACCCTAAAGAGGACCCAAATCGATATTGCTAATATCCTATTGTGCATCTGGTACGTTACATCGATTGTGGTGGTGGGAAATCACACAAATTCATGTTCTATTGGAGTTTCACATAAGAGGTGGACTTTTTTTCAAGAATAAGGTTTAATTGGTTTATTTGCACACTGAAGAAAGATACATGTAAATTTTTCCGCGGAGTTCTTGGTGTCATAGAGCACCAATAAAGACAGAGAAAGTCAGAAGATGTGGTCTCCTCCTTGCACAGGGGGATTTCAGGTAGCCGGGATGACTCCCGGCCCTTTAGTTATCTATTTCCGCCTGGATCTTTTTTTTCTGTTACCTCATGCCTCCCAGCCTAGGCTGACGGTCCGGGTGAGGGTAGAAAAGCACCCTTGGTGCTTAAGAGCAAATGCTCTCCCGTGAGACCCTATATAAGAGGGTAGGCGGTCATCCGGGACGGTGACCCTGGTTTGGGATGCCCCGTCCCTTGGCCTTACACTTTGGGTGGTCCCCCCCTTTGGGTAATGCCCCTCTCTCTAGCGGGATAGCGGAGGGTAGGAGCAGGGCCCCTTATTCGGTGTTAGGTCCAAATTTTGTAATCATTAATTCTTAATAATGTTTTAATGCATTAATTTATTAAATTATCCTCCCAATAGTTATTTACTTATTTATTACTTCATAACAGCGTGTATTTCTCTGTCAAAACGGCGCTGTGGCCGCCATTTTTATGCAGGCTTTCTCCCTGAGGTAAAAGGGGCGGGGCCGGGCTTTAGGCGCGAGCCGCGGCCCCCACCCTTCTATTTGGCGCTGATGCGGCTTGGATTCTGAGCGAGGAGCGGGGCCGGGCGTCAGGGTCAAAGCCACGGGCCGCTCCCCTCCTTCTGTCTCTTCTGAGACCGGCGCCGCGGCCGCACATGGCTGCGGTGCCGGCCTTTTTGCATTGTCATGGCGGAGGGGAGCTTCTCCCCTCACGCTTTCACTCTTGGGGGCGGGGCCGGGCTTTCCAGCGCTGCGGCCCGCCCCTGTGTCACAGGCACCGCTGAGGTGCTTTTCTCTGTGCCTGTTTCCTCAGAAGGAGCTGACCACGCCCCCCTTCTCTCCTCAGAGCTGCTCTTTACCTCACGGAGAGAGGAAGCTGTCTTCAGGACCACAGTGAGTGGCCCGGTGGGCCCCCCTTCTGTCCCATCACCTATAATTATATATTTTTATGTCATATATATATATATATATATATATATATATATATATTTTATTCTCCGCTTTTCTTATTAGCCTTTTTTATTATGTCTTTCAGATATAACCTACAGTGGTGTTAGGGGTTTTTTCCGGTCCTAGGGTCCCTGGGTTCTTAATTGGCTTATTGAAAATCCTCCCACTTGGGACATTAAAGGGGCATCCCGGGTTGCTTATATGCGTAATTCCCTCGGTCATTGCAACCAACTATAAGTTCACCTTATGGAGGCATCCCCGGATACTGGGCTCGGGCTCCCCTCGGGGCAATCCCAGAAGTTTATGGGGTGTGGGGCATCCCTTACTGGCGATGATGTATTTCTGTGTATACCATGCGCACAGCAGACTATTACGCGGCAGTCCGGACGCCAGGCGTCTGGTTCAGTGCCACCGGTCTCTCCTCCCCGCCCTCCCAGTTTGATCCATGCCCAGTCTGACGTTGTCATGGGCGGGCAGTTGCAATCGGAGATGTGTGCCCGATTGGCCAATCTTGAAAAATTATTCTCCAGCACGGTAACCAGAAAGGCTCCGGCTAAGAGAAAGCACTTGTCGCCGTCTTCACCGGCGGCCGACTTGGATGATCTTGATAATCTGGACTGGTCTGATTACTCCCAACTTGAGGAAGGGGAGGTATATGAAGAATCAGATAATTCAGACGATCAGCAGTTTGTGGGTGCTGATACCGAGCGAGGCTTGGGGAGGTCTTCGGATACTCCTAATGTTCTGGCTCAGATGTTTGAGGTTTTGGCTATTTCTCCTCCTGAGGCGAATCCACAGCAAAAGGGGGAATTTTTCGAAGAATCCAGGCCGCGCTTGGAATTTCCTAACCAAAAGCATTTTGATGGGATTATTGCTAAGGAATGGGAGAGGCCTGCCCGGCTCTCAGGTGTCCCTCAGGGTTGGGACAAAAAATATCCCTTTCCCTTGGATATGGTTAAGCGTTGGGCGTCCCCTCCCGAGGTGGATGCACAGATTCTGGGTTTATCCAACACTACTGTTTTAAATTCTCCTGATTGCTCCACGCTTAAAGATGGTGAGGATAAATGCATTGACCAAATGGCTTGTCATGGTTTTGCCAGTGTTGGGTCAGCCATGAGGCCGGTTTGTGCTTCAGCGCTGCTGGTGGTGGCTACCAGGTCGGTGGTCAGGGACCTGTTGACTTCTTCCGGGTTAGATCCGGATAGTGACGAGTTCCTTGGCCTTAAAAGGTGTGAATTGTTTTTGTCATTTGTACTAGCCGCCTTGGATGACACACTGATGATGTGTGGCAGAACGTTGGCTCTGTTGGTGACTATTCTGCGTTCGGTTTGGTTGCGCCAGTGGGCGGCTGATTTTGTGTCTAAAAAGTCGCTGACCGCTCTTCCCTTTGTGGGATTACAGCTCTTTGGGGAGAAGTTGGATTCAGTTGCCAAGGGTGGTAAGTTACCTCAACGCAAAAAACAGCGTCGTCCCTTTCGGGGGGCGGGTTCCTTTGCTCCTTCCTTTCGTGGGGCTAGAGCTGGCAGAGGAATTGTTTTCCCCGCAGCCAGAGGAGATTCCTGGAACAGGGGCAGAGGACGTGCCCGCCCAGGATACAGCTGGGGCTCTAAGCCCAAACCCGCTGCCAAGCCAGCTCAGCAATGAGGGGGCGCCCTCACCCATGTGGGTGGGGGGACGGCTGCAACACTTCTCCCAGGTCTGGGACCGGGAGGTCTCGGACAGATGGATCCGGGAAGTGGTGACTTCCGGCTACAAGCTGGAGTTCGAGCTCCGGCCCCCTCCCAGATTCCTCAGGTCTCGGGTGCCTTCAGACCTTCTGGCCGCACAGGAGCTCCAGGCGGCAGTAAAGAGTCTGTTGGATATGGCAGTTATTTGCCCAGTGCCCCCCTCAGACAGGGGTCGGGGCTTTTATTCCAATCTGTTCACGGTGCCCAAGAAGGACGGCTCGGTTCGACCCATTCTGGATCTAAAGATCCTCAACAGGTTCGTCCGTCCGCGGAAATTTCGCATGGAAACGCTGCGTTCAGCTATCCATTCTCTTGGGCAGGGGGACTTTCTGACGTCCGTAGACATCAAGGACGCCTATCTGCATGTGCCGATTTTTCCAGCGCACCAGAGATTTCTCAGGTTCGTGGTGGAGGATCGGCGTTTTCAGTTTGTGGCACTTCCTTTCGGTCTTACCTCGGCTCCAAGGGTTTTCACCAAGGTGCTGGCCGGGGTGATGGCTCTCCTCAGAGCCCAGGGTATTCGCATTGTCCCTTATCTGGATGACCTTCTCATTATGGCATCTTCCTTCAGCCAAGCGGTATTGGACACCAGAACTGTGGTGTCCACTCTGGAGAGATTCGGGTGGGTGATCAACTACCCCAAGTCCTCCCTTTCTCCGTCCAGGTTAGTGTCTTTTCTGGGAATGTCCCTGGATACTTCCCAGGCCAGGGTGTTTCTTTCTCATTCCAAGGTTCTCTTGATTCAGGAGTTGGTTTGACTCCTCCTGTCTATCCCTCGTCCGGCCATCAGACTGGGGATGAGTCTGGTGGGATTGATGGTAGCCTCCTTCGAAGCGGTTCCCTTTGCTCAGTTCCACACAAGGACACTCCAGCTCCATCTGTTGGCGGCCTGGGACGGGTCGCCACTGTCGTTGGATCAGCCCTTCCTGATGACCCCCCGAGTTCGGTGCTCCCTTCAGTGGTGGCTGGATCCAATCAATCTGTCGAGGGGCAGATCCTTTCTGGCCCCTTGTTGGGAGACGGTCACCACGGATGCCAGTCTATCAGGATGGGGGGGTTCTGGAAGGATCGTCAGTTTCAGGGACTGTGGGGGCCTCAGGGGGCTCACGAGTCCATCAATGTTCTGGAATTGAGGGCCATCAGGATGGTTCTGTTTCGCTTGACTCATCAGTTGCAAGGATTGCTGGTTCAAGTCCGGTCGGACAATCGGACGGCGGTCGCCTACATCAATCACCAGGGAAGGACTCGCAGCAGGAGTGCCCTCAAGGAAGTGTCTTTGATTCTGGCCTGGGCGGAGACCCACGTCCCGTGCATTTCAGCAGTTTACATTCCGGGAGCGGAGAACACGGAGGCGGACTCTCTGAGAAGGTTCTCAGCTCGCCGGAGGGAATGGTCTCTCAGCCCCAAAGTGTTTCGCTTGATTTGTCTCAGGTGGGGGTCCCCGGTGGTGGACCTCTTTGCCTCTCGTCACAATCACAAACTTCCGACATTTGTGTCTCTCTCACGGGATCCACTGGCTCTGGCAGTGGATGCCATGTTTCTGAACTGGAGGGATCTGGGGTTTCTGTATCTGTTCCCTCCGTTTCCCTTGGTGGCCAGAGTGGTGCGCAAGCTGGCCCTGGAGGGTGCGTCAGCAATTCTGGTGGCTCCAAGGTGGCCAAGACAGGTTTGGTTCGCAGATGTGGTAAGGTTAGCAGAGGAACAGTTCGTTCTGCCCCTGCTGCCGGATCTGCTCACCCAGGGTCAACTACGTTATCCCAATTTACCAACGCTGGCTTTGACGGCGTGGCTGCTGAAACCTCCATCTTGAAGGAGGAAGGTCTTTCCGATGCTGTGATTCGAACTCTCATTAGTGCTAGGAAGCGGTCTTCCTCTAATATCTACTATAGGACTTGGAGGTCTTATATTGATTGGCGTGAGATCAGGGTGTTGCCTTGTAGGGAATTTTCCATCTCCAGAATCCTGGAGTTTCTTCAACATGGTCTGGACCTGGGGCTCCAGCTTAGTACTCTGAAGGGGCAGGTTTCTGCCCTGGCGGTGTTCTTTCAAAGGTCATTTGCCCTACATCCTTTGGGTAAGACTTTTTTCCAGGGAGTCACGCACGTGCGGCCTCCTAGAAAACCTTTGCTCCCTGTTTGGGATTTGAATTTGGTTCTTTCTGCTCTTCAGGATTCTCCTTTTGAGCCCTTGAATGATATTGCCTTATCTTCACTTACGCAGAAGGTGGCCTTTTTGGTAGCCATCACTTCGGTTAGGCGTGTCTCTGAGTTGGCGGCTTTGTCCATTCAAGCCCCGTACTTTGAGGGGCATCAGGACAAGGTGGTTTTTCGTTTCAAGTCCGATTTCCTTCCTAAGGTTATTTCTGCCTTTCACCTAAACCAAGACATTAGGGTCGATTCAAAGAAACATGTAACAGCTTGGATTTTGGTGCCGATCATCCTATTTTTCACGTCCGCTCGTGCGTTCGTATGAACTTGCGAGTGATTCTATAAGCAAATACGTTTCTATCCTAAAATATACGTCCGTTCGTATGGCAGTTCGGGAATCAGACCTATGTCAGTTTCCATCCTGAATTTTCCGTTTCATTTCTCAGGTTGCAACATTGGTTTTGCCCTTTTTCCTTTTTTGTCTGGACGTAAATCCTTCTGATCTTGCGGCTGCGCACTACAAACTTACCTCATTATAGTGCATTCTAAATATTTGGTCTTTTATTTTTCTTTATTTCATTCATTTTGTAGTAACCAACCATTAATGAATGCATTTGCATAAGTAAATCTTACTTTGTTTAATTTTTAGTTAACTTGCATTTTTTACTTGTGGATTTAATTTTAATATTTAGGCTTCAAATGGTACAACTTAAAATTTTGTGTGTGGTTACCCACACCCTCTACATACAGATTGCTCTCAAATATTAAAAAACACCCAGCAACTTCTGCATGTTATGAGCCTAGAAACAGCCAAGATGGCGGCTCAGGTATTATCGGGCAGCCTGCAAACAGAAAGGGCCTTGTGACTGTGTTGCTCTGGATTCTTTGATTTCTGACCTTTCCGTGCCCCCAGCTCTGCTGTGTCTGTGCAAAATACAGCAGTAACCCACATCCTGCACTTTATCCCGCTCTCCTCTCCTCAGTAAGTGTGATGCATCTGACCAAAGATGTGCTTAAATAATTAAACAAAGCAAAGGTAAACAACTACACCAATAAATGCAATCTAAAAATATTATTCTAGTACATCAATTTAAAAATAAATACCAAAGGACATAAGTTTCTTTAATTAACGCAAATATATTGCAAAATAAAGGTTTACATGCAAAGGACTAATTAAGGTCCACATTAAAATGCTTTTATAAGGCATACATGAATCAGGTATGCATTGCTATACAATTTATGGCCTCGGCCATGCTGATACATGCAGTTCATTGGAGCTCAAGACGCGCAGACTCCTCCACATAGCCAAAAAACCTGTTCAAGAACAGCAATACGACTGCTAAAAGGTGTCGGCAGTGGCTTTCTTTTAAAACGTCTTTAGAGGTTTGAAAACTGTTCTCTGAATCACACCAAAACCCATTCGATTATCCTAAGTTTTACGTTTTGATCCTAAGTTTTAGGATTTGATCCTAAGTTTTAGGATTTGATCCTAAGTTTTACGTTCTGATCCTAAAATTTAGGAACGAACTTGCGATGATCGTAAGAGCATATACGCATTCGAACGTAGGCTCGTGCGAGTCGTAAATGGCCAAAAAAAAAGGAAAAAATGACTAACACCCAAACTTACGATTCTCGATCCGAAATCAATTAACTTTTGCTCTTTGAATCGAGGGGATGGTTCTGCCCTCTCTGTGTCCTAATCCCAGCAATGACAAGGAGAGGGCCCTGCATTCTTTGGATGTGGTTCGTGTTGTGAAGTATTATTTGGAGGTAACGTCTTCCTTTCGTAAGACGGATGCCTTTTTTGTGGTGCCCTCTGGGCCCCGAAAAGGCTTGGCGCCTGCCAAGTCTTCCATTAGTAAATGGATCCGTCAGACCATAGTTGGGGCCTATTCTGCCAAAGGGAAGGTACCCCCTTTTCGTGTTACTGCTCATTCTACTCGTGCGGTTGGGGCGGCCTGGGCTTTTCAGCACCAGGCCTCTGTTGAGCAAGTTTGTAAGGCTGCTACTTGGTCTTCTGATCACACTTTTTCCAAGTTTTACAAGGTTGATGTTCGGGCCTCAGCGGATGCTGTGTTTGGCCGCAAAGTTCTGCAAGCTGCAGTGGTTTAAGTTGTGCCTTGTTGCCTTGTTTTGGATCCCCGCCCTTTATGGACACTGCTGTTGGATGTCCCACACGTTATGAATTTCTTGAAGCGGGGTGTGTGACATACTTAGAATAATACCATTTAAAATGGGTATTGTAAGTATGTCACACACCCCGCTTCACCCTGCCCTTTTGTATTCTGGATCCTTTATATGGTGAACTTTGCGTTGTTATGCTTTGTGTTGGGCTCTTCCTGGTCCCTTACCTTACTGCTGTTCTTATACTGGGTAATGAGTGGGAGGTCCCAGGTATTTATGGACCGGGAGGGGCTCTCTTTTTTTCCTGGCATCTCTGCATATCGCCCTCTACAGGTCAGTATTACTCACACGTTATGAATTTCTTGAAGCGGGGTGTGTGACATACTTACAATACCCATTTTACAGGTGAGTATTCACAAAATGGTATTATTTCTTTGTGTCCTGCAAGGCAGTCCATGCCAGATACAGCAAAGCAGCCCCAAAACATAACCAAGACTTGTCCATGGTTTACTGCCATGGAAGGGCGAGTAAATTTTTTTTTATTTTTCTAATCCTCCTTTACATAACTGACCAATCAATTAAACATGGTTTATAGCCATGCCTGCTTGGAGTTTGGATGCTTTTATTAGATGTTTCCCCTTTTGGTCTGTAAATCCTCTACACCTAAAGTAGCCTTTTAAGTATCCATGCAAGGGAATTTATGCACCATACAACATGGCTTCATTTAGATTCATTTTTAGTTTGGATTGTTATGTTACTATATTTGATTTATGGGTGTTTGTATGATCAAACTGAGTTACCCATCTGACAACTGCAGTGCTGTAGCCTCTGGAAATAGCCCTCTTCAGCAGAGGACAAAAACTCATGTGAGCAGGTGGAGCTGTGACATGTATGTTGCTTGCCACCTATGGTGTCCTCCCCCCCAACAGTGAAGAGCGGGCACCACCATGGTACATGTGATGTGTCCTGCCTTGGAACTACTGGGGTCCCCCAGGACGGTTTCTTTGTCTGTTTTCTTCTAGATTGTGGTAGTATAGTAGTGAAGTATACTGGTTATGGAGATGTTTCAGTGTCTCATATGCAGGTTCCTAGGCTCCTGTTTGGAAGTGCATATGGAATTGGAGTCAGCTTGCCCCTAAACAAGGACAGTGGCCTCGAATCATCAAGATTTGAAACAAATTCTCACGGTAGTAAAAAAAATTCCTTTCATGAGAAAAAAGCCTGAGAATATCACTGTTGATGAATCACTTGTTAGGAAGACAATGAAAGTCATTGGCACTTTTTTACTGCTGAGAAAAGTAGAGAGTTTTTTGCTAATTTTTACACTGTAGTAAAAAAGTGCCATTGACTTTCATTATCTTTCTTTCTGGTGATTCATCAACAGTGACATTCTCAGGCTTTTTCTCATGAAATGAATTTTTTTACTACCCTGAGACCTTTTTTTTCAACTCATGATGAATCAAGGCCAATGTCTGCTGCGACAATATGGAAACAGTCTATAAGCAGTTTCTGCCTTGGGTACATGCCCCACAGACCTCATGGCTCTATGGGTGCTCTATTGTAATAATAATATTTATTCATATAGAACATATATAACATATTCCGCAGTGCATTACAATGTACAATCAAAGGGTACAGACAGAGTAAAATGAGGACCCTACTTGCAAGTTTACAATCTAAGATGAGAATGGGGTGACCCAAAAGGTAAGTGCTTTTTACTATGGTCCAGCCCTTTAAGTAAAAAGAAGAGTATATACAATCTGCATGGGCCAGCCACAAGTGCTTTTGGGGACAAAGGTTGTGATGCATATTGTCTAAGAATGGATTGGGTTCAGTAAAATAATGTGGAAGATGTATTAGAGAGATGAGATAGATTAGGGGATATGGTAGGCTACCCTAAAAAAAGATGCCTTCTTAGGGAGCATCTAAAACGAATGATGTTTTGAATCAATCTAATTGTTAGGGATAGGGCTTTCCAGAGAATTGGTGCAGCCTGGGAAATGTCTTGACGCCCCCAACCCTGTTGAAGGGCCGATTGAGGATATAGTCTTGTCCTGCAGGACATTTGTTGACTTAAACTTATACTGGTAGATTCAAGTTCAGAGAAAGATTGTATCCTTCAAGGAGTAGGGGTGGTACAAAATGCTTCTGGGACTAGTTCCACACATATACCCTTTCTGCTGTGGGAATAATTTGCTATCTCACAGCCCAAAGGATACATGCTGTCACCAATTACTGTAGTAGGCAGAAGATTTCTGTAACATTCAGGATCTCTCCACTTCAGCCTGCCTTCAAAGCAGGATCAACTATCTGATATGCAGATCCTTGTGGATCTATTGAAATCAGCCTTCTCACCTGAATTCAAGTAAAAGAATTGCAACTGAGGGGTAGTCAAGGCCCAGAGGTAAGGAAGCGGACTTGTGACTGGAGGGTTACAGGTTTGAATCCTGGCCATGGGACATGATTGAAGTGTGCTTGAGCAAGGCACCTGGCAGGAAAAGGAAGTCCATATATGGGCTTTAGGATCTGACACCCAGAAATGAGCAAAGACAGTTCCAGGTTGAAAGCCCCCCTGAGGCTTCCCTTACATTTTTGTCAGACAGCCAGGGGCCAGCACCTTCCCTAGCTGGAAAGGTGTGATAGAATATGGTCTTGAAAAAGATTCCGCAGGATTCGCATCTCCAGTTGCTGCTAGGACAGAGGGGGAAAGGGGCAGAGACCATAGCTTAAAGCTGGGTCTGCCAGACCAGGGGAGGTCAAGTCACATGCATGCTGAAGGGATCAGAGATTTCCATAGGCTGTCCACACACTTCTCTGTGGGAGCTCCATCATCACTACTCTTCATCCTGTTGACTAAGGTAATCTGACATTTTGTTATATCTCAGTCTGTGTAACCTGTAATCTGTATCCCCACTTCCCAGAACTGGTATTTAGATTATTTCCAATATTGTCAAATGCTGTAATAACTGTCTAGTATGCCTTCCACGTTAAAATATATATTTAACTTGAGCTATCTTTTCTGCCTTAACCAAGAATCTGTGTGTCCATGGCTTTGCTGACCTTGTAGTCTGCTTGCCTGCTGAAACGGATGGTGATTTAGGACAGCGTGTTGCATGATCATACCTGCTGTGTTGTTAGCTTAATCAAGGGATACGCAATTCCCTGACAATTTGGTGGCAGCGACGGTGGGAAAATGCCCCAAAAAGTGCTCCATACTCTTGTATGCTAAAGATTTCAAGCAGTGGCTTTTCTGTTGCTGGGATCTTAAGATCAGCTCAATACTAGGCAATTCTGAGAGTGTTTACAGTGGGGTGTGATTGAAGCAGAGTACAGCTTTGTCAGTAACCAGCAGCTGCAGACATGGCGAGTGGCAGCAGGGCTATAAGCAAGGACGCGGCTGCTGCTGTGGTCAACTCAGAAAAGATGGGCGCCAGTGTTGCACCGGGTGTGGGCAGCCTTCCAGAGGACAGTGGCCCACCCGCTGGTCCCCCCCCCCAGCCAGACTGGATTGGGTGCCCTCTTGCAAGCTGTGCTGGACAGCCTCCAGAACAGGGATTTGGACACCTACGAGACACTCATGGCAAGAAGTTGTGAGGAGATCGAGGCTGCAGAACACCATGAGCATGCTGAGCAAGCAGCATGCTATGAGGAGCTTGAGGCTGAATGTGCACACCAGCTCCAAGTACTCCAACTTAAGCTCTAGTACCCATAACCCGGCCTCAGCTAGTAGTGAGCCCCCCGAGGACTGGGAATGTGGAGGAAGAAGTATGCGCAAGCATGCGATGGCCATCTATGCCCCCCCCCAAAAAAAATTAAGCTATTACACAAAACTACAGGGCAGGGGATAGTCTGGACACTGGCTGTTAGGGCAGCATCTAAATAATAATTAATGGTGCCAGAAGGAATAAGATCTTGTGCATATCCTTCTAAATCAGTGGTTCTCAACCTTTCCAATACTGTGACCCCGCAATACAGTTCCTCATGTTGTGGTGACCCCAAACCAAAAAATAATTTGGTGGCTACTTCAAAACTGTAATTTTGCTACAGTTATGGTTCGGAATGTAAATACCTGATATGCATTATGTATTCTCATTGCTACAAATCAAACATAATTTAAACATACTGATTAATCACAAAAACAATATTTAATTATATGTTGAGAAATATTTATTACTAATTCCAATAAATAACATTTCACCATGGCATAGCATGTGTCGGAAACTGTCATTTCTCCACCTCTTATTGAAATTAATAGGAGGCTGCGGCGGATTGTGTGGTAACTCGAGATTCTCGGGAGCTCTCTTCCACAAAATCCGCCGCACTCACAATGAAATCAATAGGAGGCGGATTGGTAAAAAGTCTTCTTGACTTCAAGAGGAAGAGGAGCTGTCCTGGACGGGCTTTAAGGTTTAAGTTTGTCAACGCATTCGACATTATTAAAATTTGCAGTCATTGCACTCATCTTTAACCCTTTTTCCCTCCCAATGCAGATGCAGTTACAGATGCAGAATCTGGACAGATGAGAAGGTAGCCAAACTGGAACAGAAACAGCAACTGCATCTGCACTGGTGTAAACACAGGGTCGAAGTTTACAAGGGATTAAAAACAACCTTGTTTTTCAGTAGGTCTCTCATGGGTATAGCTGAATAAAGACATGACTAAAACCAAGTCCAAAATATACAATGTAGTGCGAAACACTCACAGCTTGTAAAAATATCTTTTTCTGGGACATGTGTAGGACAGAGCACTTTTATCTGTATGCTATATGTTTCGGTTGATGCGGTACCCATAGGAGATTGTTGACATCAATTGGCCAGTCAGGGAATGTCACACAATTGTGGCTCTTGTTTGGGGGCAATTTAAAGGCACAGTTCAGGTATTTCCAAGTATCCACGCCTCGCTTTCCTAGCGCTGAGGTGAATAAATATATAATATATAAATATATTATTTGTATGCAAATATATGTTTTTTGCTTTCAGGAGCAGATCAGTAGCGCTCATTCTGTGCTTCTTCAATGTAAATATAAGCATTAGGTACATATATGGAATTATTTGTCAGTGTGAGGTTGGTACACTTTAACTAAGGAGCAGCATGAAACATTAACAGTATACCACAAGTGCTAATTTGGGGCTGCTGAGAAATAGTCACTTGTTCAGTTGCTGGATGGATGGTGAAAGAAAAAAAATGTATCTGTTTTTTCTTGCCAAAGGGCACCTATTTCAACAGTCAGGTTGCAGGTGGATCACTGATATTTTGTTTTTTGCCCTAAACTTGAATTTCTGCAAGAATAATGTGTCACTATACAGTAGGGGCACCAGTCATTGTTCTGCTGTTCTAGTAATTATGCAGGCTTACTACCTTGTGACTGACTGTGAGCAATGGGCACATGACATGTTCAATAATGGTGCAATTGCTAGGCTGTACAAATTTCCTGAGCCCAACAAACTTTTCTTTGCTGGGCTTTGTTGGACTTCCAATCAAAATGTCACAGCTTAATAATTTGCTACCCTAAAGTCCCCCTCTGGCAATGTTAGTCCCTCTTTGTTTGAGAGGGCTTAACCCCGTGCTTATTTTGTGCTTTTGAACTGCATAGGAGCGGCCATCTTGCTACACACCTGAGAGCTCTGTTTTTGAATAACTCATTCCTGCAGTCAAAATTGTCTCAGATCTCTGTGCATCCCATATTTCTAGCCAGAAGTAGCAAGCTGTCTGCTGTAATGGCTTATCATTGTTCTGCTCACAGCAGAGAGCTCCTAGATATATTGTTTCCACTGTCTGAATGCTCTGCTGTCACCACACAATTAAAGGAAAACTCCCTTTTTGCCAGATGTTTGGTATTGTTGTTGTATTGTTTTCCTGTTTTTGCCCTCATACTTGTGATTTACCAACATAAAACAAGGACAAGTTAAAAGAGCGGATAAGCCCTTTTGCCCGGTCCACCTAATATCTTAATAACAATAGTACAATAATAAAACATTACTAGTTTCAGTGAACCAGTATAAATTGATTAGGTAATCCATCCAATATAAACACAATGTGGGCTTTGGAAAATATGTTCACTAAGTGACAATATATAAAGTGGCATTATAAACTAATTAACCATTGGACGATTTATACCCAAGTGAATATCTACCAACATTTCCAGCTATGGCTATTAGACCACTGGAAGGACATAAACAGGCTAAACTGGGTGGACTAAAGTCTTTATTCAGCCTTACATACTATGTGTCACGGACCGGGTGGAGCGGACTCGGGTGTCGATCCGCTTTAACTGTGGAACCGATGGCGGGTACCGTGTCAGGGGAGCGGAGTCTAAGAGGCCACCGGTATTCACCAGAGCCCACCGCAAGGCAGGTTGGTCTTGTGCGGCGAGTGACCCCCAGGTCGCTACCCCTTAACAGCGGCCCAGTCCCACAGTCAGCCGAGGTTCAGTGAGGTACACAAGTGGCAGGCAAAAAGGCGTAGTAAATACAGGCAGAGATCGGGGCTGGCAGCATAGGTTCGCGGTAAAGGTGAGTAGCCGAGGTCGGGGCAGGCAGCAAAGGTTCAGAGTCGGGGACAGGCAGAGGTCGGTACACGGGTGAGCAATCCAAGAATGTCTGACTTTCAACAAGCATGGAGAGACCAAGATCCGACACTGAAGGAAGGAAGTGCCTGTTTAAATAGGGGAAGATGATGCAGGATTGGATGACATAAACACCAATTAGTGCTGTAAAGGCCCTTTAAATCTCAGGGATCCTGTGCGCTCGCCCTCTAGTGGACAGAGACGTGTGCGCACCTGACCATGCAAGGAGAAAGCATTGGGGGAAGGGCGGCAGCTGGAAGCAGCCCTGAGGGAAGATGGATGACGGCTGCATGCAGCCATGGAGGTAGGTGAAATGCTGTGAGACGGGCGTGCAGCGCTCTCCCTAACAGTACCCCCCCCTTGGGTCTCCCCTTCTTCTTGGGACCAAGAAAATCTGAGATGAGACTATGGTCTAGAATATTCTCTTCGGGCTCCCAAGATCTTTCTTCAGGTCCACAGCCTTCCCAGTCGACCAAGAAATATCTTTTTCCTCTGGAGAGCTTAGAAGCCAGAATCTCCTTCACTGAAAAGGTATCCTCGGTGCCCGAGATTGGGGCAGGCACCAAAGTTTTAGGAGAGAATCGATTGACAATAACTGGCTTCAACAGAGAGACGTGAAAAGAATTGGGAATTCGCAGTGACGTCGGTAGGTGAAGCTTATAGCAAACTGGATTGATCTGTTGTTTGATCTTGTATGGCCCCAAGTAACGGGGGCCCAATTTGTAGCTAGGAATTTTGAAGCGGATGTATTTTGCCGACAGCCACACCTTATCTCCTGGAGAATAAACAGGCGGAGCTCTTCTCCTTTTATCAGCGCTAACCTTCATGTGGGCAGAAGCTTGACAAAGGGAACGCTGTGTTTCTTGCCAGATGGTGGAGAAATCCTGTGTGAGATTGTCCACGGCGGGCACTCCGGAGGACGTGGATAAAGGCAAAGGCGGAAGGAGTTGATGGCCGTACACCACCAAAAACGGGGACTTCCTTGTGGACTCAGAATCCTTAAAATTATACGAGAATTCCGCCCAAGGCAACAGATCGACCCAGTCGTCTTGACGCGCTGAAACAAAATGGCGAAGATAATGGCCGAGAATCTGGTTGACTCTTTCCACCTGGCCGTTAGACTGGGGATGATAAGCGGAGGAAAAGTCCAGTTTAATTTTCATTTGTTTACAAAGAGCTCTCCAGAACTTGGACACAAACTGCACACCTCTGTCAGACACAATATGTGTAGGTAGACCATGAAGTCGAAAGATATGCTTCAGGAAGTAAGTATTTTGCCAACAGAGGAGCTGACGGGAGACCGGGCAAAGGAACAAAATGCGCCATCTTAGAAAATCTATCCACTACCACCCAAATTACAGTATTGCTATGTGAAGAAGGGAGGTCGGTAATAAAGTCCATAGCAATGTGTGTCCATGGGGTATCCGGAATAGGAAGTGGGTGGAGTAGGCCAGCAGGTCTTTGGCGAGGGGTTTTGTCACGAGCGCAGGTGGTACAGGCCTGAACGAATTCGGTCAAATCCTTTTCAAAAGAAGGCCACCAATAATATCGAGAAATGATAGAACAAGACTTCCTGATACCGGCATGGCCGGCTACATGGGAAGAATGCCCCCATTCTAATATTTTGCGACGTTGGCGGGCTGGCACAAAGGTCTTTCCCGGCGGTGCTTGTACAAGAGTAGCGGGGGCAGAGTGGACAAGGCGTTCAGGCGGGATGATATGTTGTGGAGTGGATTCAACACCAGAGATGTCAGAGGAGTGAGAAAGGGCGTCTGCCCTGATGTTCTTAGCGGCTGGCCGGAAGTAGATTTGAAAATCAAATCGAGCGAAAAACAACGACCAACGAGCTTGTCGTGGATTAAATCGCTGGGCAGTTTCTAAATAAGATAGATTTTTGTGATCAGTATAGATGGATACTTGATGGGCAGAACCTTCTAAGAGGTGTCTCCACTCCTCCAACGCCAACTTGATGGCGAGTAACTCCCGATCTCCGATGGAGTAATTCCTCTCCGCTGGCGAAAAGGTCTTCGAAAAGAACCCGCAGGTGAGAATTCTGCGAGTAGACGATTTTTGAGTGAGCACCGCTCCTGCTCCAATGGAGGAGGCATCTACTTCTAGGGCGAAAGGCCGAGATGGATCTGGCCTAGACAACACTGGTGCAGAGGAGAAGGCCTTTTTTAGAGCAATGAAGGCCTCTTCAGCCTGAGGAGGCCAAGACTTCGAATTGGCGCTCTTTTTTGTGAGGGTCACAATAGGCGCCACTACAGTGGAAAAGTGAGGAATAAACTGCCGATAGTAATTGGCGAAGCCCAGAAAACGTTGAATAGCTCGCAGGCCAATAGGATGGGGCCAATCCAGAACTGCTTTCAACTTGCTGGGGTCCATCTGAAGGCCACGAGCTGAGACAATATATCCAAGAAAGGGTAAGGCGGTTTGATCAAATAGACACTTCTCCAGCTTGGCGTAAAGATGGTGTTGACGGAGACGAGACAGGACTTGCCGGACATGACGGTGATGTTCTTCTAGATTAGATGAAAAGATGAGTATATCATCCAAATATACAACAACACATGAGTAAAGCAAGTCCCGAAAAATGTCATTTACGTATTCCTGGAATACAGCGGGTGCATTGCAGAGACCAAAGGGCATCACTAAATATTCGAAGTGGCCATCGCGGGTATTGAAGGCGGTCTTCCATTCATCGCCCTCGCGTATACGTATCAAATTATAGGCTCCCCTCAGGTCAAGCTTGGTGAAGACCCTGGCCCCACGCAGTCGGTCAAATAATTCGGCAATCAAGGGCAAAAGGTATCGATTTTTAACGGTAATCTTATTGAGGCCGCGGTAATCAATACAAGGGCGAAGAGAGCCATCTTTTTTCGCCACAAAGAAGAACCCCGCGCCTGCCGGAGAGGAAGACTTCCGTATGAACCCTTTATGAAGATTTTCTCGAATATACTCCAACATGGCTTGAGTCTCAGGAGCCGAGAGAGGGTAAATTCGGCCACGAGGAGGAGTGGTACCCGGTAGGAGGTCTATAGGGCAATCGTAGGGGCGATGAGGCAGAAGTACCTCCGCTTGTTTCTTGCAGAATACATCAGCATAGGTCTGGTAGATCTCAGGCAAGCCAGGTAATGGTGCTGAAGCAGGAATAGGTCGAACAGGAACAGACTTCAAGCACCTCTTAAAGCACGCTGCACCCCAAGTCTTGATATCACCGGTGGTCCAGTCAAGCGTGGGATCATGACGTTGGAGCCAAGGAAGGCCTAGAAGAATCTGAGAGGTGCAATTAGGGAGGACGTGGAACTCAACATTCTCTTGATGGAAGAGTCCAATTTTTAATTGGAGGGGAACGGTGCGATAGCGCACAGTACAGTCCAGCCTATCACCATTGACTGAGGCGATAAATAAGGGTGTAGCAAGGCGATTCACAGGGACATTATGTTTATTGATCAAGGCAGCCTCTATAAAGTTCCCTGCAGTCCAAAAAAGAGTCCAAAAAGGCGGTTAAATTCAGGGAGGTGGAAGGTGAGATGGAAAGTTGAACAGGAACAGTGAGCCGTGGAGAGGAAGCACATACACCCAGGGACGCCTCTCCCACCGCCACTAGGTGCGCCCGTTTCCCTGACGTGGAGGGCGAATAGGACAGTCCTTCAAAAAATGCTCAGAACCACCGCAGTACAGACAAAGGTTCTCGTTCCTTCTGCGAGTTCTCTCCAATTGGGTCAAACGGAATCGATCGACCTGCATGGCCTCCTCACTGGGAGGTACATGTGCAGACAAAGGGTTTTGAAATACTGGAGCCAAACGGGATGCCCTCCTAGGGCGCTGAGAGTCTCTTTCTTGGCGGAATTCTTCACGCCTCTCAGCAAAGCGCACATCAATGCGTGTGGCCAGATGGATGAGTTCAGTGAGAGATGAAGGCAAGTCACGAGCCGCAAGAGCATCCTTAATTTTACTAGAAAGTCCTTTCTTGAAGCAGGCACACAAGGCCTCATTGTTCCAAGACAATTCGGAGGCAAGAGTGCGGAACCAAATGGCGTATTCACCAACGGACAACTCGCCCTGGACCAAGTTCAAAAGGGACGATTCAGCAGATGAAGCCCGGGCAGGTTCCTCAAAGACCTGGCGAAACTCTGAGACAAAGGTGTTAATACTGGAAGAGACAGGGTCATTGCGATCCCACAAGGGAGTGGCCCAGGCCAAAGCCTTTCCAGAAAGCAAACTGATGACAAAGGCCACCTTAGCTCGTTCAGTGGGAAATTGATCCGCCAACAACTCCAAGTGCAGGGAACATTGGGCAAGGAACCCTCGGCATAACTTGGCATCCCCATCATATTTAGCCGGCAAGGAGAGACGGATTCTGGCAGAAGATGTTACCGGGGGCTGTGGCGGTAATGCTGGAGCCGGTGATGGAATTTGCTGTTGCTGAATCGTTAAAAATTGCTGCATCATGGCAGAGAGTTGATTAATCTGGCGGGACTGCATAGCCACTATAGCAGGCAATTCAGTGGCATCCGGCAGCGGTACCTCAGCGGGATCCATGGCCGGATCTTACTGTCACGGACCGGGCGGAGCGAACTCGGGTGTGGATCCGCTTTAACTGTGGAACCGATGGCGGGTACCATGTCAGGGGAGCGGAGTCTAAGAGGCCACCGATATTCACCAGAGCCCACCGCAAGGCAGGTTGGTCTTGTGCGGCGAGTGACCCCCAGGTCGCTACCCCCTAACAGCGGCCCAGTCCCACAGTCAGCCGAGGTTCAGTGAGGTACACAAGTGGCAGGCAAAAAGGCGTAGTAAATACAGGCAGAGATCGGGGCTGGCAGCACAGGTTCGCGGTAAAGGTGAGTAGCCGAGGTCGGGGCAGGCAGCAAAGGTTCAGAGTCGGGGACAGGCAGAGGTCGGTACACGGGTGAGCAATCCAAGAATGTCTGACTTTCAACAAGCATGGAGAGACCAAGATCCGGCACTGAAGGAAGGAAGTGCCTGTTTAAATAGGGGAAGATGATGCAGGATTGGATGACATAAACACCAATCAGTGCTGTAAAGGCCCTTTAAATCTCAGGGATCTTGTGCGCTCGCCCTCTAGTGGACGGAGACGTGTGCGCACCTGACCATGCAAGGAGGAAGCATTGGGGGAAGGGCGGCAGCTGGAAGCAGCCCTGAGGGAAGATGGATGACGGCTGCATGCAGCCATGGAGGTAGGTGAAATGCTGTGAGACGGGCGTGCAGCGCTCGCCCTAACACTATTTTACTATGTTACCTACCTATAGGGGAGGCAAAATTGAACAACATAAAGTGCACATGCCATATCAAATACCTACATTCAAGGTTCTATGGAGACATAATGGCACACATAAACAAAATATACAGATGTAGCACCAATATTGAGGGCAAACTCATGCAGGACAGCAATTTCGTCCGGGCACCGTCCCCCCGACTTGACAAGGCCCATGCCGTTGCTGTTGTGCCTGGCTCACCATGTAGAGGCTAAGGTGGTCGAAAGGGTACACCCGTGGAGGCAATGTACATAAGGCACCCGGGGTGGCAGGAGGGAGGTGAACGGTTTTGTGCTTTTCTCAAGAGCACTTAAGTCATGCCCCGGCCCGGGAACCGAGCCTACCACTAGGCCACAACTGCCCCGATGTTAGACAACAGCTGTAAGATGCATCAAGAAGAGCATAGGTACCCATGACCAGAGCATGATTTTATCATTCTATAAATCACCGGTCAGACCCCATATGGAATATTTGGGTAGATTCAAAGAAACATGTAACAGCTTTTATTTAGGTGCCGATCATCCTATTTTTCCCGAACGCTTGTGCGCTCGTATGAACTTGCGAGTGATTCTATAAGCTAATACGTTTCTATCCTAAAATGTACGTCCGTTCATATGGCAGTTCGCGAATCAGACCTATGTCAGTTTCCATCCTGAATTTTCCGTTTCATTTCTCAGGTTGCAACATTGGTTTTGGCCTTTTTCCTTTTTTGTCTGGACGTAAATCCTTCTGATCTTGCGCCTGCGCACTACAAACTTACCTCATTAAAGTGCATTCTAAATATTTTTTTTTTTTTTTTTTTTTTATTTCATTCATTTTGTAGTAACCAACCATTAATGAATGCATTTGCATAAGTAAATCTTACTTTGTTTAATTTTTAGTTAACTTGCATTTTTTACTTGTGGATTTAATTTAAATATTTTGGCTTCAAATGGTACAACTTAAAATTTTTTGTGTGGTTACCCACACCCTCTACATACAGATTGCTCTCAAAAATTAAAAAACACCCAGCAACTTCTGCATGTTATGAGCCTAGAAACAGCCAAGATGGCGGGTCAGGTATTATCGGGCAGCCTGCAAACAGAAAGGGCCTTGTTACTGTGTTGCTCTGCATTCTTTGATTTCTGACCTCTCCGTGCCCCCAGCTCTGCTGTGTCTGTGCAAAATACAGCAGTAACCCACATCCTGCACTTTATCCCGCTCTCCTCAGTAAGTGTGATGCATCTGACCAAAGATGAGCTAAAATAATTAAACAAAGCAAAGGTAAACAACTACACCAATAAATTCAAATTTAAAATATTATTCTAGTACATCAATTTAAAATTAAATAACAAAGGACATAAGTTTCTTTAAATAACGCAAATATATGGATGTATTGCAAAATAAATTTACATGCAAAGGACTAATTAAGGTCCACATTAAAATGCTTTTATAAGGCGTACATGAAATGTATTGAATCAGGTATGCATTGCCAATGCCATACAATTTATGGCCTCGGCCATGCTGATACATGCAGTTCATTGGAGCTCAAGACGCGCAGACTCCTCCACATAGCCAAAAAACCTGTTAGCCAAAAAACCTGTTCAAGAACAGCAATCCGACTGCTAAAAGGTGTCGGAAGTGGCTTTCTTTTCAAACCGATTTAGAGGTTGGAAAACTGCTCTCTGAATTACATGTAAACACATCCGATTATCCTAAGTTTTAGGTTTTGATCCTAAGTTTTAGGTTTTGATCCTAAGTTTTAGGTTTTGATCCTACAATTTAGGAACGAACTTCCGATGATCGTAAGAGCATATACGAAATCGTACGTAGGCTCGTGCGAGTCGGAAATGGCCAAAAAAACAGGAAAAAATGACTAACACCCACCCAAACTTACGATTCTCGATCCGAAATCAATTAACTTTTGCATTTTGAATCGAGGGGATTGTGTACAATTCTAGGCACCAGTTCATAAAAGGACATATCAGAACTTGAGCATGTTCAAAAGCGGGCAACTAAATTAATAAATGGAATGTGGGGACTAGGTCAGCCTGAATGTATGTCAAAAATAGGTGTATTTAGTTTGTAAAAGATCTATTTAATCCCATGGACTGTAACTATAACATGGGGGCATCAGCTCATGTTAGAATAAGATGCTTCTTGTATCAGCATAGGAGAGAATTCTTTACTGTAGGAGCAGTGAGACTATGTAACTCTGTGCCATAGGAGGTAGTTATGAGAAATACACTAAAAGAGTTTAAATGTGGCCTGGATACATTCCTTGTATGTAATAACGTTTTTGCCCTAATGTAAAGGCTGTATTTTATGGAACAAAATAAAAACAGGCATGCCCTGTTAGACTGCTGAAAACATCCCGCTGCTAACGGGTACAGGAAGACTTTTGTTATATCTGTTTCAACACTGCCAAGTTCATATAGTCAAAGAATGCCTGCAGGCTATGCTTTCCCTTTAGCATCCATTCTTGTTGGTTTGTAAAATGTCTGTAAGTTTAAAACTGCTTAAGATACCTTTATGTATATCTCATTTATATCATACATATAATGTTTCATTGCCCTAAAAGTGACATTTGTTCTTATTTCTAAACTAAATTTTAGACAAAAATGCTTTCATCCTACAACATGGCAACTAGAGTTATCCCTATAGAGAAAAATTACAGCAAGTGAATGAGAGTAGAGCGTAGACACATGCACAACTGTGGTGAAAGGCAAATTATTGTTTTTGCTGAAGACTGTCATGTAGGTAGGTAGGTATAATGCAGTGCATAACACAATGCACTATCCCCTATTGCATTCTCAGAGTTTAGAGTGCCCCTTTTTCATCATTAACCTAAACTTTTACCATAAGTCTGCATTGCATTACTATAATAACACTGAAATTCAATACTAGTAGACAGATACAGTATGCTGTTGGTACAAATTTAGTGTCTTTCCAACTCTATATATAGGAGTTACAAATCACAGGTATATACACATATAAAAGCATTGGTGCAAACTGACAAAGCTGTTTGACTTCAAATTTAGGTCAAGAGCTTTTTTTCTGGGGAGCATGATTAATAACTCCTTTGGTAATCATGGAATGCAAAGATGTTCTATCCCTGACTGATTGAGCTTGAAGGTATTTAATCTCATCTCCCACTGCATAAAACAGACATTAGTTATGGCAGTCATGTAAAAAAAATCATCATGACGTATACTTTGTTTTCCATAAAAAGAAATGAAGCCATTTATAGTTCTTGGGGGATGAGTCTGAAGGATACACAAACACTAAAGCTTTGAATACACCCCAGTGACTACTAGTAGATGTAGAATAGTCTAAAGGCACGTTTGATACTGACCAGCATTTGTTTTACAATGTTTCAAGGAAACCACTTGTTTAGCTCCAGAAATGATCTATGTGTTCACCTTGAAAATTCATTAAGCATACCATTAGAGTGTTTACATAGACTTGACCCAGTGACATGCTGACTGAAAAGGTTCAAATTCTGGTACATTTTAGTTAATTCATTTAGTATCTTTTTATGCAGACCAACTTTTATTCTTTAAGTTAGAGTTAAGCTTTATGAAGCAACAGAATTTCTTGTTATGAATCCTTAACTTTTCCTGCCATTTCTTGTGACGTCATACTTCAGTTCCACTGACACCAATAGATCCTCTTTTGCTCTGATCACATCCGAACCTCCCTGCCTTCTCCACTGTAAAAGAGTATACTCTAGTTTTCACCATGTTCTCTGCTGCCGATGATTGTCCTCAATTCCTCTCAATTCCTTGCTGCCTTCTCTGCTGCCTCTGAAGAGGATTCATATACCCTGTTTGGGTCCCAACTCTGTAATGATAAACTTTCTGTTTGGTACCATGGAGAGGAAGTGAGGCTGTATTTCCCCAGTGTAGTTGCAGATAACACTATTAATTGGTCCTACTGATCCCTCAATGTCCAAAACGTTTCTAAAGGTGGGCCTTAAAGCATACTTTTCTATACTAAGCTGCATATTTGCAATTGTTGACTTGGCTTCAGTGGATATTAGATATTTAAATGAAAAAAGGCTGCTTATGGACAGTAAAATGAAAAAGATAAAACATGTGACTTGTGTAAGAGATTGGGGCGAACGACAGTGACTCAGAAGACAGTTCTCCTTCAAATCAAACGTATTTTATTGAAAATAAGAATTCCACAGCCAAAGCATCTCTTAACATCAGAGATGGTTGCCGCACAAAACACAGTATAAGGGGTTACCTCACCGGCTTTTAGCGAAGTCCAGGGTAGAAAAAAGGCAGCAAGCTGGAAAAAGGCCTTGCTGTACAAGATCCACTTCCAGGGCATACAAGCCCACGCCATTAGCCCCCATAAGTCCAAGTTTGGGGTGGCAGAAGCAAAGTTCTTTGTTTAGTCCAGGTCTCTCATTCACATTAAGCATTACAGCCTGGGGCTCCTTACTCCAGGCTGGTCAACAGCCAACTGACAGGCTCAGTGGCTCCTTTTATTTAGGCTTCCTCTGCAATCAGCCTCATCACCTGTGTGAGGCTTGGGATCAGGGAACAAACCTGTAGAGGACTGGGGAATGTGAACTGGGTCCTGCAACTCGGCATGGATCGTGCCTGATAGAGCAGGGGAAAAATGGACACCATTTAATACTTTTCCATACACCTTACCACACTTGTAAACAAGTACATGTCTGAATCATATTGTTTTTTAGGATACAATTGTACAATTTATCATCTTAATGGAGATGCAGAGCCACACATAGGACTCATAGCCCCATGATATTCCTACATAGTGTTGCTAATAAAAGTTAGTCATCAAACAGTTGTGTTTTTTGGTTCTGACACGTTTCACATACTATAAGCTGGAATTCAGGACTTCTCCGTATCAGGCTTTTTAAATCAAAACTCAGACACTGCTATATATTTCATTTAGTTTTCTCCTTAGAAGGGTAGTTCTATTGTTTAAAGATGTGATGATCATTACAGAAAAAAGAGCCTTAAGGAAATGTACTTACTATATAAGAAATTACTGATAATTTTGGTTTGTAGTTCATAACACAATCAGATAGAATTACAAGGTACTTTATCCATGTTCTTTGCCTGAGGCTTTAGGATTTTGCATTTCCGCAGAACATTTCTGGTTATTGGCTGCCTGAGAATAAACCAGTGTGGTAGTATTTTTCATCTTTTGGAATGAAAATGCAAAAGCGTTTAGACCACAATATCTTGTTTGTTCCCAGGTTCTTAGAAAAAACAACCTCTGATTGGATTCAGCTTTTTGAAGGAAGTGGCCTGCCATATAGTCCAATCAACACTATAAAGCAAGTCTTCTCAGAACCCCAGGTCAGTGCAATTGTATTCTGTATAAATTACGTCCTTACGTATCTTATGCTTGCTAAAAAGGTGTAGTGGAGTGTGAGCATAATAATTCTTTTCTCTGCATTCATTGCCTGCTACTGTAGGTCTGGAGGAGGGGACATTTTATTGATATTGTTTGGAGTCAGTTTTACTCACATAGGCATTTGTATGATAGATTCTGGTGGCTCTCATTTATAAAAAAGTATAGGTTGATACAAACAATAGGTACAACTGACATAGACCATACATGGCCCAAGCTGGGTTTCCCTGCAAAACATAGTTTTTGATCAGTTGTTGTGGTATTAACTTACATAATATAACTGGATTTTGTACAAGTGTTTAAACAAACCTAAGGAAAAATGTTACTTTGTGACTACACAAGACGAAAAATATGGTGGAAGCAGTGCTGTGCTAGTTAGCTGCTGCCACTGTTATTGGAAGTGAGTGTTTTTTTTTTCAGTTCAGTAATCTTTATTAAATGTATACAGAAATAAACAGCATTAGATTGATACATAGATTGCTGAAGATAAAACATACATTCATGGAACTGTCAGATTTTAATACTGTGGGTGTCAATAAGCGCAAATACACAGATTTACAACATGAATATTACAAGCCTATAAATCATCCCCATAATCACCCTATTTTCCAGTGGGCTTGCATATCAAACCTGTAGAGTTTTATTTGGTCACATGATTAATTGCCATATTCCAAGTATACAGCACGTCCTGTTCCAGAATAATCCTTACACATGGGTTATACATCCACAAGATGGCACTGGACTGCAGAAAGACTTGTGGCCACTCCCGGCCCCTTAAATAGCCAGGAACCTCCCACTAATTCCCACTCTCTTTCTGCAGTCTGGAATGCACAGATGAAGATGGCTCTCTTCTGCGCTGGGTGTGGGCTTTGCCTATGGCCCTGCAGGCTTATGTCCACCCGTTCTGGACCCACTGCCTTCCAGCCACGGCTGACGGTTCGGGTGAAGGTAGGACAGCACTAGGGTCGGGTGCTGAAGGAGCATTGATCCGGGCCGCAAGACCCTGTACCAAAGGGTAGTCGGCGACAGGCTTTTTATGGTGAGCCTCATTGGGATGCCCCCAGCCCCTTTCTCTCGGGATATTTATCCCTCCTCCCCCCCTCCCTTTTCACACTATTGGTTGTGCAGGACCCCCTCATTGCATTCCACGTGATCGGCAGGGGTCGCCCGGGGAGTACACTCTGGTGTTTTTACTGCTGTGTTTTTGTCACTTGTGTTTGGTGTGTGTGGAGGCCCTTGTACGGCACTCCGCGGTGGTCGGCGCTTTTACTGTGTTTTTGTTTAACTGTCATGGCGCGGGCGCGTCACATGGTCTTGTTTCCGCGCTCTTCGGGGGAGGCGGGTACCGAGGTTAACGTGCTCCCCGTCATGTGCCCGCAGCCCGCCCCTCTAGGTACTGCTGTTGGCGCCATTTTGTGGCCCTTCCATTGCGGTGCTGCCACGCGGTTGGTGATCGGCTTATCTGGGCACTTGCCGGCTTGGTCCGTGAGTCCCTTACGGGGGGTTTTATCTTTGGTTATTATTGTATGGCTAGGGATGCTTATGGTGTACATTATTGTGTCTTGCAGACGGGTCCCCTGACTGTGGTACTCTCGGCCCTGCCTATTGCCAATCTCCCACTTCCCCTACCAGATTTCGGGGGGCATCCCAAATAGGGTGGCTGTTTAGCTGTGTCCCTGTTCTGATTATTGTGCATACTTTTGTAAAAATCACCATATGGAGGCTTCTGGGGATAATGTGCTTGGGGTTCCTTCGGGACAAGCCTGGCTGTGTGTTGCGTGTGGGGTTTCCCCTATAAGTGAAGATGTCAGGGTATGTGTAATCTGCACCCAGCAGGTACTTGCACTGCAGTCTGGGTCGCCTGCTACGGGCCCTGGTGCGGCGCCCCCTCTGGCTTCACCTACCCCCCCACGCTTGCATTTGACCCCCAGTGAGGGGCATACTAGGGGTGAGTCTCAATCGGATTTGGCTGCACGGGTGGCCAGCATTGAAAAGCACATTGTTGGGTCGGGCCCGCGTAAAGCTTCAGCCAAGAAGCGGCATCTATCCCCCGCTGTTTCCCTCTTCCCTGTTGAGGCTGAGGAATTTTTTAACATCTCGGGTTATGGTCCCCTCGAGGAGGGGGAACTATTCTCTGATTCAGAATCATCTGAGGAACAACCTAGGGTGTATGGTGATACCGGGTCTCCTCAGATGACACGGATAGGTTGTTGTCTCACATTTTTTAGGTGCTTTGTATTTCCCTTCCTGCCATGGCTCCGCAGCAGCAGGGTGAGCTTTTTCATACAGTGAAGCCACGCTTGGAGTTCCCTGAGCAGACTCACTTTAATAATCTGGTGCTCAAGGAATGGGAACGGCCTAGCAAGCTACCTGGGGTGCCCAAGAGTTGGGACAAGAGGTATCCCTTTCCTGCTGATGTGATTAAATGTTGGTCATGTCCTCCCGAGGTGGACGCGCCCGTTCTGGGGCTGTCCAATACATCTGTCATGCATTCTCCTGACACTACTACCCTGCGGGATGGTGAGGACCGGCGCATGGACCAGCTGGCTTGTCATGCCTTTGCCTGTGTGGGGACTGCGCTGCGCCCGGTTTGTGCCTCTGCCATTACAGCTATTGCTATTAAAGGGCTGCTTAACCCTTTAAGTGCCAGCCTTCCTGGAGATTTTGTCACCCTTTTTTGCCAGACCATTTTGCACTATTTTGCGCTCCCCATGTTCAACTGTGATTTTTGAAGGGATTTCCAGGGATTTCCCAGGAAAATGATATATTGTTTTTTTCAGCAGAGCCTGGGCTTTAACATGAAATATCTTGTTTGTCATTTTCTAAGTGTATTCCCAATATTTTGGGGTGAAAATTGTGCAAAAAAATTAAAAAAAAACTATTTTTTACAATTTGTAGTGTTTTTTTGTAATAAAAAAATGTAAGTTTGTCAATAAAATCTTATTTTGTGTGAAACCCCAATTTCTCCCGGTTACAGCGGTACCACATATGTATAGGTAGACACCCTTTCCTGCCCAGGAGACTCCCCCAAACTGAAACAACGCTTTAGGAGATTTTGAGATAAAATACAACTATGCTATGCAATATGCACACCTTGCAGTTTTTCAAGAAAAACAACCCTTTACATTTGAAATACCCCCAATAAACTATATATTCCCTAGAAGTATACACCTCAGGCTTTCTAGGCGTACCAAGCTTGTTGACATAGGTGAAGTTTTCTGGAAGTAATCCCTCAATGTATTCTTTGGTTACACAGGGTTTCCCTAAAAATGAATAAAAAAGCAGAATCAAAACCACATTTTCCTAAAAAAAAACTATATGCAAACCAGAAAAAAAGCAACATCCCCCAAACAGAACAATACCCAGCATGCATAGGTTCTGTCAAGGAGAGAGTTGCCAAACACCCCAAAGTAAAGCATGCGCATAACGGTAATTTTACTTCAAAATTTCAGCTCTGCAGACAAAGTGCGCACCTTGTGCTTTTTCTACCAAAACAACCCTTTACATTTGGAATATCCCTGATAAACCATATATTCCCTGAAAGTATACATGTTAAGCTTTCTAAGCGTACCCAGCTTGTTGTAGTGGGCTCATCTTTCTGGGAGTAATATCTCGAAGAATTCTTAGGTTGCACAGGGTTTCACAAAAAATTGTATAAAAAAGCAGAATAAAAAACACCTTTTCCTAAAATATCAATATGCAAATAAGAAAAAACAAGCTAAATCTGAAAACGCAAGGTCCACCGAGCAGAACAATACCCAACATGCATAGGTACCTGTAACCTTTTAACTGCCAGCCTACTTGAGATTTTGTCACCCTCTGCTGACAGGTAATTTTTCACCATTTTGCGCCATGTTTAAGTGTGATTTTTGCAGGAATTTCCAAGAAAATGGCATATTTTCTTTTTGTGGCAGAGTTTAGACTTTAACATGAAATGTCTTGTTTGTATTTTTTCTACTTTTTTTATATATTTTTTCTACTTTTTTAATATATTTAAATAAATAAGTAAAAAAAAAAAAAAATATATATATATTTTTTAAATTGTCTCCTTTATTTAAAAAAAAAAACAACATTTATTTTATTAAAGAAAACCATATTGCACATGAAAGCCCCATTTCTCCCGATTACAATGATACCACATATGTATCGGTAGCCCCCCGTTCCTGTCCAGGTGATCCCCTAAACTTAGAAGAGCACTTTATAACATTTACAAATAAAATACAACTACTATCCACATAATAAAGGGTTAAATAAAAAAAAATTGGTGTGGGGTCCCCCTTCACAGGGGGGGGCACCATTTCTTTGGGGGAATATAAGGGTTTTTTGGGGAGGCAGGTAATGGGGGGTCTCGGGGTTAATGGCAAGTCACCCACTAGCCGCAGGTGACTTGCCAGACCCCCGAGCCTTGTGAACTGGTATAGGGGTCACATGGACCCCTTACCAGTTCACAAAGGGTTAAAAGTAAAAAAAACACACAGACACACTTTTTCAAAATAACTTTATTAAAAAAAATATATATTTTTTTATTATTGTTTTTTAATACTTACCTCCCATCCATCCCTGTATCCCACGCTGATCACTTAGGCTTCTGCTCTCCTGCTGCTGCTGGAAGCCTTTTATACCTACTGGGTTAAAGGTAACATAGGGAGGGGGACCCCATTTTTTTTGGATTTTTAAGGGTTAAAAAAAAAATGGCGTGAGGTCCCCCCTACCCAGCGTAACCAGCCTGTGACCAGCTATGGGGGCTTGTAAAACAGGGCGCAGGGGCCAGCTTTAGTGGCCCCTGGCCCTGCCGGCTACAAGCCGCCAGATCCTAGGGCCACGGCTCTTCTGCCCCCCCCCCCCTGGGCTTTGGGGAGGCAGGTAATTTGGGTGGCCAGGGGTTAATGGCAAGTCACCCGCTAGCTGCAGGTGACTTGCCAGACCCCCGAGCCTTGTGAACTGGTATAGGGGTCACATGGACCCCTTACCAGTTCACAAAGGGTTAAAAGTAAGAAAAACACAAAGACACACTTTTTAAAAATAACTTTATTAAAAAAATTTATATATTTTTTAATACTTACCTCCCATCCATCCCTGTGTCCCACGCTGATCACTTAGGCTTCTGCTCTCCTGCTGCTGCTGGAGGCCTTTTATACCTACTGGGTTACAGGTAACATAGGGTTAATTAAAAAAAAAATGACATAGGGTCCCCCCTCCCCTTAAAAATCCCCCCAAAAAATGGCATGAGGTCCCCCCTACCCAGCGTAACCAGCCTGTGAGCAGCTATGGGGGCTTGTAGAACAGGGCTCAGGGGCCAGCTTTAGTGGCCCCTGGCCCTTCCGGCTACAAGCCATCAAAGCCTAGGGCCACGGCTCTTCTGCCCCCCCCCTGGGCTTTGGGGAGGCAGGTAATTTGGGTGGCCAGGGGTTAATGGCAAGTCACCCGCTTGCCGCAGGTGACTTGCCAGACCCCCGAGCCTTGTGAACTGGTATAAGGGGTCTCATGGACCCCTTACCAGTTCACAAAGGGTTAACAGTATAAAAAAAAAGACACACACAAGTTGTTTAAAAAGTTTATTAAAAAAAAAAAAAAAATTTACCTTTACTCACCTCCGATCTTCAGATGCAGTGTCCCGCGGCGATCCGATGCAGGTGACAGCTGGGCAGAGAAGGGGGGAGGCAGGCGATCGGAGGATCGCCTACCTCCCTCCTTCTCTGCTTAGCCGCCACCGGCATCTGACAGCAGAACTGCCGGGTGCCCCGATGACACCCGGCGGTGACGTCATTAGCCCCGCCCCGAAGATGGCGGAAGCTGCTGCGGAGGGAGGGCTCTTATGCCCCCCCTCCAGAAGACGGAAGAGCCGGGGGGGTGATCGGAGCCCCCCCCCCATGAAGAGGAGAGGCGGCGGGAGCGGAGGTGAGTAACTGTCATTTTTTTTTTTTTTGCAGGCAATCCCGGCGGCTGCTGAAACGGGGGGGGGGCACCCTATTCCGGGCCCTCCCCTGCAGCCGTAGGAGCCCAAATCGGCGATCGGAGCCCCTCTGGCTGAAGAGGAGACCCAGCCGGATCGAACAAGGGGTCAGGTAAGTGACTTTTTTTTTTACTTTTTTTACTGTTATTTGGGAAAGTCAGGCACGTAACATTTACGTGGCTGGCACTTAAGTGACGGAGAGGCAACCACGTAAATTTTACGTGGCTGGCATTTAAAGGGTTAAGAGTCTCTTAGATGGGGCCTCTGATGTTGCGGGAGGAGAGGAGTATAGATGTCTCCTGCTTTGCTATGAATTTGTTTCATATGTTCTATCTGCTATGGATGATGCCATTAGAATGTGTCTGCTCTGTTAGTGGCTATACGTCGCTCTGTCTGGCTGCGTCAGTGGGTAGCTGATAACGCTGCTAAGAAGGCTCTCACTGGTTTTCCCTTTAAGGGGCTGCACCTCTTTGGTGAACGCTTGGACTTGTTTGCCAGGGGTGGTAGGTTACCTCAATGTAGGAGGCCTTCTCGGGCCTTTCGGGGGACTAGTGCCTCTCTCCCCTCCTTCCGCGCTTCCAGGGCTGGTCGAGGAGTTCCTTTGTTGGAGAACGTGGATATTATTGGGGCAGGGGCAGAGGACGTGGCCGCCCCGGCCTCTCCTGGGGTCCCAAGCCCAAATCCTCCCCTAAGCCCCCTCAGGCATGAGGAGGCGCCCTCACCCATCCGGGTGGGGGACGGCTTCGGCTCTTTGCTCACGTCTGGAGGCGACGTGTAACAGACAGATGGATCCAGGAGGTGGTTGCCTCCGGTTACAAGATAGAGTTTGCAGCCTGGCCGCCCCCAAGATTCCTCAGATCCCGGATGGCTCAAAACCCCCTGTTAGCTCAGGGCCTGCGCCTTGTGGTCCAAAACCTTCTGGAGTTGGGGGTCATCTGCCCTGTACCTTTCAGGGAAAGGGGCAGAGGCTTCTATTCCAATCTCTTCACGGTCCCCAAAAAGGATGGGTTTCTCAGGCCCATCTTGGATTTAAAGTGTCTCAACAAGTTTGTCAGATTCAAGCATTTTCGCATGGAGACCCTGCGCTCAGCAGTCAATTCACTGCGCTCAGGCGACTTCATGACCTCAGTAGACATCAAGGACGCTTACCTTCATGTACCAATCTTTCCAGGTCATCAGAAATTCCTCAGGTTTGCTCTGGGAGATCAGCATTATCAATTTGTGGCACTGCCTTTCGGTATCACCTCGGCCCCCAAGGTATTCACCAAGGTGCTGGCGGGCGTGATGGCTCTGCTGAGAGCTCAGGGCATTCAGGCAGGCCTGGATACCCAGGTGGTGGTGACCACACTAGAGTCATTCAGCTGGCTGATCAAATATCCCAAGTCTTCTCTGTTACCGTCTCTGGTAAAGTCCTTTCTGGGCATGACTCTGGATACATCTCAGGTCAAGGTTTTTCTCCCCCAACAGAAGATGGAGAGTCTTCAAGCTCAGGCCCAGTTTCTTCTTTCTTGTCCTCATCCCTCCATCCGGCAGGGGATGCAACTGGTGGGCCTGATGGTGTCTTGCTTGGAGGCGGTGCCCTATGCTCAGTTTCACACTAGACCTCTGCAGCTGCACATCTGTGTGGGATTGGGACCCTGTGTCCCTGGATCAGGTGTTTGCTCTGCCCCCCCTGGCCAGACGGTCCCTCTCGTGGTGGCTGGACTCAAGGAACCTCTTGGTGGGCAGAACCTTTCTGGCCCCTTGCTGGGAGACTGTAACCACAGATGCCAGTCTCACAGGTTGGGAGGGTTTCTGGAAGTCCTTGAAATTCCAGGGTCAGTGGGGCCCCCAGGAGGCCCATACTCCTATCAACATTCTGGAACTGAGGGGGGTACGGTTGGTTCTTGCCCAATTGACCCCTCAACTTCGGGGTCGGGCTGTTCAGATCCGCTCGGACAACCAGACGGCGGTTGCCTACATCAATCATCAGGGAGGGACCCAGAGCAAGAGGGCCCTCAAGGAGGTGTCTCTGATTTTGTCATGGGCGGAGGAGAATGTTCCCTGCATCTCGGCAGTGTATATCCTGGGGGTGGAAAATCTGAAGGCGGACTCCCTGAGCAGGGGGACTTCTCGTCTGGGAGAATGATCCCTCAGCAGCAGGGTGTTTCGCTCTCTGTGTCACCGCTGGGGTCAGCCGGATGTGGATCTGTTTGCGTCCCGTCACACTCACAAACTTCCTGTCTTTGTCTCTCTGTCCCAGGATCCTCTGGCCTTGGCCATGGATGCACTAGCATTGTCTTGGAAGAGCTTTCAGCTCCTCTATGTGTTCCCTCCTTTCCTCTGCTGGGCAGGGTGCTGCACAAGATAGCCCAGGAGGGGGTACCAACCATCCTGGTGCCCCCCTGTTGGCCTAGAAGGGTGTGGTTCGCAGACATCGTACAGTTGGCAGTAGATCAGAAAGTCCTGCCCAAGGACCCAGATCTGCTCACTCAGGGGCAACTGTGCCATCCCAATTTACAAACGCTGGCTTTGATGGCTTGGCTGCTGAAACCTCCATCTTGATGAAAAAGGGTCTGCCTGCCTCTGCGGTTGACACCATGATTAGGGCTAGAAAGAAGTCCTCGTCCTTTATCTACTACAGGGTCTGGCATGCTTACATTGCCTGGTGTGAGTCTAAGTCTTTTCCCTGTAGGGTGTTTTCTATTCCCAGGATTCTGGAATTCTTGCAGCATGGTTTGGATTTGGGCCTTCAACTTAGTACCCTTAAGGGCCATGTTTCAGCCTTGGCTATTTTCTTCCAAAGGTCTTTTGCCAACCACTGTTTGGTTAAGACTTTTTTCCAGGGGGTTACTTACGTGCGCCCGCCACGTAAGCCTTTGTTACCAGTCTGTGATTTGAATTTGGTTTTATCTGCCATGCAGGGTTCTCCTTTTGAGCCTATTCGTGAGGCTGCCTTGCCTATTTTGACTCTTAAGGTAGTCTTTTTGGTGGCTATCACTTCTGTTAGGCGTGTTTTCTGAGTTGGCAGCGTTTTCCATTAAACCTCCTTACTTTGAGAGACACCAGGACAAGGTGGTGTTTCGGTTCAAGCCAGATATCTTGCCTAAGGTTGTGTCTGCATTTCATTTCAATCAGGACATTGTCTTGCCTTTTTGTGTCCTAATCCTAGTAATCCTGGATGTGGTTAGGACTTTAAAATTTTGTCTGGTAGCTACTGAATCCTTCAGGAAGACTGATGCTCTTTTTGTTATTCCTTCTGGATCTAGGAAAGGTTTGCCTCCGGCTAAATCCACCATCAGTAAGTGGATTCGTCAGGCGGTGATACAAGCCTATTCTGCTAAGGGGAAGGAGCCTCCCTTCCACCTTACTGCTCATTCTACTCTTGCTATTGGTGCCTCTTGGGCCTTTCAGCACCAAGCTTCTGTTGAACAAGTTTGCAAGGCCGCTACTTGGTCTTCTGTTCATACTTTTTCTAAGTTTTACAAGGTTGATGTTAGGGTCTCAGCGGATGCTGCTTTTGGCCGCAAAGTTCTGCAGGCGGCAGTGGTTTAAACTGCCCGCTGTTACTTTTGGGGATCCCACCCTACCTTACGGACACTGCTTTTGGATGTCCCATGTGTAAAGATTATTCTGGAACAGGACGTGCTGTATACTTGGAATAATACAATTCTGTGAGTAGTCACCTGTAGAATTGGTATTATAAGTATACAGCACGTCCTGTTCCACCCCGCCCCTTGTTATCATTGTTCTTGGTTACCTCTGTATGGTGATTGTTCATTTGGATTTTTATTTACTTTTGATTCTCCCGGCTTCTTGTTAACTGCTTGTCAATACTGGGAATTAGTGGGAGGTTCCTGGCTATTTAAGGGGCCGGGAGTGGCAACAAGTCTTTCTGCAGTCCAGCGCCATCTTGTGGATGTATAACCCATGTGTAAGGATTGTTCTGGAACAGGACGTGCTGTATACTTATAATACCAATTCTACAGGTGAGTACTCACCTGTAGATTGTATTTTTGTGCCATACACCATGAATGAGGAAGTGGTGACTAGCTTATAGTTCCTATTTAAGGCTGAAGGTAAAAGGGCTAAGACCACTTTTGACTACTGTGGCACTTATGACCATCCATTTGTTCACCTAAATTCCATACTTTCCAAAGCAATAAAATAAATTAATATTTAATTAACTCATATTGGAGTTACTAAACCCTCCCCCTAAAAAACAAACAGTCCTCACTTTCTCTCCTGCCCAGCAATTGCAGCCCTTCTGCCGATCGGAAAACCTTCCAGTTTCCGAGAATGATGCTCCCAATGCCTTGCAGGCTTTCCCACTCCTCACCTCAATCACACAACACTAGCCATTCACTCTAAAAGAGGGGCCAGACTCTCCCCTCCATTGCAATGAATGGACGACACTGTGCGACCAGCGCAATTTGGCGGGAGCTGCAGAGGCTTCACGCTTTGGTTGTGAAGCAGGAAGCTGCAGGCAGGGCTGCAGCGACTGCGCCGGAGAGAAGATGAGATGGGGGGAGGTTAATATAATGATTTATGCCCTTTGTACAGATTTGTAAATAGATACTAGTTTGTGGAACAACCACCATATATGAATAAAGCTGCCAGTATCTCTTCAGTCTCTAAAACATTTTATTTAATAGGAGAACATTTCATACATACTGGGACAAGGTAATATCTTAAGTAACACTTAAAATATGTTTCCTTGATATACTATGAAATAATACTATTATGTATTATTTGAATTGCATACATGTTTACCATGCTTGGTCCATAACGCAGAATTGTGTTGTACTGTGTTAGCCATTGGGAATAGTAGAAAAGTGAAGAAATAAGGCGATACCTTTCGTAGGCTGTGAGTATCTGTAGTATCTGTAGGCTGTAAGTGAGTATCTTTTAAGATGAGCTTTCAAGAATTCCTAGTTCTCTTTGTCCGACAAGATGTTTCTATAATAAACAACTGTAAAAAAGCTACTGGCGATAAGAGTGGTAGAATATTGAAGAAATAAGGCAATACCCTTTGTCCCCTAATATCTTTTATCGCCTGCTGCTTTTTAAGTTTTTTTTTAACATCTTTTGATGTGTACTTGGTCCAACAAGGTAAGATTTTGTGTGACATGAGCTAAGATTTAAACTGACATTAATTGTAGGTGCAGTAACTTTGAAATCCTACATTTTGCTGGGTTATAATTAAATTATATGGTTTCTGTTTGTGTGTGCATTTGTGTTTTATATGGTCCTTTTGGTCACTCATATTGTAATCTAGTAATAACATGAAACTTTTTGAAATATATGCTTATCATTTGCCTTTTCGCTTTCCAATTTTTTTAATGTGAACCTGCAGATTGCAAAATTTAAGTGGCTACAAGTGATCTAGAGCATTGGTTCTACACCTTTTCACACCATATAGTGGCTACAAGTGATCTAGAGCATTGGTTCTACACCTTTTCACACCACGTATCTCCTAGCCAGATGAAATTGAGTACCTACATTTTATGTTTTACCCAAATAATATATATTATTTTACTTTTTAAATAATGTACCAAATCCATAAGAACCCCTCACATTGGTTCAACCCTGAACATCACTACCCCTTTACCCTGTGTAGTATATGTAATAGAGGTTAAGGAACAGGGATCTAGATATGCCAGAAGCAAAAGGTATTTTCTGACAATTACAGTTCACAGCCCACTCACATAAGTAAATGGAACAAATCTTTACTTGTGGCCTTGGCGTTCACTTTTACTCACAGATCTTTCAATGTGTGCCATGCGCTTTTAACAGATGTGGCAGTGTAGTTTTTCAGGATGCTTTAAAGGTTGGGGAAAACTGCAGCAGCGTGATACTGTATGTTCTGGAGGTTAATAAAAATCTACACACTTCACGGACTTCCCCAAAGAAACAGATGAAACTAACAGATAATTTTTCCAGTCATCAAATATTTAAGTTCTTTATTTTCTGTTTGTTTTCTGTGGCATATTTATGTTAGCCGAAAGAACTGTGAAAGGAAATGGAATGGCCTTCTGGGACAGGAAGAATACTGTTTCTGTAGAAATGTTATATTAATTTTTATGGTGGTGCAGACTCCATGAATGGTTGTTAAGGGATGGCTCACTGCCATTGGGTGGAGTTTTGTTTTGATATCCTTTTAGAGTTTGCAGGTGTTTGGCTCAGGCTGGAATCTTGACCAGCTGGGATACTTCACTGCAGATTATTCCATCGCAGTACTTCGGAGTGGCGATGCTTCCCAGACAGTCGTCTTCACCTGAAAAACTCTTCTTGTGTGGCATGCGCTCGGGTGCCCCTTTTGGCAGCTGCTGCACATAAATAGCTGCCATCAGGTCTGTCGTCTGCTAAAAAAAAAAATGACTTGCTTTGGTGCTCTGGCTGGTCTGCTCACTTTGAAATGCAACACATATGTACGCCATAGTCTTCACAACTGCCTGAGTGCTGAAGCTGACAATTGTAATAAATTGTAGCGCTCTGACCCGGAAGTTCTTCTTAATCCCCTTAGTGCCTCTGAAAGCAGCAATCCTCTCAGCAGTACTATTCTGCTAACCTGTTTGGTATGGAAGGGGTTATCTAGCATTCATTTATTTTCCAGGAATTCGGCTATCCGCCTAGTCTTTCATAATATGCACTTTGTCCTGTAATAGGAAACATCATATCTTACGGTATTTATAAACCATTATTCAGTCATTTGGAATGATAACTCAGTTTCCTTCTGTTTGTTGGTTACAAATCTCCGTATAATATACCTGGATGTATTTTATACTTTTTATACTGCCAGAATTTCATTGTTTCAGAAACCATTTGTTTATTTCCAGTATGGAAGTTCACTTTAAAACTGATTTTTTACCAGAATGCATTTAGCATTTATATTTCTACAGACATGTGAAATAAATCCAGACTGAAATCTAGGCAGCATTGTGAAAATTGTTTTGTTTAAACTGGACCAAATCTCTAATTAGAGTCTTGGTCCTTTTTTCAATCTTCCCGCAGTGGGATTCCCTAGTGAAACATGAAGGCCTGTGCTAAATACATAGCTTTTTCTGTGTGGCAACATGGGTGCTCTGCTGTGGTCCCCCCTGACGCACCCATGAAAATTGAAAATAATACTGTAATTAGAGTTTTGGTCCCTGTCCATGCACACAGTGTCTTCCTCCTTCCCTTAACCCCGGTCAGAGTAGTGCCAAATCCACCGTGTAAAAGCATTTTAAAATATCCAATTCTTATGAAATGCCTTATGTTTTCTCTTATGCTTCTATTCCTTGGTGTGGTTCGTGGCGGGCAGCATGAGCTGTGCTGCTTCATGCATCATGCACTGTGTATCCTGCTCACTTGACCATAAAGATTAGTAAAATTGCCTTATTTTTGCCATATTTCTGGGTCTTTCTAATAAACCGACATTTGCATATAAGATGATCAGTTTAAATGCAGGGTCGCTGGGGCCTTGAATGCTGCAATATAATGTAGAACTACTTTAAGATAGGTATGAGAAGGTTATTTTGTTTGCTATTCCTGTTAGTATGGTACTGATATTGATTTAAAAGCAGTACCACTTTGTATTCATAGAAAAATATAAATAGGTACAGTTAAAGAAAGAAAATGTTTAATACTTCATGCAAGTTTCTGCCCACCCAGGGCTACATGACCATCAGCTTTCTTATTAGATTAATTCCCATGTTGACAGTTTATGTGGAGTGGCTGGCAGCGAGGTGATCTCTTTGCCTAATCTGGCCAGAAAGGGGAACTGGAAAGGCAAGCATGACAGCTGAGAAAAAGTTTTTTTGGCATGTGGAGGATGAAGAGTTTTTTAAGGGCACAGAATCACAGGTTTCTCGAAATGGTTTATCCTATTTTCTGAAAACATCCAAAAGGACAGCATACCACTGAGATATTATGGCTACACCTCAAGGTAGGAACACATGACCTTCAGAATACACAAAAGCTTTAGCTCATCCTCTAGACACCAGTCCCATATTTGCTTGGGGCAGGACCCAGCCCACCAGCTCCTGAAGCATTGATTTAAGTAAGTATGACTGGGTCGCTGTGAGTTTGATTGGGAGGACCCATTTCCTGGTTCTGGAGGCAGCCTGCCAGGGACCCAGTGGACAGGCTAGATTCCCCTGTACCTCACTCTTACCCTGACTGTCTCTGACTGAGTGAGCAGGGGGGTCAGTGCTGGCCTCAGATAAGTTAGTCTGGTGTCTGAGGCAATGTAGAATCATTAGGGGTATTGCCGGGTCCCCTTTCTTCCCACCTCCCCCTTCCTCTTCCAGTACCCAGGCAGTACCACTGGAGCACAGGTTTCCGAACCTGCTGCCACTATAACTCTTGCGGTCCACCCCTGAGGCTCTTCCCCTGGCCGAGGGGAACTTGCTGGGTCTCCTCCTGCAGTTGGAGCCTGGGTGCGGTATGCCCACACCTCTTTTAAACCTGGCCTGAGGAAGGGAGGGGATCTGAGTTGCAGGGGCTGATTCCACCCAGCGGCATCTGTTGACATCAGTGCTAGGCGCCACTGGAGGCCCCATCTGATGCACGCGCTCCCCACTTAAAGGGGAAGCATTAAGCTGCTCTTAGACTAGTTGTTTTTTTTCTGGCTTACCTCTCATTTACATCAGAGGGTTAAAAAATGTTGCAATTAGGATTCTCCCTGCTCACTTATTTATCAAGCCTTGGGAAGGGGTGCCTTTTTCCCACACTTCAGAATGGAGGATCAGGCAGGGGAATCTTTGCAGGTCCCTGCCCCTCTATCATTTTCAATGGGAGACTCTGCTGTGGATCAGCATTCTTCGATCAACCCAGCTGATCCAATTTCATCTGAAACTCTGTCGTCCACACAGTCTGCGAAGGAGGGATCCATCTCTGCTCCAGTAACACACAGTTTTAAGGGCTTATGTGTGGTATTTTCATGTGATTGGAAGGGTTTATAGGATCCTCACGGCCTACTACTCCTTTTTTTTTATTTTAGACCAAGCCCTCTAAGGAAGTATCCAAGACTAAAACTAGCTCCAAGTCTAAGGATAAAAGTAGGAGATGCCCAATATGTGAAATTAAGCTACTAGATTCCTATAGGAAGCCTCTTTGCGAACCCATTTGTTTTTGTTTTTCATCTTTTGTCTGGTCAGGTGGTCTAGACCGGTCTGTTTGAAAATTAGCTCCACAATGGAACTTCCCCGGATCCTTAGAGCTCTGTGAAGCTGTCATATACATTTTTTTACATGGAAGACTCTCTTTTTGGTTGCAATAACTTCAGCCCACAGAATCAGCGATATCTAGGCTTTATCCTGCTGTCACCCCTTATTTAAAGTTTTCCAGTATTGTATAATATTATGGGTGGATCCTTGCTACCCTCCTAAGATCTCCTCCGACTTTCATAGGACCCAAGAGATTATCCTTCCATCCGCCGGGGATAGTGATCCCTCCACGGGTTCAGTAGATAAGTCTTTGGATGTCAGGGCCTGTTTGCTGGAATACCTTCGACAAACAAAGGATTGGAGGAAGGCTGATAGCTTATTTGTTTTCTTGTCGGGTCACAGGAAGGGTCAGTGTGTTTCTAAGGCAACATTGACCCAATGGAAGAAGAGCACTATCAGTTATGCATACAACAGATTCGTTCTCCAGGGTAGATTATAGTTCATTCAACAATAAGTATTTCTGTATCTTGGACGGGGCAAACTGGTGCCTCTGTCGAACAGATCTTTAAAGTGGCAACCTGGTCTTCAGCTAAGATGTTTGTCCCTGAATGTTACCAGCCTGCATAGCCCACATGACTCTTCTGCACTCGCTGATCTTTGGGGATGCAGGTAATGGGAAGAGGGTTGTAGCAAGTCACCTGCAGGTAACTCAAAGTGTTAATTTAAAACAAAAACACAGACACAGTAGTAAAAGTCCTTTAATTATCATTTTTTTATACTACTTACCACCTTCTATTGCTGATCACTGCTGTCCCACACAGTTTTTCTCCCCCCTCAGCAGAGCAAAACTCTCCCCCCATTCCCATTGGCTGTGTGGCATCCCCCCTCCCCCCATTAGTATAGGCTGTGTGGCATCCCTCTCTCCCCATTCCCATAGGCAGTGTGGCATCCCCCTCCCCCCATTAGCATAGGCTGTGTGGCATCCCCCTCCCCCCATTAGTATAGACTGTGTGGCATCCCCCTCCACCCATTAGTATAGGCTGTGTGGCATCCCTCTCTCCCCATTCCCATAGGCTGTGTGGCATTCCCCTCCCCCCATTCTCATAGACTGTGTGGCATCCCCCTCTCCACATTCCCATAGGCTGTGTGGCATCCCCCTCCCCCCATTAGCATAGGCTGTGTGGCATCCCCCTCCCCCCATTAGTATAGACTGTGTGGCATCCCCCTCCCCCCATTAGTATAGGCTGTGTGGCATCCCTCTCTCCCCATTCCCATAGGCTGTGTGGCATCCCCCTCCCCCCATTCCCATAGGCTGTGTGGCATCCCCCTCCCCCCATTAGTATAGGCTGTGTGGCATCCCCCTCCCCCCATTAGTATAGGCTGTGTGGCATCCCCCTCCCCCCATTAGTATAGGCTGTGTCTCCCCCCATTAGAATAGGCTGTGGGGCCCCTCTCCCCCCATTCCCACCCCCCTCCCCCCATTAGTATAGGCAGGCGCCATGTATATAAAAAAAAAAGTTAAACTCACCTGTCCGCTGACACCGCTGCACTGAGCGGCCGGCTCCGTGAATGGGGTGGGGCGTGGCCTGCACCACAGCGTCGGCGCAGGCCACGCCCACCCCATTCACGAGCTGGCTCTGTCCCGCCCCGCTGCTGCAATCGCTGTCTTTTCAGGCAGCGATGACAGCGGCGGGGCCAGAGACAGAGCCCCTGCCGCTCCTCCATCTGCTGTTCCTGGGCACATGCGAGCACGAAGGTCCGGGCAGCGGGTGGGCGTGGCCTGCCCGGACCTTCGTGCTCGCGTGTGCTCTGAGCCCGGAAGAGGCAGCAGATGGAGGAGCGGGGAGGAGCCGGGAACGGGTGAGTTTTTTTTTTTTACATTCGCCCGATAAGGCGCACGGACATTTTTCCCCCACTTTTGGGGAAAAATAAATGCGAGAGATTTTCGGAATGAATTCATGCAGCTTCTGTTTTGATTAGTTAAGGAGCAACCAGCTTCCAGTAATCAAGATCCGGAGGTAGTTTATTAGCCCAACAATTCAGAATATTTTTTTTCGTAATGACAGTGAAAAAGGATGTGGATATAATTGAGTTACTAGTGGAGCTGAGTTCTCAATATTTAGTAAAACTGCATCTGGTTTCATATTTAATGTTAACCCTTCGTATTCTGTTAACTTATTTATACCTCACTAAAGGAATTGAATGTATTTACATGTCCCCCATAGATGTAGACATGTTGCTTCTGCTTTTAAGATCTACCAGCACTGCAAGGACAGATCATTTAGATTATAGTACGGTAATTGCGGGCAAAGAGCTTGTAATAATTATTTTCAAGTGCTTGCCATTTAAAGGGTTAATCGATCACAAGACTACCCATTGGAATTGTAAATATATATGATTATAAAAAAATGAGGCCTTTATATGGAGGTGTTAATTATATCAATTAATGTGTGTACTGTATATAAACTAAGAAATATACACTTATTGTTCATTTAGAAAATGTTTGTAACGTTAATGTAACATTCAAAAATGTCTGCCCTCTAAAATCATCTGTTGGTAAAGCTGAATGGACCTGCATACATTTCTTTGATCCAAGAAAGATCAAAGCTGAGAAGTTAATGGGGGAGTCTGATACAGAGCTTTGAACACAAATGGAAACTGTATTGACTCTGCATAGTGTATGTAGATATCTGATTAGAGAGTACACTGGGTACTTTTTTACTTATTAGTATATCTTCTGGAAACCATTCGCTTTTGACATGTGTCTAAATTGATTCATAATAATTTACACTGATGAAAAACTATATGGGATCATCAGTTTAATACTATTTCACAGCTGCTCTCATCATTCAGCTTTTTGAAGTAGTAACCGCTTTGAAAGATGTGTAGATTATACCTTCAATTTTTATCTAATCTACAAATATGTAACATGAGGAATCTACCCATAAGATCACTTGACACATTTTAACTAGATATTATATATTACCTGTTAGTCCAGGTTTTTCTTTTAATGTGGTAACTGGATATGTATCTTGTGATATGACAACCTGCAAAGCTGATCATTCACAACAGTTGTGTCAGTTGACTGCTTAGCTCAGCAACAACTCAATTGGTCATTAAGGTCTTCTGGTCTGGATGCTTGGATATGGTAAAATGCTTGTGTTGTGTTTAGAGTTTTTCCTGAATACATTTTGGACTGTGTATGTCCCATTAAGGTCATATCTGTGGTGTGCATGTTATGTTTGTAGGGGTCCCACTGAGTGTATTATATGTTCTTACTCTAAATCTGCATAAAGTGTCTGCTTTTCATAAAATATCTGACAGGTGTGCCTGGGTCAGATGTGAAATGCCCTAGGACAGTTAGGTCCATAAATATTTGGACAGAGACAACATTTTTCAAATTTTGGTTCTGTACATTACCACAATGTATTTTGCACCAAACAATTCAGATGCAGTTGAAGTTCAGATCTTCAGCTTTGATTCAGTGGTTGAGCAAAAAGATTGCAAAAAAATGTGAGGAACTAAAGCATTTTTTAAACACAATCCCTTCATTCAGGGGTTCCAAAGTAATTGAACAAATTAAATAATTGTAAATAAAATGTTAATTTCTAATACTTGGTTGTTGGCAATTACTGCCTGAAGTCTTGAACCCATGGACATTACCAGATGTTTCCTCCTTTTTAATGCTCTGCCAGGCCTTTACTGCAGCAGTTTTCAGTTGCCTGCTGTTTGCTTGTGGGCCTTCCTTTCTGAAGTTCAGTCTTGAAACAAGTGAAATGCAAGCTTAATTGGGTTGAGATCAGGTGACTGACTGCCATTTAAGAATATTCCATTTCCTTGCTTTAATAAACTCCTGGGTAGCTTTGGCTTTATGTTTTGGGTCATTGTCATCTGTATTTTGAAATTCCAACCAATCAGTTTGGCTGCATTTGGTTGGATTTGAGGACACAGAAGGTCTCTAAATAGCTCAGAATTAATCCATCTGCGTCTGTCCTGTGTCACATCATTAATAAACACTAGTGACCCAGTGCCACTGGCAGCCAGGCATGCCAAAACCATCACACTGCCTTCACCGTGTTTTACAGATGATTATAATCTGGACCACACCATCACCATACCTTTTCCTTTCCTTCATTCTGGTAGAGGTTGATCTTGGTTTCACCTAAGCAAAGAATGTTCTTCCAGAATTGTGCTGGCTTTTTTTAGATTTTTTTTTTTTTTTAGCAAAGTCCAATCTAGCCTTTTCATTCTTTAGGCTTATGAGTGGCTTGCACTGTGCAGTCAACCCTCTGTATTTACTTTTATACAGTTTTCTCTTTATGGTAGCTTTGAATATTGATAAGCCTACGTCTCGTGTTTTTTTTGTGACCATCCACCACTGTTGTCTTCCGTGGGTGTCCATATCCATGTCTTTTGGCACTTACCTTACTAACTTTTTTCTTTCTCAGGATAGACCAAACTGTAGATTATGCCACTTTTAATTTTGTAGAAATTTCTCAAATTCATTTTCTTATCCTTTTTTTTTAAGGATGGCTTGTTTCACTTGCATGGAGAGCTCCTTTTACTACATGTTTTCTTCACAGCAAATTCATCCAAATGCAAGAACCACACCTCAAATAAACTCCAGGCCTTTATCTGCTTAGTTGAGAATGACATAACAAAGGAATAGCCTACACCTGCCCATGAAACATTCAATTGCCCAATTGTTGTTACTTTTGGTCCCTTTAAAAAAATGGCACAGGTTAAAGTGGACCAACACCCACGGGTGATCGGCCCGGGAATCTATAAGATTCCCGGGCCGATCACCCCCCACCCCGCGGGACATCCGAGATCGGGATGTCCCGCGGGGTGAAACCCCCCCCAAACACCCCAACTCACCTACCTTATCTTCGGCGGCGGCCGTCCGCCGCCGCCTCCCTCGCGCCCCTGTAGGCGTGCGCGCCTCCGCGCCGGCCGTCTGCGAATGGCCGGCGCGGGGGCGCGCGCGTCAAAAGTGACGCGAGGGAGGCGGCGGCAGCCGCCGCCGCTTAGACGTTCAAGATCTTCCCTTGTACGTCGGCGCTGGGAGCGGGGAGAGGTGAGTTTTTCGGGGGGTTAGGGGGGGTTTCACACAGCGGGGCACCCCGATCGGGGGTGCCCCACCGAAGTGGACCAAGACCCAGGATAGTCAAAATCCTGGGTGTTGGTCCACTTTAAGGAGTTGAAACTCCTAACCCCTTCATTCAATTTTAATGTGGATACCCTCAAAAAAAAAAGCTGAAACTCTCTACTTTATGTCCATTATATTACTATAACGTGAACATGTTTCAGTAAACAGGTAAAAAAAAACTAAATTTGTGTCAGTGTCCAAATATTTATGGACCTTATTGTATCTAACCTTAATTAGCAAAGAATGCTATTCTGTGTGCTATCCTGTGTTTGGAGTTAAAAAATACACTAGTTTCAGTTTTTTACTCTCATGCTGGCTATGGTTACCTCTGTAGCAGCAGTACCACCTCCCATTTTTCTAACAATTTCAAGTACCACCTAATGCCGATGTGGCAGTTGGCGACGTACATAAAATCATGGTGGTGGTTTGAAGCAGGACAACACTCAAAAATGATTTTAGGTTTGTTTTAACAATTGGCTCTGGAGTTTTCAGTTACAGATCCCAAGGATGCCAAAATCAGGTATGAAACTCTTTTATGATGGGGAACAGCAGTAAGAAGCATATTGCCAAGTGGAGGAGATTGTGGCTACCACATGTGTGTGTGGCTACTTCCTTAATGAATACTTTTTGATTTTGCCTTTGCTAACAGGAAGACAGTGTATACGAAGTTGTATTAGACATTTTATCATCGTAACTACTGAATATGTCAACTAGCTCATGATTAACCAGAGATCCTCCTGTGTACAAAAATCCAATATTAGTTGCTTAGATTTTTTTTTATTTTTTTTCAAAATGTCATAACTCAGAAAAAGCTTTCCTGTATGTAGCAATAAGATGCAGGTCTAAAAGAGAGGAAGCACATCAATGTAGTACAGTGTACATTTTTTTAGAGGGGACCTCCACCCTATTAAAGTGGGCCAACACCCAGGATTTTGACTATCCTGGGTTTTGGTCCACTTCAGGGGGGCACCCCGATTAGGGGTGCCCCGCTGTGTAAAACCCCCCAGAAACCCCCAAACTCACCTCACCACGCTCCCACGGACAAGCGGCGGACAAGGCAGCGCGTCCGCCGCCGCCGCCTCCCGCGCGCCCCTCTGACAGTGCGCGCGCCCGCGCCGGCCATTCACAAACAGCCGGCGCGGTGAGGGGGGTAATCGGCCCGGGAATCTTATAGATTCCCGGGCCGATCACCCATGGGTGACGGTCCACTTTAAGTGCACCTAAACACCTCTTCTACTGCCTCAGTATGTTATACCTTTTATCTATGGGTAGATCAGGACCTGCAGCAAACACTGCAACAGTAGAAGGTAGTGGCTGCTATAGTGTTTCCTGTGGTTTGTGAGAGATATCAATATGAGACAACGGGGCAGGCTTCTCCTCAGAACTCTTAAAGAGGATCTTCACCCCCAATGCACCTCTGCACCAAAACATTGTCGCACACTAATATACTTCCGCTCAGTTTTAAAGCAGACCAACAGCCTTTTTGGCTGGCCCTGCAGTCCAAAAGAGGCTGGCCAATTCCCTGCCCCTTTGGCAACTCAACCCACCCCAGTTTGTCCTGTATACTTACCGAACTGTTGAGCCCACAGTGCATATGCGTTGTGGTGGCATCCCCAGCCTCTCTTCAGCAGCCGTGCACACCATAAAAACTGCATGGCTGGCACAGGCATGCACAGCCAGAGAAGAGTGGCCAGTGGGAGACCCTAGCACTCATTCAATTTAAATTACAAAGAGATAAAATATTTTCTGATTGCACGAGTGCCTGAGCCATTAGAGCATGGAGCGAGATAAGAAAACCCCAGAGGTTTCACACAGCAGGCGCATTCTCCTTTCAGGATGCCCCAGTAAAGCAGATCTAAACCCAGATTTTTGTCCAAAAGCAGTAAAAAATGACTGTTGTTGGGGAGGGGTGCTAGTTTTTGATACCTCACTGCACATACCCACAAGCATTCCCTTTTTGCTGGCCATGAGTTTGCTACCCCACATGGCCAGCTGCAAGGGAATACTTTTGGGTATGTGCAGGTGCTGCCCACCCAGCAAGCAAATCAGACAGTCAAATTGTTGGGTGCAATAAATAATATTTTAGCTTTTATTTTTTCATATAATGTCTACTTAGGTACTTAAAGTGGAAGTCCAGTGTACCTATCACCCCCCCCCCCCCCCCGCTTTCCTTCCCTGATGCTGTGGTAGGGTGTTACAATAAACAAAACAGCTTACCACGCCTGGTATCCAGAGGCGTCTTGGGTCCTGGTCTCAACCATTTTGGACAGGAAGCACAGAGTGGCATGCCCCACTCTTTGCACAACTCTGTAAACACTGTAAACACAATGGGTGGGCATGGACTGACTTTCACTGAACTTCCACTTAAAGATTAACTTTGGAGCTGAAGAGGGGTGCGTGATTGCTCAGACGTCTTCTGTTCTGCCGCGTACAAGCAGACAAGTCGCCAGCAGCAAGAACAGGAGGAACACTATGCTGCTGAATTGTGCCTTCTCTTAGCATCGCGCAGCCTGCCGGCAGCTATTGCTGTTACCCTGCATACGTCTGCCGTAGCTTTGCGTGCTGCCAATTAGGAACCCCTGGACTAGACATTTTGTAAAAGCCCTGCAATACAAATATGATTATGTCAAAGCATGTTGTACACATAATGTACAAAGCAAAGCATAATATTAGGTTACCTTATATGTACCTTTTTATAAGGGGAAAACATTAGTGACACATGTAATTGGCAAGTCTAAAGTTTAAAAATGAATATCAGTAACTTACCTTTCATTCAGTGGCTTTAGTGTTGTGCTTTTTTCTTTGTCTGTCTCTTTAGTGAGGAAAATCACTCTTTCATTCAGCTTTCAGTCCCCATCCTGCTGACCTGGTCCATCAATCAACTTTCAGTGGACCAAGAACTGAAACACCCCCCACTCCCTGCCTCTCTCTGCAGCTCTGAAACCCCGCCCTCCTTTCTTCTCTCACACTCATCACAATGTGCTTACATTATATCGCTGTTGCCACACCCACTGCTTCATTTTTTCTATGACTCTCCAATGCTTTAATACTTTTAAAGATAACTTAGGAACTACAGGGTCTTATTCAAAATTGACTGAAGTTTAGGACAGTGTAACATGTAGCCCGAGACAATGGGACAACAATTGGGCTTGCCTTGCCTTTAGTATAACTAAAGCTACAATGACAACTTAGAAAGGTACTCAAAGGTTTTCAAGTTAACATTATTGAGTTTGTGTGCTGAAGATGGAGTATAAACATGTGAACATGATTATTATGTAATTTGAAAAGAATAGGCCTATGGACTCTTTTTTTGTTAGAAATATGCTTATAGAAAAGTAACGTTCAAGAATGATTGCAGGTTTCTTAAAGGTTTTACATGTCATCTGCATTCACTTTGAATACTTAATGATGATTTGTCAGTTATTATTATTGATGGTCTGGTTTTATTGCTTTCACATGGGTTATATTGTATATTTTGTATAATTTGCTGCAAGTCAGTGGAACTAACTACTTAGTATGATGTCCTGGTAGGATGTGTTTAAGGATCTTAAATGTCCTTTTAATCCCCACAAACCATATTAATAAAGCCCTTGTAAAGGAAGTGCAACTATATCCTACTGAATTTAGAGGTAACAAACCAAGTAAGATAGAAGGTAACATGATATCTAAGCATTATCAGATAATAAACAAACAGTTAAAGGAGTTACACTCCTACTCTACTTATATCTGCCACTAGCACATACCCTACTCAAGAAAAGTATACACAATGTTACTGAAATGTACACTTTTGTGGGAGGGGCTTACTTTGTAACATTATCAAATGTAAACAAGCTATAGCAATATCTACAGTGTTCAGTGGTTGATAAAAGAAATAGGTGGTGAAATGATAACCACAGTTTTCTTTAGCTATACCTGTAGACGAAAAGTGGTTGTTGATCTGCACAATGGACAATGAAGAATGGGTTTTCCGAATATTCAGGCTTGTGACTGGATGGCAAAGGCATCTGAATATAGTCAGATCATGCATATATCTTTGTTGTCTACAGGCATTTATAATAAGAATTTTTTATGCAACACACCCTGGAGCATTTGGAAGGCAGAGCTTTCCTTGCCTGCAGTCCTAGCAGCTTATCACTAGGGGCAATGTGTCTCTAAATACAGAAGCAGAAAGTTGCACCCATCAGCGTCTTTGTAGAGGTGGGTGACACACGTGTGTTGATTGTGCTGGGTGTTTCAGGACATACCTATGTAGATCCTTCCCAGCTCAACTCTGCCCACCTCATATATGCTTACCTCTTTCTTGCGTATCTGTGCTAACTTTACCTCTGTTTACCTTTGCCTACCTCTGTCCTCTACTTCTCCTGCCATCTCACCTCTGCCCACCTCATCTTTGCCTCCCTCCAACCACCTCTTCTCATCTATTCCCATCTCTGCTTTCAGTGGAGTAATGACCACGGTCACAGGGGTCGCGACTGCACTAGGGCCAGTGACAGTTGAACATGTGGTGGGGCCCAGCCGCTGATCACTGCGACCTCGATGGTTATGGCACTGATGGAGGTCAAGGATCTAGTTGCAGGGGTCCAGGTGTCGGTAAACAGGCAGGAAATTTGAGCGGCGAAAAGAATGTCAGCACAGGAAAGTGGTGTGGCTTTAGAGGAGCTGGGAGCTAGAGAGTCTGCAGACCAGACCAAAGAGCAGCTCTGGCCTTGAGCTGCACAGGCGGAGCAATATGGGGACAGAGATGTGGCAGCTGGCCAACAACACTGCTGGTTAATGGAACCATTTATTCTACTTCGGGAGGCAAAACCATGGATGCAGCGCATTGATTTACTTCTGCCTTTTCACTGACCTCAAAGAAGGGGGACAGAGACAGCCAGACCTGGGGAAGATGTGTGAAAATGTCCAGCTCCAAAGCATATGTTGGAGAAAAGGTTAGGCTGTACAGCTTTGTCTTTAAAATAAAGTCTAAGTAAATACCACTGTGACTACCAACCCTGGGGGGGGGGGGGGTGGATTGGTTAGGGTGCTGGTCCTGGGAGTCTGAAATGTCACAAATGGCCCTTATAGCAGAGGTAGCTGTTAAACCCTTCCTGGCATAAGGGGTAAAAAAGGTCATTTTCCATGGACACTTTAACCAACCTATTCTCATTGCCTTTTAAACAGAACAAAACCCTGAGCAGCCTTGTAGGTTCCAGGGCCGGCCGCTGGTCTTCCCCTGGGGCATCCTGCTGTGTGAGATCCCCTAGATCGCCCATAATAACTCTCCTCTTCCCGGTCCAATGGTGCATGCTTTAAAGCAAATGAAACCCTTGGTAACCTGGCTCTGTAGTTTAAAAAGACTCCAGGGACACTTACAGCTTGCTCCTAGGGCATCCTGATTTGAGATTCCATGCTGCGTGAAATCCCACTGGTCCCCTGTATACTCATCTCATGGAATCGATCCCACAGCACCTGCACAGGCCTCCAGTGGCATCCCAGGACTCTCGAGAATGCATGCATCTGCCACCAGCAGTTGGCTGGTGGTGTCTCTGTGCAGCAAAGGGGAATAGTGAGCAGGAGACATTCTACAATAAGTTTTATTCAGAACTCATTGGCAAGCATAATTATGAACAACATGGAGCTCTGATTAGAGAGCCTGCACATGCACCTTGTGTGGATCATGGTGAGTAAATAGCTGATCCCAAAGTTTCACAAACAGGGAAATCCCAAGCAGAGATCTGAAAGGAGAGCCTGCACATGCACCATGTGAGTGTGGATCAAGGTGAGTAAACAGCTGATCCCAGAGTTTCACAGATGGGGCATCCCAAATTGGGATGCATAACAACCCAGGTTAGTGAAAAACCTGAGGTTTGCTCTGCTTTATTGCTATTTACATTAAGTGAGGGGGTGCATTAGGATGCCAGTGGACCAGGATCCTCAATAACACCCCATGCCAGAGGATTTAGATATTTAGATCAGCTTTAAAGGCAGAAACAAGGGATGTACAGGAGAGGAAAGGGAAAAGTGCGAGTGCTCAGCATCTAGCTGTTGGTGTGCCTGCGCACACAGTTCTCATAGGCCTGACACGGGTGTGCACACAGCTAGAGGTGAGTTGGCTGCAGCCGCAGCACCGAGGCACGGCGAGGGCTCCAGGAACAGGTAGTAGAAATGGGTGATTTGGTAGGTTTCAGACAGCGGGACATCCCAATTTGGGATTCCCCTGGATGTGAAACTCAGACAACCTGGGAGTCTTTTAGATTCCAGGGCCTCAGAAGTTCCTTTTTAAAGAGACTTTCCAGGTTAATTAAAGTGGACCAACACCCAGGATTTTGACTATCCTGGGTCTTGGTCCACTTCGGTGGGGCACCCCCGATCGGGGTGCCCCGCTGTGTGAAACCCCCCCGATCACCCGAAAAACTCACCTCTCCCCGCTCCCAGCGCCGACGGACAAGCAATCTGACAGTCCCGGACAAGCGGCTCTCCCGCCGCCGCCTCCCGCGCGTCCCTCTTGATGCGCGCGCGCCCGTGCTGGCCATTCACAGACGGCCGGCGCGGGCGCGCGCACACCTAGAGGGGCGCGAGGGAGGCGGAAGATAAGGTAAGGGGGTTTGGGGGTGTTTGGGGAGGTTTCACCCCGCGGGACATCCCGATCTCGGATGGGAGGGAGGGAGGTGATCGGCCCGGGAATCTTATAGATTCCCGGGCCGATGACCCGTGGGTGTTGGTCCACTTTAAACAACTAAGCCATACTTGCCCTTTTTTGGCCCGCAGCTGATCGCTCCCATACGGCACTCTTACCCTAGATTGAACCCATATTCCCTAGGGGCGTGCCGAGGCCTGGGGGCCCTGTCCAAAAGGTTGCTTTGGGGCCCATTGGACTGTTGTTACACCCCCTTCTTCCTGCCTCATCTCTGCTCATCTTTGCATACACATAAAGGTAAATGCAATGCTCTTAGTTTAAAGCTTGCCTTTAGTAAGCTGTTTGCATTATCGTAGCCTAAATTTTGTGGTCCCCTGAAGTGGAACAATAAGACAATGTAACCCTTAGACTAAAAAAAAGGTTGTACACACCTGAACATGTTTCATCTTTATTATATATCTAATTGTTCTGTATTTTGTCTCCTCATGTTTGCTTATGTTCTAGCCTTTTAAGGTGAACCCTAACCAGAACCCCCCAATAGGTTCACAGCAATAATAATATCATACTGGATCCAGCTCATTCCCACTCCATCAAGAATAAAAAATAGCGATAACAATGATTTAGATGTAAACACAAATAAACTCTAATCATTTTGATTTATGAATCAATTTATTATACCAGATTTGTAGTTTCCATTTGTTTTCTGTAGAGCAACAAAAAACAAGATTTCCAGTAAAAGCCATAATGTCATGTGTAGTCTCTTACTTTGATTGGTCATATATGCTGTCATTTTATTACCAAAGTATAGTTTCAGTCAAATGTTTAAATGGCTTGCTTCAGTCTACAGATCAGTATAAACACGTCTTAGGCCCTTATTTATGAAGGAATAGCGACAGGTAGCGACTGGTGAGCGGCCGGTAATGACGGGCCCCGCCACAAGAACGCCGGCTCCCCACCACAATCACACATTTATCAAGCCAATCCTGCTTAGCGACTGAGATAGCGCCATATAGCGACTCATTCATCATTATTCCAGCCTCAGCCCACAGCGCCAGCGTCCTACCTTGAACAGCGACAGGTATGACCTCTCACTACCTGGCGCGCTCCAATGCATTTCAATGGAACAATCTTTAAAGTGGACCAACACCCAGGAGTGATCGGCCCGGAAATCTATAAGATTCCCGGGCCAATCACCTCCCACCCCGCGGGACATCCGAGATCGGGATGTCCCGCGGGGTGAAACCCCCCAGAAACCCCAAAAAGACCTTACCTGATCCGCCGCCGCTTCCGCCGCCGCCGCCTCCCGCGTGCCCTTCCAGACGTGCGCGCGCCCGCGCCGGCCCTCTGTGAATGGCCGGCGGGGGCGCGCACGGGCCGAGAGTGATGCGCGGGAGGTGGCGGCGGCGGCGGAAGCGGCTTGGACGTTCCTGTCCCCCGCCTGGACGTTGGCGGGGATTGGCTGCAGCGGTCACGTGGGAGCGGGGAGAGGTGAGTTTTTTGGGGTTTCTGGGGGGTTTCACACAGCGGGGTGCCCCGCCGAAGTGGACCAAAACCCAGGATAGTCAAAATCCTGGGTGTTGGTCCACTTTAAATATTAATAATTAATTGTTATTATTATTATTTTTTTTTTTTAAATGTGAAAAATTCTGTGACCACTTCTGCCATTTTAGAACTTTTTTAAGGGAAAAAAAATAAAAATAAAAATTGTACAGAATTGATATTACAGGTCTGATATTAATGTATTCATATTACTAAATTATTTAAAATAATTTTTGGGGGGGTTTCCAAACATATGGTGGTTTGGGGGTTAAAAAACGACTTTTAACACATCGCCTCCAGCGCTCTGGGGTTCACATGCATTTCACAGCGCTTGAATTTTTTGAGCGTGATTTTTTGATGAATATGGTGGAAGCCGGTCGCTCTGACCAGTCGCTATCATGCGCACCCATACATCGCGGAACCTGTCAAATAGCGACTCGGAACCTTGTATTCAACATTACGCCACACCGACTGAGTCGCTGTCAACAACCGAACAACGGCCAAGCACAGCGACTACTAGCGGGCGCTGTGAAAATACCGCTACAGTCGCTCAACTGTCGCTACATGTCGCTATTAATAAATCAACCTCCCCGTTTAAGAAGACCACAGAAGCCACACATACAATAGTTACCCGGACATTGCTTCAGTATCAAACCCCACCTTATTGTTTTTTCACCCATTTACTGTGATTACTGCAAGGCATGACTATTACGTTTTTGTTAAACAGATGATTAAAATACTTAGATGGCGAGACTGGAAAGGAAAGGGATATTTCAAGCTTCCATATTTCTTTTACTGAAATGACAAGAACCACAAGCCCAAAACAAATAGGAAGTGATGGCTGTGTAAATATTAGAAGAGATACTCATGCATTGCATGCTCAAACAGTTGTTTTTCTTAGCACTTCAGATATCACAGATACAAAAAAATATAATTTGCATGGCTCCACCTACTCGTTGAGAATAATAAGTAAAACCTGTTGTTTTTGTTCTGCATGCACCATGTAAATACTTTCTGTTTTAAAATGTGCTCTTTCCCTTTTATGCAACTTTTGCAAATGGAAGATATAAGAATCCTGATTAAATTAAAGGTTAACATTAGTTAACTCTAATTTAGCAAATATTCAATGACTAACCTTATATACGAAATAGATCATGTTGATTTGCCTTGAGTTTTAAACTAGTAGGACTAAAACTGTGATTGTTCTGGCCACAGGTTATTTGAATATAAGCTACACCGTGTGCCGAAACACAGGCTAGTTTATATAGTCTGTTTATTTTAAAATGATTTAGTCTCTTTATATAGGGTTTGTGTCTGGATTAAAGGTAGGCTGGATATCTGCCAAATCCAGTTTCCGTTTGTCTCCAAAACCCATTTATAGATTTGAATTTGTATTCCCCCTAAGTGTAGCATTTAATTGTTCAATTTAAATTTGGCTCTATAACATAATGGAAACTGAATATGCTGAGAACCAGTAATAAATGCCTTTCAATGTCCATTTTTCAACTGCAGACGCAGCCTTTGGTGTGCTATATATATGTTTTTCATTCTCGTATATTGATATTAAGTATATATCTCAGAAATTACCTAATCAATATTAGAGGATCCATTTCAATCACTGTTAAATCAATACGTTTGCTTCTGACACTAAATTATTTTAAACATTCCCAATTGTATCTCCTTCATCTGCTGGCCATTGCTTTTGTATGGGATTGTCAAGTTGTCATAAGGGTCAATTGATTAAAGTCATTTGCGCACTTTTCAGGAGTAAAAATGTTTTTTTTCACATTTTTCCCCTTGCTCCCAACTCAGCAGACCCTTTTTTGTGCACCATTTTTTGTAAGTAAATTTACGCATGGAGTAAGATTTCATGAGCAAATTTACTTAAAGCATATATTTGCATGTGAGCATTTTTCTCCAGCAAAAAGCAGAAAGCAAACGCCGAATTCACGAACTGACTTGCTTATTTAATTCATAAAACACCTGAAGGCAATAGCTGGCATGTTTTTTTATAAAAATGAAAACGTCAGCTGCCTGTTATTTTTCTTTATTTTTTGCTATTTTTAACAATTTTGTGAACAAAAAAATATAAATAGTTTAAATGTTTACAAATTTTAAATTGTTTAACCCTTTCAGTGCCAAGTACGTAGATTCTACGTGCTTGCTTCTACTCCACTTAAGTGCCTGACTTTCCCCCTTGCTAGTTAAATGATTGAAAAAAAAACCACTTACCTTTGGTATCGATGTGAAGCTGAGGGTCCCCTCTTCCTGGGGGGGCATCCGATCCCTCCCCCATTGTCCTCTGTCTTCAGAAGGGGGCCCCGTAACTGGATGCCCCCCCGTTTCCACCGCTGACAGTGCTGTAAAAAACAAAAAAACAATGACAGTCACCTCCTCGCCCGATCCCTCTGCTAGGGGGTCCAATCCCCCCCTGGGCTCCGCAGGCTTCAGGTGAGGACCCTCTTCCGGGTCCTCATCTCCTCTAATGGCGGCGATGGCCGCCGCCCCTAGCCCCGCCTTTTGTGGGAGGAGCAGGATGACGTCATCCTGCTCCTCCTATACCCTCACCGAGCTCCGGCCTCCAGATGTCGGTGGTGATCGGAGGAGGGTGGGTGAGAGGCGAGGAGGCTCCGATCGGAGCCTCCTCACCTCTCACCCGCTCTGCTTCGATCACTATCGGCATCTGACAGATGCTGGAGCTGGGTGAGCGGTGCGGGACAGTGAGGATCGGAGGTGTGTCTTTAATTTTTACTTTTAACCCCTTGTGAACTGGTAAGGGATCCATGAGATCCCTATACCAGTTTACAAGGCTGGGGGCTGGCAAGTCACCTGCGGCTAGCGGGTGACTTGCCATTAACCCCCAGCACCCCCATTACCTGCCTCCCCAAAGCCCAGGGGGGGGCAGAAGAGCCCGTGGCCATGGACTATGCGGGCTTGTAGTCTGCAGGGCCAGGGGCCACAAAAGCTGGCCCCTGCGCCCTGTTCCTACAAGCCCTGCATAGCTGGGCCCGGGCTGGTTACTTCAGGTAAGGGGGACCCCATGTAATTTTTTGGGGGATTTTTAAAGGTTTTTAACCCTTAAAAATCCCCCCAAAAAATGCCCCCCCCCCCCCCTGGGAGGGGGGACTCATGTCATTTTGTTTCTCGATTTAACCCTTTGTAGTGTGGATGGTAGTTTTTTTATTTGTAAATGTTATAAAGTACTCGTCTAATCGGTAGAAATGGGGATTTCACATGCAATATGGTTTTCTTTAATAAAATACATTTTTTATTTAAAATAAAGGAGGCAATTTTCTAAAAAAAAGTTATTTATTTGCGCATTTTTTTTACTTAATAATAATATTGTAAAAAACAGAATAAAATTTACAAACAAGACATTTCATGTTAAAGCCTAAACTCTGCTGCAAAAAATATATATATATAATTTTCCTGAAAATTCCGGCAAAAATGGCGCAAAATGGGGAAAAATGACCTGTCAACAGAGGGTGACAAAATCTCAAGTAGGCTGGCAATTAAAAGGGTTAAAAGTAGCTATGCATGTTGGGTATTGTTCTGTTCGGGGGACCTTGCACTTTCAGACTTAGCTTGTTTTTTCTTGTTTGTATATTTATATTTTAGGAAAAGGTGTTTTTATTCAGCTTTTTTATACATTTTTTAGGGAAACCCTGCGCAACCAAAAAATTCTTTGAGGGATTAATTCCAGAAAGATGAACCCACTTCAACAAGCTGGGTACACTTAGAAAGCTTAACATGTGTACTTTCAGGGAATATATGGTTTGTGGGGGATATTCCAAATGTAAAGGGTTGTTTTGGTTGAAGAATCGCACTTTCGCAAAAGTCGCTAGGTACGCACTTTGTCTGCAGAGCTGAAATTTTCAAGTAAAATTACCGTTACGCACATGCTTTACTTTGGGGTGTTTGGCAACTCTTCCCTTGACAGTAGCTATGCATGTTGGGTATCGTTCTGTTCGGGGATTCTCTTTTTCAGATTAAACTTCTTTTTTCTTGTTTGTATATAGTTTTATTAGGAAAATGTGGCTTTGATTTTGCTTTTTTATCCTTTTTTTAGGGAAACTCTTTGCAACCAAAGATTACATTTAGGGATTACTTCCAGAAAACTGTGGCCACATCAACAAGCCTGGTACACCTAGAAAGCTGGAGGTGTGTACTTCCAGAGAATATATAGTTTGTTGGGGGTATTTCAAATGTAAAGAGTTGTTTTTCTGGAAAAACTGCAAGGGTCGCATAGCACATAGCATAGTTGTATTTTATCTGATTTTTTAGTTTGGGGGAGTCTTTTGGGCAGGAAAGGGTGTCTACCTATACATATGCGGTACCGCTGTTACCGGGAGAAATTGGGATTTCACACGCAATAAGATTTTTTTGACAAACTTACATTTTTTATTACAAAAAACACTACACATTGAAATGTCTTGTTTGTCATTTTTTTAGGTGTATTCCCAATATTTTTGGGTGAAATATGTGAAAAAAAATAAAAAAAATCTATTTTTATTTTTTTTCCACATATTTCACCCAAAAATATTGGGAATACACCTAAAAAATGACAAACAAGACATTTCATGTTAAAGCCCAGACTATGCTGAAAAAAATCAATATATCATTTTCCTGGGAAATCCCTGGAAATCCCTTCAAAAATCACATTTGAACATGGGGAGTGCAAAATAGTGCAAAATGGTCTGGCAACAAAGGGTGACAAAAACTCTAGGGAGGCTGGCAGCAAAAGGGTTAAAGCAACAAACCCAAAAAGGTGGAAATTTGGGCACAAAAATTTTGATACAAAAAAAACTTGAATAAACAATACGTTAGTAGCTCAATTATTAAGCAATAATACACAAAACAACCATGCAGGGAGGGAGGGGTATAGAGAACCTCTGAGACAAAACATTGTAAAAACACAGCTCTGTAGGTCAACTGGAATCAGAATATCGCCCAATAAAACAATACACATAAAATCAAGAAGAACACAGACACCACAGGGAAAACACTAAAGATTGGAGGATAGAGATTCGTCTTAAACACAGTAGCTGGAGAGACAAAGATGGGGCAGAAACATGGGGTCCATGGGGGCCACTGACTGCCTTAGCCTACACAGTGTGCATGGAGGATTGCCCTTTCTGCATAAATAGAGCTGCATTTCATGTGCAATGGGTTGGAAACTTGCGAACGCACTTCACACATGATGATTTGTGCGAAGCGCACAAGCGCCAAATCGTAGATTTCTGCTTGCATATGCTGTTGCACATGGTTTCCTGGTTTTCTCCCCATGGTCATGAATTGATCCTATAGCGAAAAAACATCAAGGTCTTAAACTGGACCTTCACCATGATTTATTGAAAAGCCCAAACCCTTAAAAAAACGATTCCCCAGCATCTAAAATTAATATATTTTACATTTTTAGTCACTTACTTATTACTCTTTCCCCCACTGGGCTGCAACTCTGTTAAGGACTTTAGGATACGGGCGCCGCCATCTTGACTCAGAAGCATCACACTTACTGAGGAGGGGTGGGTTATAGCTGTGCTTTGCTCAGACAGAGCAAAGCTGGGGTCAGGAAAAGGTCAGCAGTCCCAGAATGCAGAGCAGCACAGTCAGAAGGCACTTCCTGTTTGCAGGCTGCCTGATGTTCCATGAGCCGCCATCTTGGATGTTTAAAGGCTCATAACATGCAGTAGATGCAGGTAGGATGATTTTAAATGTGAGCAATCTGTATGTACAGGGTGTGGGAAACATATAAGATATGTTCTTATTCAGAGTGAAGGACCGCTTTAAGCACATCCATAATAGGCAATGCAACTGCTATGGGGGCTCAAGAACATTTTGTTTAAAGGTGATTTTCCCAAGTAGCAGACACAAAATGGCATTTTTGCAAAATGGCAAAAATACCTGAAGAAATATTTGCGTCTCCTTTCAGTTAACTAAGCAAAAAACTGTTTGTTTTCAAAGCCCTCTGAGCTAATTGCACAAAGAGGTGAAGTTCTCCGAAGTGTGGGATATTGAGGAAAAGCTTCTGCCACAATTTACTAGATATTCATTTTAGTGTGGTAGAATGTACAGTTCGTAGTACCCCGAACGCTGATCCTAATATTTGATGTCAAGTTAGCTAAAAGAGGAAGGGGGAGATTGTGAAGAAGCAGTATGGTACGCTAGATCAAAAGTTCCTGACAAATTATTACATCTGTTGCAAGATGGTATTTCAAGTTTATCAGCATCAAAAGAATTTGGATATAGAATGTGTCTGCTGTTTGACAGCAATGCAGCTTTCTTCCTTAAAATATGAAATCATCCTACTTTGTATACGTTTCTGGTAAAAAATATACAGCGAATATTGAAGAAACATACTTTATATGTTTACTGATAGCTTGTATAAAGAAAAAAGGAGGAGACCCGTGAAAAAAGTTTGGTTCCAGAGCTGCATGGACCTAAACTCACATACAGGACGCACACAGCTTGTGAGCCAGGAATTTAGGAGTTACTCACCTTTTTCTTATAGAGCCATGTAAATACTTCCTGTTTTAAGAGCCCATTATTTTTATTCTGCCTTTTATTCTCTTTTAGCCTAATATATTAAGCTTTACGTGGGTATCTCCCTATGGTACATTGTTCAGGTAAACCCAGACAAATTGGCTTTCCCTATATAGGTTTCTGGGCTAGACACCCATGCAAACAAGTTATGTGTAACAGACAGGATTTCCACTTTAAACATGATGTCCTCATTCAGGCAACTTCTCTAATCAGCTGTTTAGTATATATTATTTTTTAAATTAACTTTTGGGTTAATTAATATCCCAATGCCCTGCTTCTGAAATGTGAGACCTTATAGATTCAGTTTTTGTGTTCTTTACTTTGAACTAAGTGCTACTGGGTTTGTAGTCATTTTAGTAGTGTACCCTGTTTTCAGCTCTAGTGCTTTATGTTCATTAACCAGTGTCAAAATTTTACCTGCATGCAGGGCTGGATTTAGATAAAATGTAGCCCTCAGCAAAAGTTTACTGAAGTACTTAAATATACTGAAATGCACATACACCCCATCAGGTTCCAGCTATTTAAAACATGCCTATCTCTGGTTTTGGTCCCTAGGGCAACAAAACTTGGGATGTGCTGTTGTGTAAAACCTTGTGGTTCTACCTCTTCTGCAATCCCATAGTGCATGTGTCAGCCTCAGAAGCTCTGCTTTTCTGTGGACGTGACCTCTGCTCACCTCTGTGCCCAACAGACTTAAATAGGGATTCTGCACATGCAGCAGGGTTTCAGACAGGGAGCATCTTAAATCATGGATGCCACAAGGACATGGAATTGGTCAGCTCAGAAGTTTAGATCTAGCCCAAAGTGGTTTTGGTCCTCTCTAATTCCCTTTCCACACCTCCCCAGCATCCAATTATACACCCTATATTTTTTTTTGTTTTAGTTCCAGCCCTGTATACTGCCCTGCCATTCAACTGACACAGAACAGGGGGATATTTACAGGACTGGAATAAGGCTCTGCCCGACTTTTTCCCTGCTAAACTTGAGGTGGAAAGCCCTTCTCCACATTTAGAGCAGTGTCACGTCTTCCAGGCCTGCCTACAACGCTGAAGGCAGGGGGCACAAATGGTAATGGGTGCCCTAGGCAGTTGCCCTTGTTTGCCCCAAACACTGTCCCTGACTTTATGCATGTAGGCAGGCTTTAAAAATTAATTGAGGAAGTCAACACGACCTTGTAAAAGTTTGTACTGCTTAGGTCTATAGTAAAATATAGTAAATATATAAAATATTTTTAATTGTGATGTTATATTATTAACCAGCACTATTTACCAGTGGTGGAAACAGTCAGGTCCGGATTGCCAAAAATATCTCGGCTTACAGTTTCTGGGACAGTGAGGAAAGAAAAGACATTGCTGGAAAACGCATAGCATAGCAGTAATGTAAAGCAGTCCTCTGGCTGTCCAGCAAAAAGCCAACGCTAGTTTGTTGGCAGGAAAATCTAGTGGCTTTAAGATGCACCCAAAACAGCTAAATGTATTCTTTTGTTTATAGATTTATCTATGGCTTCTCTACTACTGTTGGAAATGGGAAATTATGCAGTTTGAAGAATCCTAGTAAAGTTTTTTTAGACTGACTGTCAAAGCTGCGGTTACAAACACAGGGCCAAGGCTTGTTCGTTTAGCCTGCTTACCTCACAACCTTGGGCATTTGATGAAGAATGAGCCACAACTTTTGCCCAACCTGCGACTGACTGATGATATGTATTGCTACCCTCATTGGTTTTAGGAATGTACAGTGCTCTGTTTTGCAGTATAAAAAAGAGATATATCTTTTTGGCACTGATCAAATAACTTTGCTTTCTAATGAATATGGAGACTAAGGTTACTAAAATGAAGGCCCAATTGTCCACCTCTGAAGCTTTGATGTTGTTGCTACCTCTGATCTTCTTGTAGCTATACCTTTGATGTCTAAAGTGACTTAAAGTGAACCAATTGCTAGGATTTTTACTATCCTGGCGATTGGTTCTTGTACTGGGGCATCCCGATTTGGGATGCCCCACTGTGTGAAAATGTCCATATCGCCCACTCCACTCAACTTTCAACCGTTGCCATGGGGCATGCACGAGTGTTCATTCAATCAATGCTTTATGCTCTGCATACTAATGCAGGGCATAAAGCCAATTTTTGAACTGGGTGTTCACATAGGAAACGCTGGCAGCTGCATTGATGGTTCTCCTGTGAAGTACGCACTCCCGCACTCCAGGCCTATCTGAATGTGGCCCGTGATCATGGCAAGGGACCAGCAGAAAGGTTAAGGGTTTGCAGGTGACCTGGGGGGGGTTCACACAGTGGGGTATCCCGAATCAAGATGCCCCAGGGGAACCTTAGCTGCAGCCCCCATGCTGGCATATCATTTTATGGGAATATATTTTATCAACAAGTAAAATTGACATACAAGAAAATGGTGACATGCTGATCTTTTAAAGCACAGGTCAAACTCCCTCCTAATAGGGCAGGAACAGGCCATGTTTTGCAGGTATCCACACAGGTGAATTGATAAGTGCTCAAATGGAGCTATAGAGCTGGCTTTATGGAGATCCAAAAAACATGACCTGTTGTTGGCTCTTGAGGTGGGAATTTAACACCCCTGCTTGAAAAGGAACGCCCTTCCCTAAGGGATCTCAGATAAGGCTTCCACAGGGGCACAAGTCTCCTTTGCTTAAATCGAGCCGACACCCGTCTTTACTGGTCCCGCCAGGGCCGCAGTCGCGTCCTCTGCACTAGCTACCGGCAGGACCTGCCCAGGTGACGGCCCGGCGGCCAATCGTGGGACTCTGTTCTCGCCGCTGGCTCATAATGAAGGTGAATATTACAAGCTTTGTGTGCGGTATGCTGCAAGGGGGGACTCCAGCATTCTGGATGCCCCCCCAAGCTTCTTATGATCACCAGACAGCGGGACCAACATTTGTTAAAGTAAAAACAGGTGTTGGTCCAGTTTAACTTCACCCTGGTCCAAGGTGCAGAATGCACCCCCCCCCCCTTAGCCCTAGCATCTAAAGCAGGATGTAGACTCTCTGTTAAATGTTAGACATTCTGGCTTTGGTGGGTATGTTCAGGACTGCCTCTCCTGCATTGCAAATAAGTAAGTAGGTTGCCAGACCACTCAAAAAGATGTAGGTGTCTGATGCGCTTGAGCAATGCCTTGCTAGAAGAAGAGAAAGCAGAAGCACGTTTGTCTTCAATTTTGTTTGGAGCATAATCCGCCTAAGTCATAAGACTAGTTAATTCAGGCTAAATGATACAGGATTATACTTTGCAATAACTAGCACCACAATAACAATATGTTATAATGGATTATGGGGCTACTTTGATTAAGTTTTATGTTAAGTATATTACATAAAACAAATCTTATCTCAAGTCATCTATTATGACAATAAGGAAACCACTATGGCTTTAGACATGCATAGTAATATTGTGAGGGCATGTATCTATTGAAACCACATCTGAGGCCAAAGGAAATGCACCAGTCAAATAATCTTGAATCCATATCAGGGATTATCTTGGCCCCAGCTGTTTTAAATTACAGTTTGCTGTAGTATTTTGATGTTACAAAATCCAGCTATGTATTACTTCTAAAAAAACAGTAGAGCTTTTAAAAGGAATATAGGTTGTTCTGTCAAGAGTGTTTGAAGCAGAATTACTATCTCTGCTTTTGTTTAAATTAACTATTGGGACCCAGGTTCATGACCATTTTTATGTTTTAAATTATTTCTTCTTTGCAAATTCCTTTTAGTTAAACGTGAGATGAATTCAGAAAATATCACATGTTCATGTATGATTAATGTTTTTGTCATTGGGCACCAGTTACAGCATGTTAAAGCTGCATGTAAAATGTATGTTAGTAAACATATGGCATATTAAAGGGGACCGAAACCAAATTAACTTGGATAATGGATAAATGGATAATTTTGCCGACCAATTTGTTCTGTAACACTGATTATTCCTGTGTCCCTCTTTGAGGTGGCAGGCGGTCATTGTGTAGGTGCATCCCTATATGGTTGTGTGTGGCCACACCAGCCATTCAGTCAGCCACACCCCAAGAAAAATGCGAGAGAAACTGCCTGCGGCTGCGCAAGCCCTGGGTGGCCCATAAGTGTGGATGGAATTCAGGGTGTCTTTAATACACGATACTTGAGATTTTAATATAGCCTAGCTGATCTAGAGCAGTCCTAAAGGGCTGGGGAAGCCATTAATGTGAATAGTCTTTAGTATGATTGGACTGTTGGCACAAACCTGGAAAAGCTGGTTGATGGGCTGCTCATGGGAGTGGCGACCATCTTTCTAAAGCCCTGGATGTAGCCTATTTGACAGCGGAAAGAACGATGACCGCTGATTGGATCACGGGGCTTAGCTAAGTGTCCAGCCACTCTCTACTGCACACTCTGCATAGATTAAAGTGTCCCCTGCTGCCACCACATTTTATTTTTTTTTACAGCCCTATTCGGGATGACAAAAAGGTGTAAGTGGGTGACCTGATTTATTTACAGAACAAGGATCTGTCAAAGTCTTATCTTCACAACACGTTTGTGGAAGTGTAACATGGCATGAACAAAGGAGATTTCTGAGCTGAGTTGTTCACGCTGGAACATTTACAAAACTATCTCTAAAGGGTTTGGAATTAACCTATCCACAGTTGCAAAACCAACAAAGATCACACCAAAAGCATAGAATCTGTTATCTGAATCTGCAAAGTCATAAGGTAACCCAGGCTAACCTCTAAGCAACGAAAGTAGAGCTTTTTTGGTTAAAATGGTAAACATTGTTTTTAGAGAAAGAAAAACAATTAATACCAGCATTAAAAAAAACGTATACTACAGTATGGTGGGAATATAAAGTTTTTATGGAAAAAGGTTTTCACACCAAGCACTGATTTGAAGTTTTTTCTGGTGTACAGCACGGCTTGCTGCATTTCAATTTTTCACATTTGGGTAATCCGCCACAAGGTGGCGCAGTCGACTGCAGAAAGACTTGTGGCTCCTCCCGGCCCATAAAAAGGGCAGGAATTACCCAGAGACTCCAGTGTTTCTCTGCAGTCTTGACTGCGAAGACAGAAGACTTTCTCTGTTCGGTTATCCGCAGGTGAGCGGGGCATCCCAAGCCCGTCGGCCCTGCAAGCCTATTCCCACCTGTTTCCGGACCCTTCTGCCTCCTAGCCCCGGCTGATGGATTGGGTGACAGTAGGAGAACACCTGGGGTTGGGTGTTCAGGGAGCTTAGCTCCGGGCCGTAGACCCTGTAACTAAAGGGTAAGCCGGCCACAGGCTAATGGTGAGCCTGGGATGGGGAAAGGGAGAAACCACCCTTTTTTGTATGTATCCCACATGCTTTATTGGTGTGCTTGTGTTGTGGCAGTTTCACTTCATTTTGGTACTTGTTGGTGTGGAGCGTCTGGAAGTATTTTCTCTTGCACTGGTTGTGGGGTTTTTTTCCACCCCCTCTCTTTTCTTTTCTTTGGGGGCCCTTCAGGGCGGCCTCAGCTGTGTCTCATGTGCGGGGCATCCCCTGTGAGCGGTTGCAGCGTGGTCTGTGTTCCCTGCGCTCAGAGTGTCATTGCTGACCAGGCTGGGGTGAGCGCTACTCTCCCCAGTCCCATCCTGCCCGTAGCATCACCTACTCCCCCACGCCTGCATTTAGCCCCCTGCGAGGGGGAAGGCAGTCGGGGCTCTCATTCGGACCTGGCGCTGCGTGTTGCCAGCATTGAGCGGCAACTGGCCCGTCCGGCTGCCGGCAAGGCCTCTAGTAAAAAGAGGCACCTGGCTACGGGCATGTTCCTCTTTGGCGATGATGATGAATTGTATGATTCCCATGGCGGCCGTGAATCCATGGAGGAGGGGGAATTGTTCCACGATTCCGATTCCTCTGGGGATCGTCATGGCAAGTCTGATAGCGAACCAGGGTTCTCCTCAGATGAGGATTCCGGGCTCCCGGATGATACCAACAGACTTTTGTCAGCCGTTTTTGATGCTTTACACATTGTTCCCCCTAAGGCGGCAAAGAGGAAGCAGGGGGAGCTCTTCCGTCCTGACAAGCCACGCTTAGATTTTCCGAAGCAGGGACATTTTTCCAATATGGTCCTCAAGGAATGGGAACGGCCCAACAGGTTGCCCTTGGTGCCCAAGGGAATGGATAGAAGGTATCCCTTCTCGGCCGAGTTGGTTCGCCGCTGGTCTTGTCCCCCCGAGGTGGACGCCCCCGTCCTGGGGCTGTCCAATACTTCTATTATGCCAGCTCCTGACACCACTACTTAGCGCGATAATGCCGACCGGTGTATGGATCAACTAGCCTGTCATGCCTTCACCTTTGTGGGAACGGGTTTACGCCCGGTCTGTGCCGTGGCTATTGTTGCCATTGCACTTAAGAAGACGGTTAGGCGCCTTGTAGAGGCTGCCAGATCTTGCAAGCGAGAGGATGACTACAAGGACCTTTTGCTTTGCTCTGACTTTATTGCTTTTGTGCTGTCTGCCATGGACGATGCCGTCTGGCTTGGTGGTAGGGCATCTGCCCTGTTGGTTGCCATCCGTAGGTCTGTCTGGCTGCGTCAGTGGGCGGCTGACGCTAAGAAGTCCCTCACTGGGCTTCCCTTTACGGGACTATGTCTCTTTGGGGAACTTCTTGATGTTTTGACCAAGGATGGTCGGCTCCCTCAGCGTAAAAAGAATTCTCGGCCCTTTCGGGGGTCCTCCTCATTTCGCCCTTCCCGTGGGGGGACGCGGATCTTCCTTCGCAGGTAGCCACAGAGACTCTTGGGGACGGGGTAGATCCCATGGTCGCCCTGGACTCTCCTGGGGTGCTAAGCCCAAGCCCCCTACCAAGGCCCCTCAGGCATGAGGGGGTGCCCTCACCCATCCGGGTGGGGGGACGGCTTCGACTCTTTGCTCACGTCTGGAGACAGCGCGTCCCGGATCGGTGGATTCAGGAGGTGGTGTCCTCCGGTTACAAGATAGAGCTAGCAGCTTGGCCGCCCCCAAGATTCCTCCGGTCCCGGATCTCCCAAAATCCTGTGACGGCGCAGGGCCTGAGGTTGGCCGTCCAACATCTTCTGTCATCCGGAGTGGTTTGCCCGATGCCTCTTCAGGAACGGGGTCGGGGGTTTTTCTCCAATCTGTTCACGGTGCCCAAGAAGGACGGCTCCCTGAGACCCATCCTGGATCTAAAAGGTCTCAACCGATTTGTCAGGTTCAAACACTTCCGCATGGAGACCTTACGGTCGGCGGTGAGCTCTCTTGGGCCAGGAGACTTTATGACCACTGTGGACTTCAAGGATGCCTACCTGCACGTTCCTATCTTCCTGGGGCATCAGAAGTTCCTGAGGTTCGCTCTGGAGGATCAGCACTACCAGTTTGTGGCCTTGCCGTTCGGTATCACTTTGGCCCCTCGGGTGTTCACCAAGGTGCTGGCGGGTGTCATGGCCCTCCCGAGGAGCCAGGGCATTCGCATTCTTCCTTACTTGGACGACCTGTTGATTGCTGCTCCATCCTTTCATCAGGCCGAGAGGGAGGTGGTTGTGTCCACCCTAGAGTCCTTCGGTTGGGTGATCAATTATGCCAAGTCTTCGCTCACTCTGTCATTGGTGAGGTCCTTCCTGGGCATGACGCTGGATACTTATCAGGTCAAGGTGTTTCTTCCTCAGCAGAAGGTGGAGGGTCTGCAGATGCAGGCGCAAGCCCTGCTGTCGTGTCCTCATCCTTCCATTCGTCTGGGGATGCAGTTGGTGGGACTCAGGGTGTTGTGCTTCGAAGCTGTGCCCTTCGCCCAGTTCCACATAAGACCTCTTCAGTTGAGTCTCTTGACCGCTTGGGATCGGAAGCAGGAATCCCTGGAGCGGGAATTCGCTCTGTCCCCTCTGGCCAGACAGTCCCTCTCGTGGTGGCTGGACTCGAGGAATCTTCTAGCGGGCAGGTCCTTTCTACCTCCGTGCTGGGAGATTGTCACCACGGATGCCAGTCTGACTGGTTGGGGAGGGTTCTGGCACTCTCTGAAGTTCCAGGGCCAGTGGGGCTCTCAGGGGGCCCACACGCCAATAAATCTCCTGGAGCTAAGGGCGATCAGGTTGGTTCTCTTCCAGTTGACTCCCCACCTTCGGGCCGTTCAGACAATCAGACGACTGTCGCTTACATCAATCATCAGGGCGGGAGTCGGAGCAAACGAGCCCTCAAGGAGGTGTCCCTGATATTGTCTTGGGCAGAGGAGAATATTCCCTGCATCTCAGCAGTTTACATCCCAGGGGTGGAGAACCAGGAGGCGGACTCCCTGAGCAGGGGGACGTCTCGTCTGGGGGAATGGTCCCTCGACAACAAGATCTTTCATGCCCTGTGTCGCCGCTGGGGTCAGCGGGATCATGGACCTGTTTGCGTCCCGTCACAATCACAAGCTTCCAAGATTAGTCTCTCTGTCAAGAGATCCGCTGGCCGTCGCCACGGACGCTCTAGCCATTCCCTGGAAGGATTTCCGGCTCCTCTATGCGTTTCCTCCATTTCCTCTCCTGGGGCGGGTGTTGCGCAAGATAGCCCAGGAGGCGGTATCGACTATTCTGGTGGCTCCCCGCTGGCCGAGGAGAGTATGGTTCGCGGACGTCATTCAGATGGCGGTGGATCACTTCGTCCTGCCCGACGATCCAGAGCTTCTCACTCAGGGACAGTTGCACCATCCCAATTTACGAGTGCTGGCTTTGACGGCTTGGCTGCTGAAACCTCCATCCTGATGGATAAGGGATTGCCGGCTTCGGTAGTCAGTACTCTGATTCAGGCTCGAGAGAAATCTTCCTCTTTGATTTATTATAGGGTCTGGCATTCTTATATTGCCTGGTGCGAGTCTAAGTCTTTTCCTTGTCGCACTTTCTCCATTTCTAGGATTTTGGAGTTTTTAAAACATGGTCTGGAGTCGGGTCTACAACTGAGTACCCTCAAAGGCCAGGTGTCGGCCCTGGCAATCTTTTTCCAACGATCTTTCGCCAATCATAGGCTTGTCAAGACTTTTTTCCAAGGAGTTACTCATGTACGTCCACCGTTTAAGCCCCTGCTTCCCTTTGTTGGATTTGAATTTGGTGCTTTCTGCTCTCCAGGGTCCTCCCTTTGAGCCCTTGTGCAATGCTGCGCTGTCCATTATCACTTTTAAGGTGGCCTTTTTGGTGGCTATCAGTTTGGTACGTTGTGCGCTTTCTATTAAGCCTCCTTATTTTGAACGGCATCAGGATAAGGTAGTATTCCGTCTTAGACCTGAATTTTTGCCCAAGGTCGTTTCTGCCTTTCATCTGAATGAGGACATTGTCTCGCCTTCCTTGTGTCCTGCACCTTCTAATTCTAAGAAACAAAGCCTTCATTCTCTGGATGTGGTCAGGGCGCTCAAATTTTACTTGACCGCCACTGCGTCTTTTCGTAAGTCGGATTCTCTGTTTGTCCTTCCTGCTGGGTCTAGGAAGGGGTTGCCTCCAGCCAAATCCACTATCAGCAAGTGGATCAGGCAGGCGGCGGTGCAAGCGTACTCTGCTAAGGGGAAGGAACACCCTTTTCATGTTACGGCTCATTCCACTAGGACTATTGGTGCCTCTTGGGCTTTTCAGCACCAGGCTTCTGTTGAACAAGTTTGTAAGGCCGCTACTTGGTCTTCCGTTCATACTTTTTTACGTTTTACAAGGTTGATGTTAGGGCCTCAGCTGACGCTGTTTTTGGTTGCAAGGTGCTTCAGGCGGTAGTGTCTTGAACTGCCCGCTGTTGCTCACTGGGGATCTCACCCTTCTTCATGTACACTGCTGTTGGTTGCATGTCCCGAATGTGAAGAACTGAAATGAAGCAAGCCGTGGTGTACACCAGGAAAAATTCAGTTCTGTGATTACTCACCTGTAGAATTGTTTTTATGGTGTACAGCACTGCTTGCTTCATCCCTCCCTTGTTATCATTATCCTCTTTTGCCTTGTTATGGTGATTTTTGTGAGAGTTATTTTTTAGTGGGCTGTGTTTTTATTAACATGGTTGCATTACTGCTTTCAAACTCTGGAGTCTCTGGGTAATTCTTGCCCTTTTTATGGGTCGGGAGGAGCCACAAGTCTTTCTGCAGTCGACCGCACCTTGTGGCGGATTACCCAAATGTGAAGAATTGAAATGAAACAAGCCGTGCTGTACACCATAAAAACAATTCTACAGGTGAGTAATCACAGAATTGTATTATTTCTAGTCTCTGTTTCAATCATCATGCAGATCAGATAGGCGCAAGCGCATCACCGATATAATAATAAATTGTTTTGAACGTAGAGAGAACTATTAGTTTTACAAATGCTTGTCAAAGCAAAGTAAATACAGTGGTCCAGTCAACATTAAATAAACTTTATTAGTAAAGCTTAAGTCAGAGTATTGCGGTGTGTTGTAATTTGATTCCATCTGAACAGTGATAGGACTCACCCAGGAAGAGACTCGATAAATGCAGGGGAGGTAAGAAAGAATTTTAAGAGATTTTAAGAGAGGAAATAAAGTTAATATATTTGAAAAAGAATATGTGGGAAAGTGAGAAACAAAAGAAGAAAGCGGGAGGGGATGTGTACTAAGTAAAGGAGTTAAGTGGATGAAATTTTTATAGGTCCATGGTTGAGCGTAATGAAGCCATGAGGAGTAGATTTTCGAAAAAGAGAGCTCATCTGATGTTTATTCTAGTTTTATCAAAAGTAATATTAAATATATATTAGATTTTGTTTTAATGCATTCTGTTGTGGTGCAGACTGCTTTTCACCAGATGAACCACATGACTGCTGGCTGCCAATGGAGGTAATGGATATTGGTATTGATGCAATGCACGGACAAACATCCATTTTGTTTAAAATAGGTGTTGGCCCTCTTTAACCCTTTGAATGGCAAGCGATTGCTTATATCCATCCAGCGCTGGGTGTCTCTGATCGCTGGCCTGGTTTCCGGTATCTTGCTGGCTGCCGCAGGGCGTGGCATGACTGCATCTCACTCTCCCGGTATAAAAGGCGGCTTCTGGGAGTACGTTCCCCTGCCACTGCACCTCGCTTCCAACAATCACTTCTGGCGGCCACTGGAGTAATCGACATAGGACATCAGGATTGGAGGTGAATGTGTGTGTTTTTTCACTTTGAACTGTTTGTGAACTTAGGGGTCCATGAGACACTTGTCCATCCACCAGATCTTACCAGCCTTGGCTGGCCTTGTCTCCTCCGGGCCACACTCTTGTGCGGAATTCTGACACTGGAAGAGAATAGCACAGGCCTTCCTAATGTGATTGCAGTATGTATGTATTGCCAAGACCTGTCTCTTACTTGGAAAGCGTTTCCTCAAAAACCTCCTCACCTGGGGCTTTTTCCTCTATTTCAGGTCTGACCAGTGCTGGATGATCTGTGTGAATATGTAGGTGGTGTTGGGCTCCTCCTCCAGCGTTGCTACAATGTCAAGTGCCAACAACCTCTTTTCATATATGTCAAGCAGGAAGTCATATTGTTATGTCATCATCTTCTAAAATGTAGAACAAGTACATAGGAATTAATAGCAGGGTATTTACTTTCCCCTCAACCACTTTAGCTCTGCATTAATGTATTTCTGCATCCTTGTTTTTGTAATCTTAGTGGCCATTGTTATTACCACCTAGGATGCCCCCTGGTATCTTGCTGCCACACCTAGCTAGGCACCAATAGATCCACCTTGCCCCAAACAGTCCCTGCATGGTGCCCATGTGCGCACTAACTTTCGCTTGTAGTAGATAGAAAATTGCGGTGTTCTTCTCACTCTGCCCTCCTAGACACTTGGGCGCTTGTAGTAGATAGAAAATTGCGGCGTTCTTCTCACCCTGCCCTCCTAGACACTTGGGCCCCCGACTAGTTATGTCTGATCGGCATGTCTGACTATGCATTTGCTGGGTAACTAATCCTATTCCTAGGTGCCTGCAAATGTAGGCATTTTCGAGTACTTATGCACATGATGGTATCCTGCTGGTCGCGGGCGAACAGCGAAGGTGCCTTTTTATGGATGTTCTATGCGGAAGTTGTCATTCGTTGCCTAGGGAATGGAGAGTGGAGCCGGCACCATTCCAATAGTGCAGTTTACATTGTGAGATCCGTCAGGATGGCAGGGAAAGAAACAACCAAAAAGCTGTAAGCAAGCAGAAACAAGCCACGACCTGCTGGATACTTGCCAAGGGTCATGGCACCACAGGACACCTACAAGTTCACGCCAGCACACATTCAGCCAAAGTCAGAGCAGTGGCAGACAGAGTACTGGGGCAAGCCAAAGCAGTCCCAGCCATAGTGCTAGGCCAACCAAGAGCTCCTCAAACAAAAGTACTAAGGCTAAGCAGAGCAGTGGAAAGACTAGGGCGAGACATAGCAGCCCCCGCAACAACCCCCTCTCCCGCTGGAGGACAGCTGGACAACTCCAATATGGATTTTAACCCTCTCCCCATCAGCATCCACATCACAGCATCATCATGGGCCACCCCGGACCAAAAACACAGCCCCCCAGTCAGCCCTGCCCAGTCTCTTGCCAGTGACCAATCTACCCCCTCAGAAACATCCTCAACACCTATAGCCCAATGTCCCTAATTCCAGCGGGGCACTCTAGAGGTTTAATGATACACAATGCGTGGCTTTAAAAACAGGTGTGTCCGACCATTGCGATCAGCTGTATGGTGGCAGTTCTAGAGCTACTACAGAATCTGACAAGTACCACCTGTGGAAGGAAATCACCAGGCAAATTAATAATGCGGAACCAGAGCGAAATGATGTTGATCAAGTGCAAAGGAAGTTATTGGTGTATTTGTTTAAGGTTGCAAACCGGAGGTGGAATACCACAACAACTTCAGTTCAATGCTGCCGAAGAACTGGTGTATGGGCTCTTGAACCCAGCTACACTCCAGGGCTTGCCAGGGACCATTGACTCAGAGATGCATGCTGCTGCTGTAGTAGGTAAGTAGTTCAATATTTTGGGTTGCTTAGTCTCAAAAGCACATGCTTTCTTACAACTAATTAATTATCTTTTTTATGCATTGTGTCTAGGGCACACCTTCATGACTTGTAAAAAATGGAAGCAGATGGGTTCTTCCTATTTGCTCGGTTGTATGCAGCATGATGTGGCTGAGTGTGTGGTCCCTAAATTGGGGTCATGAATCATGGAATCAGGGGGTAGCCAGAATCACTTACAAAAAATAAAAAAATTATGAGCCACATACATCATACAAACATTATCACCTGAAAAGGGAAAAAAAAGGGGGGGGGGGCAGGGGATTCATCCACATATCTACTAGTTAGACATGAGGCAAAAATAATAAAGGACTAATAATGTTAAGATTTACCAAATTGCCACCCTCCAGACAAATAGCCAGACTCAAAACGGCCATACAGACTTGAATTCGTCAGGATATAGGCATCATGGGTGTAGGCCGAAAATCCAGCCATCACACTCATAAATCTAAGGTCGTGAGCCGAAACACATTGGACATTAATGGAATGCCCCAGCTTACGGCTCATCCACAAAAGACGCAAAGCACACCCATCAAAATCAAAGCTACATTCAAGCACACCAACACTGACAGAACAGATGCATACATGTAGATATACTCATCAGCGGCTGGAGGCACCAGCGCCAGGTGCGTGCAATCAATCGCACACACATACATGCAAAGCAAGGCTTGACAATGCAGACGCTCGTCATAATAATCATCAGAGGACTCCATTCCATTCTCAAAAACACCACGAAAGCACAAACTTACAAGCAAATAGTGCCCATAAGGGGAGCCTGAAATTTTCTGTTTTATTGGCCCCGTAATCGGGTTTCTCATGTGTAAATGCACTTAAAAGAGACTGTGAATCGACCCTAATGTCTTTAATCCTAGTCATAGTCTATCCCCCATTTGACCTATTTGTTGCCATATTTTTAAATATACAATGATATCTATTATCAATCTTTAGAACTCTGTTTTGTAGTCTAAAAATGTTACTTATTGTAATTGGCGTAAAATGTACATATTTACCTAAGCCAATATATTTTACTGGTTCCTGATTGAAAAATCACACTGTTTCCACTGGAAGCTATGGCTTATTTTTCAAAGGAGAAAACATTTCCTTCTTGACAGATGTGAAATCAGACTATCTGACGTGATATACACATGTGGCAACTGTAGTCAATTCACAGAAACAAGGACTGTTTAGTTGAAGTGAATGAAAACAAACAATTGGCATCAAATATGTGTCTTTGATCTTTTGGGGAATTTGTCATGCACTCATATGATGCCAGTTATTGTCAGCACCGAGGTGAAAATGTGTGCTCATTCAATGCATTGATTTCTTGATGTAGGCTAGTCCAGAATGATGAGGCTACTCCCAAATATTCTTTTAATGATAAACAAATGAAAACATTAGCTCACTCATCTTTTATGTGGGTAACTGAATTTTAAAGACATTGAAGTAGTGCCATAGTGATTTCACAATACGCACAGTAGTGAAAATATATAATGTGTTTTTTATAGTCATGGATGCTAACAGTAAAAGACATCTGTTGGCTAAGTGTAAATTTACCTTACATCATACCCAACAGAAGAGTGCATAGGTCAGGAGTTCAGTACCTGCAAGTCTTTGGGGGTTATTTAAGAAGGGATAGCGCCTTGTAGCGGCAGGCAGCATCTGGTGAACTCCGGGCGCTGTAGGCAAAACCACATTTATGAAAGCGAATCTGGTGAGCGACTCTAACAGCGACATGTAGTGTCCAATGTATTATTACAGGCGACTCAGAGTATAGAGCCGGCGCTCTAGCTTCCAGAGCGCCAAGTATTACCTTTCGCTCAGTGTCACTCTCCCATACATTTCAATGGCCGTTCATTCTTCTTGCTTCTGTTTAAACAGCTTGTTTGACAATTTTTTTTTTTTTTGCTCAAATCATTGTGTGAACTCTCCTGGCTGCAAACAAACACTTTTAGAAACTTTTTTGACTATTTTTATGCAGAATTGTCATTACAGGTCTGGCACTAAAGTGTTAATGTCACAGTGTTATACATTGGCATGCCATGTGTTTTCGCTTTGTTACTGGTGTATATGTGTTCAAAACAGACCTTAATCACACCGTGTCTGGCACTCTATGCTACAGCGACCAGATTTAGAGTGTCGACGCTGTGTGTGTGTCCTTTTTTGATAAATATGGAGTGGAGCGCCAAGAGTCGGTCACACTGAGCTGGTGCTACATTTTGCTCGCTGCAGCACTGTACTGGTGTTAGAGCGCCCAACATACATCACATTCATCAATGCAGGCCAGGTTACTACAGCGACTGAGGCGCTCTGTTACAGCGCCCAATACCCGCTTACAGCGTCTACTAGTGGTCGCTCACCTGCCGTTAGTAGTGAATCAGCCTCCACGTTCTGCTCCTTAAAGACCACAGGAAACAGACAGGCAGAGACACTCCCTACATGCAGTAAATCGAGCTGTTCACACAGGCAGAGTGGGATTCAGGCCACATCTTTGCAACTAGAACTCAGCAGATTTGTCCTTTTTAAAGAACTGGGATGAGCTGGTTATTAGGTTGGGTAAATATGCTTTTATTTTCCATTAAGCCTACAGGTGTCATTTAGCCCCCTAACTGTCCTAATAAAATATAAATAACATACAAAAATGTGTCTCTATTACCAGCGGTACCTCCAGACACATATGGTGCAGGTTGTGAGGTGCTGGCATATTAAACAGTGGTATAGGTTAACAATAAACTGTGTTATTGTAACAGATAAGACTTGGACTGGGGGAAAACGTGTGCAGATGGGTGGGAAATTGGCTTAATGATCGGAAGCAGAGGGTGGTTATCAATGGTACACACTCAGATTGGGTCACTGTTACTAGTGGAGTACCACAAGGGTCAGTTCTGATACCAATTCTCTTCAATATATATATAAATGACATTGGGTATGAATTAAACAGTAAAGTCTCAATCTTCACAGATTATACTAAGCTGTGTAAAGTAATTAAAACAGAGGACAGCAGGCAGCTACAAACAGATTTAGATAAATTGGAAGCATGGGCAGTTAAATGGCAAATGAAGTTTAACACAGATAAATGTAAGGTTATGCACATGGGAAGGGGAAATCTGTGTCATGATTACACACTAAATAAAGAAACACTTGGTAAAACAACAATGGAAAAGGACCTAGTGGTTCTAGTTAACAATAAGCTCAACTGTAGTAATTAATGCCAGGCAGCTGCTGCCAAAGCAAATAGGATCATGGGGTGCATCAGGAGGGGCATAGGTGCTCATGACCAGAGCATCATTTTACCCCTGTACAAGTCACTGGTCAGACCCCATATGGAGTACTGTGTACAGTTCTGGGCTCCTGTGCTTAAGAAGGACAGAACTGGAGCGCGTTCAAAGGAGGGCAACTAAGTTAATAAAAGGAGTGTGGGGGCTAGAGTACCCTGAAAGATTGTCAATGTTAGGTTTTATTTAGTTTAGAAAAAAGACGCTTGAGGGTGATCTAATAACTATGTATAAATATATTCGGGGTCAATAGAAAGATCTGTCCCACAACCTATTTATACCCTGGAGTGTAACTATAACCCGAGGGCATTCACTAAGGTTAGAGGAAAGGTGCTTTCTCCACCGACATAGGAGGGGATTCTTCTCTGTAAGAGCTATGAAACTATGGAACTCGCTGCCAGAGGAGGTAGTAATGAGGGATACAGTAAAAACTTTCAAAAATGCCTTCCTGGCATGTAATAACATTTCCAGCTATGGCTACTAGACCACTGGAAGGAGTTAACTGGATGGACTAAAGTCTTTTTTCAGCCTTACATACTATGTTACTATGTATAAGCTTTTTCCTTCCTTGATAAAAGCAAGAACGCCATTTGCTCTAATACCGAATGCCTTAGGCAGACCCAATATGAAGTAGCTTTTTCTTATTAATGTGTACCTATCTATGATATTGAATGGGAGAATGTTTTGTCCACTCTTCCATGCAGTTTTCTTTTCCACTGTATAAAGTTTGCTGCCACCCACAGCATTTTAATTGCATTTAAACATGTGGCTTGAGTCAGGTCCTTTACTGGAACTGGGTTCTTGGGGACCCCTCATATTTATGCCTAAATCCCACCTCCAATGTGCCTGAATTCAGCCAGGGTTTGCCATATGAAATTGGAAGAAAAAAAAAGATTCCATCACAGTATGTATACCTCAGCCCAAAAGAGCTTTATGTTTGGAAAACCACTGGGCTTCATCACAAGAATGTCTATAGTTTAAAACCTAGTTAATGTAAGTGTGAGAGATTATGCACTTTTGTGTGTTGGGGTAAAGCAAATTTTGTTATGCAAAATATTGTGCAGCTGCTCTAAACTCTCCAGCCCCTCCAGCCCCTTCCTGAAAAATAAACATAACCCCGATCTTACCCCTTCCAAATAGCAATCCTACAGAAAGCGTCTGCTCCCAGTGGCTGGCGGGACCTCAGTAAGATGGCAGCTGGCGTTCTGTGCTGCCAGCTTTGGCAATGCCAACTTCAGGGGCTGGATTCAGGGTGAAGGTGAGTGCCTTTTTTTTTTCTTTTATTACGTTAGCAAGATTGCTATTTGGAGAGGGCCGGGTAGGGGTTATGTTTAAAGACCTAAAGACCTAAAGGGCCACTCCAGCCCCTTCCTGAAAAATAAACATAACCCAGCTCTAACCCCTTCCAAATAGCAATCCTGCAGAAAGTGTCTGCTCTCAGTGGCTGGCCGGGACCTCAGCAAGATGGCAGCGGGCATTCTGTGCCGCCAGCTTTGGCAATACCAACTTCAGGGGCTGGATTCGGGGTGAAGGTGAGTGCCTTTTTTTCTTTTATTACGTTAGCAAGATTGCTATTTGGAGAGGGCCGGGTGGGGGTTATGTTTATGGCTGGAGTGGCCCTTTAAAAACTTTAGTTCTGGCAGAAACCCTTATCTTGGGATGCCTGCAGTGTGAAACTCACCTAGTTTCAGGATTCCGCTGTGCTTATATGCACTGATTAAGTGTTATATACTGCTGTACCATCCCTACTTGCAAAACACTTCCAGCTATTAGCATCGGCATATCTGGTGTGCTTATCTATCTTCTGTCAATATTTGCTTTAGAGATGAGCAAACTTTTGAAAAATTAGATTCGGCCGATTTGCCGAATTTTCCGGGAAAAATAGTTTCGGTCCGAATTTATTCGCAACGAATCGCTATTAAAAAAGGCTATTTCTGGGCGTCCAAGAGCCTCCATAGGGTACAGAACGTTTTGCTTGGCTGTAACATGCATAGGATGCATGCTGGGTTAGTGAAATGCTATTGGAAAGAAGTATGACATGCAGATCAGAGACGTCGCTATTAGATTCGCCGCAGAGCGGCACAATTACAGAGCCTTGAGGTGGCTTCAGAATGATGAGCCCATATATTGCCTGAAAGACACACTCTGGACTTGGCTGCAGCATAGGGAGCCCATATATTGCCTGAAAAACACATTGGAGTTGGTAGCAGCATTAGGTGCCCATATATTGCCTGAAAGACACACCCAGGAGTTGGCAGAAGCATAGGGAGCCCATATATTGCCTGAAAGACACACTCTTGACTTGGCAGCAACATAGGGAGCTCATATATTGCCTGAAATACACACCCAGGAGTTGGCAGCAGCATTAGGAGCTCATATATTGCCTGAAAGACACACCCAGGAGTTGGCAGCAGCATAGGGAGCCCATATATTGACTGAAAGAGACACTGGAGTTGGCAGCAGCATTAGGAGCCCATATATTGCCTGAAAGACACACCCTGGAGTTGGCAGAAGCATAGGGAGCCCATATATTGCCTGAAAAACACATTGGAGTTGGTAGCAGCATTAGGTGCCCATATATTGCCTGAAAGACACACCCAGGAGTTGGCAGAAGCATAGGGAGCCCATATATTGCCTGAAAGACACACTCTTGACTTGGCAGCAACATAGGGAGCTCATATATTGCCTGAAATACACACCCAGGAGTTGGCAGCAGCATTAGGAGCTCATATATTGCCTGAAAGACACACCCAGGAGTTGGCAGCAGCATAGGGAGCCCATATATTGACTGAAAGAGACACTGGAGTTGGCAGCAGCATTAGGAGCCCATATATTGCCTGAATGACACACCCTGGAGTTGGCAGAAGCATAGGGAGCCCATATATTGCCTGAAAGACACACCCTGGAGCTGGCAGAAGCATAGGGAGCCCGTATATTGCCTGAAAGACACACCCTGGAGTTGGCAGCAGCATGAAGAGAACATATACAGATTTTGGGCACATATATCTTATCCGAAGAATATTAATAAAAATTAAGATTAACGTAAAGCATTTCCTCAATAATTACTTGTGGTCTGATGCGGAGGAATGTCTGTAACTGGAGAGCAGCGCCTTAAATCTGTTTTGCACTATCCATATTTCTTTAGTGTTGGTCTGCCACCATGATCAATCTACTCTGATGCATCAGGCATTGATGGGTGGAAATCTTGGCTGATCCATGCCCGATTCATTTCCATGCAGGCCAGTCTCTCAAAAAAACATTTTTCAAGCGTACTGGAGCACATTGAATTGCCCTCATCAGAGCATCACATACGCACATCTAAGAGTTTCATCACTTTGCTCCTGTTAAAGTCTTCAGGGCCTAGTTACTGCTTAGATAAAGGCCATAGATAGTTACACACCTGCTGCTGTTATCGACAAATCCTGTTTTAAGTGTAGTGTAGCGTTTTGTCCTCCCCTCATATACACACTAAGTATGTCAGGCAGAGAAGTGCCAGGATGGGCACAGAGAAGTTGCAAAGGCCTAAATTCATCAAGCAGAGGTTGCAGCAGACTAGGGGTGAGTGGCAGCAGGAGTCTCATTGAGAGGCCTGATCTCCCGGTATCAGCTAGCGGTCATGTCATGTCTGACCAGCAACCCATCTGCCGTCATCCATTGGTTAACACGATCATCCACTTCATCACAAGTGACATCTGACACCCCCAGTAAACTATCGGTTATATCTTATGCTTTGGGTTCAGCTCTGCTATTCAGTGAGGACGATCTCATAATCTGAAAAATCAGCAGCTACTGCCCAGCCAAGAAGTGGAGGAGACACTCGCCGCTTCTTCCACTAGGCGGGCAATTAGTGATGAGGAGAGTGGCGTGGAAGGTGGTGTTGCAAGCGTTTTGGCTTCTTAAGCAGACACTGTTGAGGAACCTGAGGAGGACGTCAGTGAGATTTAAGGGCACTTTTAAAGGGGAAAGTATGGAGGCAAATGTGCTCGGGGTAGACCACTTGCTGCGCGGCAGGCTACCTTCCCAGGAGGTAGTGGAAGAGGGTCCCTGGAGTCGTCGGCAGCAGCAGCAGCAGCAGTGAATTAGTGCGGACTGTTGGTAGGAAAATCAGCTACTTGACAATGTGGCAGTTTTTCATCAAGCATCCGCAGGAGGTTAACATGGCTATATGAAAATGTGTAGACAGCAGGCGAAGTGTGGCCAGGGTCCCAATGTTGGACCCACAGCCCTGCGTCAACATTTGCAGCTCCAAAGCGGTGGTCCAGCCTGCTGCTTTACCCAGTGACATACCGCTCCCTGTTCCAGCCAGCCAAGGCTCCACCACCTCCTGTGTGTCATACCCATCCTCTGTCGCTCCAGATGCTCCTCCTCCTCTTAATCTGAGGGCCTTATTTATCAAGGGCTAGCGCCAGGTAGCGCAAGCTATCGGCGGCTACCGACTCCAGAACGCCAGGCGGCGGACACAATCACGCATTTATCACGCTAAATGAGGCTAGCGCCGGCCAGAGCGTCAGCTAGTGCGGGATTCATCATGTAGCCGACTGCAACGAACAGCGCCGCTACTAATCCCATCACAGCGCCAGGTATGACCTGTCGCTCCCTGGCGCTCTCCAATGCATTTCAATGGAGCAATCTTTAAATATTCATAATTAATTGATTTTTTTTTTTTTTTGTTTTTTTTTTAACTGTCAAAAATTCTGTGACCACTACGGCAATGTTAGATATTTTTTTTAAGGTAAAAAAAAAAAAAAAAAAATTTGTGCAGAATTGATATTACAGGTCTGATATTAATGTATTCATATTACAAAATGTTTAGAAAAACTTGTTTAATTTTTTAATCAAAAAATATGGTTGTTTGTGGGTTAAAAACTACTTTTAAGCCATCGCCGCCAGCGCTCTGGGGTTTAAACAAGCATTTCACAGCGCGAGAATTTTTTGAGCGTGATTTGTTAATGAATATGCTGGTAGCCGTTCGCTCTGGCCATTCGCTGTCAGGCGCACCCATACAGCACGGAACCTGTGAAACAGCGACTCCTAACCCCGTATTCAACATTACCGCACACCGACTGAGTCGCTGTCAACAAGCGAACAACGGCCAAGCACAGCGAATACTAGTGGGCGCTGTGAAAATCACGCTACTGGCGCTCATCTGTCGCTACCTGGCGCTATTAATGAATCGGCCTCTGAGTCAGTCATTCCGCCAGCAATCCATTGGCCAAGCCATGTCCAAGAGACAACAGTATGTGCCCACTCATCCAACGTGCAGAAGCTAAATGTGCTCCTGCATAAGTTGCTGGTGCTGCAGTCCCTCCCTTTTGAGGTTGTGGACCTTTCAGAGAACTGATGGCTTGTGCTGAGCCGAGGTAGAGAGTCCCAAGCTGTCATTTCTTTGTGAAGAAGGCAGTACCAGCCCTGTACAATTTTGTTGAACAGAAGGTGGGCCAGTCCTTTAGCCTGTCAGTGTGTACCAAAGTGCATGGCAGTGCCTAGGTCTGGAGCTGTAACTACGGTCAGGGACAACACATATCCATTAAGGCCCACTGGGTGATTGTGGTTCCTGCACAACAACAACAGCAACTTGGACAGGTCCCTCCGCTGTGGCCTCCACGCTCCTAGGCTGTTGTACCTGTGACAGTGCACTTGCACTTAGCAATGGTGTCACAGAAAAAAGTGCCTAATTGTCAATTACATATTAATTGTTAAAATTTATCTTATTTGAACACATTTATAATAATAACATATTATAGCATATAACATAATAACAATAAAGTAACATAATAACAATAACATATAAAATGTATGTACATGTAAATGTATGTAAATTTTTTTTTTTCGGTTAATTTTGTATTTATTTATTTTTTTAAAATATTTTGTATATATATATATATATATATATATATATATATATATATATATATATATATATTTGTATTTTTTTCATATTTTTTTTCCATTGTCTTTTTTTGATATTTTGTTAATTTTTTTAGAATTTTTTTTTTTCATTTTTTATTTTCTTTTTTGTATTTTGTTTTTTCGGTATTTTTATTTCTTTTTTTTATTTTTTTCAGTGCCCTTCCAGCCTACCATGTGGGCAGGACACTGCAGTTTCACGCTGTACTTCACATGGTTTGCCTTGAGCCACAGAGTCACACATGCGAGGAACTGCTAAAAATCATAAATCTCCAACAAAACTGCCAATGGGAACCACGGTGACTGACAATGGGAAGAACATCTGGTCTGCACTGCGACAAGGAAGCCTGAGCCATGTGCCCTGTATGCCACACCTGTTCAACCTAGTTGTCAAGCATTTTCTGAAGTCTTCCCCCCATCTGCAAGACATCCTAACAATGGGAAGGAAACTTTGCATGCACTTCAGCCACTCCTACTCCACCAAGCACACCCTTCTTGAGCTACAGCGACAGAACGGTATCCCCCAACATAGTCTGATTTGCGATGTTTCCACCCTCCATATGTTGGTTCGACTATACGAACAGAGAAAAGCCATCACTGATTTCTTGATGATCCAAGCGGATAGGGGGACTCCCCTGTGTAACTTCAATGTAAACCAGTGGCAGCTCATACGTGACACCTGTCGTTTGCTCAGGCCCTTTGAGGAAGCCAATTATTAGTCAGTCGCCAGGACTACGGGATGAACAATGTGATTCCACTGCTTCATGTACTACAACACATGTTGGAAACCATGGCTGGTCAGGGCACTGGAGACATGGCGCCTACATTTCACGGCCACATGAAGCCTGTGGGGGCTGAAGTGGAGGAGGAGGAGGGGGTGGGGCACAGCACAGCACAGCACAGTTTAGGTCTGACAAAATGGCCATTTTATCTAGTCATCTGACAGCAGAGGAGGAGCAGGAGCAGCCAGAGGAGCTAGAGGGTTGTGTGGAAGGCGAGACAGAGGACCCAGACACACCGTGGCAGTATGCAGTGGAGATGGAAACAGGTAGTCCCTCCGAGTCAAATGGCACGATGCATGCTCACGTGCTTGCGTAGTGACCGCAGAATTGTCTCCATTTGTCAGCGGGATGACTTTTGGCTCTCCACCTTATTGGACCCTCGCTGCCGGCACAAAATGGGGCATTTTTTACACCCACTGAGAGGGAGGACAAACTGACCTACTACAGAGACATTCTACGTAGTCAGTTGGCCGATGCCTATCTGCGCCATGGTCCATACTGTGATGCCCAGCGGGACACCAGCCTTCTGTAAGCAGGCAACCCCCAATCTCCACCGCCGCTTCTGCCTATAGTCAAGCCCCCGTTTGCCAGGACGCTAGGTACGCCTCACCTGGAATGGTTGCCCCCAGGTCTTAATAGGTGCAAAGGATGGCTGCTTACAGTGAAGGCCGATGAACCACAAGGGTATCCCGAAGCCGAGGTCATTCACAGGTAGTCAATCCAGGAGGTGCGTCAGAGTACAGGGACAAGACAGGTGCGTAGTCAGGGGTAGCCAAAGGGTCAAGCTGGGAGGTCAGAGATTGCGGGGTATCCAGAGGGGCAGGGAGGTTCGTGGTCAGAAAAAGCAAAGGTCGGTACAGGCAGCAGACAGGAATAGTCGATCAAGCCAGGTCGGAATCAGATAACAACTAACAGAATCACACCCTAATCACAAACGACTATCACAGGCACTGAGTGCTAGGCTTACTCCATATTTATTGGAGAATCGACCAATGGCTACCCTAGGGGGGGAGTGTATGTGCTGATTGGTGCAACTTACAACACTGTGAGTGATTGGACACACTATCCAGGGGCTGGTCAGTCTTGGCTGCAAGGCTGATCAGCCCCTGATTCCCATCAGGTGTGGAAGACCCTGCGCTGCCTGCCGCTCGCAGCACAGCACCTTCAAGTGGCGAAATTTTACAGACTGTGGGGCACGCGACTGCACAGCTAGAGAGGGGAGAGGGAGGCTGCCAGAGTGAGGCGCCGCGTCGCCCAGCAGACGCTCGCTGCCGGCCCCCTGGCAGAGGTAAGTCCCTTAGACATACTCTCGCAGGTCTGACTCGGGGGGACGTCTGCACTCACCTTCCACTGCCATGGCTGCTGGGGGAAGGGTGGCAGGAGCAGCAGCAGCAGCTCCATCAGCAGCAGCCTGAGCCTTCAGTCGCTAATGAGTAGCTTCCTTCACCCACATAATGAGTCTAATCATGAGCAGCAGAAAGACCTGGAGCAGGCCCTGAACCAGCAGGTAGTGTCATACCTTGACATGACCATTCCAACGCACCTTGAGGACCCGCTGGACTTCTGGGCAGCCAAACTTGACTTGTGGCCGCAACTGGCAGAGTTTGCCCTGGGAAAGCTGTAGTGTGCCATCTGAGCGGGTGTTTAGTGCGGCAGGGGGCCATAGTCATGCCAAGGAGAACTCGTCTGTCCACGAAAAATGTGGAGAGACTCACCTTTGTGAAGATGAATCAGGCATGGTTCAGCCAGGATTTCCAGCCACCAATGGCTGATCCATGGTAGTAGCTGATGCATGGTAGCTCCTTATGCTGCTGCCAACTCCAGGGTGTGTCTTTCAGGCAATATATGGGCTCCCTATGCTGCTGCTGCCAGCACATATGTGTCTTTCAGGCAATATATGGGCTCCTAATGCTGCTGCTGCCAACTCCAATGTGTGCACTCTTAAAAGAGTTAAAGGCAATGGCTGCTATCAGTTTGACAACGTGACTTTCTTTACAAAATGCAAGCAGTTAATAGACAAGTACTCTTGAAATATTTATGCTAGTGTTTGGGATGCCTCCCCGGCGAAAGGCAAATTTTGCTTAAAAAGTGATTTGATTACAAAATGCAACCAGTTTGTAGACAGGTAGTCTTGAAATTGTTATGCTAGTGTTTGGGATGCCCCCTCTTCAAATACAGAGGTGGCCTCCTTTGATTGTGGAAAAGTGACTTTGCTTACAAAATGCAACCAGTTAGTACACAGGTAGTCTTGAAATATTAATGCTAGTGTTTGGGATGCCCCCTCCTCACATACAGAGGTGGGCTCCTTTGATTGTGGAAAAGTGAAGTTGATTATAAAATGCAAGCAGTTATTAGACAGGTAGTCTTGAAATATTAATGCTAGTGTTTGGGATGCCCCCTCCTCACATACAGAGGTGGCCTCCTTTGATTATGGAAAAGTGACTTTGCTTACAAAATGCAAGCAGTTAGTGCACAGGCAGTCTTGAAATATTAATGCTAGTGTTTGGGATGCCCCCTCCTCACATACAGAGGTGGCCTCCTTTGATTGTGGATAAGTGACCCTGTCTTTATCTGTCACTGTCACAGGCTCTCTCCTACTCTATCTGTCCCTCGCTTCTTCTGATCTATCTATCATCTATCTATCTATCATCTATCTATCTATCTATCTATCTATCTATCTATCTATCTATCTATTGATCTCTCGCTCTCTCCCTGCCTGATCTGCTCTGGCCGCAATACAGTGTCAGAATGATCTTCCGCAAGATGCCCGCCGTTTATATGGGGCTGTGACATCATCAGTAAACCTGTTTGCTGATAGGTAGCATGTGACACCTACCCAGCATTCCTTGCCCCATGGGACATGTCCTGACATGTGGATCCACCATTTTAGATGGGCTGTATAGCAGTAAATGGAGTTTTAAGGAAGCGATTCGAGTGATCGAATCGCGGCGATATTTGAAATCGTAACGAATCGAATATTTCATGAAATTCGTAACGAATTTGGGTTCGTCAGAATCGATTCGCTCATCTCTAATTTGCTTCTAGAGCTTATGCCATGAAGCTGTTAAGGAAGACTAAATGTAAAACAGACCTACAGTCAAATTGCATTTTTTCGGTACGCAGACACTGGTAGATATCATGGTAAACTATTTTTAGTCCTGAATAGGGTGTGGCAGGGCCACTGGCACATTTCTAGCTACTGTAGGCATTCAACAACAACAAACCCTAGATTTTTATTAAAAAGTTCCTCAACGGCTTTATTCAACAGCTTTTTGTTTTTATTTACTTAGTGTAGCTAATCATAAGGCAGAAAATATTATTTCCACATTTTTCTTTTATTTGGCATCTTAATATATTTTAAAATGATGATGATGAAGATGAGCAAGTTAGTTGCGTGGAAGTCTCTCTAGGTTTCACAGAATTTGGGTTAGGTTCTTTGGATCTGGTGTTAGGGCAATGACTTTTTTTCAACGGCAGCTACAATATCGTCAGCATCAGAGATCAGACCTAGCAGCAGCACCTGGATAGGAAAACAGATAGCTATTGGCAGATGCTCTATGCTTTTTATTGCTTCCAACATTAACCAGACGTGGTTTTAAATCCCAGTAAAGCAGAACATTTACTTTGGTGTGAAGTTAGGTAAAAAGCTCATGAGAGTTCTACCCCTTGTAGAAATGAAGTCAGCTAGCCACTGTTTATTCCTCGTAGTGTGTTGAATGATTTGGTTTGCTATGTTTCTTGAATGTATATAATATGTAGGATATGCTAATGTACAATATCTTATTAAATCAGTGAATACCTTTTTGTGAAAATTCACTGAGAATTAGAGAAAAGAAAATCTCTGAAACCTTCAAGCATACAGCTGCTAATTTTGTTAGTGGTAATGACAACAGCAGTAATACACTATTCTTTTTTAATGATTTCAATAATGTCATATATATTTGATTGAAAGTATAACTATAAAATATGAGGATTCTCAAAATATTCATATATTGGTCTTATTATTATTGGTCATTGGTCATATAGTGGTATATCTATTACGTTTGCACTTTGGAATTTTCTTTTACACTTTTACTCTTTCCGTGGATTCAGTTAAAATAATTTGTGGGTGACACAAAGGTGTTTGGTCTTATCCACAGCAATGGTGATAAAAAAAATGGATGTTTCATGCTGGGTAGAGGTGGTAAAGCTGGGTAGATGGTGCTAAGAGGGCAATATACCTGCCAACCCACCCAAGATTGTGGAGATGGAAGTTGACTTCAGACATATCTCTCCTGATATCTCTTTTACATCTAGGGAGAAGCTAAACTCCTTGTCCAGGCACGTGCTAACTTCCTAACTACTTATGTCCTGTGGGAACAGTGAAAAATTAGCAATTTCAAAGCATCTTAAAATCTAATTATAAGTAAATGCCTTATGTACTCTAAGCATAGCTCTGTTGAGAAGAGCATGTCATTGTGCAACTATGGGTCATGCACACGCACTGCTGTGGCCAGAGCTAGCTACATGAGCACTGTGGATTTCCATACTTGCACGCACTGAGAGCACCAAGGGAGAGGGTGGCTGTGTGACTATTTTGTAGCATGGTTGTGGTGGAATGGAAAGGAGATGCAAACTTTGGAGCCCTGCCACAGTTCCGTCACTGTGCTGCAGGAAATAGAGGAGAAGCACATTGGACAGGCATCAGGTTATCTGCTTGCTTTCTTATTATTGCCGTCATTTTAAGAGCATAAGGAAATTATGTTTCTTGGTGTCATCTTCACCAACAACCTCAGATGGGAGCTGTCAGGGAACCACGGGTCACGTGATCCAACTGTAAACCAGGGACCTCCTGACACACAGACCGCATTCCCCAAAACCCTTGTCCGAGCCTTCCTATCAGGAATACCAAGCCCAAAGCCTGCAGACACACAGATTCTTGGTTTAAGGCAAACAGATCGCTCAAGTTAAAATTTAAGTTTTAATGCTATAAGCACACTAGGCAGTGATAACAAACATTTGGCTATGATGAAATATGAAATGATACAGATGATACAAATGCTGTTCTGAGACGGTTACAGGATAGAGTGAGTTACACAGAGAAACAATAATCAGTTACCTTAATGTGCAGTTTGCAGAGTAGTAGTGATGGAGAGCTCTCACAAGAGGTAAGTGAAGAGCTTACAGATGATTTGGGACACCTCCAGCATGCTGCCGCGAGACCTCTCCAGAGAATGACCAATGCGTGGCTCAGGGTTACCCCTCCACCCCCTCCCCTCTGTGGGACAGGTTGTCACCTCCCACTGTTCTGGGGCTCGCTTCAGCCCCTAAAACCCTTTAGGGGTTATAACTTTGAGCAGGGGGGTCATATGGCTTTGGAAGCGGTACAAAACGATTGGGCAAAACGCGGGGCATCCGATGAGTCCAGAAATGGGGTCCCTAAGTGGGTCAGAACCTTAGACCTCTGTTTACCTGGTTTTCCTGTTTTTTCCTATTGCTGAGCCCGCAGTAACCTATCCCCGTGTGCGGTTTTGTGAGCCGGTTCTGATTCTGTACCTGGTTTGGTGCTGGGACACCTGGGGGCGCAGCTATGGTCCGATTTGTGTTGGTGCGGGATGTCTGCAGCTCCCCTCTTTCATGTGACAACTTCACAGCCAGGGGTCCAGCGAGCTGCAGACCCAGCGGAGTCTTCTCAGACTAGAGGTGTGAGGATTGCCAGCGGGGGGTCTGTGATCTGCCCTGCTTAACCTGTAAATGCTAATTTCTTTTCCTGAATGCATATTGATGACTAGGAGGGAAATAAAGGGGAACTCCAGACTTAGATATGTGAGGTTTCTGCACTTAAGCTGGATTGTTCCTTAACAGGAGCATAACAATACAGAAGAAACACAGTAGATTTTGTTCTTTAATCAACCAAAAAAATACTTGAAACAAACCAAAACGTCAGGCTTGTCCTGCAAAGAACAATTAGAAGTGTCGAGAAGATCATCTGCAGCTCCGCCAATGCAATGTGGGTAAACACAAAAGACTATCCACAGGGGTTGTTCCTACTGCCTTTGACCAAATGCTTATGGAACTGCTTCAATATACAATGTGATGCACTGTACATGTGCAGTGCACTGGATTCCATACTCAGTGTTGATCATATACTCAAGCATAAATTGACCAACTACTTCAGGCAGGACCTATACACCTACATCCATGCATTGAGAAAGTCATGTTCTCGCCTTGTTTGCCTTGTATTATGTTCATTAAGCTGTATGTTAATATAGAAATGCCAAACTTGATCTGCACCTTATAGCTCAAATCATGTAAATGCTATTGACACATAATCTCAATTATGATAACCAATATACTAATTTAAACAATACTCAAGTTTATTTAATTCGGTTTTTTTTTTGTTCTTTTTTCTTCATCACTCATTCCGAATTGAGAAAGCCAGTTGGACGACTAGCGTAAGGTCTTCAGGAAAACACTACAATTCCAGTGGTTTTGACTTATTGCTACATATACGCAGTAATATGGCCTGGATGAATAACAGAAAATGTAGCTATTTCATGCAAAAGATTGATTTTTTTTCTGTCACCAAGGTTTCCTCAGGATTCTGTAGGAGTCATTATAAACTCTGCGTCCTTACAGTCTGCCTTAAGTTTTTAAGATCATTTTGAATCTCTCTCTCTATATGTAATGGAACTGGGATTGCTGACAGTTCTAGGCAAAATGTCAGGATCATGTTTACTGGTGGTAAGATGAGTGGAATATTAGATCCATCT